>CM051239.1:56987214-57587214 GCA_027917425.1 Gastrophryne carolinensis
CGATCTTGCAGAGATGTCAATATGTTGTAAGACCCTCCCGGTCCATAAATACCTGGGACCTCCCACTCATTCCCCAGTATAAAGATAGCAGTAAGGTAAAGGGACCAGGAAAGCCAATTAAAACTAACAAAGGTTCACCATATAAAGGATCCAGAATACCAAAGGGCAGGGTGAAGCGGGGTGTGTGACATACTTATAATACCCATTTTACAGGTGAGTATTCACAAAATGGTATTATTCCAAGTATGTCACACACCCCGCTTCAAGACATTCATTACATGTGGGACATCCAATAGCAGTGTCCATAAAGGGTGGGGATCCAAAAACAAGGCAACAAGGCACAAACTTAAACCACTGCAGCTTGCAGAACCTTGCGGCCCAAAACAGCATCCGCTGAGGCCCGCACATCAACCTTGTAAAACTTCGAAAAAGTGTGAACCAAGGACCAAGTAGCAGCCTTACAAACTTATAATATAGTATATAGTATAGTATAGTATAGTACTATAAAATAGTACTTCACACAGCGAACCACATCCAAAGAATGCAAAACCCTCTCCTTGTCATTACTAGGCTTAGGACACAAGGAGGGTAGAACAATGTCCTGATTAAGATGAAAAGCAGAGACCACCTCAGGAAGGAAATCTGGCTTGAAGCAGAAAACAACCTTGTCCTGATGCCTCTCAAAGTAAAGGGCCTTAATGGACAAGGCCGCCAACTCCGATACACGCCGAACGGAAGTGATGGCAACCTGAAAAACAACCTTCTGAGTAAGCGTAGAAAGTGCAATATCCTGCAAAGGTTCAAAAGGAGGACCCTGCAAGGCAGAAGGAACCAAATTCAAATCCCAAACTGGAAGCAAAGGCTTCCTAGGAGGCCACACATGCGTAACCCCCTGGAAAAAAGTCTTAACCAGAGGATGAAGAGCAAAAGACTTTTGAAAGAGTACGCTGAAAGGGCATGTTTCTGCCGTGGCGGTTTTAAGCTGCAAACCTAGATCCAGACCATGTTGCAGAAATTCCAAAACCCTAGGGATAGAAAACGCCATGCAAGGCAAGGCCCGGACCTCACACCAATCAATATAAGACCTCCAAATCCTGTAGTAAATGGCAGAGGAAGACTTCTTTCTAGCCCTAACCAGAGTCTGAATGACATCAGAAAGACCTTCCTCCTTCAAGATGGAGGTTTCAGCAGCCACGCCGTCAAAGCCAGCGTTGGTAAATTGGGGTAAAGCAGTGGACCCTGAGTGAGCAGATCTGGCAGAAGGGGCAGATCTACCTGATCCTCTGCCAACCTTACCACGTCTGCGAACCAAACCTGCCTTGGCCACCTTGGAGCCACCAGGATTGCTGACGCGCCCTCTAGGGCCAGCTTGTGCACCACTTTGCCCACCATGGGAAACGGAGGGAACAGGTACAGAAACCCCAAATCCCTCCAGTTCAGAGACATGGCATCCGCTGCCAGAGCCAGCGGATCCTGCGAGAGAGACACAAATGCCGGAAGCTTGTGATTGTGACGAGAGGCAAAGAGGTCCACCTCCGGAGTCCCCCACCGGTGGCAAAGCGTCCGAAACACCTTGAGCAACCATTCCCCCCGGCGGAATGACCCCCTGCTCAGGGAGTCCGCCTCCATGTTCTCCACTCTCAGAATGTACACTGCCGAGATGCACGGGACATTGCCCTCTGCCCAATCCAGGATCAAAGACACTTCCCTGAGGGCACGCCTGCTGCGAGTCCCTCCCTGGTGATTGATGTAGGCGACTGCCGTCCGATTGTCCGACCGAACTTGAACCGGTAGTCCCAGCAACTGATGAGTCAAGTGAGCCAGAACCAACCTGATGGCTCTCAACTCCAGAACATTGATGGGATCGTGAGCCTCCTGAGGCCCCCCACAGTCCCTGAAACTGAAGATCCTTCCAAAATCCCCCCCAACCGGACAGACTGGCATCCGTGGTGACCGTCTCCCAACGAGGGGTCATCAGCCGCCCACTGACGTAACCAAACCGACCGGCGGATAGCCACAAGCAGGGCAGTAGCTCTGCTACACATCACCAATGTGTCGTCCAGGGTGGACAGCACAAAGGACAAAAATAACTCACAGTGCTTAAGGTCGGCAAACTCCTCACTAGCCGGGTCAAGCCTGGAAGAGGTCAATAACCCTCTAACAACCGACCTGGCAGCTACCAATACAAGCTCAGAAGCACAAACCGGCCGCAAGGCCGATCCAACACAGGCAAAACCATGACAAGCCATGACCAGTTCCTCACCGCGTCCGCCGGAAAGGGATATTTCTTGTCCCAACCCGGTGGGACACCCAGAAGCCGCGTCGGCCTCTCCCATTCCTTGCAAATGATACCATCAAAATGTGTTTGATAAGGAAATTCCAAGCGGGGCTTCGTCTCTTCAAAGAACTCCCCCTTCAGCGGAGGAGCCGCCTCGGGGGGAGAAATAGCCAGGACCTCAAACACCTGAGCCAGGACCCTAGATGTATCTGAGGAATCCCCCTGGCCCTGCTCAGTATCAGCGCCCACAAACTGCTGATCGTCGGAGTCATCGGACCCCTCATACAGCTCACCTTCCTCACGCGGGGAGCAATCAGACCAATCCAGGGAGTCAAAATCCTCCCCATCAAAGGCATGCGCAGCCGAATACAGAAGTTTCCTCTTTGCCGTGGCCTTTTTTGCGACGGCACTAGAAAACAATTTTTCCAGATTGGCCAATCTGGCACACACCTCAGATTGCGACTCCCCGCTAATGACCACATCACAAGCACGTGTCAGGCGAGGGGGAGACGGGGAGGAGACCGGCGGAGCAGAACCAGACGCCCGAGATCCGGTCTGCCGCGTAATAGACCTCTGCGCACAGTGTACACATAGAAATATATCATCCCCCAAAAGGGATACCCCACACCCCAAACACAGCCTGGATTGCCCCGAGGGGGGCACAAGCCCAGTATCCGGGGAAGACTCCATATGGTGATTTTTTAGTATAATATATATATATATAATATATATAATATATATATATAATATATATATATATATATATATATAATATATTATATTATATTATATTATATATATATATATATAATGCTCTTTGTGTTTGGGAATTACGCAATAATGCAACCCAGGATGCCCCTTTAAGTCCCGAGTGGGAGGATTTTAAGCCAGCTAAAAATTAACCAGGGACCCTGGACCCGGAGTACCCCCCTTTAATATGATCAATGGTCCACCTGGAACACAAGAACACAAGCACACACTCAGATCATGTCAAAAGTACAAGAGAAAGAATAATGTCATTGGTGGCCAGCAGGCCCCTCACCCGACCTCCGGTACCGCAGGCAACGGTGCGCAGTGTGTAGAAAGGAGGGGAGAGGGCGGGCCGGCGCGGTTCGCGCCCGGCCCCGCCCCTCTCGGCTTGAAGCCGGGACATGAAACAACCGTGCACAGCACGGGGGCCCGGCCCCGCCCCCCCAGCCCGAAGGAGAAGAGGCCCTGCATGGGCTCGCCGCCATTGCAGCCAGCACCATTCGCGCGCCGGAGGCCTCCGGCACCATGAAACAAACCGCAAAGTTACAGAAAGTGAAGCACAAACATGTACACATAAACACACGCACATAAAATACAATTCTGTGAAATACTCACCTGTAGAATTATTATACGCATACAGTACGTCCTGCTCCATCTATAATACTTACACGTGGGTAATCCTCCGCCAGATGGCACTGTTCACTGCAGACATGCAAAAACAGGCTCCTCCCGGCCTTTCATATACCCAGGGACCTCCCACAAATCCCCAGCATTGAAAAGCAGTGAGAAAAAGAAGCCGGGAGAAACCAACCACCAAACTGGTAATAATAACAATGATAACAATCACCATACAGGGGATCCAGAACAAGGTGAAACCAGGGTTTGGTGGAGCAAGACGTACTGTATGCGTATAATATCAATTCTACAGGTGAGTATTTCACAGAATTGTATTATTCTAAGCATACAGTACGTCCTGCTCCATCTATAATACTTACACGTGGGACATCCAATAGCAGTGTCCATAAAGTAGGGCGGGATCCCCAACAACAAAGGCAACGGCACGTAGTTCAGACTACAACCGCCTGTAAAACCTTACGGCCAGAAGCAGCATGAGCTGAGGCCCGAACATCAACCTGGTAAAACTTTGAAAAGGTGTGAACAGAAGACCAAGTAGCGGCCTTGCAAACTTGTTCAACAGAGGCCTGTTGCTGAAAAGCCCAAGAGGCACCAATAGCACGAGTGGAATGAGCCGTAAGACAGGAAGGGGGAGTCCTCCCCTTAGTAGAATAGGCCTGAATCACAGCCTGACGAATCCATTTACTGATGGTAGACTTGACGGGAGCCAAACTTTTCCTAGGCCCCAAAGGCACAACGAAGAGAGCATCAGTCTTCCTGAAGGCCTTAGTGACAACCAGGTAATACTTCAAGCACCTGACTACGTCCAAGGAATGCAGAACCCGCTCCTTGTCGTTGCAAGGATTGGGACACAGAGAAGGAAGAACAATATCCTGGTTCAAATGAAATGCCGAGACAACTTTAGGCAGAAAATCTGGTTTGAAGCGGAACACCACCTTGTCCTGGTGTCGCTCATAGTATGGAGGCTGAATAGATAGAGCGGCCAGCTCAGACAAACGCCTAACCGAAGTAATAGCCACCAAGAAGACAACCTTGAGAGTGAGAACAGCCAGAGCAGCATCTTTGAATAGGCTCAAAGGGAGCACCCTGCAAGGCAGACAAAACCAAGTTTAAATCCAGGGACCATAGGTTTTCGAGGGGGATGCACGTGAGTGACCCCCTGAAAGAAGGTCTTAATCAGGTGATGTTGAGCAAAGGTCTTCTGAAAGAAGATAGACAGACAGGGCAGAAACCTGACCCTTCAGAGTACTAAGTTTGAGACCTAAGTCCAAACCATGCTGTAAAAACTCCAGGACCCTAGGGACGGAGAATTCCCAGCAGGGAAGAGACCTGGACTCACACCAGTCAATGTAGGAACGCCATACTCTATAATAAATATCAGAAGAAGTCTTCTTCCTGGCCTGCACCATAGTAGCCACCACAGAGGCGGACAACCCCTTCTCCATCAAGATGGAGGTTTCAGCAGCCAGGCCGGCAAAGCCAGTGTTTGTAAATTGGGATGGCGTAAGGATCCTTGAGTTAGCAGATCTGGTACGCTTGGCAGATCGTACTGATCTACTGCCATTTGAACCACGTCTGTGAACCACTCTTCTCGGCCACCTGGGGGCCCCCAGAATCACAGGTACCCCTTCCAGGGCAATCTTGCGTAGAACCCTCACCAGGAGGGGGAACGGTGGAAACACATACAGGAGTCGAAACTCCCTCCAAGACATGGACAGGGCATCCGTGGCCATGGCCAGAGGATCCTGGACGGTGAGAAGAAGGCCGGGAGCTTGTGATTGTGACGGGAAGCAAACAGATCCACATCCGGTAGGCCCCAACGGTGACACAGGGACTGGAATACCGTGTTGCAGAGGGACCACTCCCCCTGACGGGACATCCCCCTGCTCAGGGCGTCCGCCAGCAGGTTCTCCGCCCCCGGATTGTAAACAGCCGAAATGCATTGAACATTGGCCTCTGCCCATGTCAGGATCTGAGACACCTCTTGGAGAGCACCCTTGCTCCGGGTCCCTCCCAGATGATTGATGTAGGCAACCGCCGTTCTGTTGTCTGAGCGAACTTGGACCGACAGACCCCTCAGGTGTTGGGTCAAACGCTCCAGTACCATCCTGACTGCCGTAATTCCAGAATGTTGATGGGTAGATGGGCCTCCTGAGGGCCCCACGTCCCCTGGAAGCGCAGGGACTTCCAGAATCCTTCCCAACCTGACAGACTGGCATCCGTTGTGACCGTCTCCCAGGATGGGGTCAGAAAAGACCTGCCCCCTGTCAAGTTCCTGTGGTCCAGCCACCACGCAAGGGACTGTCTGACCGAGGGGGGAAGCACACAGAACCCGTCCAAGGACGCAGGGTTCTTGTCCCAAACTGACAGAAGGTGAAGCTGCAGAGGTCTCAAATAGAACTGGGCAAAGGGCACCGCCTCGAAGCTCGCCACCATCAGACCCACCAGCTGCATTCCCTGCCTGAGTGAGAGCTGGGGGCTCGAGAGCAGGAACCTCGCCTGCGCTGTCAGAGCTTCCACCTTCTGTTGAGGAAGTAATATCCTTGACTGAACCATATCCAGAATCATTCCCAGGAACGGAGTCACCGAGGAGGGGGACAGGGAGGACTTGGGGTAATTGATCACCCAGCCGAAGGACTCCAGGGTGGACACTACCATCCGAGTGTCCAACTCTGCCTGCCGCAGAGACCGAGAGGTGATGAGAATATCGTCCAGATAGGGCAACACGCGTATGCCCCTTAGCCTCATCAGGGACATCACCCCTGCCAGCACCTTGGTGAACACCCTGGGAGCCGACATTAGGCCGAATGGCAGGGCCACAAACTGGTAATGCTGATCTTTTAGTGCAAATCTGAGAAACCTTTGGTGTCCCGGAAACACCGGGACGTGCAGGTAAACATCCTTGATGTCCACGGACGTCATGAAGTCCCCTGGGCGCAGTGAGCCAATGGCCGAGCGCAGAGTTTCCATGCGAAAGTGCCTGTTCTTGACAAATTTGTTGAGGGCGTCCCCCTCAAAGGTTTGAGTAGAACCCCGTGCCCCTGTCTCCAGGGGGGACCTTGCAAATGACCCCTAGGTCCATGAGACCCTGTACAGCCAGCAACAAGACCTGAGCTGAGGCAGGGTCTTGAGGGATTCGAGACCCAATGAACCTGGTGGGGGGGCCGTACAGCAAATTCTATCTTGTAGCCAGACGACACTACCTCCTGAATCCACCGGTCTGAGACGTGGCGCCGCCAGACGTGCTCGAAGTGCTGTAGACTTCCCCCCACCCTGACGGGTGCGGGCGCCCCCTCATGCTTGGGGGGCCTTGGTTCCCCAGGAGGAACCTGGACGGCGTCCTGTTCCTGTGCCAGGAATCAGCGCGGGCCCCAGCGAAGGACGCCCCTCTACCCTGCTTGGCCCCACTATAGGGGGTTGATAGGGAGCCTTGGCCACGAAAAGGCAGAGTCTGCCGCCTGCGCTGGGGTAACTTGCCTCCCTTGGCAAAGAGGTCTAATCGATCCCCAAATAAGCGCAGCCCTTTAAATGGCAACCCCGTGAGGGCTTTCTTGGCGGCATTGTCTGCGGCCCACTGGCGCAACCAGACCACGCGGCGTATAGCAACCACCAGGGCAGATTACCTGGCACACATCTTAATAGCATCGTCCGATGCGGACAGGGTAAAGTTCACAAACGCATCACAGCTGGACAGAGCGTTGACAGTATCAGGAGGCAACTCATCTGTGCCATCGAGAGCACGCCTAACCATGGCCCTGAGCGCTACCGCCGTAATGGCTAAGGCGCAAACCGGGCGCAGGGTCGCTCCCCCAAATTCATAGGCATGACATGCCAGTTGGTCAACACGCCGGTCCTCAGAGTCTCGTAGTGTAGTAGTGTCAGGGGAGTGCATAATAGAGGTGTTGGACAACCCTAGAATAGGAGCATCGACCTCAGGCGGCGATGACCAGCACTTGACCAAGTCCGCAGGGAAGGGATATTTCCCATCCACGCTCTTAGGGACCCCTTGAAGTCTGCTGGGATGTTCCCATTCTTTAAGCACGAGGCTATTGAAATGGGTTTGCTCGGGAAATTCCAAGCGAGCTTTAGCAGTATGGAAAAGATCACCCCTTTGGCGGGGAGCCGCAGCAGGGGGAGAGAGGGACAGAACCTCAAAGATCTGAACCAGCAGTCTATCAATATCATCCGAGGACCAATGCTCGGAGCCAGACTCTTCCTAACCCCTAGACTCATCGTCATATGACCCTGAGTCAGAGAACAGTTCCCCTTCGTCCGAGGGGATATGGGCATAGGAATGCCACAAATCATCAGGTTCTATAGGGAAGAGGGCCAATTCGGGTTCAAGTGCCGCCTCTTGGCGGTGGCTTTAGGCGCTAAGGAATTAGCAAGCAAGTTTTCAACACTAGCCAGCCTCGTGGCCAGATCAGGATGAGAATCCCCACTGGTATTGGGGGTTAGACTCAGGCTTGGGGGGGTAGGTGAAGTGCGGCGGGGTGCAGGCCCAGCCTCAGAGGAGACGGGAAGCACCGATAGCGCCTGCTGTGCACAAGGAACACAGACCCGTGCATCGTCACCGCTGCTAGGTAAGACCCCACAAGCTACACACAGCCGGGCTTGTCCAGAAGGAACCCCATTCACAATATACCTGAGATGCCTCCATACGGTGATTTAATCGGCACAATATGCCAGTAAGGATTGACGCTGTAAGCTAACCTGGATGCCCCAATAACCCGCTGGGAAGTGGGAGTAATTTTTTATGGTCACGACCGGGAGCTACGCTGGGCCGGGAGAAGCCACTTGTGAAATCCGCGATCTGAAAGACATAAAGGGGGAACAGGATGTCAGAGCCATGCGCAATGGGGATAGAAGTAAAGAAAAGTCGCCCGCGAGGGCACTTACATACAGAGAGGAGAGGACGATCTTCACCACGCGCGCGGGAGAAGAAAATGGCGCCAAACGGAGGGCGGGCCTGAGCTGATCGTGACGTGTCGCGCGCCAAGCCGAAACCACGCCCCTCTCCAGCGAGCACGAAGCTCGTAAGGCATCCAGCCAATGATGGTACAGAAAGTACAGAAAATGCCGCTTGGAGCCAGGACAGGCACAGCCGAGATCTGTACTCGGGCTCTCCTGTGGCTCCCCGTCGGGGAATGAACCCCGGTCTGTGACAGGATACTGATTAAGACAGGCGCTCAAGCCAGCGCAACCTAGGAAGAGCCACTAAGGCTAAGAAGGGAAGGAAGGAAGAAGAAGACGCCGAGGCGTCCGCGAGCCGCCGCCGTACGTGCGGTGCGAGCAGAAAGCAGACTACTGGAGCTGCGGTTAACAGTAAGGTAAGAGTGCAGTGAACAGCGCCATCTGGCGGAGGATTACCCACGTGTAAGTATTATAGATGGAGCAGGACGTACTGTATGCTTAGAATAACAGGAATCCATAAGGGACCTGGACCCCCCCCCTCCCCCCCCAAGGGTACCTGGGAGAGGGGGAAACGATGCCTGGGAAGGGCCAAGGGACGGGGCATCCCACACCAGGATCACCAACCCGGATAGCCGATTACCCCTTGTTATGGTGGTCTCACGGCTCCTAAGCACCTGAGGTGCCAGCTACCTTTGCCCGGACCAGCAGCCTAGGCTGGGAGGCAGGGAAAATTAAACAATGGGATCCGGGAAGAAATAGGAGAAAAAAAAAACAGTCATCCCGGCTACCTGCAAGGAGGAGACGACATCTTCTGACTTGCTCGCCACTGCAGAGATGAAAGATTGGGTAATGAGTGGGAGGTCCTAGGTATTTATGGGCCGGGAGGGTCTTACCTTTTTTTTATATCTCTGCAAGATCGCCATCTACAGGTCAGTATACCCAAGTGTTATGAATGTCTTGAAGCGGGGTGTGTGACATACTTATAATAGGTTACAGCCTCATCAGGGGAAATACATAAAGGCTGAATTCTCCACAAAATTTGCTGAATACATCCAGACCCCAAGCCACCAGATCCCTCCTGAGGGTGAAATACTTCCGGCACGTGGAATTACGGTTGTTAGCAAACAACCCGCTGATGTAATACCCATTCTCCCTGGTCTATTACTCTGCTCAAGCAGTCTGCCTCTACATTTAAGTCCCTCTTTTATGTGGATCACTTGGATGGACCTGACATTTCCCTCAGTGCTCTCAAACAGGATTCGGTCAGTCAAAAAAGTTCCCGAGAGCTTGTTCCATTTTGGCCGCCTAAGGATGACATCATGCGCACACGGCCCAATGACACGGACCCCCATGACCGGGATGTGGCATATGCGCCCCTCTCCTACAGCGCGGTCACCATCCGGAAGCCCACCTACCCTCCTAATGGCCAGAAGGGCCCCCGATGTCTGCCTCAGAATGTCATACTTACCCTGACACTGCTGCAAACCATGCACCAGACCCGCATCCTGCAGCAAAGCCCATTGTCCCACATCCTGCCACCTGCCAGGGAACGCCATATCTTGGAGCTCTCATGTAGAGAGCCAGGACCTACACCGATAAGAGGGATGCAGGAGGAAAAAAAAAAAAAAAGTACTGCCCAAAATGTTCCCCCCCCCCCTTCCATATAGGGGTACAGAAAACCTACAGTGCATACCTAACTTAGCTAAGGATAAAAATAGGGGGAAGACATGGGCACAAGAGGGATCCAGACCTATCAACCCTCAACCTACAAAAATACTCCATCAAGTTTCCTGGGAGGAAACACAAAAACACTGAGGGGAAGGGCTTTAATACTCTTTCAGTTGTTGTTTCCTGTTCAGGGAAAGGGAGTGAGTGGCTAAGCCGTCCAGGAGGATGCCTGAGGAAAGAACCCTTACCTGACCTTAGGGCCACTGCTGCCATCTTACCGGAATGACAAAGCCCCATCCCCTGGCTCCGTGTGCGCTCCTGCCCGTCCATTCAAGTGAATGAGCACCGGGAGCACGTGCGGACCTGGGGGATGTGGCTCTCATTGTCAGCGCCAGGCACACAAAGACCGAGAGAGTGCCGTTGGCACGAGGATGAAGTTTCGCTTTAACTGGCCAGCGACTAAATTACGTTAGTACGTAGTAAGAACATCAGGTTTTTGAGGCGGACAAATTATAAATCCTGTAAAACAATTTATATTGGTTTTCTAAAGCTGGTGTAAGAATTCAACCAAGAGATACCTACTTCTCTACCAGCCCCTTCTGCTGCAGGATGCGATAGACCTCAGCAGAAGTCTGAGGTCCCTGAAGCTTCTGGCCATTCAGCATCTCCCGCTCCAGCTCTTCAATGCTCTGCAGCACACAAACAAAAGCTAGTTAGCACCAGCTCACATTAAAGGTTGCCAAGCAAACATTGTAAATCATGAGGACAATATTTCAGAAAAAAAATGCAGTAAGAAAAACACATGGGCCAGATAGAAAAAAATACCTGCAGCTGAAAAGACTTTGTAACTCTCATGCTGACAGATTGGAGGACTGCCACCAGTACAAGACTGTAGCTGCAGCACCCAGCAGGGGGAAGATCTTCTGGAGCAGTAATAACACATGCAGGGATGACGTACACCGCAAGCTGCGAGTTTACCAACAGAGTATGAAGGCAAATGTCTGGCGGCAGCAATATGAAGCGCTTATTAAAAATCACTAGGCACACATGGACCAGGAAGACATTCTCTAAAAGTAGACAGACTATGCTGAGCTGCTTTTAAAGCAATCTAGGCGTTTATTGCAGTGCAAACAGCACAGACTGCTCATGACACCTCCCCAACAAGTGCATAAACACCTAGTAACATCCTCTTCCCCACTTTTAATTTCTTTCCCCATTGGACATGCCATAGAGCACACATGCTCAACCTGTGGCCTTGGGGCCACTAGTTTGTCCCTGACCTGCTGTGGGTAAAGTTAGAGGGGCAAATGGAACTGGTGAGTTAAGGTAGTAAAGTGGATCAAAAACCAGCCTGGAGTCTATAAGACTACAGGGCAGGCTTACTCCCTCCCCCGGTGCATACCAAACTTTGCTCCTGGGGAAACCCACTGTGTGAAACCCCACAGGGCACCCAGTAAATTCACCTTTCCAAGACCATGGCGCATGCAAGACTGGCATCACTCGCCTCCCTACTCAGGTGAATGGCTGTGTGTGACCACGTACAGCCAAAGGGAGGAAGTGATGCCACGCGCCACTTGTAATTGCGGCTGAGGATTTTATTCAGCATCTCCCGACGCACATTCATTTGTTTTGTGGGAGAAGCGGATTGGATGAGCAACCATGCCTGCGCCATGGGCTGCAGAAGAGGCAAGTTAGCTCCGTGTTCTGGAGGGTTTCACACAGTGGATCACCCCAAACTGGAGTGCCCCAGGGAGAATGACCAAAACCTGGGCTAGTGCAAATCCTGGGTTCTGATCCACCGATATAGGAGGGACAACATTAGCAATCAAGAGGTGGCAGTGGTGGCTTAGAGGAACGTGTCATCGATAGTACGCCACTGCCACCACCCCGGGTGAAACCTCTGGCACAATAACAAAATGATAAAAGTTTTTTTCTATATTTAACTGTATGTCTAGTATTGGTAGGAGTAAAGATTGGTTGAGTATTGGGAACACTGTTCGCATGTCGGACATTTGGGGGATAAAAATACAATTCTGTGAAATACTCACCTGTAGAATTGGTATTATGAGTATACAGTACGTCCTGCTCCAGATAGATTACTTACACTTGGGTTATCCTCCGCCAGATGGCGCTGCACTGCACAGACATGTAAAACAGGCTCCTCCCGGCCCCTCAAATACCCGGGACATCCCACAAATCCCCAGCATTGAAAAGCAGTGAACGAGAAGCCGGGAGAATTTAACCACCCAAACTGGTAACTATAACAATGGTAACAATCACCATACAGGGGATCCAGAACAATGCAAAACCAAGGGTGGGGTGGAGCAGGACGTACTGTATACTTATAATACCAATTCTACAGGTGAGAATTTCACAGAATTGTATTATTCTTAGTATACAGTACGTCCTGCTCCAGATAGATTACTTACACTTGGGACATCCAATAGCAGTGTCCATAAAGTAGGGTGGAATCCCCAACAACAAGGTAACAGCAGACAGTTTAAACCACTGCCGCCTGCAAAAACCTTGCGGCCAAAAACAGCATCAGCTGAGGCCCTAACATCAACGTTGTAAAACTTTGAAAAGGTATGAACAGAAGACCAAGTATCGGCCTTGCAAACTTGTTCAACAGAAGCCTGGTGCTGGAAGGCTCAAGAGGCACCAATAGCACAAGTAAAATGAGCAGTAAGGCGAAGGGAAGACTCTTCCCCTTAGCAGAATAGGCCTGAAACACGGCCTGACGGATCCATTTGCTAATAGTAGACTTGGCAGGAGCCAAACCCTTCCTGGGCCAGAAGGGACCACAAAAAGAGCATCAGTTTTCCTGAAGGACGCAGTGACCACCAGGTAATACTTCAACACCTGACCACATCCAAGGAATGCAAAACCCTCTCCTGTGTTGCTAGGATTAGGGCACAAAGAAGGAAGAACAATATCTTGATTCAAATGAAAGGCAGACACTACCTTAGGCAGAAAATCTGGCTTAAAGCGGAACACCACCTTGTCCTGGTGTCTCTCATAGTATGGGGGCTGAATAGAAAGAGCCACCAACTCAGACACACGCCTGGCCGAAGTAATGTCTACCAGAAAGACAACCTTGAGGGTAAGAACAGCCAGAGCAGCATGCTGCATAGGTTCAAAGGGAGCACCCTGCAAGGCAGACAAAACCAAGTTCAAATCCCAAACAGGGACCACAGGTTTACGTGGGGGACGCACATGAGCGACCCCCTGGAAAAAAGGTCTTAATCAGAGAATGCTGAGCAAAAGACTTCTGAAAGAAAACAGACAGGGCAAAAACCTGATCCTTCAGAGTACTGAGGCAGAGTCCTTACTCCAACCCATGCTGTAAGAACTCCAGAACCCTGGGGACTGAAAACACCCGACAGGGAAGAGACCTAGACTCACACCAGTCGAGGTAGGTACGCCATACCCTGTAATAGATGGAAGAAGAAGTTTTCTTCCTAGCCTTCACCATGGTATCAACCACCGAGGCGGACAAGCCTTTCTCCATCAAGATGGAGGTTTCAGCAGCCAGGCCGTCAAAGCCAGAGTTTGTAAATTGGGATGGCGTAAGGGGCCCTGAGTGAGCAGATCTGGCACCAAGGGCAGAGCGTACTGATCTACTGCCACCTGCACCACGTCTGCGAACCACTCTTCTTGGCCACCTGGGGGCCACCAGAATTGCTGGCACCCCCTCCAGAACAATCTTGCGCAGAACCCTGCTCAGCAGGGGGAATGGAGGAAAGATATACAGGAACTGAATGTCCTGCCATGACATTGCTAAAGCATCCGTGGTCAAGGCAAGAGGATCCTGGGACAGGGAGACAAAGGCCGGGAGCTTGTGATTGTGACGCAAACAGATCCACATCTGGTTGGCCCCAACGGTGACAGAGATTGGAACACCCTGTTGCAGAGGGACCATTCTCCCTGGCAAGAGGTCCCCCTGCCCAGAGGGTCTGCCAGCAGATTTTTCACCCCCAGAATGTACACCGCTGATATGCAGGGGACATTGGCCTCCACCCAGGTCAGGATCAGAGACACTTCCTGGAGGGCCCTCTTGCTCCGGGCCCCCCCTAATGATTGATGTAGGCAACTGCCGTCCGGTTGTCCGAGCGCCAATGAACAGGCAGGCCCTGAAGATGAGTAGTCAAGCGAACCAGAACTAAACTGATCGCTCGCAGCTCCAAGACATTGATATATGTGTGGGCCTCCTTAGGGCCCCACCTCCCCTGGAACCGCAGGGACTTCCAGAACCCCCCCCCCCAACCTGATAGACTGGCATCTGTGGTGACAGTCTCCCAGGAAGGGGCAAGAAAGGATCTGCCCCCCAACAAGTTCCTTGAGTCCATCCACCACAAGAGGGACCTCCTGACCAGGGGGGAGAGCACACAGACCCTGTCCAGGGACGCTGGGTCCTTGTCCCATACTGACAATAGGTGAAGTTGCAGAGGCCTCAAGTGGAACTGAGCATAAGGGACCGCTTCGAAGCATGCCACCATCAGGCCCACCAGCTGCATCCCCTGCCTGATGGAGGGATGAGGACAAGCTAGGAGGGACTGAGCCTGTGTAATCAGATTGTCCACCTTCTGCTGAGGAAGGAAGATCCTTGCCTGAACTGTATCCAGATTCATTCCTAGGAATGGAGTTACCAAGGAAGGGGACAGTGAGGACTTGGGGGGGGGGGGTTGATCACCCATCCAAATGACTCCAGAATGGGCACCACCAGCTGAGTATCCAACTCTGCCTGATGTAGAGACTGGGAGGTGATGAGGATGTCGTCCAGATAGGGAAGCACGCAGACACCCTGACATCTGAGTAGAGACATCACGCCAGCCAGCACCTTGGTGAACACCCTGGGAGCTGAAGTGAGGCCGAAGGGCAAGGCCACAAATTGGTAATGTTGATCCATTAGAGCGAACCTGAGGGACTTTTGATGACCTAGGAACACAGGAATATGAAGGTAAGCATCTTTGATGTCCACAGAAGTCATGAAATCCCCTTGGCGCAGGGAACTGATGGCAGAGCGCAGAGACTCCATGCGAAAGCGCCTGCCCCTGACAAAACTTGTTGAGAATCTTTAAGTCCAGGATGGGCCTGACAGAACCATCCTTTTTGGGTACTGTGAATAGGTTGGAATAAAAGCCCTTGCCTTTTTCTCTTAAAAGGCACCTGGCAGATGACCCCCAGCTCCAGGAGGCCTTGCACTGCTTGCACTAGCTCCTGAGCTGACACAGGTTCCCTGAGGAATCCGGGACCTGATGAAACTTGGAGGGGGATCGGCAGCAAACTCCAACTTGTAACCGGAGGACACTACCTCATGAATTCACCGGTCTGAGACATGAAGCCTGCAGACCTGAGCGAAGTGCTGCCGCCGTCCCCCACCCGGATGGGTGAGGGCGCCCCATCATGCCTGAGGGGGCTTGGGAGAGGATTTAGCTTTGGGACCCCAGGGGGAGCCAGGACGTCCACGTCCTCTGCCTCTACCCCAGAAATCTCCCCGGGCCCCATGGAAAGATACCCCCCTTCCCTGCCTTGCATCACGGTAAGGGGAGGAGAAGGAACCCTGACCCCGAAAGGGCCGAGGTTGCAGCCGGCGCTGGGGTAACCTGCCTCCCTTAGCAAAAAGGTCCAGGCGGTCCCCAAACAGACGCAGTCCTTTAAAGGGAGAACCAGTGAGGGCCTTCTTGGCAGCATTGTCAGCGGCCCACTGGCGCAGCCAAACCGAGCGGTGCATAGCCACCACGAGGGCAGAAGTTCTGGCACACATTCTGATGGTGTCATCCAATGCTGACAATGCTGACAGGAAATTTACAAAAACATCACAACTAGAGAGTGCATTAAACACCTCACAAGGCAAATCATCAGGGGCATCATCAAGCATATTTCTGATAAGGGTTCTAGTGGCCACAGCAGTAATAGAGGCACAGACCGGGCGCAGCGCCGTCCCTGCACATGTAAAGGCGTGGGAAGCCAGCTGGCCAATGCGCCGGTCCTCAGCATCCCGCAGGGTAGTAGAATCAGGGGAATGCATGACAGAGGTGTTAGATAGCCCTAGGATCGGGGCATCCACCTCGAGGGGGGGGGGGGGGGGATGACCAACATTTAACCACCTCAGCAGGAAAGGGATACCTCCTATCCCAAATCTTTGGAGCCCCGGGCAGTTTACTGGGGCGCTCCCATTCCTTGAGCACAAGGTTATGGAAGTGTGCCTGCTCAGGAAATTCCAAACGTGATTTTGCTGTATGGAAAAGCTCCCCTCTTTGCCAGGGAGAGAGATAGACAGAACCTCAAGGATCTGGGTCAATAATCTGTCAGTGTCATCTGGGGCCCAGGGGTCAGAGCCAGAATAGTCATGACCCCTTGATCTCTCATCAGATGAGCCCGAATCAGAAAAGAGCTCCCCTTCATTAGACGGGGTATAGCCACACAGATTCCAAAACTCCTCAGTTCCCATAGGGAAAAACAGTAACATTAGGCGTCAAGTGCCGCTTCTTACCAGGGCCCTTACGCGCTAAAGACCTCGCAATAATCTGTTCAACAGTAGCCAGTCTAGAAGACACATCAGGCTGAGAATCCCCACTAGTATGCAACTCAGTAGGAGTGAGATTTAAGCTTGGGGGAGTAGGTGAAGTGAAACGAGGTGCAGCCACTGGCAGGCCAGATTGCAATGCAAGCACCTGCTCAGCACAGGGTACACAGACCCGTGCCTTGTCAGCGTCAGCATGAGGCTGCCCACACGCTACACACAGCCGGTCTTGTCCCAAAGGGACCCCGGTAACCTTATCCTGGGATGCTTCCATATGGCGATTATTAGGCACTATATGCCAGTAGGGATTGACGCTATAAGCAACCCTGGATGCCCCAATGACCCGCTAGGGAAGTGGGAGTAATTATAATAATATAAGGCCCAACTATCAATTACACCGGGCCGGGAGAAGCCAATGGCTTCACCCATCTGAAAGACACAGTGGGAAGAAGGGGTGTCAGACCCAAACACACTACAATGAGTATAAAACCGCCCGCGAGGGCACTTAAGGACCGCGGTAAGTATAACCGCCACACGCGCGCGCGACCTGACAAAATGGTGCCGAGAGTACCTCGAAGGGCGGGCCGTGACGCAGGGCGCGCCAAGCCAGGCCCCGCCCCCCCCCCCCCCCCGAAGAGCGCAAAACCCACAGACAAGCAGCCAATGAGAACGCAGAAGCGTCTGAGGTAACGCCGCCGCCCGGCGCGGAACATCCAAATGAAGGAAAAGACGTGCGCGGCGGCATTTGCAATAGTAAAAAAGACAAGTCAGCACGGCGGCAGACACCACATATACTAGTCAAAAGACATGACAAAACGCCTTATGCACGAATCACGCTACACGCTCACACACACGCTCACACACACACACACACACACACACCTTCTTTCCCTCCCGAAGGCTACAGGGAGAATGAGGGAGGATGGCGGCCCTCTGTACAGGACCCACCGATACAGGGGGCAATAATGCGGGAGGGGCATCCCATAAAGTCTCACCATCAGCCTATGCCGCCTACCCTTTGGTGGGGGATTGCGGTGGAGCAGCGCTCCTTAAGCACACATGGTGCTGCCTACCTTCACCCGACCAGCGCAGCCCAGGCTGGGAGGCACATCACACGAGGAACGGGTGGGAATAGTCCAACAGGGCCGCAGGCTAATAGCCCCGCTCACCTGCGAGAGAGTAATAATTTCATGTCTTCGCAGAAAGCACTGCAGAGAAATCTGGGGATTTGTGGGAGGTCCCTGGGTATTTGAGGGGCCAGGAGGAGCCTGTTTTACATGTCTCTGCAGTGCAGCGCCATCTGGCGGAGGATAACCCAAGTGTAAGTAATCTATCTGGAGCAGGACGTACTGTATACTAAGAATAATACAGGACCTATACAAATCATTCACGCTCTTCAAAGGGTTGAGCACTCCTGCCCTGTCACCGCACTTCTGGGTGCCAGCCTCAGTAGGATCTGAAAGGTAGACGGTCACCGCACTTCTGGGTGCCAGCCTCAGTAGGGTGTGTGCAAGGCAGAAGGTCACTGCACTTCTGGGTGCCAGCCTCAGTAGCGTGTGTGCAAGGCAGAAGCAGGAACCAGCATCGGACACCGACACCAGGGAGCCTCATGCCACAGTGCTAGGGCAAGATGGCTGCAGCAGGGAAGCCCCTTCCCTGTGCATACTCCCGCCTCCTATGTAATTTAAAGGGCACAGAGTGGGGGGGATAACGTTCTGTGAGCAGCTGCTGGGACCTCCAAAATAAAGTGCTTGATGTTGGGACCAGGTGAGATTTTTTTTCCCCCCTCTCCGTCCTGTGTCAGGGGAAGGGGGCACCACAAAGATACCTTTAGGATATCAACGATTCACCAAGCCTCCTTCCTGGAAGGAAGGTCGAGTTATACAGAACAGCGACAGAAATACCTTGCCAGTTTTCACAAATGCTTCAGCAACCTTCCTGTTGCGCCCTCCATAGCAAGTTGTGATGAGGTCAGCAACGCCACAGCTCTCCAAGAAAGTAGAGGTTGACACTTGGCCTTTACAGAAGATCTTGGCGAAAGCAATCATCTCCATGAGTCCCAGACGGATAACAGCGGCCTTAGTGTTATCGCCACACTTGAGTCCATCACAAAAACCAGCACCAACTGCTACAATATTCTAGAAACATAAGAAAGAAAAAGCAAACATTAATCTGCATCTCAAATGCTTCTGCTACATCAGTTATATAAAAAAAGGAATCTGCACAGTCAAGTCAAAAAGCATTCGATAACATTTACACAACATTAGAGCAACAGTGGAGAGCTTACAAAGGAGTTTCCTGGGTTTTTTTTTGTGAAGCAGAACAAAACAAGGTATCTGACAATTCTAGGTTTTCTCAAGCTTTGTAGCTAGTACAGAACCTCAGTTTATCTAATTGCCTATTATCCTTCATGGCTGTTCCAAAACTCAAACACGGCCGTTGTCAGGGAGTTATATGTATAAGTGTTCAAACTAGATCATTGTGTAGTTACAAACTGAGTGGAAGATGGGGGACTGTCTTTAGCAGAAGGGGGCAGTACTGAGGCATTGGGCAATTGTAGGCAGTGCTAGCTTCCAATTTATCTATTTATTTGCTTTACTTGTCCCAAATGTGGGGTTCTTAAACCAGACATTCAGCGTCATTTAATGAAAAGCCCAAACTCTTAAAAATTATTCCCCAGCATCTACAATGAAAAATATTTAAAGTTTCTAATCACTTTTTATCCTATTCTCCACTGGCCTGCAACTCTGTTCAGGACTCTAGGATACGGGCGCTGCCATCTTGGCTCAGTAGCATCACATACTGAGGAGAGGAGTCAGAAGTGCAGGGGCGGGTTTATAGCTGTGCTTTGCACAGAGCAGAGCTGGGGGCAGGAAAAGGTCAGCAATCCCAGAATGCAGCCGCAGTCAGAAGACACTTCCTGTTTGCAAGCAGCCTGAAACTCCATGGGCCACCATCTTGAATGTTTAAAAGCTCAGAAAATGCAGTAGATGCAGGAAGGATAGTTTATAATGTGTGCAATCTGTATGTACAGCATGGGGGAACATATAAGATGTGTTCTTATTTAGGGTGAAGGTCCGGTTTAAAGCAGATGGAAACCCAGAAATGGGTCCTCTGCTCAACCTTAACCCCCCCCCCCACGAGCAATGCTGTTGGCTCGGCAGTGACCCGGTTTTCAAAGAAAACTTGGGGTTTTTCACAGCCGAAGCCACACAGCACTTTTTGTGCCACTGTGAAGAGGTGCAGCAAGTGTGTGCTCCCACGCCCAGACATTCAGAAAGGCTGGGAGTGTGCAAGGCTGCAGAGAAGCCGGGGATGCAGCCGCTGGCGAAGACGTGCCGTGGGACCCGCCAAGATTAGGTAAGATCACCAACACCGCCGGGGCTCGGGGGTTCACAGAGCAGAGCATCTGGTGTAGGACGCCCTGGGGGTAGGCTAGTGGCCGGGCAGAGAATATTCTAGATTCCAGGGCCCTGACGTGAGGGTTTTGACCCACTTTAAAAGATTAGGACAGGACTACACTTTTACAGAGGTGTGACTTTCACATACATTTGCAAATGCATGTCAACCAAGACCTCTGTTCTTGAGACCAATTATTTAACTTGTTGCTGGGTGACAGGGTTTTAAGATTTGCTAGAATTGCACAAAAAGTCACAGCAACCTTTAGCTTCAGTTGGAAAATGAAAGGTGGATGAAGAAAAAAAAAAAAAAAAAATACAACAACTGGGATGCGTTCAGGCGTGCAGCCAGAGATCTGGTAGGTCAGGACACCTGGGCAACTAGGGAACTTAAAATGGTTACTCCCAGACAAAGGCCTCGATAGCTGAAAAACAATTTCATGGTAGTAAAACACTCTACTTTTCTTAGGAGTAAAAAAGTGACATCGACTTTCATGGTGGTTCAGCTACAGGGACATTCTCAGGCTGTTTTCTCATAAAGTGAATGTTTTACTACCATGAGAATTTTTCAAAATCTCTCATTAGAATGGTTATAGATGTGGCAAAGGCCAAGTAGAGACTAGCAGTACAAAATTTGTCAATATCCTGATGCTCATCCAAAAAGCGTTCCAATACCCTTCATAGGGAAAGAAATACAGCAGTAGAAAATACAATGAGGCCTTACAGTGGACAGTGGCTAGTCTAAGGAGCCGAGTCCAGCCAAGCGCTGCATCCCTGCGCCAGCCAATCAACAAATGCCTGATGCAGGCACATCCCCTGCTAAAGGGATAGCGGGGATGTGCCGTTGGACCATGAGAGCAGGCAACCTGGGGGGGGGGGGGGGGGGTTCACGCAGCGGGGCATCCCGATTCTGGATGTCCCGGGGGTAGGGTTTTGGTCCACTTTAAAAACTGAATAATTCCCTCTTACTAAGTTTTGTTTATCTGGATAGCGCACCTGTGCTATGCAGGTTTCTGTTAACATAAAAACGCTTACCTCTCATTTTCTATAACACTTATGAGGATAATGGTGGCACCTACAGGGTCACTGGCCGGCACAGGGGAAACGCATTGTGGCGGCATGCCAGATACGCCATGCTTCCGCTGGTGCTAACTGTGCATGCCCAAGTTGAAGGGCGGTGGACCTGGCGCGGGGGCCCTCTCAATGGGACATCGCCAGGCCCGCCCCCTTTCTATCTGGGCATGCATGCGCAGTCAGCGCACCGCTAGGGACCTGTGCAGCGCTTTTGGCTTGCCGGGAGTTTTTATGCTAACAGCAACCTGCATAGCACAGTTGCGCTATCCTGATAAACAAAAAACTTAGTAAGATGGTGTTATTCCAGTTTAAAGCTGACCAAAACCCATGACACCAGGCATCCATGTGCACGAGACAGAAAGATGCAGGTACACTTCCCGCTTTGCAAGGCGAAGCAGATGCCGCCTATGCAAAAAATAAAGGGAGAACCTGGGAGGAGGCTGAAAAAAAAAAAAAAAAAAGACCCTCCTAGGTGCTCCAATGTGGCAGCAGCTATTCATTTACACATGTAGAAATGGCGCACATGGAAAACAGTATCACAGGATACAGATCTTTTTTTTTTTTTACAATTTTTGGATATATATGGGCACTGTAAGCTTCCGTGGGCACAGGATTTTTTTCCCTCCACATTTAACTCATCCGTGCAGGGAGACACAAGCAGTGTACACATGCCCAGAGTGGTGGACTGTCCTAATTTAGGCGCCCGGAGAGCAGTTGGGAGGGGGGGGAGGGGGTTGGTACCTTGCTCAAGAGCACTTTAGTAATTTCCTGGCCGAGAATCAAACCTTCCACCCTCTGGTCTCAGGATCACTTCCTTACCTCTAGGCCATAACTGCCCTGAATCAAATCAAGCTTATACCCACAATATGTATTAACCAGTGCCCAAAGGTACAGGACAAATGTTTATCATGCTAATATTATTGTTTATCATGCTACTTATATCTCTGCAGGCTTCTACTATACAGACCAATTGGAATGGTGGTGTAATTATGGGGCGGCCTAATTTTGGATGCCCCGTTGAGGGTTTCCCGGTAGATCACCTGGTACACTCACCTCGACTGTGATCCCATTGTTTAGCCTAGGCTAGCCCTACAGCTTTTTGCACGTTATTCATTGTTGTATTGCAGAGTTCTCCAAGGTTTTTTTTTGAATGGTAGCTGAAGCAGATAGTCCTCTACATTTTCACAATTCCCCTCCCCCTGTAGTATGACAGATTCCATTAAAAAAATAAGATCTAATAAATTATCTACAAACCATAGTGTTCACATAAAAGTAACTGCGGTCACATCCATTTGTAATAAACATCCAAACAGCTAATTCTGCGGCTTCCTTTCCTTTGTGCAGAGACAAAGCACACGCTGTGGAGTCAACTGGTGTGAGGAGTCCCTCAAATCATAAAACCATATTAACTAGCTCTCGCGGTTTACGAGGACACGCTGGGCAGCCAACCTTGATTAAAAACACGGTAAAAAGCAAACGAATCGGCTAAATGTTTTCAGAGACCCCCACAGCTGTAGTTATTTAGCAGAGAACAGCCCAGGTTTCGGTTATACGGAGCACAAGCATATTGCGCATGTAATTATTACAATTAATCTTCCGTTATCTATACCACCCTAACCCTGCAATAAAAGATGCATTTATTGGTTTTCTACATACATAAATGAAAGCAATTATGGTTTTAATAAATTTTGCAGCAAACAAAAGGCAGATGATGTTTTGCAATTAAGAACAAAGATTAGGACCAGAGAAGGACCATCCCCAGCAGCACGGCATATGAATGGCGAGCGGCAGAGGGGCTTCTGAAGACTATTACGGGGCACCTTCCCCTGAAGAAAACAGGAGTCTGGCCAATCACATGCTAAAATCCAGCCAGACAATGATAAACTCGAGTGACAATAAGAACACAAAGCTTGGACGTATCATCCCAGCCACTTCCCAGGCACTCCACTGGCTGCATTCAAATCAGGCAGAGCATAGCTTGCAGTACAACCAAGAAGTAATTACTGCAGTACAGGAAGCCATGATGAAAAGCAATTGGTGTTGGATATTTTTTTTTTTTTTTTTTAACAGGCAAAATAATTTAAAAATGCAATTCACCCTTCCCTACGCTAAATTGAAAAGCTATAAAAAAAAAAAAAAAACAAAACAAAAACAAAGGAAAAAGAAAAAAGGAAGGAAAAAAGTAAGAAAGAAGGAAAAAGAAAAACGAAGAAAGGAAAAAGAAGAAAGAAAAACGAAGGAAAAAAAAAGGAGGAAGAAAGAAAAACAAAGGAAGGAAAAAGAGGAAGAAAAATAAAGAAAAAGAGGAAGAGGGAAGAAGACGACCACAGATCAAGAGTCTTTAGCACTCCAGGGTATTCTGATTTGTTTGAAACCCACCAATGCCCCCCCCCCCCCCCACAGTTTTTGTGGGCGCATCCCTTGGCGTCCCTCTAGTCTGAGGCCACCCAGATAGGCTGGGGGTGGGAGTGAGCCACAGACTAAAGGGAAGCAGCCAGCATGCTCCCTGCAGATTTAAGATCAGCCACGTGGTGGGCTTGACTACGCATGGACTTCTGCTTTTAAGTTGACCAAAAGCTGCCCTGAAGTCTAAGATTCCAGTGCCGTCTGATTCCCTCCACTAGGGCATCCAGATTCGGGGTGCCTCGCTGTGTAAAAAAACCCAAATCCCCTGTAACACTCACCATCTCCGCTATCAAATGACGCATACATGAGCCGCAACTGCAGTTTGCTGTACGTTTAGCAGGGATGCACTCCCACCGACATCTGTAAATGGCACCCTGTAAGAGGCTCATTTTGACAAGCGCAGCCAAGTGCATTGATAGGACAAAAGTCCCCACATGCAGCATTAGGACAGGAAAAAGGCATATTTACTGGCCAACCGTGGTGGGGATTTACACAAGGACCAAAAGCCGGGACAGTCAAAGTCTGAGTCTTCTTCCACTTTAAAAGTGGACCAGCCATCTGCCCTGGAATCTAAAGGTCCCCCACCCCATTGCCCCTCATTTTTTTTTATAACAATAAATCTTTATTGAGGTGAACAGGGCAATCAGACACACCAATCACAGTATGCAAGGATAACATCTTCGTTTACATGCCAACACAAACATAGTCATCTATATTTACATTACGACTCCCTTTTTTATTTTTTCCCTGAAATTACCTCCATTACGACAGGTCCGTCTGTCTGTCTGCCCCGTGGGTGTGTCCCACTGTCCCCGCCCACCAATTTTTCAAATTATTAAACAAGGGGGGAAGTAGGCGAAAGAGAAGAGCAAGGGGGGGGGAAAAGGGGTAGAGGGGGGAAAGGGGAAGGGAGGCAGGAGTGGAGAATCAAGAGAAGCCGGGTATAGGAGATAATGGGAAGAGATGGAGTCCCCCCGGCTGACCGACCACCCCTCGGAGGCCCCTCAAAAAACACAAGGGGGCAGGGATCAGAAACCGCGTCAACCCCCTTCAGGGGAGGGGGGAGGGACAGAAGAAGCCGGCCACGCGGCCCGGGTCAGGCACTTCGCACCGATGCAACCCTCCAGGTTTCTTCCGGGCAGTCAAATCTCCCCAAGCAGATTCATATACTCAGTCGATTCTGTGAACATGTTCCAGCGCATCCACAGGTGTCTATGCCTCTCTTCTGATCGCCTAAGGAGTGCTGTCAGGTCCTCCATCCGCCTGATGTCCTCCACTCTACGGATCCACAAGCTAATGGAGGGAGGTACGTTGACTTCCATAGGGCCGGGATGCATGCTCTAGCCATTGCCCCTCATTTTACCCACCTTTTCTAGGCTTCCCATGCCACGCTTGCTGGCCACATCCCCAGCCTCTTTGTAACCGAGTCACAGTCTCACACCCAACCATTCAGATAGACTGGGCACAGGATAGACCAGGGGATGCAGCCACTCCCTTATGCCAGGCTCTGTCTAAACAGGGCTATATGCCATGCATTAATATGTACAGCATACAGCTCAGTTTGGACGAGAGCCCGCACATGTGACAAGTCACTATCGTAAAGGCAGGCTGGGCGCCACATCCTCCATTTCATCAGGGTCCAACTCCATTCTCTGATTCATCCTCTGCAGCAGAAGGGATTTCATTAGGTCTTATACAGAAATATAAAACTGCCTGAAGAAGAAGTCTATGCTTACCTTTTCTCCCCACAGCTCCTCCGTGCATAGTTACCATTGAGGGAGAACAAGCGATTGCATTCTCCAGCGCTGGGCAGACATGGTCATGTAAAGCTATATTTATGGGTGCTACCAACATTCGTATTAATAATCGGAATATCTATTCTGCCTGAAAGACTCCAGTCAAAACCCAGGATAGCGAAAAATCCTGGGTTTCAGTTTGCTTTTTACACCTGTTAGAAACAGAAATAAACAGGAGTATTTAACCCAGACAAACAGCCTGGCACAGTTGGAAAAGAAAGGTAGCTGCCATTTTGGAGCTTCCAGCCATGCTGCTGCCTGGATTCAACTGACATAACTCACAATGCACAGTAACAGAAGTCCAGCAGCACTTCCTGTTTGCAGGTGGCCTGCAGATCTATGAGCCGCCATTCACTGCAGGGAGGAGTTATTAATTTTTATGGGCAGCAATTTAAATTGCCCTGGGGAGGGGGGCATATGAGCACTGTTTGTTGTGTTGGTCTGGTTTAGGTAATTTTTGACTGTTGGTCCACTTTAATACACGAACCAAGGCACGAAGCATTAATGCTTACCATAAACAGAACTGGTTTTATTCAGACTGCTTAATGTAAAATGCCATTCTACCACTAGATGGCGATGTCGGGGAGCCCAATATTGAAGTGACCTTGAATTAATCAGAATGTAGAATTAAAAGTCCTGTAATCTGTAGCTCAATGGGAGCAAAACCACAGAAAAAAAAAAGTTTCGAATAAATAAATGCATGTAGAAATATGAACTATGCAGTAAGAAGACCTATTTACTTTTTTTTTTTTTTTTTTTTTTTTTTTTTTAGGAGGGTCAGATTGGCGACAGGTACTTCAGAGACAACCAGGTACCTTATGGCCAGCACTGGAGTCTAAATGTCTACAGGAGTCAGTCAATTAAGTTCCCTTTGGGGCATCCCAATTTGAACCATCCAGGATCACCCCATAAACACACACACACACACACTCACCTTTCCAGTGTTCTCAGGCATTAATATTGTGGGCCATGCTTGTCCCCCAACACTTGGGGCAGAGATGTGCTTCTGAGCCATTTAAATTGAATGGGGAGGGAGCGCGTCACAGACCATAGGGGGGCCCGGGGATGAGTCAGCTCCTGTCTCCACGTAGATTTCATGATTTGCTCAAAGCCAGAGCAGGCTCCATGGAACAAGCATAAAAGTACATTTTTAGGGTGATCAATGGGAGGTGAAGTGGATCAAAACCTGGGATAGTCAGGATCCTGCGTTTTTGTCCACCTTAAAGAGGAATAACACACCAATTTTTACCTCTTGAGGTGCAGTACCTATATGTTCCTGAATCGGGATTCCGTGCTGTGTGCATTTCCCCTGATACACTCACCTTCCTCTCTCTCTCCCACAGCACAGGCTTGAGCTGAAAGCGAGCGCACCGATTGGCTGTGCAGCCCGCTCAGCCAATCTGCGTGCTAGCTTTCACTTGGCTCCGGCTGAGGGCTAAGCGGTGCTGAAGAGAGCCAAGTGCCCATCGTATAGTCAGAAAGGCCAGACGCGTGTGTGTGCACAGCTAAAGGTGAGCCGGGATACCCCAGCCCAAAGAGAGAGGCTCCTCCCCTGAAGAGGAAACACAATTGGGAAAGGTTAAAAAGGACCAAGTTGCAGCCTTGCAGATTTTCTCCAAGGAAGCTCCCAATCTCCCTGCCCATGAAGTGGGTACTGATCTAGTGGAGTGAGCCAATACGCAAGGAGGAGGAGTTTTCATGCATGTATATGCTAGTGAGATAGCCTGTCTAATTCATCTGCCGATCGTTGCCTTTGAGGATGCCAGGCCCATGTTTTTACCATTAAAAGGAGACAGTCGATTTTCTTCAAGGGTGGGTGTGCTCTAAATAGAACACCAGGCTTCTCCTAACACAATACATGGTGTCTTCCTCTGTGTTCGGTAAGAGCGAGGGAAGGACAATATCCTGGGACCTTTGAAAGGCCGAGGCAATTTTCGGTAGATATATTGGATCAGGTTTCAAGATGGCTCAGAGGTTTGTGCAGAAAGGCTCCCTAATGGATAGGTCCTGGAGGTCACAAACCGTGCGTGCAGTTGACATGGCCGATAAGCACAATTTTATCCGTTGCTTCTGCAATCAGTGCCTGGCTAAACTCCTTAAAACTAAGGATGGGTCCCCAGTTGGACATCTAGATTGGGCTCTTTTCTATAAATGGCTACAAAAAAAATCTTAGTCATGCTTTCTTAAGTCTACAAACTAAAAACACTGAAATTGCAGAGGTTTGTGTTTTCAAAGTACTTACTGCCAGACCAAACTCAAATCCTTCCTACAGTAACTCCAGGACGTGAACCAACTTCTCTTGGCCAAACAGGTGCGATCAGGATGACCATCACAGTCCACATCACAAAAGGCTTTTGAACCACAGACTGCCAGGCCGGTGAGAAGAAGAGTAATCTTCCTCCGACATGGGGCTCGGCTTCAGGGCAGAGACTTTTCAGATTGTTGTGGAGGGTTGCGAACCAGGCTTAGCTTTCTATACCCTTTGTGCTGCCCCCAGTGATTCTTTTCTCATTTTTGCTAACCTGGAGGGGAAAAGAAAGCTTTTGTCTAAATGGAGTCTTATTCCTAGGCTTTTTAGGCTTGACCGGAAACTTCTTTGATCTTTCCGAAAATATGGAGAGCGCAGCATCCAATTGAGCTCTGAACATTAAATTACAGAGTTTAGCCTTGGATGCTAGGTCCCCAGACAGCCCTTCTGGCTGCATTAATCAGTGCAGTAGACTTTGCCGTGGCCCTGACCGCCTCAGCCGAGGCATCTTCGAGAAAGGATATGGCTCTAAACATGCAGGGAAGAGTCTCTAGTAGTGCCTGTTTGGGGGTCTCACTTTCTATAAGCCCCTTGAGATTTTGAAGCCAGACCCCAAGGTTTCTGGCCACACAAGCAGATGCTAAGGTTGGCTTAAAATGTAAATGAGGCCGCGTCCTAGGCCCTTTTGAGGATAACTTCAGTCCTCCTGTACATGGGGTCCCTAAGATTACCTGAATCTTTAAAGCTAAGATCTGAAAACCTAAGGACCTTACCTTTAAAACCGGTGCACACTTGCGCCTGGCATTTGTGAATGGCCGGCGCGGACACTGCCCCAGCTCGAGCTTAGCGGGGTATGCGGCCAGCGGCACACTTGGCTCAATTCGGCCCTTAGACAAGCTCTCATCAGCTAAGACTGAGAAAAGATAGCTAAGAAAAGCCGTATGAAGCCAAGCATGCTAATTGGCTGTACACATACGCTGTTGGATAGACATTTTTTAATAAATATCAAGGTTGGCCTGTGACTAAGTATTTAATTTTGGCCCACTGTGTATTTCAGTTTGACACCCCTGCCGTTATATGCAAAGCTAATATATAGGTCAGGAATTCCCAACTTATTTAACTGAGTACCACCTCCAATTTTGAAATGATCTCAAGTACCACCCTACCACCATTAACACAGACACCCCTGGGTGGGCAAAGCTCCTATACTATCTTAGTAATGCAGTCATCCCAAGATGCCCCTCTCCAGCAGTTTGTTGTCTTGGGTACCTGCCACATACTATGGGTGCAGTGCTTCACATGTCCCCTACCACGCTCATCTTCAGTGGCCTTGAGTACCGACAGAGGGAAGCCTTAGTACCACAGGTTGGGAACCCCTAATCTAGGTACAGTACAGCAAGACCTCGCTTTTCAAAAGAGACCCAATTCTGCTAAAACTATGACCAAACCATCATATAAAAAAACAATAGATTACCTTTAAAGCACCACAGAGTTCCACCGTGTCAGCATCATCCACCACAGTAATACGAAAATTTGGGGTCTGCAAAAGTTCCTTAAACAGAAGGCCATGTTCCAGAACTTTGCTGCCTGTTGGAGAAATAGAAGTCAACATATTAGGAGAGAAAAAAAAAAAAAAAGTTATTTTACATTTTCGTAGGCTTTTTTCAGAAGAATAATTTAATTAAAAGAGCGAAACAAATAAATAAATAAATAAAAAAATCAGCTAGATCCTACCAATCTATTCCCAATCTGGACCGAGTCCCTAATAACTCAGCCTTAAAGCCTCTATGGCTGGTCAAAGCGAGACACAAAACAGTCCACCCCAAAATGTGCCTCTCAGGTGATGCAGCGGGCTATATAATCCCCTCCACACACAAAGTAAACCGATAAAGGCTGCTAACTCAGAAACTCACCTTACAGATGTAATTGCCACCAGAAGATGACCTTAAGAGTCAATAGGAGGCCCCTGAAGGGCAATCTAACTAGATTCAGGTCCCAAAAAGGTAAGAGGGGCTTTCGGGGTGGATGCACAAGGGAGACCCCCTGCATAGATGTCTACGTCTTCTCTGCAATGGGTTTCCGAAAAAAAAAAAAAAAAAACTGTCCCTTGAGGGTACTTAACTAAAGACCCTCATCGAGCACTTCTCTAATCCCAGGATCCTGGAATTTTTACAGAAGGTTCTGCAGACATAACCCTTGGACTCAGGACACCAGGAAATAAGACTCGCCAGACTCTATAGTAAATCTTAGACAAGGTCTGCTTCCTGGCCTGAATCATTGTTTTGATGACTCCATCAGACAGCCCTCCTTCTGACAGGTGCTGGTCTCAATAGCCAGGTCGTCAAAGCACTCAAATATTGGGGTGCCACAGGGATCCCTTGAGAAGGTCCCGAAGGTTGGAAAGGCACCAAGGTTCACTCTACGACATTCTTACGTCTGAAAACCAAGTCCGTATTTGCCAGTAAGGGGCTACCAGGAGGGCAAAAATACAATTCTGTGATTACTCACCTGTAGAATTGTTTTTATGGGTATCCAGCATGGATTGCTTCATCTTCAATTCTTCACATTTGGGTAATCCGCCACAAGGTGGCACAGTCGACTGCATGAAGACTTGTGGCTCCTCCCGGCTCATAAGAGGCAGGAAAATACCCAAAATACCCATTGTTGAAAAGCAGTAATGCAAGAAGCCGGGAGGCAAAGACCATGTCAATGAAACACAGCCCCACGAAGAACTAAGAAAATCACCATAACAAGGCAAAAAAGGATAACAACAACAACAAGGGTGGGATGAAGCAACCCTTGCTGGATACCCATAAAAACAAATTCTACAGGTGAGTAATCACAGAATTGTATTTTTCTGGTATCCTGCACGGGTTGCTTCATCTTCAATTCTTCACATTTGGGACATCCAAAAGCATTGTCCAAGAAGAAGGGTGGGATCCCCAGTGAGCAACAGCAGGTAGTTCAAGTCACTACCGCCTGAAGCACTTTGCGACCAAAAACAGCATCAGCTGATGCCCTAACGTCAACCTTGTAAAACTTAGAAAAAGTATGAACTGAAGACCAAGTAGTGGTCTTACAAACCTGTTCAACAGAAGCCTGGTGCTGAAAAGCCCAAGAGGCACCAATAGCCCTAGCGAAGTGAGCTGTAACACGGAAAGGGGGTTCCTTCCCCTTGGCAGAATATGCTTGGACCACCGCCTGTCTCATCCACTTGCTGATAATGGATTTGGCTGGAGACAAGCCCTTCCTAGGTCCGGCAGGGAGAACAGAGTCCGATTTCCGAAACTACTTCGTGGCAACCAAATAGTACTTAAGCGCCCTGACCACATTCAGAGAATGAAGAGTCCGTTCCTTAGAATTAGAAGGGGCAGAACACAAGGAAGGCAAGACAATGTCTTCATTGAGATGAAAGGAAGAGACAACCCTTGGGCAAGAATTCCGCTTTGAGACGGAACACCACCTTATCCTGATGACGCTCAAAATAAGGCGGCTTCATAGAAAGCGCCACCAGGTCAGAGACGTGACACACCGAGGTGATAGCTACCAAAAAGACCACCTTCAGGGTCAGAATAGGCAGGCTCAAAAGGGAGACCCTGCAGAGCAGAAAGAACCAAGTTCAAATCCCACACCGGTAGCAAGGGCTTACGTGGCGGACGTACATGAGTAACACCTTGGAAAAAAAGTCTTGATAAGCCTATGATTGGCGAAGGATCTTGCCAAAGCGGAAACCTGTCCCTTGAGGGTACTGAGTTGTAACCCCGACTCCAAACCATGTTGTAGAGATTCCAAAATCCTAGAAAGGGAGAAGGTGCGACAAGACTTAGACTCACACCAGGCAATGTAAGCGTGCCAGACCCTGTAAAATCATAGAAGAGGATTTCTTCTGAGCCTGAATCATGGTACTGACGACCGAGGCCGGCAACCCCTTATCCATCAGGATGGAGGTTTCAGCAGCCAAGCCGTCAAAGCCAGTGTTTGTAAATTGGGATGGCATAACAGTCCCTGAGTGAGGAGCCCTGGATCTCCGGGCATGACGAAGTGATCCACCGCCATCTGGACAATGTCCGCGAACCCCTCTTCTCGGCCAGCGGGTGGCCACCAGAATGGTCGGTACCCCCTCCTGGGCTATCTTGCGCAGCACACGACCCAGCAGAGGAAAGGGAGGAAATGCATAGAGGAGCCGAAACTCCGTCCAAGTAATAGCTAGCACGTCCGTGGCGAAGGCTAGAGGATCTCGACAGGGTTACAAATTTTGCAAGCTTGCGATTGTGACGGGACGCAAACAGGTCCACGTCCGGCTGACCCCAGTGGGGACACAGGGCGTGAAAGATCTTGTTGCTGAGGGCCCATTCCCCCAGGCGAGACGTCCCCCTGCTCAGGGAGTCCGCCTCCTGGTTCTCCACCCCTGGGATGTAAACCGCCGAGATGCAGGGAACAATCTCCTTCGCCCAAGATAAAATCAGGGACACTTCCTTGAGGGCTCGTTTGCTCCGAGTCCCGCCCTGATGATTGATGTAGTCCGCCGTCTGATTGTCCGAGCGGACCTGGACCGCACGACCCCGTAGGTGGGGAGTCAACTGGAAGAGAACCAACCTGATCGCTCTCAGCTCCAGGAGATTGATAGGGGTATGAGCCTCCTGAGGGCCCCACTGACCCTGAAACTTCAGCGATTGCCAACCCCCCCCCCCCCCCCCCAGCCAGACAGACTGGCGTCCGTGGTGACAATCTCCCAGCACGGAGGCAGAAAGATCCTCAAGTCCAGCCACCGAGAGGGACTGTCTGGCCAGAGGGGACAGAGCAAATTCCTGCTCCAGGGACTCCTGTGTCCTATCCCAAACGGACAGAAGATTCAACTGAAGAGGTCTCATGTGAAACTGGGCAAAAGGAACCGCCTCCAAGCAAGACACCATGAGACCCACCAACTGCATTCCCATCCAAATGGAGGGGTGAGGGCACGACAGCAGGGCCCGCGCCTGTGTCTGAAGACCCCCCACCTTCTGAAGAGGGAGGAAGACCTTGACCTGGGAGGTGTCGAGCGTCATGCACAGGAAGGACCTCACCAAGGACAGAGTGATCAAAGACTTGGGATAATTGATCACCCAACCGAAGGCTTCGAGAGTGGACAATACCTTCTGATTGTCGCTCTCAGCCTGTTGAAGAGATTGAGCAGCAATCAGCAAGTCATCCAAGTAAGGAAGAATGCGAATGCCCTGGCTCCTCAAGAGGGCCATGACAACAGCCAACACCTTGGTGAACACCCGAGGAGCCGACGAGATACCGAACAGCAAGGCCACAAACTGGTAGTGTTGACCCTCCAAGGCGAACCAAAGGAACTTCTAATGACTCCAGAAGATAGGAACGCGCAGATAGGCATCCTTGATGTCCACCGTGGTCATGAAATCGCCGGGCCGAAGGGAGCCCACCGCCAACCGTAAGGTCTCCAAGGAACACAGATGCAACTTAAATCCCCCAGGTACACAGCCACAAAGTCCTATGCACCAAATTGGTTAGGGCCATGGCCTGAGGCAAAAATCTCACTGATTCTGCCATGGTATCAGACACAAAAGAGGCCGCTGAAAAAAGAATTGGTAAAGCCTTTATGATCTCAATATCCGTCAAGAGACATGATTGAAGCTGCTAAAGCCAATTATTAAGATTTCTGGCAACGCAAGTAGAGGCTAGAATCAGTTTGAGAGTACAAGATTTAGCTTGCCATGCTTTTCTCACGAGAGAATCCATCTTCTTGTCTAAAGGATCTTTAAGGATACCAAGTCCTCAAAGGCAAAATCCACCCCCTTGAGATTTTAGAAAAGGGGGAATCCATCCCAAATATGCGAGTCTTCCTCAATGAATGGATAACTCCTCTTAAGAACCCCTGGCCTATTAATCATCTTAACTGGATCCTTCCACTCATTAAGGTCATATGGGAATCAGGAACAAAATCGGGATAGAACACATCATGTTTAGACTTGGAGGTGCAAATCCTATCCACAATGCCCATAGAAAGATGAACCATATGCAGGAGATATGGCAAATCCTCTGGAGGGAAAATACATTCGGGGGAAGGAAGGGCCCTCATCCCACTCAGAAAGACGGGTATCAGACATCTGACTCCTGCCCTTACAAAAAAATTAAAAAAAATCTAGGAGATGCCCAGCAAACTCCTTACATGTAGCCGATTCCCATGGGGTCCCAAGATTCTCAAAGGAAGAGGAAATATGATCCTTTAGACCAGTAGTCCTCAAACCTCCTCCTCAAGGGCCGAGACAGGCCAGGTTTTGCAGCTCTCTATGCTGATGCACAGATGTAATAATTTGGGCTATAGCTCTGTCTGAGCACCAGTTAATTCACCTGTGGAGTAGCGTGGAGAGCTGCAAAACCTGGCCTGTCTCGGCCCTTGAGGAGGAAGTTTGAGGACTACTGCTTTAGACCTATCATCATATCTGTCATGCTGGGCTGACATTCCTTACTCACAACCTTATCGGTAAAGGGCCTGTAAAGAGGCTTCCTATAGGAATCTAGTAGCTTGATTTCACATATCAGGCACCTCCTACTTCTATCCCTAGAGACAATTTTAGTCTTGGACACTTACTTAGAGGGCTTGGTCTAAAATACAAAAGAAGGGAGTAGCAGGCTGTGGGGATCCTATATAACCCACAGTGGTCCTTAAAACTGCAAGAGAGTGGCCAACAGAGTCTTAGATGAAATTGGATCAATCGGGTTGGAAGGATGTTAATCTGCAGCCTCGAATAGCCTCGAGTCTCTAATAGTAGATGAAAGAGGGGCAGGGACTTGCAAGGATTCCCCTGCCTGATCCACAATTCTCAAGTCTGGTGTGAGGTAGAGGCACCCCTCCCCAAAGCTCAATAAATAAGCAAGCAGGGAGGTTCCTAATTGCCGAGTTATTTTTTTTTTTTTATTTTTTTCAACTCTGAGGTAAAATGAGATGAAGGCCAGAAAAAAAACATTAAAGGAGGTCAGTAATGTTAACTTACCTCTCTGGTCGCATGGTGCTCGGCATCCCTCCATTCCCCAGTCGTCCTCCGTTGGGAAGCGCCATCTTGGAATGCCAACAAATGCTGCCCCTCAGACCCACGCTGTCCCTGGAGCCAGGGAATGAGTCAACCCAATCAGACTCACAGCAAACCAGTCCACTTACCTAAACCAGTGATTCAGGAACTGGTGGTCTGGCTCCTGCCCCAGGCAGGAACACAAAGGACTGGGGTCTGGAGGAGCTAAAGCTTTTGTGTATTCTGGTGGTCATGTGTTCCTACCTTGGGGCAGAGCCATAATATCTCAGTGGTATGCTGCCCTAAAGGATGTTTTGAGAAAACTATAAGTACATCTTTCTAAGTATATCTACTTAGTGTATAATACTTGCTAACACTTTTACAATGCCCACAAAATGCCTGGCACACCCCCCTCTGGTCGCTGACAGTCATGAAGGCTTATGATCTGATAGCCGACAGGAGAAATTTTGGTGAGAAGCAGAGAGTATAGGGATAAGATCATGCTGGTATGCAGAGCGGGGAATCCAGCAATCAGTTGCCCCGTGGTACCAATTGAAGAGGCATAACACTTATATAAATCATTTATTAAAAAGCACAAACCCTTAAACTAATCCCTAGCCTTAAAAGTGTATATATTAAAACATAATTATATTCTTTCCCCTGCTGGGCTGCAACTCTGTTTAGGACTCCAGGATAGACCAGTCTCCATCTTGCCCCAGAAGCTACTCATTGTTCCTCCCAAGCATCATGTGCTGAGGAGAGGGGGACAAGTGCAGGGGCGGTTATAGCTGTGCTCCACACAGACAAAGCAGCATAGGGATCAGGAAATGGACAACAATCCCAGAATGCAGAGCAGCATAGTCAGAAGACACTTACTGTCTGCAGGCAGCCTGAGACTCCACTGGTCACCATCTTGGATATTTAAAGGCTCGGAAAACGCACTAGGTGCCGATAGGCTGATTTTGTTGTGGATAGGCTCTTATTCAGGGTGAAGGTCTGGTTTAACCCTTTGAGTGCCAGCCTACCGAGATTTTTTGTCACACTCCGTTACCGGACTACTTTTCACGTTTTTGCGCTACACGTGTTCAACCTGGATTTTTGAAGGGATTTCCAGGGATTTTCCAGGAAAATTATATATTGTTTTTTTCAGCAGAGTCTGGGCTTCAACATGAAATGTCTTGTTTGGCCTTTTTTTAGTGTATTCTCACTACTTTTGGGTGAAATATGTGCAAAAAAAAAAAAAATAAAAAAAACTTTTTTTACAATTTGTAGTGTTTTTTTCTGGGCCCTCACCCGAAGCGTGGAAAGCCCGGGGGAGGGGGGGGGGAACCGGAGCCCTCCCTGGTGAAGAGAAGACCCGGGGAGAGCCATTGCGCTGCTTTTTCAGATGTCGGTGCCGGCCGGGGGTGGGGGGGGGGGGGGGGGGGGGGCGGGGCAGGTGGGCGGTGGGACCTATTCCTACTTGATTCTTGTACAGAATCGCTGGCACTTTCAAATGAGGAGTCAGGTAATTCTATCTTTTTTACTTTTTTTTTTTATGGGGCTCTAAAGTTAGCTACGTGACTCTCACGTAGCTGGCACTTAACGGTTGGAGAGGCAGCTACGTGAGAGTCACGTAGCTGGCACTAGAAGGGTTAAAGTGGACCAACATCCTCCAAACCAACATGTCTCTGATCAGTTAAACATAAAAAGACACTTACCTTTTGATGACTTTTGCAGCCTTCTGTCCCTCGCAGTGCCTGTATTCTTCAAAAATCTCAGCCGGAAATCCCGCCCCCAAAGCTCGTCCGCTCATTAGCATGCTGTCCGTCTTGCTTGTCCATGGATAAGCTTTCCTCCTCACTCGTGCGATTTTATATTCTCTTCTTCTCTATGTCATCGGGGTAGCGCTGATTTAGGTCAGGTGAAGCGCCACTCGCTACCGATGCAAGCGGCGCTTCACCTACCTACTGCGCATGCGCGAGATTTACTTTAGGAAGAGGTCAAACGATCTCGTCCATTTACAAGCAAATCCAAGATATCGGCGAGGGATTCAGAAGGCAGCGACGCAGCGCTGGAGCATTAAAGGCAAGTTATTTTTCCATTACTATTAATAAACGGGTCCGGCAGCAGTATTGGCATATTTTTAAAAGGCAAAAAAAAAAAAAAAAAACGCAGGGTGTTGGTCCACTTTAAAGCTCTTATCGAAAATGATAGGCCAGTTAATGTAACCCTTATATCAAGCACAACCTCTTCTCAAACACAGGTGATCATGCTAAAACATCTTGACGTGGGTGGGATACGGTAAGCAGTGAGCCAATAAATCAAAGGCCCCAAGGTAAGTAGCACTCAAAGATACCACCTATTGTACTGCTAATTTTACTCCAGTGAATTCTGGGTATTTGCTCATCTTTAAGCGCCTGTTCTTGTATATGCTTTACTTTAAATAAAGAAATCCACTGCTCAACAAATACAGAAGAAAGGGCTCATTTACGGAGCAGTGATACATTAACTACCCCAAAAAGGTTTTAATGGCCACCATAATTTACATATTAATATAGCAGAGTTCATTTATGGGTGTCACATTATTCCTAATCGCCAAAGCATGAAATTGGATCGCTAGAACATTAGGTCTCCTATTTGTCGCACTTCAAGACATTAGGATGAGATAAAATGAACCGATCAGGGTACCCCCCCCCCCCCTTTTCTAATTGTACAGAATAGACTTTCTAATTGGAATAATAATTAAAAAAATAAAAATATACAGTTGAAGGAGAGGTACTATATCAATATATAGGAGTAGCAACCGCAGCCCCAGGTTGTGGTTTAGAAAGGTCCTCTGTCAAGTATATTTTTTATTGACTTAGCGCAGTGAATAAAATGGACTATTTTATTTTATCTAAATGAAAGCAGCGCAGCCGCCAGCATTAGGTGAGCAAAAAACAAGTTATTTTAACCATTTGCCTGGACTAGGTCATTAAAGTAATTAACCCCTCATAATAAAAAGGTAACTCACCTTTTGCCCCCTGCAGCTGATTGACCTCCAGAGTTGGACCAGCAACTCACCCGATGGCTGGATTCCATCCTGCGCCGCCTGGAGCCCTGAACAATAGTCGGAAATGAATCAGTGTCAGACTCTCTGCCACGCTCTCTCCATTCATTGCAATGGAGGGTGTGTGCCAAGGCCCAACACGCCCGCTCCATTAGAGGGACAGATGTGGTAGCAATCCTGTGACTTATGGGGGCAGGAGCAGAAGACAGAAGCTCCGGCAGCTGTTCGAGCCACAAAAGGCGAGTGTCCTTTTGTTTTTTTATATGGGTGGTCAATCACTTAAAGTGGAACACCCCCCAGGATTTTCACTATCCTGGGTGTTGGTCCACTTCTGCGGGGCACCCCGATGGGGGGAGCCCCGCTGTGTGAAACTCACCTGACCCCGCTCCCACGTGACTCGCTCCACCAATGGCCGCCGCCGCCTGACAAGGCGAGAGCGGCCGCCGCCGCCTGACAAGGCGAGAGCGGCCGCCGCCGCCTGACAAGGCGAGAGCGGCCGCCGCCGCCTGACAAGGCGAGAGCGGCCGCCGCCGCCTGACAAGGCGAGAGCGGCCGCCGCCGCCTGACAAGGCGAGAGCGGCCGCCGCCTGACCCTAAATAAGAGCCTATCTTACATGTTTCCCTCAACCTGTACATACAGATTGCTCACATTAAAAATCATCCTACCTGCATCTATTGCATTTTCTGAGACTTTAAACATCCAAGATGGCGGCTCATGGTCGTGCAGGCTGCCAGCAAACAGGAAGTGTCCTTTCACTGTGCCCCTCTGAATTCTGGGATTGCTGACCTTTTCCTGACCCCAGCTCTGCGCTGCTTGTGCAAAGCACAGCTATAACCCCGCTCTCCTGCACTTTTGACCCCTCTCAACTCCTCAGTATATGATGCTACTGAGCCAAGATGGCGGCGCCCGTATCCTAGAGTGCAGTACAGAGTTGCATGCCAGTGAGGGAAAGAATAAAAAGTGACTAAAAACATTAAATATATTAATTTTATATGCTGGAGAATAGTTTAAGGGTTTGGGCTTTTCATTAAAATGACGCTGAAGGTCTGCTTAAAAAAAAAAAAAAATAAAAAAAAAAAAAACACACACAGGTGGTGTATGGTGAAATTGTGTACTATTAAAAATCCATACAAACACATCGGCTACTGAAAGGAGGAGTCACATACACCCAAACTGAATAAAAGTCCCGCCAAGCTTGTAGTTTTCCTCTCTTGGTGCCAGGTTTGAGTGTTTTAGAGTCTGTCCCCCCAATTTCCTCTTTCTTCCATTTAAATAAACAATCCTGGCTGGATATTTCTTGATGCTGGGTGTATAAGTGACCTTTCCTCCCATCATCCAGCATATTTATATAGATTTTTTGCGATTGTGCTCCTTTAAAGTGGACCAAAAACCACCTTGGCGTCTAGGAGACTCCAGGGCAGGCATACTCGCTCCAAATTTGGGATTCCCCGCTGTGTCAAACCCCCTAGGTCGTCTGAAAACTCACCTTTGTTCCCGGTCCAATGGCGCATGCGCACGCAGTGGCCGCCCCCCGCTATCCCTTTAGCAGGATGTTTAAAGGGTAGCGGGGGATGCAGCCGCCGGCGCGCTCTGAACCGCTCCATCCGAGCGTGCTGCCTGCCGCATCCCCCGTTACCCTTTTAACATCCTGCTGAGACAAGAGGGCTGCATGTGCGCCGTCAGCCTGGGGAAGGGTAAGTGGGATCGGGCGACCTGGGGTGGGTTCACACAACGGGGAACCCCCAATCGGGGTGCCCGGGGGGTCCACTTTAAAGCGGACCTTCACTCTGAATAAGAGTCTATCTTATATGTTTCCCACACCCTGTACATACAGATTGCTCACATTAAAAATCATCCTACCTGCATAAACATCCAAGATGGCGGCTTATGGAAGCCGCCATCTTATCAGGCAGCCTGCAAACAGGAAGTGCCTCCTGACTGTGCTGCTCTGCATTCTGGGACTGCTGACCTTTACCTGACCCCAGCTCTGCTCTGTCTGAGCAAAGCACAGCTATAACCCACCCCCTGTACTTTATCCCACTCTCCTCTCCTCAGTAAGTGTGATGCTTCTGAGTCAAGATGGCGGCGCCCGTATCCTAAATTCCTGAACAGAGTTGCAGCCCAGTGGGGGAAAGAATAATAAGTTAGTGACTAAAAACGTAAAATATATTACTTTTAGATGCTGGGGAACCGTTTTTTTAAGAGTTTGGCCTTTTCATTTAATCACGCTGAAGGTCCGGTTTAAGCGTGTCTAATCTTATGTTGGACTTTCAAACATAAGTCTAACATATATAAACTCAACTAACCTTATGGCCCATATTGCCTTTACTCCTATTTAGACTCTCCAACCTGTAACTCATGAGCCACACGTGGCTCACAGATCTCTGCTTTGTTACTTGCCAATTATCTGCGGTTAATCACAAGTCTGGTAGATTGAGTTGTGCCAGCTTACCCACACTTGGTTTCTCGGCCTCAGCATGTGGAGGTCAGAAACAGGTCAATACATTTCTCAACTTACCAAATTCAGTCATTTAGTTTCTTTGGGGCTGGGCGATTCAATAGTGTGTAGTAATAGTTATAGGAGCGATCTATACACTGACTTTATTGATCTGAGGAGGTGAGGATCAGGATCATCTTTGGCTAGTACAGATCTGACAATCTGTGGGAGGATTGTGATGATTTTGTGTAAAATACCACACTTCCAATACTACTTACCAATTGTGGTCTCACAAAACTTTTCAGCAGCCACCTCATTGGCAATGTTAGCTCCCATCAATACACTGATATCAATTCCCATTTTCTCTCGGATAATGTCAGAGATCAGTTTCAAGCCTTCTGGCCCTTCATCTATGCCCTGACAAACAAAAAATGAAGTGGCATCAATAGAAACCGACCCGACTTGTTGGAAACGTGTGGCACAATATGTCTGCACGGTAAAATGTGTGGCAAATAAAAACCTGCCATTTAATCATTCAAGCTGCAAATAGGTAGGGAAATGAAGCGCTTACCTTAATAAGAGTTATTCCAAGAGCTTTCTGGCTGACTTTCCCACAAATCTCCTCACAGATTCTATGGATGAATTGGTGAGGAATTACAAACACTAAGAGATCAGCATCTTTCACTGCATCTGTTAGACTTGGAATTGCAACCTAACAACAAATAAAACACAAAACATTAACAAATACATATCTAGAGAGCAAGTTTAAAGAAACTACAGCTGACTGGATGGGCCTTCCCAGATGGAAACCTGATTTTGATCAGGGGCTGACAAACTTTTTCCCATCATCCTGCCCTAAAATATTACACTTTAAAGGGGAATAAAACTATCACTATCCTGGGGTTTGTTCCTCCTGTCTGTCAGTCAGTGGAAAGCAAAGCTGACTGAAGAGCTTGCCCCCCCACCCCCGTCCTTAGCTCATACCTACGCCAGACTTTTCTGAATAGCCGGCATGGTTATGCACAGATAAAGGGATCAGCAGATAGGCTAGTTATGTAGAAGACCAGGAGCATGGGAGGTTAACCCCTTTGGGGCATCCCAAATCAGGATGCTCCACAAATACGGTGGTTGCACCTCATTAACAATACCCTTTTTAGACATAATCCTGATCTAAAAGCTCAGATTGACTGATAAAGTGGACCAAAACCCAGGATTTTGACCATCGATGAGGTGCCCCACTGTGCGAAACCCCCCCAGATCGCGATGCCAACTCACCTCTTCCCGGTCCTACGGCGCCTCCACGGCCCCTCGTCCAATCAACATGCTCGGAGCCGCTGGCGTCACGTCGTCTAAGGCCAGTGACTCCGAGTGCGCTGGCGGCTGAATCCCCCGCTTCCCTCTATTAGGGAGTGTGCCTGCGTCGGCCATTCACAAATACCTGGCGGGGGCACGCATCCTGCTAGAGGGATAGCGGGGATGCAGCCGCGGCTCACGCATACGCAATTGGAGAGGGGAAAAAAGGCAAGTGTATGGGGTGACCTGGGGGGTTTCACACAGTGGGGCATCCCAATTTTGGATGCCCGGGGGGGGGGGGGGGATCAATCGCCATGGGTTTTGGTCCACTTTAAGGAGACCGCTCAGTTCTGAGTCTTCTCAGAAAAAAAAAAAAAACCTAAATACAGCTCCCAATCTCAAAAAGCCACAGGTCTATTTGGTGTCCCCCAGGCCCAAGATGACAAATTTGAGGGCGCTTTCATTATGAGTCGCTGGGTAAATTGTGGATAGTGACAACATATATCACATATCATACAATATTGCGATATTGCGATTGTAAACTGACCTAGCGATTGGTTAAGCGGTCACAATTTAAGCATCCCAAATTTGTTCCTCAGAAAAAATGGTTAGCTTGCCCAGGCCCACCTCATCTGTCTGTTCCTTAGCCCCAAGGATTCACCCTGCATCACTAACATATGATGGACTAACGGGCAGGCTGATTCATTACTAGCGGCAGATAGCGACAGATGAGTGTCTGTAGCAGGCATTTCAGAGCGCCCGCTAGTAGTCGCTGTGCTCGGGCGTGGTTCGCTAGTTTAGAGCGCCTCAGTCGCTGTGCAGCATTGTTGAATACGTTGTGGGGAGTCGCTATATAAGCAGTACAGCGCTGTATAGGAGCTAATGGTAGCGACTGGTCAGTGCGACCGACTCACACCCTATTCATCAAAAAGACAGCCTCACACACGGCTGGCGCTCAAAAATGCTTCGCTGTAGCCCAGAGCACCAGAGGCTGTGTGATTAAAGGCTATTTTTGAACATGTATCCACCAGTAACAAAGCGAAAACATATGGAATTACATTGTTATTACTATGTGACATGAACACATGATAATGCCAGACCTGTAATGTCAATTCTGCATAAATATATAAAAAAAGGCAAAAGTTTTAAAAAATTGCTTTTTCTAGGCCAGAAGAGGTCATAACATTATTTGAGAATAAAAAAAATTAAAAAAAACACACCCTGTTTAAAGAGAAGTAAAAGAACGTCCATTGAAATGTATGGGAGAGCGACAGGTAGCAAGAGGTAAGACGCGGCGCTCTGAAAGTTTGAACGCCGGCGCGGTACGCTGAGGCTGGAATAATGATGAACCGTACGCTACATGGCGTTGTTCCGGACGCTCATCAGAATCCGCTTTATAAATGTGGAATTGCGTGCCGTGTCCGGCGTTCACCTGACACTACCTGTCGCTATCCCTTGATGAATAAGGCCCTACGTGTTCCTTTCCCCTCCAGCTTAAAGGGTCAGTACAGGCAATCGTGGGCCTCTCCTCTACTTCCTGCAGTGTGCTGTAAATGCTGTAGCAGGTCTCCAAAGTTTGCCCCTCCTTAACTTTCCATTTTTCCATGGCCACGCACAAAATGTGGTCGTACGGCTGCTGCCACCCCTCAGTATGAGTAAGCCAAGCAAGCGTGACCACTGTGGCTTTCAAAGCTCGATAACATTGGGCGTGCTGTCCTACAACCACGTTCAGAGCAGGGAGGATGAAATTGAAAGGTAGGGTAACCTTTGGAGACCAGCTTCAGCATAGGGGAGAGGCACATGGGGCAGGCTTCAGGTGGCTTAAGGCTTTATTGTTGTCATTACCTGGACTTTCCCTTTCATTTATTAGCAGCGAGACACCAACCCGCAATTTTATGGCACCATCACAAGCACAAGGCAAGGAGTAACTACAGAACAGGGGGCACTTCCTCTGTGCCCCCAATAGTCCCAGGATTGGGTGGAAGCAGTCCTGATGGCAGCAGCTGCCCTGTTTCGGCGCCAATAGCATGCACCTTAATCCGGCCTCAGTATGCGTCCTTCCTGCCAGCCACAAGGCCTTGTAGATTGGCAGATCACAAGGGCATCTACCAAGGGCTGGGAAGGAGCATTATCGCAGCTTCAGGCTCTGTGCGATCAAGCCTGCATTTTTTTTTATCTTTTAAGCCTAGGTGGGGATGCGCCACCTACAGCCCAGGGGCTACACACGGACCTTTCTGCCACCAGTTGCGGCCCCCGGCATCTATGTCTACCTCTACCCACCTGTGCTTTACTCATCTCTGCCCACCTCAGCTTTTCTCTGCCTTACCCCTTTCTACATACCCTCAGCCCACATCACCTTTTCCCGCTTGGCCTGTGCCCACGTCAGCACTTCTTCCCTCACCTCTGATCTCCTCAACTAAACCCAACTCACCGCTGTCCTTTTCTTGCTGCCTCACCTCTACCCACCTCCTACTGCGTCCCCTGAGCCCACAGAGCCAGGTGGAGGGAGGGTTTTGTGCAGCTTTAAAGTGGAGCATTCACCAGGATTTCCACTATTCTGGTGATTGGTCGAGTTTCCTGGGGCATTGAAATTTGAGAAGTCCCGCTATGTCAAACCCCCTAGATCGGCATCAAAACTCCCAACGTTTCTATGGCTCACGTGCAGTCTCTCGTCCAATCAGTGCTTGAAATAGAGCTAAAGCATAGCTAAAGGTTGAATTGTCTGCATCCCCGTTCTCCCTGCTGAGCACACGTAAGGAGCACACCCCAGCCGCAAGATGACGGGGATGTCTAGGATCCAAAAAGAGGTAAGCTGGGAGGGCAATGGTCAGGATTTCACACAATGGGGCATCCCAAATCAGGGGTATGTAATCAGCTGGCCCCAATCGCCTGGCCGTAGTGTTGATAGATTCACTTTAAAGTGATATTACTAAAGCTTTAGTATTGTATGCATAGGTATGAGCTTGGGGTGGGGGTGAACTTGGGTCAGGTTTGGTGGTGAGAGGCTAAAGGGTGTGACCTGGCAGGGGGAGTGGACAAGGGCGAAATAAGAGGTATGAGTGAATTCCAGCAAGGCTTTGGTTAGGGTAGACTGCATGTGGGGGGGCTGCTCCCAGCCCAGTTTCCCCGCAAGCAGGGTGGCCCACCTAGAATTCCCCCAGCTCACCCTATGGCCGGTATGGATGTAGATAATCTTACCACGTTCTCCGGTAGTTTATGGCCTGGTAGATATTTCACATTCTCATGATCAGTGTTAATGATTTCAGTGAGTTTCCTCCCATTAACATTCTCTTCAAACACCCACATATTGACAATTTTAGCAAACTTTTGAAGACTCTTGACATTGTTTCCTATAATTTTGGCAACAGCGGAGCCCCTAAAATACATAAAACATAGTTAAATGCTTAAGGCAAACAGATCATTAGAAAATCGAAATATTTCATTTGCACTTCTACCCTACTTAAAACGATGACGAGTATGTTCAGAAAGATCAATGACCCAGAGGCTGGGTGGGGTGGGATTTGAGGTTTGGTTGAAGGCTGGGGTGTGTTATAGGATCTGCAGAAAACATGCTTCTGGTTACAGTCTACACACATTAACATTCTGAAATGCTGCCAAGTTGACAAAGCTGCTAATCCAAGGAGGGTCATCCAATATGGATCTGATCAGTCAAGACCCCCACCCTAAGCCCTGAATAAGTACTGGGCTACATCTTATAATCACAGATGTAAGCTGGGTGAGGTTACCTTCCATGAGCAAAAGCGCAAGATGATCTGCAGTGAAGTCCTAAAAGAAGGCTAGGCTTTGTTCCAGCAGAACTCTGGAAAGTGGTGCTAGAAAGTTAAAGTGGACTAAAACCCAAAGGAGATCAGCCTAGGAATATAAGATTCCCAGGGTGATTGATTGCCTCTGCCTGGGGCATCCAGAAACGGGATGCCCCGCTGTGTGAAACCCCCCGGTCGCTCATAAACTCACCTTCTTTCCTGGTCTAACAGCGCATGTGCGAGCAGCAGCCGCATGCCCGCTATCCCTCTAGCAGGGAGCATGCCTGTCTTTTCTGAATGGGCTCCCGGTTAGTAGTGGGGGATGCGGCCGCCAGCATGCTCGGGTCAGCGCGTATTAGACGAGCTGCTGGACAAAGGGGCTCAAGCGGATTCGAGCTGGCTGATTGGACCAGAGAAAGAGGCAAGTTTGTTAGGGCGACCTGGGTGGGGGGTTTGGCCCACTTAAGACTGAACAAAAATGTCTGATAAGCACACGCTGAAGCTATGAACGGCATAATCCTGGTTAATAGAGGACAGGGTTACTGTTGTAACAAGGTGTGATTACACTGTAATCAGATTAGATGTATATTAATCTGCCACATAGAGCAGTCTGTGGTCAGCTACATCACAATTGAACAATACATTTATATATGCGCATAGCTGGCCTTTGGGGTGGCAAGCTGTGCAGTTGCACATGACGCCACCCTGATCTCTCTGTAAAGGGCCATCAGGAGACCCTATTTATATGCATCATTCTCTGCTGTTATACCTTTTATTGCTTTCCTTTGAGTCAGTGTATCTATTCTCTTTCCTTATACCTTTTTCCCCGCCTAATTTCCACATTCCCTCCTTTTTCACCAGATTAAAGCGGGCACGGCCCTGGAAACTAAAAGACTCCAGGGCCGGCCACTAGCCTGCCCCCAGGGTAACCTTTACTGGGATGCCCCACTGTGCAACACCCCCCCGGGGCGCCTGTTTTTCCGGCAGGTCCTGTGATGCTGTGATCACGCGGCTGCTTAAACCGGACCTTCAGCATGATTTACTGAAAAGCCCAAACCCTTAAAAAAAAAAAAAAACTATTCTCCAGCATCTAAAATTAATATATTTTAAATTTTTAGTCACTAACTTATTATTCTTTCCCCACTGTGCTGCAACTGTGTTCAGGACTCTAGGATATGGGTGCTGCCTTCTTGACTCAGAAGCATCACACTTACTGAGGAGAGGAGAGTGGGATTAAGTACAGGGGGTGGGGTTATAGTTGTGCTTTGCACACACAGAGCAGATCTGGGGTCAGGGAAAGGTCAGCAATCCCAATGCAGAGTGACACAGTCAGAAGACACTTCCTGTTTGCAGGCTGCCTGATGCTCCATGAGCCGCCATCTTGGATGTTTAACGGCTCATAACATGCGGTAGATGCAGGTAGGATGATTTTTAATGTGAGCAAGTATGTACAGGGTGTGGGAAACATATAAGATAGACTCTTATTCAGGGTGAAGGTCCGCTTTAAAGTGGACCAACACCCAGGATTTTGACTATCCTGGGTTTTGGTCCACTTCGGCGGGGCACCCCGATCGGGGGTGCCCCGCTGTGTGAAACCCCCCATAAACCCCAATAAACTCACCTCTCCCCGCTCCCACGTGAACGCCGCAGCCAATCCCCGCCAACGTCCAGGCGGGGGACAGGAACGTCCAAGCCGCTTCTGCCGCCTCCCGCGCGTCACTTGGGGCGCGCGCCCCCGCCGGCCATTCACAGAGGGCCGGCGCGGGCACGTCTGGAGGCGCGCGCGGGAGGCGGCGGATCAGGTAAGATCTTTTTGGGGTTTCTGGGGGGTTTCACCCTGTGGGACATCCCGATCTCGGATGCCCCGCAGTGAGGGAGGTGATCGGCCCGGGAATCTTATAGATTTCCGGGCCGATCACCCCTGGGTGTTGGTCCACTTTAAGCTGGGGGACCCCAGGGGATGAGCATAGGAAGTACAGATTTGGGTTTCCATCTGCTTTAACTTTTTCCACATTCCTTCTATCTCATCTTCCACATCGAACCATCCCTTTCTCTTGTCACCTTCCTTCCATCCCCCACTTTTATTACCTTCTGTTTTTCCATATTCCCTTTTCTCCTTTTATACACTTTCCATTGCTTTTTCTTTTCCACATTTTCTCTCTTTTTCTCTCTTTTCCACATTCTGTCTCATTTCTTGTCACCTTACTTACACTCACTAGAAAGGAAAGTGGTTGCGTCCTCGTCTGCGGGGTCCTCCTGTCCCTAGTCTATATGGCTTGCATTTAGACTGGGGTTCTTTCAAATTGCACTTGGAAGCAGATTGCCAATCTTTAAAGACTTGAAAAGAGAGCCCCCCCCCCCCCCCCCACACCTGACAACCCATAAACGGTCCACAAGCCCCACTCCCACGGTGCAAGATCAGATAGGAGCAGAGATGCCACTGGCTGCTGCAGCTTAGCTTCAAAATTCACCTTTGTCCCCCGCCGCTCCCTCCGTGCAGCATGAGCATCTTTAATACCGAGGAGGGAGCATTTCCAGCATCCATCAAATAGGCTTTACGTCTGTCTAACATGCCTACTCCATTCATTGCAATATGGAGGGAGCCTGCCGAAACAACCATGGCACGCACCGCATTGCAATCAATGGAGTAGCCACGTTGGGTTTTACACAAGGCCCCAGGATGCTGAGGGAAGACCTAATTGCTGGATCCCCGTCTTCGGCAAGTATGAAAATACCTGTGCTGGACGGATGAATTGCGTGGGAAGAACTGAACCTGCATGGAGAAGCGGGGGATAAAAGGCGAGTATAAGTCATTTTCACTAATCCCTTCGATTGCGCTCTGCTTAGTTGGGCATCCGCAGGTTTCCCTATCAAAGGCACGTGCATGCACTGTGGGAGCTCGGATCGAGGCGAGTTTAATCAGAGACCTCTACACCTAGGACAGGGAATCATCTGGCTCTTTAGTCTTTTGGATTCTAAGGCCAGCCAAAATGGGTTTTGGTCCTCTTTAACCTCATAGTAAAACATTATTAGATTGCCTCACAATATAAAGTGTGACGTTTACTTAAACCGGACCTTCAGCGTGATTTAATGAAAAGCCCAAACTCTTAAAAAACGGTTCCTAAGCATCTAAAATTAATATATTTTACGTTTTTAGTCACTAACTTATTATTCTTTCCCCCACTGGGCTGCAACTCTGTTCAGGAATTTAGGATACGGGCGCCGCCATCTTGACTCAGAAGCATCACTTACTGAGGAGAGGAGAGTGGGATAAAATACCATTTTGTGAGTACTCACCTGAAAAATGGATATTGTTGGTGTGCCACACACCCCGCTTCACTTCTTAAATATTCATTACTTCATGGGTTAATCACCTGCAGGTGACGTAGTGCAGAGAGGAAGTCTTGTAACGAGCCCCACCTTCCGGCCTATATATACCTGGTACCTCCCTTCAATCACCAGTATAATCAACAAAGCAGTAATACAAGGTACCAGTATTCCACCAGTAACCTCAAAATCAAATTTGATATAAAAAAGGCTTCACCATATAAAGGCTTCGGTAATACCGAAAAGGGCGGGTGTGAAGCGGGGTGTGTGGCACACCAACAATATCCATTTTTCAGGTGAGTACTCACAAAATGGTATTATTCTTGGTGTGCCACACACCCCGCTTCACTTCTTAAATATTCATTACTTCATGGGACATCCAAAAGCAGTGTCCACAAGGGCTGGGCAACTCAAGGCCAGGTGAAGCATAACTTAAACGACTGCAGTCTGCAGAACTTTGCGGCCGAAAACAGCATCCGCTGAGGCCCGCACATCAACTTTGTAAAATTTAGAAAAAGTGTGAACAGAAGACCAAGTGGCGGCCTTACAAACCTGTTCAACCGAAGCTTGGTGCTGAAAAGCCCAAGACGCCCCAACAGCGCGAGTGGAATGAGCAGTGATACGAAAAGGGGGAACTCTTCCCTTGGCAGAATAGGCCGCAGTAACGGCCTGACGTATCCACTTGCTAATGGCAGATTTGGCTGGTGCCAAACCCTTCCTAGGCCCATGGGGCACAACAAAAAAGGAATCCGTCCTACGGAAAGGAGACGTGATAACCAAGTAGCACTTACACAGCGTACTACATCCAAACAATGCAAACCCCTCTCTTTGTCATTCTTAGGATTAGGACATAAGGAGGGAAGAACAATATCTTGGTTCAAATGAAAAGCAGAAACAACCTTAGGAAGAAAGTCTGGCTTGAATCGAAAGACCACCTTATCCCGATGCTTCTCGAAGTAGGGCGCCTGAATAGACAAGGCCGCCAATTCCGAGACACGCCGGATCGAAGTGATCGCTACCAAGAAGACAATCTTCTGAGTCAGGGTAGATAAAGCAATCCCTTGCAAAGGCTCAAAAGGAGGAGCCTGAAGAGCAGAAAGAACCAAATTCAAATCCCAAACCGGGAGTAATGGTTTCCTGGGAGGCCGCACATGCGTAACCCCCTGGAAAAAGGTTTTAACTAAAGACTTAAGCGCAACACGCTTCTGAAAAAAGATAGATAAGGCAGAAACTTGCCCTTTCAACGTACTTAGCTGAAGACCAGAGTCCAGCCCAGATTGTAAAAACTCCAGAACCCTGGGGACCGAAAATACCCTACAAGAAAAAGATCTCATCTCGCACCAAGCGATATAGGCTTTCCAGGTCCTATAGTAGATGACAGAAGAAGACCTCTTTCGGGCACTGATCAAAGTCTTAACGACAGAATCAGAAAGACCCTCTTCCTTTAGGATGGAGGTCTCAGCAGCCAGGCCGTCAAAGCTAGCGCTGGTAAATTGGGGTAACACAATTGACCCTGAGTGAGCAAATCGGGCCGAAGGGGCAGAACGACCTGGTCCACTGCCAGCCGAACGATGTCTGCGAACCACACTCGCCTCGGCCACCTTGGGGCCACGAGGACGGCGGACACCCCTTCCAGAGCCAACTTCCGAAGCACTCTGCCTAGCATGGGTGTCGGAGGAAACAGGTACAGAAACCCCAGATCCCCCCAGCTCAGGGACATGGCGTCCACTGCCAGAGCCAGAGGATCCTGGGAGAGCGATACGAAGTTCGGGAGCCTGTGATTGTGACGAGAGGCAAACAGGTCCACCTCTGGAGTCCCCCATTGGCGACACAGTGAGCGAAATACCCGAGGATGGAGGGCCCATTCTCCCCGACGGGGAGAGCCCCTGCTCAAGCGGTCCGCTTTCAGGTTCTCCACTCCTGGGATGTATACCGCCGAGAGACGAGGAACATGGGCTTCTGCCCAGGTCAGGATCAGGGACACCTCCCTGAGAGCACTCAGGCCGCGAGTCCCTCCCTGATGATTGATGTAAGCAACCGCTGTTCGATTGTCTGAACGCACCTGGACCGGAAGGCCCAGAACGTGCTGAGTCAGGAGAGTAAGCACCCGACGGATGGCTCTCAGTTCCAGAATATTGATGGGTAAGAGGGCCTCCCGAGGTCCCCACTGCCCCTGGAACTGCAGCTCCTTCCAGAATCCGCCCCATCCCGACAGACTGGCGTCCGTGGTGACAATTTCCCAAAGGGGGGCCAGGAAAGACCTGCCCTTCACGAGATTGGTCGAGACCAACCACCACTGGAGGGACTGCCGGACCCGGGAGGACAACTGGAAGGGCTGATCCAGCGACCGAGGCTGCCGGTCCCAAGACGCCAACAGATAAAGCTGAAGCGTCCTCGTGTGGAATTGAGCAAAAGGAACTGCCTCGAAGGAGGCAACCATCAACCCTACCAGCCTCATCCCCAGACGGATGGACGGTCGAGGATTGGAGAGTAGGACCCGAAAAGAATTTTGGACTGAGGGAGAAACACTCTGTGTTGATAAGAGTCTAACCGCATCCCCAGAAAGGACACCACCCTGGCCGGAGCGAGGGAGGACTTGGAGAGGTTGATCACCCAACCGAAACTTTCCAGCGTGGAGAGCACCACCCTGGTGTCTTTCTCCGATTGATCGGGTGACGGAGCCATGATAAGAAGGTCGTCCAAATAAGGTACGACACGAATGCCCCGAGCTCTGAAAATGGCCATGACCCCTGCCAGCACCTTGGTGAACACTCTTGGAGCTGAGGTAAGGCCAAACGGAAGTGCCACGAACTGATAATGCCGATCCTTCATCATGAATCGAAGAAAGCGTTGATGAGGGAGGCAGATGGGAACATGCAGATAAGCATCCTTGATGTCTATAGACGTCATGAAGTCCCCTTGCCGAAGAGAGCCGACGGCAGTGCGCAAGGTTTCCATGTGAAACTTCCGAAAACGGATGAACCTGTTGAGCAACTTCAGGTCCAGGACGGGACGAACCGACCCATCCCTCTTGGGGACAGCGAACAGATTGGAGTAGAAACCGAGGCCCATCTCTAAACGCGGTACCGGCCGGATGACCGCCATCTCTAACAGATTCTCTACCGACGCCAGGAGCCCCTGTGCGGCCGAAGGATCGATGGGCACCCGAGACCGAAAGAACCGTGAAGGAGGGCGAGACTCGAACTCCAGTTTGTAACCGGACGACACTATCTCCTGAATCCACCTGTCCGGAACCTCCCGGTTCCAAACCTGGGAGAAGTGTCGCAATCGTCCCCCCACCCGCACGGGTGAGGGCGGCCCCTCATTGCTGAGTGGGCTTACCCGCAGGTTTGGGCTTGGAGCCCCAGGACTGGGCGGGACGGCCACGGCCCCTTCCCCGCGTCCAACCTGTACGACTGGTAGAGGGAAGGGAAGTCCCCCTACCCGCTCTGTATCCTCGAAAGGACGGCCTACCAGAAACAGCCCCTCTAAAGGGGCGTCGAGGCCTCCTGCGTTGTGGCATCTTGCCACCCTTTGCGACTGAATCAATTTTCTCCCCGAACAGCCGCAGCCCCAAAAAGGGGAGAGCTGTGAGCACCCTTTTAGAAGCTGAGTCCGCCGACCACTGTCGCAGCCATACTGACCGACGAATAGCGACCAGCATTGCCGCTGTCCTGCTACTCATAGCCAGCGCATCGTCCTGAGCGGATAGAACGTAAGACACAAAAGAATCGCACTGCTTAAGCGCAGCGAACTCATCACAGGCGGGATTGAGATCCTCGCATAGCCCCTGGATAACAGATCTTACCGCTAAAAGAAGAAGGGCCGAAGCGCACAAGGGGCGCATTGTTGACCCAGCATAAACAAAGCCATAGCGAGCATACTGGTCAATCCTACGATCCTCCCCATCTTTAGGGACAGAGGTCTCAGCAGACTGTACCATAGCGGAGCTAGATAACCCTAGCACAGGGGTATCGACTTCAGGAGGGACGGACCAAAGCTTCAGCAATTCTGGCGGAAAAGGATAACGCTTTTCCCAACTGGGAGGGATTCCAGATAACCGTGTGGGATGTTCCCATTCTTTCAGGACCACCCTCTCAAAGTGGTGCTGTCTGGGAAAAACCAAACGCGGCTGAGGCTCTTCAAACAACTGACCCTTTGGCCGGGTGACAGCCTCAGGCGGATCTAAATTCAAAATTTCAAACATTTGTGCCAGAATGGAGGGGGTGTCAAGGGCAACCCCCGCCGACCAATCGCCAATCGCATCAGCCTTAAGCTGACCTGCCGGCTCATCTGACTCCAAGAGGAATTCACCCTCATCCGGGGAGCCATCGGACCATTCCACAGGCTCACATAATTCGTCCTGAGGAGCCGAAGAAACCGGAGTCAGGCGCTTCCGTTTTGCAGAGGCCTTTAGCCCCGCTTTAACGGGCAATACTTCCCGAAGATTGGCTGATTTTACCACCACCTCGGATTGCGAATCCCCACCCTTGACAATGTCATGCGGGGTCCGGAACAGGGAGGGAGAGGCAGGAGATGATAGAGGTTGCGACGGGTCAGCCGCCGGATCAACAGACTGACGCGCAACAATCTGCCTTGCACAAGAAATGCAAATAAAGATATCATCAGCAGGGAGCGCAGCCCCACATTTTACACACCCCCTGGACGGCTCTGACGAGTCGTTTCCGGTAGTAACAGAAGCCTCCATATTGGTGATTTATGGTATCGCAAATACTGGGACTTTTAAGGCATAAGCCAACCCGGGATGCCCCTTTATAAGAATGTCCCGGAAGGGAGGGTTTTTATTTTTATATTTTTTTTTTTTTTTTTTTTAAGAGAAAAAGGTCCCCTTTAACAGTCTCAAAATAAATATATATACATATATATATGTATATATATATCCAAAATGTGCAATTTTATATCAAGAAAGACTAGCCAGGCAATATAGAGCCGGAGGCCGCAGTAAAAGAGGGATCCCAGGATCTGAAAGGAAAGAAAAAACAAACCATCAGATCCCTTGTGAGAGAAACAAAGCCGCATGTTCACAATAGTCCAACAAAGAGAGTGCCTCCTTAAAAGTCAGCCCCAAGAGTAAAACTCATTCTGACCCCACAAAAGCGGGACCGCTTACCTGTTACCGACGCCAGGAGCCAGACCGGAGGGACATGTAGCAGCCGCAGCACACAAACTCATGTGTTGCTGCAGCGCGCGCCCCCCCCACGTGACCTCTTTTCACCGCAGCATGAAGGAAGTGAGGCTGAGGCCGCCGAGCTCCGCTTCCGCCGGCGCCGCTTCCGCCGGCGCCACGCCCCCCCGCGTCACAGGGAGCCGCCCTGCTCCAATCAACGGGGGAATGCCACCAGCAGCGCTGGCTGACACCGAGCCGGCGGAGGAGGAGGAGGGGAAAAAAGAGACACAAGCGCAGCCACACAGGCTGCCGCACGGAGCAGCGGGGAAGGAAGGGAGGCGGGAGGGAACCAACTGAGGCTAGCTGAGCGCGGTCCGCTGCCCCGCCCCCATAAAGCAGACCAAATACACTGGCCATGCCTAAAGCATCTGCCCGGAGCCCCGGTCAAAAAACAGTTACTATGTAAAAGTGAACACACAGAAATAACACACAGTGAAAACATCATACAAGATACACAACCCTCTATCCCCCCCCCAAGTGAAGGGAGAAAGGACCGGAGCGGGGGAGAAAGGGCTACGGGGACCCTCGGGACAGGGGCATCCCATTTCCGGATCACCATGCCGGATTGCCACATTGCCCCCAAAAGAGGGGGATGAGCGGAGGAGATAAGCTCCTAGGCACCAATTGTGCCATCTACCAATTACCCGGTGAGCAGCCTAAGCTGGGAGGCTTCCTATCCACCATAGAGGTATACAACTCAAACCGGGCAGAAATAGACCAAAAGGGGGGTGGCGGGGTAAGCCCCGACCTACCTGCAAGCAGGAAACTTCCAACCTCTGCTTGTCACGCAGAGAGAAAAATACTGGTGATTGAAGGGAGGTACCAGGTATATATAGGCCGGAAGGTGGGGCTCGTTACAAGACTTCCTCTCTGCACTACGTCACCTGCAGGTGATTAACCCATGAAGTAATGAATATTTAAGAAGTGAAGCGGGGTGTGTGGCACACCAAGAATAGTACAGGGAGGCGGGTTATAGCTGTGCTTTGCTCAGACAGAGCAGAGCTGGGGTCAGGTAAAGGTCAGCAGTTCCAGAATGCAGAGCAGCGCAGTCAGGAGGCACTTCCTGACTGTTCCTGCCTGATAAGATGGCGGCTTCCATAAGCCGCCATCTTGGATGTTTAAAGGCTCATAACATGCAGTATATGCAGGTAGGATGATTTTTAATGTGAGCAATCTGTATGTACAGGGTGTGGGGAACATATAAGATAGGCTCTTATTCAGGGTGAAGGTCCGCTTTAAAAAGCAACTAACTGACGCACATATCACTCCAGGCAAACCCAAAACACATAGTCCTGGCCCCCCTGTAATGTCCTGATGGTGGCCTTGGGTCAATGCCTACTTGACCAGGGGTCCCCAACCCTCTCCTACAAGGGCCACCAACAGGCCAGGTTTTTCAGATCTCGATTTTAATTTTTAGTGCAGCAGCAGAGTTCTAGAGGCAGCTATGTGGATATCCACAAAACATGAGAATCCATGAGTTCTAGAATCCTCTAGAACTGGCAGCAGCAATAAGGGCAAGCTATAAAACAATGATGAACTCTTCATAAAAGACAAGACAATAGTTCCCTAGCTAATCTGAGTTCTACGGAACTGGTTAGCCCAGGTTTTCTACAGGCAAGATTGACATCTCAAGCTTGTCTTTATCGTTGCAGGCCCATTAAAGTAGTAAAATCTCTATGGCAATAAAAAAAATGCTTGTTTAACTTTTGTGCTGCCCTGAAGGGATGTTGGGGGTAATTATTGCTCTTGGTTGGGGTGTGGCCAGACTCATCCTCCTCATTCAGCAGTGGAAGGCTTATCCATTGTTTGGACCTGCACTGCACTGGATCACATGGTGCCTCCATGTGGTCAAGGGATTAGGAAGGCCCTCCACACAGTATCAATACTATCTCTCTCCTGTCCATTGTCAGCCCCCCCCCCCCCACCCACCAGTACGCAGGCTTAATCCCACAAAGCCCCATTGTCAATTCCATCGCTGTCAGCTACTCTTTGAAAAAAAAGCTAGCAGAAAATGATAGGGTCGAGCAGCCCGACAATGGGAGGGGTAGGCAGTATGTGTCAGCTCACAAAGCTTTAAAGTGGACCAAAACCCACGCCGATCGGCTTGAGAATCTATAAGATTACCGGGCGATCGATTCCCATCTGCCAGAGCATCCAAAATCGGTAAGCCCCACTGTGCGACACCCCCCAGGTCACCCCATACACTTACCTTGTTTCCTGGTCCAACAGTGCATGCACAAGCCGTATATCCGCTATCCCCCTAGCGGGGCAAGTGCCCGCACCAGGCATTTATGAATGGTCGGCGTGGGCACCTCCCTGTTAGAGGGAAGTGAGGGATGCAGCTCCGAGCATGCTGATTGGACAAGCGGCCACACATGCGCTGTAGGACCGGGAAGAGGCGAGTTGGCATCGGCGATCTGGGGGGTTTCACACAGCGGGGCACCCCCGATCCTTCCTGGGGGAAGGACCAAGACCCAGGATAGTCAAAATCCTGTGTTTTGGTCCACTTTAAAGAAGAGGAACAAAACCCAAGCACACCAAAAATACCATTTTGTGAGTACTCACCTGAAAAATGGATATTGTTGGTGTGCCACACACCCCGCTTCACTTCTTAAATATTCATTACTCATGGGTTAATCACCTGCAGGTGACGTAGTGCAGAGAGGAAGTCTTGTAACGAGCCCCACCTTCCGGCCTATATATACCTGGTACCTCCCTTCAATCACCAGTATAATCAACAAAGCAGTAATACAAGGTACCAGTATTCCACCAGTAACCTCAAAATCAAATTTGATATAAAAAAGGCTTCACCATATAAAGGCTTCGGTAATACCGAAAAGGGCGGGTGTGAAGCGGGGTGTGTGGCACACCAACAATATCCATTTTTCAGGTGAGTACTCACAAAATGGTATTATTCTTGGTGTGCCACACACCCCGCTTCACTTCTTAAATATTCATTACTCATGGGACATCCAAAAGCAGTGTCCACAAGGGCTGGGCAACTCAAGGCCAGGTGAAGCAGAACTTAAACGACTGCAGTCTGCAGAACTTTGCGGCCGAAAACAGCATCCGCTGAGGCCCGCACATCAACTTTGTAAAACTTAGAAAAAGTGTGAACAGAAGACCAAGTGGCGGCCTTACAAACCTGTTCAACAGAAGCTTGGTGCTGAAAAGCCCAAGACGCCCCAACAGCGCGAGTGGAATGAGCAGTAATACGAAAAGGGGGAACTCTTCCCTTAGCAGAATAGGCCGCAGTAACGGCCTGACGTATCCACTTGCTAATGGCAGATTTGGCTGGTGCCAAACCCTTCCTAGGCCCATGGGGCACAACAAAAAAGGAATCCGTCCTACGGAAAGGAGACGTGACAACCAAGTAGCACTTAACACAGCGTACTACATCCAAACAATGCAAACCCCTCTCTTTGTCATTCTTAGGATTAGGACATAAGGAGGGAAGAACAATATCTTGGTTCAAATGAAAAGCAGAAACAACCTTAGGAAGAAAGTCTGGCTTGAATCGAAAGACCACCTTATCCCGATGCTTCTCGAAGTAGGGCGCCTGAATAGACAAGGCCGCCAATTCCGAGACACGCCGGATCGAAGTGATCGCTACCAAGAAGACAATCTTCTGAGTCAGGGTAGATAAGGCAATCCCTTGCAAAGGCTCAAAAGGAGGAGCCTGAAGAGCAGAAAGAACCAAATTCAAATCCCAAACCGGGAGTAATGGTTTCCTGGGAGGCCGCACATGCGTAACCCCCTGGAAAAAGGTTTTAACTAAAGACTTAAGCGCAACACGCTTCTGAAAAAAGATAGATAAGGCAGAAACCTGCCCTTTCAACGTACTTAGCTGAAGACCAGAGTCCAGCCCAGATTGTAAAAACTCCAGAACCCTGGGGACCGAAAATACCCTACAAGGAAAAGATCTCATCTCGCACCAAGCGATATAGGCTTTCCAGGTCCTATAGTAGGTGACAGAAGAAGACCTCTTTCGGGCACTGATCAAAGTCCTAACGACAGAATCAGAAAGACCCTCTTCCTTTAGGATGGAGGTCTCAGCAGCCAGGCCGTCAAAGCTAGCGCTGGTAAATTGGGGTAATACAATTGACCCTGAGTGAGCAAATCGGGCCGAAGGGGCAGAACGACCTGGTCCACTGCCAGCCGAACGATGTCTGCGAACCACACTCGCCTCGGCCACCTTGGGGCCACGAGGACGGCGGACACCCCTTCCAGAGCCAACTTCCGAAGCACTCTGCCTAGCATGGGTGTCGGAGGAAACAGGTACAGAAACCCCAGATCCCCCCAGCTCAGGGACATGGCGTCCACTGCCAGAGCCAGAGGATCCTGGGAGAGCGACACGAAGTTCGGGAGCCTGTGATTGTGACGAGAGGCAAACAGGTCCACCTCTGGAGTCCCCCATTGGCGACACAGTGAGCGAAATACCCGAGGATGGAGGGCCCATTCTCCCCGACGGGGAGAGCCCCTGCTCAAGCGGTCCGCTTTCAGGTTCTCCACTCCTGGGATGTATACCGCCGAGAGACGAGGAACATGGGCTTCTGCCCAGGTCAGGATCAGGGACACCTCCCTGAGAGCACTCAGGCTGCGAGTCCCTCCCTGATGATTGATGTAAGCAACCGCTGTTCGATTGTCTGAACGCACCTGGACCGGAAGGCCCAGAACGTGCTGAGTCAGGAGAGTAAGCACCCGACGGATGGCTCTCAGTTCCAGAATATTGATGGGTAAGAGGGCCTCCCGAGGTCCCCACTGCCCCTGGAACTGCAGCTCCTTCCAGAATCCGCCCCATCCCGACAGACTGGCGTCCGTGGTGACAATTTCCCAAAGGGGGGCCAGAAAAGACCTGCCCTTCACGAGATTGGTCGAGACCAACCACCACTGGAGGGACTGCCGGACCCGGGAGGACAACTGGAAGGGCTGATCCAGCGACCGAGGCTGCCGGTCCCAAGACGCCAACAGATAAAGCTGAAGCGTCCTCGTGTGGAATTGAGCAAAAGGAACTGCCTCGAAGGAGGCAACCATCAACCCTACCAGCCTCATCCCCAGACGGATGGACGGTCGAGGATTGGAGAGTAGGACCCGAGCCAACTCCTGAATTAAAAGAATTTTGGACTGAGGGAGAAACACTCTGTGTTGATAAGAGTCTAACCGCATCCCCAGAAAGGACACCACCCTGGCCGGAGCGAGGGAGGACTTGGAGAGGTTGATCACCCAACCGAAACTTTCCAGCGTGGAGAGCACCACCCTGGTGTCCTTCTCCGATTGATCGGGTGACGGAGCCATGATAAGAAGGTCGTCCAAATAAGGTACGACACGAATGCCCCGAGCTCTGAAAATGGCCATGACCCCTGCCAACACCTTGGTGAACACTCTTGGCGCTGAGGTAAGGCCAAACGGAAGTGCCACGAACTGATAATGCCGATCCTCCATCATGAATCGAAGAAAGCGTTGATGAGGGAGGCAGATGGGAACATGCAGATAAGCATCCTTGATGTCTATAGACGTCATGAAGTCCCCTTGCCGAAGAGAGCCGACGGCAGTGCGCAAGGTTTCCATGTGAAACTTCCGAAAACGGATGAACCTGTTGAGCAACTTCAGGTCCAGGACGGGACGAACCGACCCATCCCTCTTGGGGACAGCGAACAGATTGGAGTAGAAACCGAGGCCCATCTCTAAACGCGGTACCGGCCGGATGACCGCCATCTCTAACAGATTTTCCACCGACGCCAGGAGCTCCTGTGCGGCCGAAGGATCGATGGGCACCCGAGACCGAAAGAACCGTGAAGGAGGGCGAGACTCGAACTCCAGTTTGTAACCGGACGACACTATCTCCTGAATCCACCTGTCCGGAACCTCCCGGTTCCAAACCTGGGAGAAGTGTCGCAATCGTCCCCCCACCCGCACGGGTGAGGGCGGCCCCTCATTGCTGAGTGGGCTTACCCGCAGGTTTGGGCTTGGAGCCCCAGGACTGGGCGGGACGGCCACGGCCCCTTCCCCGCGTCCAACCTGTACGACTGGTAGAGGGAAGGGAAGTCCCCCTACCCGCTCTGTATCCTCGAAAGGACGGCCTACCAGAAACAGCCCCTCTAAAGGGGCGTCGAGGCCTCCTGCGTTGTGGCATCTTGCCATCCTTTGCGACTGAATCAATTTTCTCCCCGAAGAGCCGCAGCCCCAAAAAGGGGAGAGCTGTGAGCACCCTTTTAGAAGCTGAGTCCGCCGACCACTGACGCAGCCATACTGACCTACGAATAGCGACCAGCATCGCCGCTGTCCTGCTACTCATAGCCAGCGCATCGTCCTGAGCGGATAGAACGTAAGACACAAAAGACTCGCACTGCTTAAGCGCAGCGAACTCATCACAGGCGGGATTGAGATCCTCGCATAGCCCCTGGATAACAGATCTTACCGCTAAAAGAAGAAGGGCCGAAGCGCACAAGGGGCGCATTGTTGACCCAGCATAAACGAAGCCATAGCGAGCAAACTGGTCAATCCTACGATCCTCCCCATCTTTAGGGACAGAGGTCTCAGCAGACTGTACCATAGCGGAGCTAGCTAACCCTAGCACAGGGGTATCGACTTCAGGAGGGACGGACCAAAGCTTCAGCAATTCTGGCGGAAAAGGATAACGCTTTTCCCAACTGGGAGGGATTCCAGATAACCGTGTGGGATGTTCCCATTCTTTCAGGACCACCCTCTCAAAGTGGTGCTGTCTGGGAAAAACCAAACGCGGCTGAGGCTCTTCAAACAACTGGCCCTTTGGCCGGGTGACAGCCTCAGGCGGATCTAAATTCAAAATTTCAAACATTTGTGCCAGCATGGAGGGGGTGTCAAGGGCAACCCCCGCCGACCAATCGCCAATCGCATCAGCCTTAAGCTGACCTGCCGGCTCATCTGACTCCAAGAGGAATTCACCCTCATCCGGGGAGCCATCGGACCATTCCACAGGCTCACATAATTCGTCCTGAGGAGCCGAAGAAACCGGAGTCAGGCGCTTCCGTTTTGCAGAGGCCTTTAGCCCCGCTTTAACGGGCAATACTTCCCGAAGATTGGCTGATTTTACCACCACCTCGGATTGCGAATCCCCACCCTTGACAATGTCATGCGGGGTCCGGAACAGGGAGGGAGAGGCAGGAGATGATAGAGGTTGCGACGGGTCAGCCGCCGGATCAACAGACTGACGCGCAACAATCTGCTTTGCACAAGAAATGCAAATAAAAATATCATCAGCAGGGAGCGCAGCCCCGCATTTTACACACCCCCTGGACGGCTCTGACGAGTCGTTTCCGGTAGTAACAGAAGCCTCCATATTGGTGATTTATGGTATCGCAAATACTGGGACTTTTAAGGCATAAGCCAACCCGGGATGCCCCTTTATAAGTATGTCCCGGAAGGGAGGGATTTATTTTTTATATATATATTATTTCTTTTTTTTTTTTTTTTTAAGAGAAAAAGGTCCCCTTTAACAGTCTCAAAATAAATATATATACATATATATATATGTATATATATATCCAAAATGTGCAATATTATATCAAGAAAGACTAGCCAGGCAATATAGAGCCGGAGGCCGCAGTAAAAGAGGGATCCCAGGATCTGAAAGGAAAGAAAAAACAAACCATCAGATCCCTTGTGAGAAAATAAAGCAGCATGTTCACAATAGTTCAAACAAAGAGAGTGCCTCCTTAAAAGTCAGCCCCAAGAGTGAAACTCATTCTGGCCCCACAAAAGCGAGACCGCTTACCTGTCACCGACGCCAGGAGCCAGACCGGAGGGACATGTTGCCAGCCGCAGCACACAAACTCATGTGTTGCTGCAGCGCGCGCCCCCCCCACGAGACCTCTTTTCACCGCAAAAGAGGAAGTGAGGCTGAGGCCGCCGAGCGCCGCTTCCGCCGGCGCCGCTTTCGCCGGCGCCACGCCCCCCCGCGTCACAGGGAGCCGCCCTGCTCCAATCAATGGGGGAATGCCACCAGCTGCGCTGGCTGACACCGAGCCGGCGGAGGAGGGGAAAAAAGAGACACAGGCGCAGCCACACAGGCTGCCGCACGGAGCAGCGGGAAAGGAAGGGAGGCGGGAGGGAACCAACTGAGCGCGGTCCGCTGCCCCGCCCCCATAAAGCAGACCAAAAACACTGGCCGTGCCTAAGCATCTGCCCGGAGCCCCGGCCAAAACACAGTTACTATGTAAGAGTGAACACACAGAAATGACACACAGTGAAAACATCATACAAGATACACAACCCTCCATACCCCCCCCCCCCCCAAGTGAAGGGAGAAAGGACCGGAGCGGGGGAGAAAGGGCTACGGGGACCCTCGGGACAGGGGCATCCCATTTCCGGATCACCATGCCGGACTGCCGCATTGCCCCCACAAGAGGGGGATGAGCGGAGGAGATAAGCTCCTAGGCACCAATTGTGCCATCTACCAATTACCCGGTGAGCAGCCTAAGCTGGGAGGCTTCCTATCCACCATAGAGGTATACAACTCAAACCGGGCAGAAATAGACCAAAAGGGGGGTGGCGGGGTAAGCCCCGACCTACCTGTAAGAAGGAAACTTCCAACCTCTGCTAGTCACGCAGAGAGAAAAATACTGGTGATTGAAGGGAGGTACCAGGTATATATAGGCCGGAAGGTGGGGCTCGTTACAAGACTTCCTCTCTGCACTACGTCACCTGCAGGTGATTAACCCATGAGTAATGAATATTTAAGAAGTGAAGCGGGGTGTGTGGCACACCAAGAATACTCTACTCGGCCAGCTCTGGAATCTAAAAGACTTCACTGCCAGCCAAATGCCTCTCCCGGGGGGAATTCCTAGATGCCCCACTGTGCAAGACCCCCCAGGGATCACTGCTATACTTACATCGCCGGCAATCCTACGGCCACAGCTACATCCTCAGCATTTCTGAGTGGAGAGTGAGGGTAGCAGGTGTTCTGAGAGATAAACCTTTAAGTGATCTCAAATTGTCAGAGTGGGTGTGGCTAACACAAGAAAATGGAGGACAAAGGATCACCTCCAGGTAATTGGGGCTAGGGCCAGGGAGTTTTGGTTTGCTTGAAAGCTGACCAACCGTAGAGTGTAAGACTCCAAGGCCGGGCGAAAGCTCTGGAACGTAATCTTACCTCAGTCCCACAGCACATGGATGGGTCTCTGGCAGCATCCCCATTGCCCCTCCGTCCAATGTGCACACCTCCCCTACGCATATCTGAATGGTTGGTGGTCAATGCGAGCAGCTGGTGGGACAATTCTTTCAGCATTGATTGCCAGGCATTAACATGTAGGGAAATCACTGCTGACTGGAAGAGTGCGTGTGTATGCACCGCAGGAGCGGAGACTGAGGTAAAATTTCAGGTGATAGCGGGGGTTTTACACATTGCAGCAATTCCAAATAAGGATGCCTCTGTAAATTGGACTAAAACACAGAAGGGTGAAAATCCTGGGTTTTGGCACCCTTAGAAGTGGACCAACCAACAATGCACGCCAGCCCTGGAGTCTAGAAGATTCCAAGACCAGTCATGGATGCTCTGCTGTGTGAGCCCCCCAGATCCCCCGCATTCACTCACCTTTTCCGTGGCTCCCACGTCACGCTCGCCAGCATTCACAGCACCCCTGTAGCTGAGGTGTGCTCCTCTTCCAGCCATTCGGATGTGCTCTCAGCTACAGAGGTGCCGGGGATGCATCCACTCCCCTATGCCGAGCTGTGTATGGAATCCGGCATATATGCCAATCATTAAAAAGCATATCATAGGGTGATGATTTGAGCCCCGACATGCGACGTGGAACCCCGGAAAGGTGAGTTTTTGTGGCAAACTGGGCGGAGGGTTCACATAGCAGGGATGCTACCGTGGCAAGGATTAAAACTTTTTTTTCATAAAGAATATTAGTTAAATATTTTAGTAATATTTTATGTTAAAGTGGACCATCACCCTCGGGGCCGATCACCTCCCTCCCCGCGGGACATCCGAGATCGGGATGTCCCGCTGGGTGAAACCCCCCCAAAACCCCCTTACCTTAGTTTCGGCGGCGGCCGCCCGCCGCCACCCTCGCGCCCCTCTAGGCGCGCGCGCCCCCGCGCCGGCCGTCTGTGAATGGCCGGCGCGGGGGCGCGTGCGTCAAGAGGGACGCGCGGGAGGAGCCACGACAAGCGGCTGTCAAATCGCTTGTCCGTCGGCGCTGGGAGCGGGGAGAGGTGAGTTTTTAGGGTGATCGGGGGGGGGGGGTTTCACACAGCGGGGCACCCCGATCGGGGGTGCCCCACCGAAGTGGACCAAGACCCAGGATAGTCAAAATCCTGGGTGTTGGTCCACTTTAACGGTATTTAAAGTGGATCAAAAACAGATGTATAAGACTTTAGGACCAGTCGATTCCCTGCCTGCGAGGCATCCCGATTTGGCATATGATCTTCGTGCAGGGGACATGCTAATCTACTACTGCTTCCTCAGAACATAGACTGGAACAATACAGAGACTAGCATGGCCCCTGAACAAGGATGACACACTACCTTAGTTGGCCATGTGTGCTTACCTCGCTGGTGATCCACCGACACACGTTCCGGGTGTTGTCGGCATACTCTGGCTGTGTGCACATCTACATCAGGTATATCTAAATAGCCAGTACAGGTACACGAAACCCCAGGGAGCGGCCAGTGGGAGATGTGTGGCTAGCTTTCCTTCCAATTTCACATGGCTAAGAAGGCTGACTGGAGGAGAACATGTGCATGTGTCAGGGGATCTCCAGCAAGGTGAGCAATTGCAGGAGGTGGAAACTGCTTCACAAAAGTGAAGCACCTGAAAATCAGGGTTCCCACGTGGGCACAGACTAATGCCCTGGATAAATAAAATTGTGGGTTTTGAACTGCGTTAAAGAGGAACTACGGGGATGGTTAAAACCTCACTGATCTGCTGCCCACCCTCCGGTTTTACCTTTGGCCACTTGTTACTCACCTTGCCAAGAGATCCATCTTCTAGGTCTCTCTGTTTCCGGGCGACCTTCTGACAGGTGGCGCCATCTTGCATCCCATAAGTCAATGGGCGCAGCCAGCGATTTCGTGCCTGTGAAGTGCCCATGAATGGGATGCAATGGGGCCACTTGAATCCCACAAACAGCCGGCGCAGGGGACAGCGATCGAGCCCTGAAGCAGCCGAATGTTACCGCAGCAGGCAGTGGCGACATCCAAAAGTAGGGGGTCGATGGGGATTGGAAAAGCTACTTTGGCCAGCCAGGCCAACAGACTCCAGGGCTGGCCAATTCCCTGTCCTGGGGATGCTCCATTCTGCAAAACCACCTGGTTCACCCAGTATACTTACAGACCCCATGGAGGATACACAGGTCATATCAGCCCTACCTGGAGCAGCCGCCTGGTCATGCACAGCCAGAAGGGAGCGCCCTGTCGGAGCAGCCAGTAACTCTGGTGATGCGATCTACTCTGATTGGCTGACAGCCAGCATGTGTGCATGGTGGGAGAAGGGAGCAAGGTGCGATTATTGTCAATACAGGGGATTTCACATACAGGGCATCCCAAATCAGGGTACCAAAACCCCAGTAAGTGAAGAGGTTTAGGTCTACTTTAACATAGGTTATTCATCTGTATACTGGAAACTGCACATATACTAGCTGATTGGTCACTACCGGTCATGTGCAGAGAAAAGGAACACATGGGAAGTATTGCAGCCTATTCTCAAGCTTCCCATTTAGCATATTAGGGGTAGCGCATATCATGAAACCCCCTACGGGGCATAAAGTGTTTTTTTAGACTTTACACAAAGCTTCTGCTTTTAGGGGGTAACAGGAATAGAGCAGCTAAGCTCCCCCATAATTTATATAGAGACAGCACACCAGAGCAGGGGGCTCTGACCCTTCCTCACTGTATGCACATCACGTGTTGCCTGGAGTTGGTCTCTGCAGCCTCATGCATTAGGGATGGGCGCTACCCGCATACATAGGGAGAGCGTCTCCCGCCGCACCCTTCACACACAGCAAGGTGACCCCGCAGCCCCACACACCGCCCGCGGGCGGCGCTCTCACCAGTTTCCGGAGCCCACGATGCACACTTTGAGGGGTCCGCTGAGCGCCATGCTTGCAGCCAGGGTACTTGGGCAACTCTGCTAATCTGCCCCTGGTTTGTTGTTGTAGCTCCCCCGTGCGCCTTACACAAGCCCACCAATCATAGAGCAGCAAGACTGTCTGCACCGCCCCTTCGGCAAGTGTATTCCGCGTCTCGTGACTCCCGCTGCATTCTGGGTAGTGTAGTTTCATGGCCACATAAACAGCTGACTATTCTGCTAAACACTTTCCACGCTGGTTCGCCAGGTGAAGATATGGGGGTTCGATTCAGCGTCAGGTGAGAATTTTCAGAGCTTTTTTTTTAGGAGAGAAAAGTGCCATTCACTTTCATTGGCCATCACAATAGTTGCAAAAGATTCTCATGGTAGTAAAAAATTCAATTCATGAGAAAAAAGCCTGAGAATTTCATTGTTAGTGAATCACCAGATAGGAAGACAATGAAAGTCAATGGCAGCTTTTACTATGGGGTAAAAAGGAGTAAAAAGTGCCATTGACCCTCATTGTCTTTTTATCTCATGATTCACTAAAAGTGAAATTCTCAGGCTTTTTTCTCATGAAGTGAATCATTTTCTACCATGAGAATTTCTTCCAACTCTTAGTGAATCAAGGCCATTGTCTAATGGGTGTACATTTTCAGCTGGCTCTGAATCAGGTGGACAATGTAAGTGAATGGCAGTTTCCTTGCCTAAAAAAGAAGTGAGAATTCTAACACCTAGCTCTGAATCAACCCCATTGTGCAAAAGCATTGCCAACACATCAAAGATGCAGCTTATTTTTTGACACAATGCCCCTCTGGCATACTTCCAAAACATCTAAACCGGACCTTCACCATGTTTTTTTGAAACCAGGTAATGTGCCAATAACATTTATATACACCTTAAACACACGTGCTTGTATAATCTAAGTTACAGATCATCACCATGGTTTCCAACACCTCCTAAGGGTAGAGTAATGTTTGCTCAGTGTGCTAAATGGACTTGATGAACCAGTATGTGCATTTCTAGTGCAAGGTAATGACTGACGCAGTGACACGCCTGATCTGCTACCATCATGTTACCTGAGCTTGTTTACCTGTATTGTCTTCACTCTGTTCAGTTCTGGTGACTAGTTATTTACTTAAGTGTTAAGAGAGTAGTCTCCACCATAACAACTGGAACATATGCTAAAATTTGTATAATCTAACCACATGAGAGAAGAAAGTTCTTTACAATAATAACCCCCTATAAGTAGGGCCAATTATTGCTGCTAGTGCTTGCCTGTCAGGCCATGGTCTGCTGATGACTATCCTGGGTTTTGCCCCCAGTGTGAAACCCTCCAGGTCACCCGAACAAACTCACCTCTTCACGGTCCTACGACGCATGTGTGGCCGCTCGTCCAATCAGCGCGCTCGGATCTGCTCAAGCCCCTTCGTCCAGGAGCTTGTCTAACAAGCGCGCTGGATAGGGAGCGTGCCCACACTGGCCATTCACAAATGCCTGATAAAGGGATAGCAGGGATGAGGTCGCTGCTCACACCTGCGCTGTTGGACCGGGAACGAAGGTGAGTTTTCAGGTGACCAGGAAGACAGGCATACTCGCTGTGGGGCACCCCTGATCGGGGTGGCCCAGGGGGAGCAAGTATGCCTACCCTGAAGTCTCATAGACACCAGGGTGGGTTTGGTCCTCTTCAAAGTGATAAAACGGGCAAAGCCTATTGTTAGTCCATTGTGTTAGGCTACGTTTGGCAATGTCCTAAACTGTTTAGCATTTTTAAATTGAAGCAGAAATGGCCAAGATATCAAGGCTTACAGTTTTGCCTTATGATTTATTTTCTTCATCAATCATGTGGGCGTAGCCTTTGAAGCTGGCTTTGGTTCTGGGTGGGCAGCTGAGGAGTCAGAGGGCATGCTAGGAGGAGGCTGGGAGGAGAAAATGAGGGGTTAGCTGAGCTTGAATGGTAACTCTTAAATCGCCATTCAAGCTAGCAATAGAGAGGGGGTGTGGTCTGGACTAGCTCCTAAGGTAGTATTGGTGGCCCACATCAGCAGGGTGGTGCTAGAGGGGAAGATGAGGAAGTGTATCTCCTCACACACAGTGCTGGAGGAACGCTTGGCAAGGTGAGCTGCTGTTTATTTTATTTAACCTTTTGCATGAAAAATCCCAATGCAAACTGATCTTAAAGGAGCAGTATGGTGAATTTTTCTTGGTGACTTATATTTAAATGGTACTTTGAATGTAGGTAAGTGTTGGAGTAAGAATTACAAATGTAGAAAAAAATGATGTGTGTGTTGAGCAGCTGGAGGAGAGGGGTGAAACAATGTATCAAAGTTTCAGCTGTTCAGTGCTGGCAGCTGTCCAGCATAAGATAACAACATTGCAACATTGCCTGGCCAGAACTTATATATCTAAAACAGAGAGAAAAGCTCCCTTCATGTTGGCTCTGCTGCAGAATCTTTCAGTTTACCATTTTCTCTTTCATTTTCTTATTTTTCATTTTTCCATATGATCTTTCTTTCAGCTTTGTGTGTTTTGAACAAAGCCCAAACCCAGGATTTTCACTATCTGGAGTTTTGTTTTGTGCCCCTAGGGGCATCCCAACTTGGGATGCCCTGATATGTGAAATCCCCATGTTCGCCTGTGAAAACGTACACTTCCTTGTCCCACAGCGCATGCGCGGGCTCTCATCCAATCAGCTCTGATTACACGCAGATGGGGAGCCTGAGCAGTAACCTTCCTGGCCGCCCGGCCTGTCTAAATGACTATCTGCGTGAGCGCGCCAGAAAAATGGAGGATCTGTGGTTATCCAGGGGTCGTTTCACACAGTGGGCATCCTGATTTAGGATGCCCAAGGGGGAAGGTCAATGGCTGGGTCTTATAGACTTCAGGGTCGGCCACTCAGGGTTTTATTCCACTTTAATACCTTTAGATTTTCCTGCACAGTTATTCAAAGAAGAATTTCAGTCGTTTTCAGTCAGTTTAGTTTATTTTGTATAGATTTTACACATTTGAGTCACCTGGTCTCATAACAAAAGCAGCACCTCACACACACACAGCCGTTACCACTGATTACAGTGTCAGCCTCTGAGGTAAAGTGTTGCTAGGAGACCAGTGGGCTAAATGAAGCAGCTCACTAAATACAACCCAGCAGATCCCCCTATTGAGCAAATGGACTGAGCCATTGTAATTATACAATTTAAAAGAAAGGCATATATTTTTTCCTTTTTCTATCGCCAGATTATTTATACACATGTTAGAAGCTATTGTGTGGCTATTTAATTATTTATCTTTTTTAATGCAAATACGCGATACTGCTCCTTTAACCCCTTGTACCTTGTCCCCCCTCCAAACACACACTGCTTGCATATTTTTGTGCCTTATTAGGGGGCATTTGAAAATAAAGCCTTACTTCCCCTGGGCTCCAGTGCTGTCAGCAACCTCACAGAGCTGCAAATAAATAGGTGTCCAGGGCTGCAAAAAGAGCTACATGCAGCCTCTCCAAGATATACTTTAGTGTTGCAAAGTCCACAGAGCAGAAAAATAACAATGACTTATTAAACCTTCAGCATGATTTCATGAAAATCCCAAACCCTTAAAAAACTATTCCCCAGCATCTACAATTAATATATTTTACGTTTTTACTTATTATTATTTCCCCCACCGGACTGCAACTTTGTTCAGGACTCTAGGATATGGAAGCCGCCATCTTGACTCAGAAGCATCACACATACTGAGGAGAGGAGAGTGAAATAAAGTACAGGGGGCGGGATATAGCTGTGCTTTGCACAGAAAGAGCAGAGCTGGGGTCAGGAAAAGACAGCAATCCCAGAATGCAGAGCAGCACAGTCAGAACACACTTCCTGTTTGCAGGCTGCCTGATGCTCCATGAGCCGCCATCTTGGGTGTTTAAAGGCTGATAACATGCAGTAGATGCAGTTAGGATGATTTTTAGTGTGAGCAATCTGTGAAACATATAAGATAGACTCTTATTCAAGGTCAAGGTCCGCTTTAATACATATAGTGTATCATTTATTTATCAGGTAGCATCATACAGATAAAAACATCTGTATAAGGAGGAGGGGACCATGAGTATAAGTTAGATAATGTCAAAATGTAGAATAATATATGTGTAGTATTAAGAGTAATATCACTATCTCTATCCTGATACCCCAATCAAAAGATAGTTTCAGGAACTGGAATATCCAAGAATGAAAGTGCTAGGTGCGTGAGGTAAAAGTGCAAAGCGACTTATAGCGACAATGAATAAATATTCCTACCTTTTCGGCCAGGGCCGGCTACAGGTTTGTGAGGGCCCTAGGGCAAAAGGGTCTTAGTGGGCCCCAAAGTAGTGTGTTACATGATGTCCCCTTTTAGCTCCACTACCACAAATGGGTCATCTTCTGCTGCTGATCACCCTCCAGTGTTTGCCTTCCCTATAGCCACCAATCGTCCTCTAGTTCTCTACTGCCAACAAGCACCCATCAGCCCTTGCTTGTTCCGCCCTCACTAAAGACTCCATCATTGCTGCCAAATGTCACCTGGTTCTCACCACCTTCTGAGCTTCCATTTATTGCCCTCCATTCCATGCCACCTCCAATGTTGCTGATGAGCCCCTGTTGCTGAGGTCAGCCATGAGCAGGTCTGCACACAACACCCTGCATTTGATTGTTCAGGTCCACTTTAAAATAATAACATGGCCAAGTGTGAGCCTGAGTGGGCCCCTGAAGATGCCAGGGGCCCTGGCAATTGCCCAGGTTTGCCTGTGCTTGCACCGGCCCTGTTTTCGGCCTCCACTGGGCTAACTGACATTGCGGCGCTTTACTCCACGCTGCCCCGACCAGAAAGCTGCCCATCGCACTGTCCGCCGTTAGCCCCGCATCTGCTGCCGCTCCTGCCGCTGCCACAACGCCAGGTCACAGATCTTGAAGCTCAGCCCCCAAAATTTGACATTTTAGAGGGAAAGTTACCATGTACATAAAAAGGCAGAATCCCAAAATCGTTGATCCAGCGCTCAGGTGATTCAAAACAATTAATTCTTAAAGGCCCAGCATTCCCGAAACTTACTCAGTTGTCTGGGATTTAAAGGGCACATTGCACTACTTGTTTTAGGTCAAACTACGTGGGAAAAAGCCCCGGCTGTACCAAGACTTCGGATGAACTCCACCTGGATAACATCCAATGGCCAGCGGGCTTCTCTAGAACTCTGGAGTCTGAAAACAACAAACTAAAACAAAAAAGTCTAACAACATCTTAGCACACTCTGTGCAGTGGTCCCTTAGGGAGGAAACACAAAGAACTGAGGTGGGGAGGAAGGGGTGGGGCTTTTAACCTCTGTTCAGTTTGTGCTTCCTCCCAGGGGGTGGAGCCTCTCTCTCCATGTGGTTATGCTGAAGGATGACTTGGATAATAACAAATATATATGGTAACAACAAATAACCAGCTGAACAAGGGGGGCCTCAGACTCTAATACAGGTGCAAAGGCCCAGAAAATACATATAAAACATAAACTAATCAATGTGTAGAGAAATATATATTTCAGTAGACATTAGTATAAATTTTGCATTCCTTCAGGCAGGCTCCATATACAATGCAGAGCAAAGGTCACTTTTTGCTCAAGTGCTGCTGTAAGTTAGCAACAAATATGAAAGAAGCATCTGTGATCCTACTGGAGACTAGATGAAGTTTGCTGCCCTCTGGTAAAGGAACAAAAGACAAAAAATCCCGTGTTTCCTATTCTAACTGGCATCCCAATTTGGAATGTCCTGCCATGTCAAATAATAAGAGAATTCCCACCTTGCTGGCGATCCCACAGTGCATGTGCAGGCGCTCCTCTGCTTTCTATGCTGTGCATACTAATGAGCAGCATCTGAATCTAAATAGAGGAGAAGTTACCTCTGGCTGTACGTGTCCACGCCGGCCATTCAGAAAGGCCTGGTGCCAGACCACCATCAGCAGGAGGGATGCCATCATGACCTGCACATGTGCCATAGGATCACCGGAAAGGTGACTATACAGACAGTTCCATAGATTTGACAGATCATGGGAATCCCAATTCAGCATGCCCCAAAAAGAGGTAGACCCCCCTTCTGCTGTTTGCAACCCCCCCAGGACTCCCATAAAAACTTACCTTACCCTGGTCCCACAGCGCATGCACGGGTGTGCAGCCGATCAGTGCGCTCAGCTTCATTCGGACATTTCAGCTAAGAATCAGCAAGGGCCAAATGGAGCTGAATTGAGCTAAATGCAGCTGATGGCAGCATCGCCACTATCCTCTAGCAGGGGGGCATGCCCATCCTACCATTCACAAATGCCTGACGCGGGTACGTGCCTGGCTAAAGTGGTGCGGCCGTGGCCCCACAAGCAGCTGTGGGTTTCTCCAGTTTTAGCTTTCTCGGGTGTGGGTCTACTTTAATGAAGTCAGTTTGTGATTCTGACGCAGCCTACAGGACTTTTTTTTAGACTTGTTTGTTCGCCAAGCAGAGGAATAAAAGGACAACCCTAGTTGTAAGCTATTTATTCAAAATGCCAAAAATGATTTTACATTCAAGTGGTGGGAGGCATCTGAAAGTGCTTGGTACAAATAATATAATCGGCATTAAATCTACGCAAGTCAGCTTTCAATATTTTACAACTAAACAACAAAATATAAAATTCTCCTTCTGAGAAACACGTCAGTCTTGTATTACAGAGATTTTTTGTGACCTCACAAACCATGGAAAGGTGTTTTTTACTTAAAAATAGTGAAACTTTAAAAGGTTTTTGTACTCCAGGGCCTACTGACAAAAGAATTGGTCCACCTTAAATGGAAAAAAATCCTTAACAGGGTATATAAACAGTTAAAAAGGTCCAGCAGTAAAAAAATGACTTAAACCGGACCAACACAACAAGCAATGCTCAAATGCCCCTCCCCAGGGCAATTTAGATTGCTGCACATACAAATTCATTTACCTTTTTCTAACTGATTTGGGGGGACTGTCCCTCTGTCCCTCCTTGTTCTCATTTGTCCCTCTTTGATGTTTAACATGCATATCTGCACAAATAAATGATTCATTTGCCTATTTAAAGTGTTTATATTGTTGTAACTGCTACATCTCCTATCCATCAATGAATGAGGGGACGTGGCTTAATTTAACACTTGTTTCTCTTTCCCACCTTGAAAAGTGGGAGGTATGCAGGAAGTGCTGCTGGGCTTCCTGTTACTGTTCAGTTGAATCCAGGCAGCAGCATGACTGTGATTTATTTTCCAACTGTGCCAGGCCCTTGGTCCAGTTTAAATGACTAGATATGAGATATGTGTCTAGACCCCAAGGGAGTCTGAAAAATTCCACACATGGCATGGACATGTGCCTTGCTACGTTAATGCTGTAACAAAGTTGTAGCTGGGATGTGTCAGGTCCCGTGGGACGCCCACCTTCCAATAAGTCTGCAACCCCCCAATCTCCACTGCTTTCTTCGCCTATAGACAAGCCCCCGTTTGCCGGGACGCAGGACACGCCTCACCGGACACGGTTGCCCCCAGGACTTGTTAGCACAAAGGATGCAGACTTATGCAGGGGAAGGCAAACGAACCAGGAACGAGACTGGGTAGGATCAAACGGGCAAAGGTCATACACGGTAGATCAATCCAAGGAAGCACGGTACAGGAGGGTTGAGATAGAAGAATGGTCAGGTCAAGCCAAAGGTCACACCGGGGAATCAGAGATACGCAGTACAGAGGAGCAGGCAGGAATCGTGGTCAAAAAACAGGCAAGGTCGGTCCAGGCAGCAATCAGGGATGGTCATACACGGCAAGATACGTAAGGAAACAGACACCAATTCACACCCAGCAGCACGCTATTACGGGCAAGGATCAACTGCAGTAGGAACACCTTTATAGGAAGTGATGGAGCAAGAGAGGGACATGATTGGTGCAACCAGGAACCTGAGGCTGATTGCCCCATTCAAATCAGAAGGCGTTCCACCTTAAGTGACCTTGGGCTCATTGGCCCATAACTAATTACCTCCGGCGGGCGTGCTGTGTGTAGCGCCGCCAGAGGGCATAAGTATAGAGTGCTTGCGCGCGCGCGCGAGCACGATGGTGCGTGTCAGGAGCGCGCCGTGATGGCAGAAGCGCGGCCGCTCCAGACGCCGCCGAAGAGGAAGCCGCCCGAACAGCCGCTCGCGACGGAAACAGCCGAGCGGCTGCTCGCGGCGGAAATAGCCGAGCGGAGGCCGGGGGCAGAGAACGACGAGCCGCCGCCTGCCGGGGACGCCGCCCAGCCCGCGCGCCGGCCGACCGAGTACAACCGGCATGGGACCGGAGGACAGGTGAGTGTGTGGTGGTCCCCGTGACACTACCCCCCCTTCACGAGGGGCCTCAGGACCCTTACCAGGCTTATCAGGGTTATATAACAAAGTGGTGCACCGCCCACAATCTACATTACTGTGCTACACTGCAAAAGACACATGCGGCCGCCCGTGCCGCTTCGCTCACCCAGCGAAGCGGCACGGGCGGCCGCGTTCGAAGGTGTCCCTGCTGTCTATCCCCCACTCCTTACCTCACGTGATATACCTTGTTGTCCGGCTAAGTATCATTTTTTGCCTCCTTATTTGCCTTGGTGATTGTGTGGGTCTATCCTATAATGTTTTCCTGTAATTTGGTATTTGTATTCATGACCAGTATCTTGAATGTTTGTTTTTTAGCACTGTCTTGAAACACTGCTTATATTCTAAGCACTGCTTCAAAACACTGCCCTTTTGGTAACACTGTTTATATTATCTTTATACATGTATATATATTCACCTTTATTATAGGTTTTTGTGCACAGATTGATTAATTGAATAATTGTTTGTGAGATTATATAAAATTTATGGTTATTGTTGTTATATTTAATAAGCATTGTCACTTTAATATATCTCAGTAGTTAGTAGAGGCTCCCCCCCCCTCCTCTTTCAATTTTTCTCCCCTCTTTAAGGGGCAGAGGAGGTGGGTGTTTTTGTGCCGGCACAAAAATCATTAAATTTTAGGCTTAATTTACACGTACTAATATTGTAGGAGTTACCCAGATATTTGTCGCTGTGTATACAGCACTGGATGAATTTTGGGGATACACAGTGATTTTAATGTGTTTGTATTGTGTATTGTGTGTTTATGTTTTTGTTTGGATTCATGTGATTTTCAATAAATGGTAGTTTATTTTTAATTGATTGAATTGGTGCTCCTGCTTTTTGGGTTTCTGGGCCATGTCCCATGAGCCCATTTCTTTTGCTATTAGGCTTATCAGGGTTCTCACGATGAAATCTATTGACTAAGGTTCTGGCATGAACATCCTTGGCCGGTACCCAACACCTCTCCTCAGGACCAAAACCTTTCCAATCAATTAAATACTGTAACGAATTTTGAACCACACGAGCGTCGAGTATTCTGTTAATTTCATATTCAGGTTCATCTCCCATTACAACCGGAGGAGGAGATGACACCTGAATATTTCTGGCAGACTTTAACAAAGAGACATGAAAGGTTGACGGAATCTTCATGGACACAGGTAACTTGACTTTAAAGGTAACATTACTCAGTTTGTTAGTGATGGGAAAAGGACCGATGTACTTAGGGCCTAACTTAGACGAGGGTTGTCTAAGGGCAATATTCCTTGTGGACACCCAGACCCAGTCTCCCACCTGAAATGGTGGTTCTCGCGATCTATGTCGGTCCGCAAACACTTTATATTTTCCGGAGGCTTTCTTAAGGTTCATCTGTATCTCAGACCACACCTTAGTCCTCTCCCGTAGCCATTCCTCCAAGGCCGGCAAGTGGGAGGAAGGGCCAGAGAAGGATGATGCCTTAGGATTCCTACCATAGTTACAGAAAAATGGCGAAAACTTAGTCGACTCGCTAGGCGCGTTGTTAAAGGCGAATTCTGCAAATTCGATAAATTCCGCCCACAGCTCTTGACGGTCAGACACGAAACAGCGTAAGTATTGTTCTAAGCTTTGATTCACCCGTTCGGTCTGTCCGTTAGACTGGGGGTGATAAGCTGTAGAAAGGGAAACTTTAATACCTAAGCGATTACAGAAAGCTTTCCAGAAACGGGATACAAACTGAACCCCCCGATCTGAAACAATATTCTGTGGTATACCATGAAGACGAAAAACATGCTTAATGAATAATTGTACTAAGTCTGGCGCCGATGGAAGTTTTACTAAAGGAATAAAGTGTGCCATTTTACTGAAGCGGTCCACCACCACCCAGATTACAGTATTCCCCTGCGACGGAGGTAGATCGACAATAAAATCCATGGATATGTGAGACCATGGCTCACTAGGAATTTCTAGAGGAACTAATAATCCCGCTGGCGACCCATGGATTGTTTTACTCCGGGCACATACAGGGCATGCTTCGACAAAGGCGGTTATGTCACGTCTGATGGTGGGCCACCAGACATGGCGTTTGGCGACAGCCAAGGTTTTCCGAATCCCTAAGTGACCTGCGGACTTGGCATCATGAAGGTCCTGTAAAACGGCTAGACGTAAATGAGGTGGAACAAATAAGCATTCAGAGGGTTTACCAGGAGGAGAATCAATCTGGAATGGCGTCAAAGAGCTAGACAAATCAGGGAGAAGAGCACCCACAATACAACCTAAGGACAGAATCGGTTTCGAGATAGGGCGTCTGCTTTGGTATTCTTCTTCCCTGGTTTATAGGTAATAATGAAATTGAAACGAGAGAAGAAGACTGCCCAGCGAGCCTGACGGGAGTTGAGCCTTTTGGCGGACTCTAAATATTCAAGATTTTTGTGATCAGTATATACGGTAATGGGGTGTAGGGAGCCTTCTAGCCAGTGACGCCATTCTTCAAAGGCCAGTTTAATACCCAATAGTTCCCTATTCCCAACATCATAATTACATTCGGCAGGAGAAAATTTACGTGAGAAGAACGCACAAGGATGCAGTCTCTCCGGATTGCCCGAATACTGGGAGAGAACTGCTCCCACCCCCAGTTCGGAGGCATCAGCCTCTAACAGGAATGGGTGATTAGTATCGGGATGTATCAAAACTGGAGCTGAAGTAAAGGTCTCTTTCAGTAGTTGAAAGGCGCTTATTGCTGAGGGAGGCCACTCCTCAACAAAAGCGCCCTTCCGAGTAAGATCAGTTAAGGGACTCACAATAGAAGAGAACCCCCTTATAAATTGTCTGTAAAAATTTGCAAATCCTAAAAACCTCTGAAGCGCCTTAAGGGTTCTAGGTTGCTCCCACTCCATTATAGCGGATACCTTGGAGGGATCCATAACCAACCCACGCTTGGAGATTAAATATCCCAGAAACGGAATTTCAGACACCTCAAATACACATTTGGAGATTTTTGCATACAGACGATTCTCCCGTAACCTCTGTAACACTGCTCTTACATGCTGACGGTGTTCCAACAGGGAACGGGAAAAAATGAGTATGTCATCTAAATAGACCACCAGAAACCGACCCAGGAAATCGCGAAATATGTCGTTCACGAAATCTTGGAACACTGCAGGGGCATTACATAGGCCGAAGGGCATCACCAAGTATTCATAGTGCCCATCTTTTACATTGAAGGCTGTCTTCCATTCATCTCCCTGGCGTATACGAATGAGGTTATATGCCCCTCTGTGGTCTAGTTTGGAGAAAATCTGAGCCCCAGAAACCTGATTGAAAAGGTCATTGATTAAAGGTAGCGGATATCTATTCTTAACTGTAACCTTGTTCAACCCTCGGTAGTCAATACAGGGGCGTAACCCGCCGTCCTTCTTCTCGACAAAGAAGAAACCTGCACCAGCAGGTGAGGTTGAAGGACGGATGAATCCCTTCTTGAGGTTCTCTGAAATATAATCTTTCATGGCCAGCTCTTCTGACCGTGTGAGATTATATATCTTCCCTCTAGGGGGCATTGTACCTGGGAGTAAATCGATAGGACAGTCGTAGGTCCTATGTGGGGGAAGAATGTCAGCGGATTTTTCAGAGAACACATCTGCCCAATCTGCGTAGGCTGGTGGTAACCCATCAAGGATGATCTGTGAGGATCTAAGGGATGTGGAGAAACAATGTTCATAACAGAAAGGGCTCCATTTAACAAGATCCCCAGATTTCCAATCTATAACTGGATTATGGGTTTTTAACCTTGGGAACCCTATTACAATAGGGGAAACGGGACTCTCAATAATAAAAAATTCTAATTCTTCGGAATGGGCAGAACCCACAATTAAATTCACCAAGGGGGTCTTGTAGGAGACCAACCCTCCCTCAATGGGCTTATTATTGACCGCCAGGACCCGAAGAGAATTTTCTAATGGAATCAAAGGAATATCAAGGGTGGAGGCGAGTGTCCTATCCAGGAAATTGCCAGCCGCTCCACTGTCAATGAAAGCGGAGGCAATTGTCTTGGAAGGACCCCAAGAGACCATAACAGGTAGGAGTAACCGATTAACAAGAGGGAATGATACCTGACCGCCTAGATGAAGTCCCTCAGCAGGATCTAGGCGCTGTAGTTTCCCGCCACAGGAGCCTTGTTTGGACAGCTTTTGGCAAAGTGGCCAGGATTTCCACAATAGAGACAAAGGCCTTGAGTTCTACGCCGAACTTTCTCTGCCTGGGAAAGACGGGTTACACCAAGTTGCATGGGTTCTTCAGACGTCATAGAGGAAGAGGCGACTGCACCCCTAGGGTTTGACTCTTGACGTGAGGGTCCCCAAGGTTGATCCTTGCCTTTCTCCTGGCGTCTTTCCCTGAGACGTCTATCCACTCTAATAGCCAGTTGCATATACTCATCAAGGCTCTTGGGTAGTGGATAATTCACTAGAACATCTTTTATGTTCTCTGAGAGTCCAATTCTAAATTGGCTGCACAAAGCTGGGTCATTCCACTTGGAATCAATAGCCCATCGCCGGAATTCTGCGCTATACTCCTCCGCAGAGCGTTTTGCCTGTCTAAGGTTCCGTAACTTGGAATCTGCCGTTGAAGCTCGATCAGGATCAGCATATAACAGCTCCATGGCAGAAAAGAAGGAGGAAACTGATTGTAGGGCTTCATCAGAAGGTGCCAATCCAAATGCCCAGGTCTGAGGATCACCCTGGAGAAGTGAGATGACTAAGCCAACTCGTTGGGACTCTGATCCAGTTGAGTGGGGCCGTAGACGGAAGTAGAGCTCACAAGAGTTCTTAAAGTTGGAAAACTTTGTCCGTTCCCCAAGGAATTTCTCTGGAAGAGGAATCTTTGGCTCGACTGTAGGTCCAGGATCCAATGGCACAGGTAGTTGGCGACTTTCCTGAGTAGCCACTCGCTGGGCCAGCTGGTTGATGGCGGTGGCCATAGCTTGCACCTGCTGCATTAATTCTTCCATCTAGAATAATATTTTTAGGCCCGTGATAATGTCAGGTCCCGTGGGACGTCCACCTTCCAATAAGTCTGCAACCCCCAATCTCCACTGCTTTCTTCGCCTATAGACAAGCCCCCGTTTGCCGGGACGCAGGACACGCCTCACCGGACACGGTTGCCCCCAGGACTTGTTAGCACAAAGGATGCAGACTTATGCAGGGGAAGGCAAACGAACCAGGAACGAGGCTGGGTAGGGTCAAACGGGCAAAGGTCATACACGGTAGATCAATCCAAGGAAGCACGGTACAGGAGGGTTGAGATAGAAGAATGGTCAGGTCAAGCCAAAGGTCACACCGGGGAATCAGAGATACGCAGTACAGAGGAGCAGGCAGGAATCGTGGTCAAAAAACAGGCAAGGTCGGTCCAGGCAGCAATCAGGGATGGTCATACACGGCAAGATACGTAAGGAAACAGACACCAATTCACACCCAGCAGCACGCTATCACGGGCAAGGATCAACTGCAGTAGGAACACCTTTATAGGAAGTGATGGAGCAAGAGAGGGACATGATTGGTGCAACCAGGAACCTGAGGCTGATTGCCCCATTCAAATCAGAAGGCGTTCCACCTTAAGTGACCTTGGGCTCATTGGCCCATAACTAATTACCTCCGGCGGGCGTGCTGTGTGTAGCGCCGCCGGAGGGCATAAGTATAGAGTGCTTGCGCGCGCGCGCGAGCACGATGGTGCGTGTCAGGAGCGCGCCGTGATGGCCGCTCCAGACGCCACCGAAGAGGAAGCCGCCCGAGCAGCCGCTCGCGACGGAAACAGCCGAGCGGCTGCTCGCGGCGGAAATAGCCGAGCGGAGGCCGGGAGCAGAGAACGACGAGCCGCCGCCTGCCGGGGACGCCGCCCAGCCCGCCGCTGGCCGACCGAGTACAACCGGCGTGGGACCGGAGGACAGGTGAGTGTGTGGTGGTCCCCGTGACAGGATGGAGCAGACGTATTATAAGTGAGGAACCAGTTAGAACTAGCAGATGAAATGCTATGAGAGAAGAACCAGTAGAAGCATGGGCAGGAGGGAGCAGCTAGTACCAAAGAGAACCATAGACCAGGCAGCAACCAACAGGAACATGTGGATGAAGCTAAAGGCCCACGTATCTACAGCTGTGCTGTGCCAGCTCAAGATGCTAAAATGGAAACCAACGCTAGAAAAATTTACTGTGCTATTGGAACTACTGCTAAAGAATGATACTTCTGGAACATTTTGATGAAGTAGGAGTTCACTGTTATTATGTACATTATTTTGAGTTTTTGCTGCCGCAAACGTGTGTATGTAATGTTTGACAGTACCCACATCCAGGCCTATATTTGGTGTTCATGCTGCCCTAAGCACTTTTAGCCCTTTTCCCCAAAGCCATAGAAAACTCCTTAGCTTTGCAGAGAGCACAAGGTTTTTAAATGCAGTCAGTGTGTATGAAATAGTAAAAGGGTGCAAGGGGCTAAATGCAGACAGTGCAGGGAGTGCAAGGGGTTAAATGCAGACTGTGGGGGGACACAAGGGATTAATTACTGACAGTGTGTGGGGAGGAGAGCGAGGGAGCAAGGGGTTCAATGCAGAGGTGGATACAAGCATAATACATCTTCTGGCTTGCACCCTCTTGCACCTCTACATTCGCTCCTCCTATAGATGGTGGGGCCCTCTTTAAGGTACATTGAAGCACCGGCAATGGGACATTTCATCATTTTAAATCTAGTAGTAACACTAGTCTCCCCCTGCAAATGGCCACCCTGAGCACATACCTCCGGTTGCCAATTGGGAAATACGGCCCTGCCCACATCCCACATGTGACGCACAGGACACCTCAGAGGCCAAAAATAATCAACTCTCTGCACCCCTTGTCACTACCCCCTGGGTTTGTGCGCAAACATAAAATCACTTTTACTCTCTTGCAGCAGATTGCTCCATGTCTGGACCATCTACCCACATCTGGTCTTTTGCCAGAAGCCAAGCTTATTCAAGAGCGTGATGTGATGTGCTGCCAGGGAGGAAAGGTGAGTATACTGTGGCTACTTGCGGTTTTATCCTTGAGTTTTCCTTTAAAGTGGACCAACACCCAGGATTTTGACTATCCTGGGTCTTGGTCCACTTCGATGGGGCACCCCCGATCGGGGTGCCCCGCTGTGTGAAACCCCCCCCAACCCCCCGAAAAACTCACCTCTCCGCGCTCCCAGCGCCAACGTACAAGCTCTATTCCAGGACGTCTAAGCGGCTGCCGCCGCCTCCCGCGCGTCCCTTTTGACGCGCGCGCGCGCCCGCGCCGGCCATTCGCAGACGGCCGGCGCGGGCGCGCGCACGCCTGCAGGGGCGCGAGGGAGGCGGCGGCGGCCGCCGCCGAAGATCAGGTAGGGTTTTTCGGGGGTTTTGGGGGGTTACACCCCGCGGGACATCCCGATCTCGGATGTCCCGCGGGGTGGGGGGTGATCGGCCCGGGAATCTTATAGATTCCCGGGCCGATCACCCGTGGGTGTTGGTCCACTTTAAAGGGATTTACTGCATTGAGGCCAGTGTGGGAGAATAATAGTGATTAGCCCCTGAATGACAAGATATTATATAATGCATACTAGAACAAAAATTATTTCAATCTGTGATTGATGTAAAAATGTTGATAGCACTGTGAATTATGACCACAAACTATAATCCCTCTTCTTAGAATTTCCTGTACAGTTTATGACAGTCTGTATTCATGCTACTTGAAAACAATATACCAGCATTCTCCCATTACAGCAGCTAATGGAAGGCATTCTACACATTATATAAATACAGCCTGATATAGAGAAATGCAACTTGTGTTCATGTGGCTGAGTGATAATATACCAGCATTGTCCTATTACAGAAGCTAATGGAAGGTTATTCTACGTTTTATTTGAATACAGCTTGATTTAGAGCAATATAACTTGACTTCTGGCACATAATGGACTGTGCATTGTTTACCTACTACCTGAAATCACTCTGTAAGAGGCTAATGCCCATAGCAAAGAGGGTTGTTTGTGGTCCCCTAAACCCACCTACACCTGGAGGCAACAGGTACATAGTGACTTTCATAGACGATTATTCAAGATAAACAGTCACTTACCTAATGCAACACAAGAGTGAAGTTCTTTACAAATTACATGACATCACAACAGAGGAAGTAAGAACAGAAGAGAAAACTGACAGTGATCAGCCATCATCTGTTACTTCTGAACAAAGTGAGCACAGAACCTACCTGTACTGAAGAACAGACACAAGCAAGCTCAGACACAAATCCAGAATGCAAGAGAAAAACCAAGGTAAACCACTTGTACATCTGTAATATAAAGCAAGCACTGCCAGTACCAATGAATCTGCAACTTGGGAAGACACATCTCAACTTTCAGAAGAGGAAGCCAGTAAATGAATAAAGGTTGCAAAGGAAGATATAAAATCCATGCATGACACTAAAACATGGGCACATACATGACTACCACCTGGAAGGAAAGCCATAGGTTGTAAATGGACTTTGAATGTGAAATTCAATGCAGATGGCACAATTGAACAATACAAAGCAAGACTTGTAGCCAGGGCATATTCCCAAAAATATGAAGAGCCTATGATGACATTTGTTCGAGTAGTCAAACATGCTTCAATAAGGACTTTGCTCACGGTAGCTGCCAAAAGGAAAATGCAAGTGAAATGTTCTAAGGTAGAACTGCATTTCAACATGGCACGTTAACATGAGACATCTACATAGACCAACCACCAAGAGTCAAGGATGAACAAAGGCCAGACCTAGTATGCAAACTTTAGAGGCAGATATACAGTCTAAAGCAAGCCACCAGAGCATGGATTATCAAAATAAATGTTTTTACCCGTGAGGAGTAAAGCAGATCCCTGCTTAGACACAAAGAAACTGGCAAACATATGCATCTATGTGCTCATTTATGTGAACGATATTCCAATTTGTTTTGATCAAAAAGGGGATGAAGCAGACATACTGCTAACCCAGCACTTTGGGTTTTACAATAATTTATATATTTATTTCCAATAAACATATTGCATTAAATAAACATACAAGAAAAAGAGCAAAAAAATTTAATTAATATTCCAGTAAAATCCCTTCCCTCCCCATGGCATACCCATATATTCTGTAAAATTGGCTTTTCTCATTCAAAGCCTGTCTAAATCAGCACTTTCAGACCAAATATTTCGGCAACATAAAGAATTACCTTGGCATTCAGTTTGAGGGAGAGGAAGATGGCCGCTTTCTTCTGAACCAAAAGCACAAAATACAAGAAATAATTGAAACATTTGGAATGGAAGATGTCAAACCAAGTCTCCTATGGAAGCCAACTACCCAAAGGAGATAAGCAGCCAAGGGTTTTTGGCAGGTGGACATTGCAGAAGCCAGAATTGAGCCTGGATCCTGTGAACAAGTAGTTAGAGACTATCTGGACAGGATGCCCGTGTCTGGGAGGGCATCCTGATTGGTGATGCCCTCCTCGCACATAGCCCCCTCCACAACCCCAAAAACCTGCACCCTGGGCAAGCAGGGGTCATACACGGGAGATCAGTCCAGATAAGCGCGGCACAAAAGGATGAGACGGAAGAGTAGTCAAAGTCAAGCCAAGGGTCAAGCCGGGAGGTCACGGGTACGCAGTACAAGGGAGCAGGCAAATCGTAGTCGGAAACAGGCAAAGGTCGATCCATTCGGCAATCACGGGATGGTCATACACAGCAAGATCAATAACAGAAAAGTTCGGATACAGATAATCACACCCAGCAGCACGCTATCACGGGCAAGGAGTAAGTGTGGGAAAACACTTTTATCTGATGGGGGCTAACTGGATTGGCTGGGGAGGGGGAATGTGGTGATTGGTGCAACAGGGGAACCTTGGTGTCACGCTAGGGGGGTAACTCCAGACCTCTTAATGAGCTCGCAACCCCCAATCTCCGCAGCCAGCTTCAACTATAGGAGCCCCCGCTTGCCGGGACGCAAGTACGCCTACCCGGGATCGGTTGCCCCCAGGACTTATTGGCTCAAAGGATGCTAGCTTATATGGAGAGATCTGGAGAACCAATAATTGGAGCGTGAGTGACGGAAGTCCAGAGACAGGCAATAGGTCGATAACAGGAAGGCAGAGATCGTAGCGGCACCAAGGATCAGGCAAGACGGGGTACAGGCTGAGGTCGGCAACAAGGGTTCAGGATCAAGAGGCGTCAATACAAGCAGAGGTCGGCAACAAGGATTCAGGATCGAGAATGGTCAGTACAATCAAGTCGGCAACAGGCTAAACTTCACAGGAATAGAGTACACAGGGTTCTGAGCGCTATCACAGGCAATTCACAACTGAGAGGGAATTGCCTTTATAGGGACAGGTCTGAGGGAAGCAGTGTACTGATTGGAGCACGTAGGATTCCAAGGGTAATTGGCTGGCAACAAGGGAGGAGGTAAGGCCAAGATATCAATGGGGCTGATTGGCCTGCAGAGCAGAAGAGGGCGAAGCCCTCAATCCCCTAGGGCTAATTAACCCTTTAATTGATCCTCCGGCGGGTGCGCGCAGCACAGCGCCGCCAGAGGGCATAACAGACACGTGCTCGCGGCCGCGCGCAAGCACGTCTACTGGAGGAGGAAGCGGGGGTGCGGCTGAGCTGGGCGCCGCCCGAGCCGACGCCACCCGGCGCGGCCGCCGCACAGCGACAGCTGCAGCTGGCCGCCTGGAGACGTCGCCGGGACGGGGATCAGGTAAGCGGTTCCTGACACTTGGGCTGATTGCCCTGTTTGACTCTAAAGGGTGTTTCGCCCAGTGTACTCTGGGCTCATTGGCCCATCTAACTGAGGGCTTATTGGCCCACCTAACTTGGGGCTCATTGGCCCAGCTAAACTTGGGCTCATTGGCCCTTCACATCCAGCCTCCGGCGAGCGGGGAGGGAGCCTGACAGGCGCCGGAGCCCGCACCGCCTGCAGACGCCGCGGGACCGGCAAACAGGTGAGTTGTTCGTGACACTGCCCCCCTTCACGAGGGGCCTCAGGACCCTTCCTAGGTTTGTCAGGATTGTCTCTATGGAATGTCTAAATCAAAACATTGGTATGTACATCCCCAGCCGGAATCCAACATCTCTCCTCAGGACCAAAACCTTTCCAATCTATTAAATACTGTAATGAATTCCGAACCAATCAAGAGTCGAGAATTCTATTGACCTTGTATTCAGGTTCATCTTCCACCACGACCGGAGGGGAAGATGATACCTGAATATTCCCGGCGGCCTTTAACAGTGATACGTGAAACGTACTCGGGATTTTCATGGACGGGGGAAGCTTAACTTTAAAGGTAAAATGTTGTAGTCTATGAGTGATCAGAAAAGGACCAATATACTTAGGGCCCAACTTTGGCGAGGGTTGTCGAAGAGCAATATTTATAGTGGATACCCAGACCAAATCTCCCACCTGAAACAGTGGTTCTTGTGAGCTATGTCGATCGGCGAAAACTTTATACCTAATCGAGGCTTTCCTAAGGTTTCCTTGTGCCTCAGACCAAACATTCATTCTCTCTCGTAACCATTCCTCCAAGGCCGGCAAATTGGAGGACGGGCCAGAGAGAGAAGAGGTCTTGGGATTCTTGCCATAATTACAAAAAAAAGTGAAAACTTAGTCGATTCGCTAGGCGCGTTATTAAAGGCGAATTCCGCAAACTCAATACATTCGGCCCACTGTTCCTGACGATCTGACACAAAGCAGTGCAGGTATTGCTCCAAACACTGATTCACCCTCTCAGTCTGCCCGTTAGACTGGGGATGATAGGCTGAGGAAAGAGACACCTTAATAACCAATCGCGCATAAAACGCTTTCCAGAAGCGGGATACAAATTGAACCCCCGTTCTGAAACTATATCCTGGGGTATGCCATGGAGACGGAAAACGTGCTTAATGAATAGTTGCACCAGCTGCGGTGCTGACGGAAGTTTTGCCAGGGGAATAAAATGTGCCATTTTACTGAAGCGATCGACCACCACCCAGATTACAGTATTACCCTGAGACTGAGGCAGGTCGACAATGAAATCCATGGATATGTGGGTCCAAGGTTCTCCGGGAATCTCCAGTGGAACTGACAACCCTGCTGGAGATCCATGGATTCCCTTATTACGACCACATACAGAACAAGCTTTGACAATGGCGGTCACGTCGCGTCTGATGGTTGGCCACCAAACATGGCGCTTGGCGAGAGCCAGTGTTTTCCGATACCCTAAATGACCGGCGGTCTTGATGTCATGAAATTCTTGCAGGACGGCAGGACGCAACTGAGGTGGAACAAACTGACATCCAGGGGGTTTCCCCGGAGGAGCATCAACCTATCCATGAAGTTGCCGGCCGCCCCACTATCAATGAAGGCGGTGACAGACATCCTGGAAGGTCCCCAAGAGATCATAGCGGGTAAAAGTAATCTGTTTTTATGATGGAGTGGTACCTGATCTCCTAGATGAGTTCCCTCAACCGGATCTAGGCGCTGTAGTTTCCCGCCGTCTGAGCCTTGTTAGGACAATTCTTGGCAACATGACCAGGGTTTCCGCAGTACAGGCAAAGCCCTTGCGATCTGCGTCTATTCTTCTCCGCCTAGGAGAGGTGAGTTGTGCCAAGTTGCATGGGCTCCTTGGGTGCCAAAGAAGACGAGGCAGCGGGTCCCCTAGGGCCTGAATTCTTGACGAGGAGGACCTCATGGCTGGTCCTTAACTTTTTCTACACGTCTCTCTCTGAGCCGTCTAACCACTCTGATGGCCAGGTGCATGTATTCATCAAGGCTCTTGGGCTGAGGAAAATTAACTAGGGTATCTTTAATGCTTTCTGAGAGCCCGATTCTGAGCTGGCTGCACAGGGCTGGATCGTTCCATTGAGAGTCGAGGCCCATCGACGGAACTCAACGCTTTATTCTTCGGCCAACCGCTTTCCTTGTTTTAAACTCCGTAACTTAGAGTCTGCCATGGAAGCCCGGTCCGTGTCAGCATACAGGACCTCCATGGTGGCAAAGAATGCGGAGACTAACTGTAAGGCCTCATTGGTAGGTGCCAGACCAAAGGCCCAGGACTGTGGGTCACCTTGAAGTAGCAAAATGACTAGGCCCACTCGTTGTGTCTCAGACCTAGAGGAGTTGGGCCGCAGGTGGAAGTTTAGTTCACACAAATTCTTGAAGTTTGAAAACTTCGAACGTTCCCCCAAAACTTTTTCTGGCAGGGGAACCTTCGGCTCGACAGAGGAAACTGGTGCCAGTGGTGCAGGTAGTTGGCGACTTTCCTGCGTTGCCACTGGTTGGGCTAATTGATTGATGGTGGTGGCCATAGCCTGCACCTGTTGCACTAGTTCTTCCATTTTTTCAGGCCCGTAATAATGTCAGGTCCCGTGGGACACCCACCTTCTAAGTAAGTCCGCAACCCCCAATCTCCGCTGCTAGTTTCACCTATAGTCAAGCCCCCGTCTGCCGGGACGCTTTATACGCCTCACCGGGCATCGTGGCCCCCAGGACTTGGTAGCACAAAGGATGCGGACTTACAGGGAGGAAGGCGGATGGACCAGAAACGAGACTGGGCGAGGTCGGGCAAGCAGGGGTCATACACGGGAGATCAGTCCAGATATACGTGGCATAAAAGGATGAGACGGAAGAGTAGTCAAAGTCGAGCCAAGGGTCAAGCTGGGAGGTCACGGGTACGTAGTACAAGGGAGCAGGCAAATCGTAGTCGGAAACAGGCAAAGGTAGGTCCAGGCGGCAATCACGGGATGGTCATACACAGCAAGATCAATAACGGAAAAGTTCAGATACAGATAATCACACCCAGCAGCATGCTATCACGGGCAAGGAGTAAGTGTGGGAAAACACCTTTATCTGATGGGGGCTAACTGGATTGGCTGGGGAGGGGGGATGTGGTAATTGGTGCAACAGGGGAACCTTGGGCTGATTGCCCTGTTTGACTTTAAAGGGCGTTTAGCCCAGTGTACTTTGGGCTCATTGGCCCATCAAACTGAGGGCTCATTGGCCCACCTAACTTGGGGCTCATTGGCCCAGCTAAACTTAGGGCCCTTTGCATCCAGCCTCCGGCGGGCGCACTGCCTGCCGCCGGGGGTCGCAAGACAGCTGTGCTGTCAGTGAGGAAGGTGAGTGACGTGGCGAGGGGGTGTGTCGGCTCGGCCCTGCTTGCTCCGACGCCGCCTGAGTGCGACGCGGCCGCTGAGCGGGGAGGGAGCCTGACAGACGCCGCAACCGGCGAACAGGTGAGTTGTTCGTGGCAAGATTATTTTGGGGCAAAATCAGGGGAGTACATACCATAGAGGAAGGGGAGGCAGCTGCTAATGTGCCCTTGGGAGAAAGGGGCCCCATGCAAGCTGTCTCCCCCAAACTTGCAGCTATCTGTGGCAAAAGCACAGAACTGGTGCTACCCCAGTTTTCAGTGTTGATGCGCTGTCTGCTGGGAGCACCAGGGGCCAGAGCTGTAGGTTCTGCAGGGTGTAACTAAGATGCCAGTGCATTGCTTACCCCTGGCACTCTGTGTAAAGAGCACTTGTGAAAACAAGGTGCTGAAATCTTAGTTTTACCCTGTGGAACCTACAGCTCTGACCACTTACGCTCCCTGCAGACAGCAAGTGCGCCAACACAACATACTGCAGTAGCGCCTTGGGAAGAACTGGACCTCACTGGGCCTCACTGCCTAAAGTCCAATCAGACCACAGACCTTGTCTGCGATGCCCATGTGTGTGAATATCCCCTACATCACTCGAAATTTGCCACACTACAGGCTCTCCTTTAATCACCAATGATTGCTGTGCATATTAATAAATGTGCTGAATTAATTGAATGTCGGGCGCCTATGTCCGCTACTACCTCAAGCTGTACACACAATGCCTGGGGAGGCTGCATACATCTGCTGGAGTGTTGTAGGGGAGGCCCCGTACATGCACTATGAGATCTAGGAACGAGGTAAGATTATAGGCAGTCCTGGGAGTTTCACACATCAGGAGAGCTTTCACTATTTTCTAGAGTTTTTTCCACTCTAAGGCCTGGTGTCATGGATTTTTGTCCACTTTAATGCTGGTGTCTTTGTTGGGGGCCCACTATGGGTTTTGCTATGGGGCCCTGTGAAATGTACGCCTCTGGGCAAAATCTTAGGAATGTATGAATTCCTCCCCTCTGAAAAAATCCAATTAATCTTAAAGTTGTCCTTCTCTCCATAACCTCAGGACCGGTTTCTTCCACCAAAAAGTGCCTATTGAGACACCTTCTTACTGCCGCAAGATCAGCAATCCCACTGCGCTGGCACTCCTAGGCCACTCCTACTGTACTGGAGTGGTTACAGGAAGTTGGGAGGAGGATGGATGAACTGGTCCTGGAAGGGATTAAAGCGGACCAAAACCCACATTTTTAATTACCATCCCCTGAATTGCTCCCCCATGAATAGTAACTTTTGCCTTTTGAACAGCAAAAAAAAAAAAAAACAATGTTCCAGGGCGATTTGATAAGCGAAAATATCAATTTTTAATTCTACATCCTCAAAAAAGAGTTATCAGCAGGGGCTTTGGTCAAATGTATTTTGGTCCGCTTTAAATATGGACCTCAAAAATATATAGCAACGTAGTTACTTTGGTTATTCTCCAGGGTTATAGTGGACTTTCAAGCTCTCCAGGGCCAAGGGCAATACATACGTTAGAATGGAAAATAGCCAGTTGTTCAAATGGTCTTTTCTGTCCCCCCATCCCTCATCTACCCCATTTTTTTTTTATTTCTCATTGTTAACCATCTTTCCTTAACCTGCCTCAACCGTCCACTATCCCTTTATACTTCTCTTCCCCCTAACCCTCTACATTCAATTTGGTAGCTCAGTCTAAAACAGGCTGAGTCGATCTGATGGGTTTTATTGAACAATTATCACAAGTGATTACAGAGATTAATTAGCAATGTTTGCTCATTCTTGGTGTTTTCCACTATCTATCTAGCTTGAGCGCTTCATTGGTATACAAGGTATATTACAATGTATTATGATATCCAATCTAACTTGAACCTTGATTAAAGACTTACATTGACCAGTAATTGATCTTTTATATTCTTCTTTCTGTTTTTTTCTATGTTCAATAGTTCAATAAAAATATATTATACAACATTAATTAGCACATACTTCCTTTGGTGGTTCTTCTATCCAATTTGGAGCCATTTGGCTGCTGAATCATATTTTCGAAAAAAAAAAATTATACTAAATGTAATGGGCCATATATCATTTCCATTGACTTTTGCACTCAGAATTCATCACACGGTAGTAAATATGGTGTTATTCTGTGAGCGAGTGTGGCAACAGAAAAGTGTGCTTAATTTAGGTCCTCCTGTTTGTGGAATCTGCTGGTATGAGTGTGCTCCCGTAAACAGAGCTCTAATAGGGCCTGTGACCTGTGTGTAAGGATAATTTAAGGCCAGTAGATGGCGCTGCCAATTAGAAATAGTACAAAAACGGTTGTCATAATAGATAACAAATGCTTGCTTCTGGGTTTACTTTTGTGTTGTAAACTTCTGTTGAAAGCCAGTTTCGTGCATGTTACACATGACATGTGACAGCCCATTTTATTAATTTTAAAGTGTCTGATGGTGTTCAACATTTTAATCACATATATTATGTAGTCTGGATTAATAGCTTCTATCCATTCCCTCCGACTAATTCAGCCCCACAGGTGGATATTCAAATCTGCCGGGCATAGTAAGCGTGCATTGCTGGGATGACCCAGCATCAAGGTGAGTATACAGTGAAACTATGGGGGTTATTCATCAAGCCATAGCGCCAGGTAGCGACTGGCAGCGACAGGTAGCGAACGGTGAACGCTGGGCGCTGTACGCAATACCACATTTATTAAAGTGAATCCGGTGAGTGACACTAACAGCGCCATGTAGCGTCCGATTCATCATCACAGATGGCTCAGCATATACCTCCGGCGCTCCGTCTGGTAATACCTGTCGCTACCTGTCGCTCTCCCATACATTTCAATGGACCTTTTTTTTTTTTATCAAATCATTTTGTGACCTGTCCTGGCCTATTAAAAGTCATTTTTGAAAACTATTTTATATATTTATATAAAAACTAATTTTCATATTTTTATGCAGAATTGTCATTACATGTCTGGTATTAAAGTGTTATTGTCACAATGTAATAATAATGTAATTTCATATGTTTTCGCTTTGTTACTAGTGGATATGTGTTCAAAAACAGACTTTAATCACACAGCTTCTGGCGCTCTGGGCTACAGCGACACAATTTTGAGCGCCAGCACTGTGTGAGGCTGTTTTTTTGATGAATATGGTTTGAGTAGCTCACACTGACTAGTCACTACCGTTCGCTCCCATATAGCGCTGTACTGGTATTATAACAACTCACACATCAAATTCATCAATGGCGGCCAGCGACTGAGGAGTTCGGTATCAGCGAACCATAGCTGATCACAGAGACTACTAGCGGTCACTCTGAGTGCCTCGCTAAAGAAGCTCATCTGCCGGTACCTGGCGCTATGTATTCCCCAAGGGAAATTTTTAAGGTTTTGGTCTACTTTAATGAAAAAATCCACTTTTGTAGACTTACTACAGGCTACAGATTGGAGGGGGAGCCATGGGAGGCACAAGGCTCCTGTGCTGCTGACTGGTATTCCAGTATCTCAAGCCAAGTCTTGGCTAGCCACAGAGATGTATGGTGATGTACAAACTTCAGCTGAGGGCTCCATAGAAAATAATGGCCAGCCTTGGTCTCACCTCGTACACAGGACAGGCACACCTACAGGCTGGAACATGTTTAAGGTAACCTTAAGGAGGAACAACACACAGGAATTTCACTTTCCCGTGTGTTGTTCCTCCATGCGGCGGCACCCAGAATTGGGATACCCCGCTGTGTGTTTTCCCCAAGGTTGCCTGATCAATTCACCTTCCGGTCGCTCCAATGGAGAAGACTCACGCTGAAAGCAAGTGCGCTGAGCGGCCCGGACAGCTAAGCACCTGAGTGAGCTGAGTGCACCGCCAGCTACATACCCTGTTCACCTTGCAGCTGAGATGTGCCTGGAGGCTGGAAGCCTGCCCGCGCATAGCTAGAGGCCAGAAAGGCTGGAAGCGCGCGCGCGCGCATTGCTAGAGGTGTGCAGAACTGGAGCCGCAGTGCAGAGACGTGACAAGGGCTTGGGAGAAGGTGAGGGTGAGTGGATGGATCTGGACATCTGGGTGGGATTCACACTGTGGAGAATCCCAATTCTGGAAGCCCTAAGAACGGCCCAGGAGTCTTTGAGACCATCTATGGGAATCACCACACTTAAAAATTTAACTTTTCCTTTAACCCTTTTTAGTTCCAGCCTACCTAGAGAGGTTGTCATCCCATGACCCCAAGCATTTTGCACTATATATATTTCTGTGAATTTTTTGCAGGAATTTCCAGAAAAATTATATATACCGGTAGTTTTTTTCAGTTTGTGCTTTAACATGAAATGTCTTGTTTGTAAATTTTCACGGCTTTCTCAATAATTTGGGTGAATTATATGGAAAAAAATATGCTATTTTAAATTTTTTTCAAGAAAACCCTATTGCATGTAAAAGCCCCATTCCTCCCTATTACAACGGTACCACATATGTATCGGTAGACACACGTTCCTGCCCAGGAGACACTCTGAACTGAAAAGAGAGCTTTATTAGATTTTCAAATGTTACGTGGAGGCTGATTCATTACTAACGCCAGGTATCGGCAAATGAGCGCCTGTATAGCGGTGCTTAGAGCGACCGCTAGTATACGCTGTAAGCGGGTAACCGGCGCTGTAACAGAGCGCCTCAGTTGCTGTAGTAAATATAAAAAGTCAAAAAAGTTTCTAAAAGTGTTTGTTTGCAGCCAGGAGAGGTCACACAATGGTATGGGCCAACAAAAATGTCAAACACGCTGTTTAAACACAAGCAAATGAACAGCCATTGAAATGTATGGGAGAGCGACACTGAGCGAAAGATAATACCTGGCGCTCTGGAAGCTACAACGCCGGCGATATACGCTGAGCTGCCTGTAATAATACATGTGACGCTACATGGCGCTGTTACAGTCACTCACCAGATTCGCTTTCATAAATGTGGTTTTGCGTACAGCGCCCAACGTTCACCAGACGCAGGCACTATCTGGCGCTATCCCTTCATAATTAACCCCCTAAGTTGTTGTACTGTGTTAACCATCGATGTAAGCGGGAAAAACAAGGTTAAGGTGATACCCTTGGCTAACCTAATAGATTGAAAATGCAAGCTTTTTAAGCAATTCAAGCTTCTTTATCAGGCATAATACACATCTGTGACACACATTTATACAGAAAACCTACTAACACATGTGAATGATAGCAGTCATAAAATCGTAAGCTGTGAGATACCAATGAGGGGGGTTATGACAATAAATGGTGGGCTGATAAGATTTTCACATGAAATACAACTACTATGCACACCTTTCAGTTAACTTGCAATCAGAAATTACAAATATTCAACAGAAATAAAGTAAAATGAAAGCGGGACAAAGCCCACCAGTGGCCAGCCTGGAATCTAAAAGATTCCAGGCCGGCCACTGGCTTTCCCCCAGGGAATAAGGATACCCTGTTGTGTGAAACTCGCACGCTCCCGCCCTAGCCATTCAGATAGGCCACTCTCGCTCCACCATTCACTTTAATCAGAGCTGCACGCCGAATTACCTCACCTCAGCGGGCGGCTCTGATAGGACAGGAACCCGCGCAGGCGCCCTTGGACCGAGTCTGAATGTGGCGTTGGCGGGGGTTTCACACAGTGGGGTGTCCCAATGCTGGATGTCCGGGGGGAACGAAACAAAACCTGGTAAAGTGAAAATTCCGGGTTTTGTTCTGATTTAAAGTGGACCAACACCCTGCCTGATCGGCCCAGGAATCTATAAGATTCCCGTGCCGATCCAATCCCTCCCCGCAGGGCATCCAAAATTGGGATGCCCCGCTGTGTGAACCCCCCCAGGACACCCGCTAACCCTACCTGAATCCCAGTCCAACGGCGCATGCGCGGGGCACATCTCGCGCTCTCTCTAGCAGGGCCCTGTTAGAGGGAAGCAGCCCTGCAGCCGCCAGCGTGCGCGCATACCTCAGCGGCTCCGAGCGCGCTGATTGTACGAGCGGCAGCGCATGCGCCGTAGGAGCAGGGTGAGGTGAGTTTTATCGGGAGATCTGGGGGGTTCCCCATAGCAGGGCACCCCCGATTGGGAAGTGGACCAAAAATCCTGGGTGTTGGTCCACTTTAAACACAACCATCTTCCTAGGAATTGAGATATTTGAAGAGCACCATCTGCTGGCTGTAAAATCTTCTGTGTTCCGCTGTTACCCACTTCTCTGTGGGCTTTTCCCCAGTTACTTGGCAGACACTGCTGGCAGACGCACGCACCGGGAATTTCCATGATGGTGATGGTCCCAGTTTCCTCTGAGTTCTGCTGAAGATCACAATCAGCTTAACCTGACTGCTAACTGTCATGTGACATTTTTCAGCGCTTCTCATCCTGTTCAGCAGGCGGCTTTCTCTACCGCTCTCAGCAAAACATTAACAGATGGAAATATGAGCTAAAACAAAGCTTTTTCTGAAATAATGCAGAAAATGACATATGGAGAAGAGAAAGAATATAATAAGAAGTGAGCGTTCCCACAAGTCTCTCCAGGATGGAGCAAACTTCTGCAGCGTGTTTTTCTATTTAGCAAAAATTAATTAGTTATTATGTCTGATTTCAAGATGATACAAGAGTGCTCCTTAACATGGACCAAAACCCAGTATTTTGACTATCCTGTTTTTTTTTTTCTTGCCCCCAGGGCACCCCGATCGGGGATGCCCCACTGTGTGAAACCCCCCAGATCGCCTGATCTCACTCAACCTTCCCTGGTCCTATGGTGCAAGTGCAGCCCTCTCGTCCAATCAGCACGCTCGGATCCGCATCCCTTGCTACCATCTAACAGGGAGATGCCTGCAATGGCCATTCACAAATGCCTGTCGCGAGCACATGTCCTGCTAGAGGGATAGTTTCACACAGCGAGGCATCCCAATGCCCTGGGGGGGGGGAGGGAATTCAGTGGCCCTGAAATCTTATAGATTCCAGGGCCGTTGGGGCGTGGGTGTTGAGCCACGAAAACTTGCGCAGGCACCGTTGGACCAGCGAAAAAGGTGAGTTTCTGGGCTACCTGGGGGGGTTTCACACTGCGGGGCAACCTGATTCTGGATGCCCCGGGGGGAGGAAATTCAGTGGAGCTGAAATCTATACACCGCCGTTAGGGCGTGGTGTTTTGAGCCATGAAAACTACCATTAAACCCCCATCGATATTAAAGAGGAACAACACCCACAATTTTGACTTTCTTGTGTAGGACTTGTGGTGCAAACACACAGACACACAAACAATTGTGTGGTGTTGTGCCTCTGGTGCAGTGCAGTGGCAGCACTACATGCCACAGCTGCACCTCCCCGTTGTTTCCTGTCCACTGGAGCGGCACGGGCACCTGGAGGCAGCGGTGACGAAGAGGAGGCAGTGGCGGGAGCTCTGGCCTCCAAGTGGCAGCAAAAGTCTTAAAGCAGCCACAGCACTCAACCCCATGCCTCCCAACTGTCCTGATTTTCGCGGGATTGTCCCGATTATTTTCCCAAATCCCACGGTCCCGGATGTTAGTGTGATGTCCCGGGACGCCCTGCAGTGTGCCCAGGGCCGCCACGACACGGCCGGCGCCTACTAATTAGTTTTGGGTGGTGATTAAACAATGGCCGATGGTGATTAAACAATGGCCGATGCCTGACAATGACAGCGCGCAGGCGGGCGTAGGTCGGCTGGGTGGTCAGGGGGGCGGGCATTGGTCAGCTGGGTGGTCGGGGGGCGGGCGGGGGCTGGGTTAACTTACTGCAGGCTTGCAGGTCTGAAGGCAGCAGACATCACATTGCTGGAAGATCTGCGAGCAGCGGGGCGGGGCAGTCATTCTTATGGGCGGAGTCCATTGTGCAGGCAGCAGATTTAGATTTAGTCTAGACCCCGCCCAGAAAGACGTCTGCCCGCCCCCTACTCCCAGATAGGCTGAGACCCCTAAGGGGGGCTGTGCTGGGAGTGATGGAATAGGACGGGGCGGGGCTGAGCTGCATAGTGAGGCTGCAGCCTGGCACGTAGCCCAGATCATCCATCCTCCATCACCTGGATAGCAAGTATGATCCCCTGTGTGTTCTTCTGTCTTTTATACATGTACACTGTTATATTACACATATATATTATATCATCAATCTGTACCCCCTTACCCCCCTCCACAGCAGTCAACCCTCACCTTAAAGTGGACCAACACCCAGGATTTTCACTATCCTGGGTTTTGGTCCACTTCCCCAGGGCACCCTGATCGGGGATGCCCCGCTGCGTGAAACCCCCCAGATCACTCATATCAACTCACCTGACTGCGGTCCTACGGCGCATGCGCGGCCGCTCGTCCAATCAGCACCCTCAGAGCCGCTGTGGTATGCGCGTCCAACCACAGCGGCTTCGAGCGTGCTGGCGGCCGCATCTCACGCTTCTAACAGGGAGCGCACCTGCGCCGGCCATTCACAAATGCCTGGTGTGGGCATGTGCCCCCTGCTAGAGAGAAGCACGAGGTGCGGCCCGTGCATGAGCTGTTGGACCAGGAGTAAGGTAAGGTTTCTGGGCGTCCTGGGGGGATTCACACAGCGGGGCATCCCGATTTTGATTGCCCCGCAGGGAGGGATCGGATCGGCCTGGGAGATTCCCGGGTGATCCTCCTGGGTGTTGGTCCACTTTAATACCCCCACCCTGCCTTCCAATCTGCACCCCCACCTAAACCCTTTCCCTAGCCTCCAATCCGCACCCTTTGCCCCCTCTCTACCTGCTGACCTACACCCCTACTAAAGCCCACACCGGGATGCCCCACACAGCAGGGCATCCCGATTTTGGATGCCTCGGGGGGAGGGAATCGATTGTTCCCAGGGCGATCTATTCCCTCCCCCGGGGCATCCCATATCAGGATACCACACTGGAGAGTGAAAAAACTGGGGGTGGGTCCTTTTTAAAAGTGTACAGTCTGGCAATTAACGTTAAATATACATTTAGAAATGTCTAGTAAATACTTTATTCTTTATTTTTTTAATAATTTTTTTCTAAGGAAAGAAGCTCCTTAGGTTCAATGTGTGGGAAATATGGCGTGGTTGGGGGGCGCTGCAGGGGGGGGGGGGGGGGGCGTGACAGGGGTGGGGTCAAGGGTGTGGCATGGATGGGGTCAGGGGCTTGGCTTGTCCCTCTTTCATATCTTCAGAAGTTGGGAGGTATGCTCAACCCTGTTAGCTTGCAGACCAACCTAAAATCTGTCTCTAAATCTGGTTAAAAACAGAGGACTCGGTCACACACATCTGCAGAAGTAGCTTAAGCTGCACCACCAAGCGCCAAGGTGCCTCTATAGGTTCAGTCCTAACTCTAATCTCTGAGAGCCACATTTGGGACATACAATGCAATAGATAAATTGGGAGCAGGCTTACCTGAGGTTGCCCTATAACCTCAAGTGCAGCCCATGGGGTGGAAGGGTCGAAGACCTTGCAGTACAGCCCTAGACCCCACACCCCATGTGCTTGCACAAATTCAAAAGAAACACATCTGCATAGGGGAAGGAGGGACTCACTACTTGGAGATATCATAATGATGATGGTGGTATCACTTCTTTGTTATTTCTATTGTCTCATATAGCTTTTGCAAGCCATTGTTTCTATTGTGGATTCACAGATTCCAGCACAATTTTTCCATTGATATATAACATACTTTTTGCACATTGCGTTTTTTGCACACTAGCAGTATTTTGGCAGCATTACTGGCAACCAATATCACTTAGCACTTTATTATAGGTAGAGGTTTTTTCATATATTGTATATTTGTGGCTGATCCAAGGGCACAATTAAAGGGACAGCACAAATTGATGAGGTCTGATTAATTTAGTGAAATTTTTTTTAAATATTCTTATTTATTAATTGTGATTTACCTCCTGTATTAATCTAATAATCTTCCTATTTACCTTTGTTATCTGGATAAAATCTATACAATCATGTGTAATATTTAAGTACATCATATATTCCAAGGTAGTGAGCTATTGTTGTTTTTAATTGTCTTGTGTATTAGTGTATTTATGTTTTTTAGGTCCCAGAGTGGCCTTTAATAAAATGTCCTCAAACTTGGGGCTTTATTCATGAAGGGATAGCGACTGGTAGTGCCTTGTAAGCGTCAGGTAGCGGCAGGTGAACGCCGGCCATGGCACACAATTCCACATTTAAGAAGCCGATTCTGGTGAGCGACTGAAACAACGCCATGTAGTGTCCGATTCATCATTACCCAAGGCTAAGCGAAGAGAGCCGACATCCAGGCTGGCAGAGCGCCACGTCTTACCTGTCGCTACCTGCCGCTCTCCCATACATTTCAATGTCCGTTCCTTATAATCCCTTTCCTGATTCAATTAATTAATCACACAGCGCCTGGCGCTATGGGCTCCAGTCACACAATTTCACAATTTAGAATGCTGGCGTTCTGTCTGTGTAAAATTTTATTGAATATGGTGTGAGTTGCTCAGATTCGTTCGCACTGAGCAGTCGCTGTCATTTGCATCATGCTGCGCTCTACCGTTGTTAAATGTGGTATAGGCGTGTGTCGCTATAGCGCAGAACATTGCTATGCATACGCTGTTTTAATGTAGCATTTTATAGCTTAATATTTGGCGTTTCATTGTGTTGTTAGCTTGTGAGGGGGGGTCAAAGGTTTTGCTTTCGCTTTCATTTTATGCACTTCCGGTTTTACACCTACGAGGATCCACCATGCGACCCAGAAGGCCTGCCAGACGCCTCCCCAGCTCTTCCTCCGACTCAGATGCCCCCCCTGCCCCCCCAAAAAGAAGAGACAGCGTGTGGATCCTCATGTCAATGGCCAAGTGGTCAAAGTAAGTGTACATGTGAAATGTGTGTTAATGTATGATGTACTGTGTAGTGTCATTAATGAGTTTAGTTTTTTTATGTATTGTTAAATATGTAATGCTTTAGTGGAGAGTGCTGCTGGGGTGAGGGCAGTATGGAGCCTCAGCTCCTCACAATCGGACTCAGCTGAGTCCCAAACCCCCTGTGGCCACTCTCAAGTAGGGAGTCCCAGTGGGGAGGAGGCAAGGATCTCCACCAGGGATCAGGGAGTGAGAGGGAGGAGGGTGGCCCATTGGGTTTGGGTTCTGCTTGGCCCATTGTGAGGAGCGGAGGCTCCATGCCTTCACCTCATAGCCCCCCCCAGTATACCAGCAGCAGCCCATCCCCTGGTCAGTGAACTTATTAGTTTGGCTTATTATTTCCATTGGTACCTTGTTGTTATTATAATTTCCCTTTCTTTGTATACATGTTTTTCAGGGCATGATAGAGCCAGCACCTCCTCCCCCTATGCTGCAGATGAGGCACTCGGGCATAGTTGTGGTAAGAGTTCCTGTAGTTTGTTCATTAATGTATATACAAATATTGATTTATGTATATAGCATTTTTAGGGCAACAAACCTGATATGGTTGTGAAGTGGCCATGTGGCCTATATCACAGTAGCCGCTCTACTGGTGTACACCTACTTCAAAATCTAATGTGGCTAGACCATGTGTTAGCCAAAGTAGTTTTGTTTTAACAAACACATGGCCAAGTGTATACCCACAAGTATTTATATGTTATCATCCTAACAAATACATGTTGAGGTCTAGTTTCAACATCAAAAGCATCGTTCTTATGATTGTTTCTGTTGTGTTATTGCTCTTAACAGATGTTTCCACACAGACGGGCCTGGTTCTAATTCTCCCCACCCCAGCTCCGCGACCCTCCAGCAGCATGGGCCCAAGCCCCATCTGCGATGGTGAGTACCCTAAATTCTTATACTTACATTGATTACACTCATATGTCTGTGTCTATGACCATGTACACATGTTAGTGACAGTCTACTGTTTACTATCAGACATGGAGATGCTCTTTTTGCAATCATCATTCATAATTGCATGTAAGCATGCTAGTTTGGTGGCCCTGCTAATGTTATTTGACCCTACATGATACAGGCAACCGGTGATTATGTGGTGGGTTTATAATCCTGCTACTATAGTAACTCCTCATTCACTAATTAATAGATACAATCATTTATTAAATTTGATAGGTGAAGGATTTTATATCATATTGGCTCAGGAGTAATTGACCAAGACATGAAGTACAGTGTTCCGCTGGTCAAGTAGGCCTTATTTGGTTAGTTTAGGTAGTTTCTGATGTGAAACTAGGGTGGATAATATAGAATGGAGGGCCAGGTTTGATTATTTTGCCATCTATTATTTATCCAAACTTGCTTGTTGTTTAAGGGTTAAAATAGTGTGCATTATTATTATTTACACTAACTATTTTGTTCACTTTTATAGGTATATACTGTCTATTTTGAACTGCGGAACTTAATTTTGTATTTTCTTTCCTAAAGCTTGCACACAGGAGCATCGCAGACTGTGGCAGTATGTCCAAAGAACAAAACAAATGCTTCTGGAGAAGAAGAAAAAGCCATAGGGTGGGGGGAATTAGGGTTGCCGCTGTGCGGCCAAGTTTATTTTGGCCCATGTTGGGCCTTTTTTCTAAATAAAAAAGTTTGTAGTTTTGAATATACATTTGTGTCTGGTTTTAATTTACATAAATTAGGACTCACTCAATGCAAAAAAAAAAAAAATTAACCTTATATTGCCAATGTGATCATTGACAATATAACATTAAATAAAATTTTAGCATTAGAGCAGCATAGAAACGCCCAAAAACCATTAGATTTGGGTGAGCGACTGTACAGTGCCTTTATAGCGACTGACACATCATCACATTCATCAATGGCGACCATGTTACTATAGTGACTGAGGCATTCTGTAATAGCAACTGCCGGGCGATCAGAGCGGCCACTAGCAGTCTCTCTTAGCGCCGCAGTACAGACGCTCATCTGCTGTTACCTGGCGCTAGTAATGAATCAGCCTGCCCGACAATAACTCTAAAGTGGAATAAAACACCTCTGAGTAGTTACAGCTCACTATAGTTGTTGCCCCCGATGGCCGTCCCCTGCACAGGCTTATGCTGGCTAATGGGAAATTTGGCTGCAGAATCACAGTGAGACGAGGAGTACCCAGACACATATATCAGAGAAACGGGGAGGCCGATTCATTAATAGCGGCAGGTAGCGACAGTTGAGCGACTGTAGCGGCATTTTCAGAGCGCCTGCTAGTAGTCGCTGTGCTTGCCCGTTGTTCGGTAGTTGATAGCGACTCCGTCGGTTTGCCGTAATGTTGAATATTGGGTGAGGAGTCGCTATTTGACAGGTTCCGCGCTGTATGGGAGCGCATGATAGCGACTGCCCCTAGCGACCGGCTCCCACCATATTAATTAAAAAATCACGCTCAAAAAATTATCGCGCTGTAAAATGCATGTTTAAACCCCAGAGCGCTGGCGGCGATGGGTTAAAAGTAGTTTTTTTAACCCCCAAACAACCATATTTTTGGAAACCAAAAAAAACAAGTTTCTAAAATAATTTTGTAATATGAATACATTAATATCAGACCTGTAATATCAATTCTGTACAATTTTTTTTTTCAATCTAAAATGGCAGAAGTGGTCACAGAATTTTTCACATTAAAAAAAAAAAAAAAAAAAAAAATTAATAACAATTAATTATGAACATTTAAAGATTGTTCCATTGAAATGCATTGGAGCGCGCCAGGTAGCGAGAGGTCATACCTGTCGCTGTTCAAGGTCGGACGCTGGCGCTGTGGGCTGAGACTGGAATAATGATGAATGAGTGGCTATATGGCGCTATCTCAGTCGCTAAGCAGGATTGGCTTGATAAATGTGTGATTGTGGTGGGGAGCCGGCGTTCTCGTGGCGGTGCCCGTCATTACTAGTCGCGCTACCTGTCGCTATTCCTTCATAAATAAGGGCCAAAATATAATAATCTATAATAATCCCACATATATCATTGTGACTGAGCTGAGATCGGGGAGCCGGATGAGAGCAGCTTTCATCATGACTTTGACCTTGGCAGGAAAATACATTTAGTTATAGAACATGAAGTTCATTTTTGATTACTAAATTACTGTAACAATGTTTGTTGAATAGCTGTGCTATGAAGTATGCAATTATTACAATTCATGTGTGCATCCGACTTCACCTAACCTCTTGCTGCCATCACAAAATGTCCAAATTAGAGCCTAATGAATGCAGAAACAGATGGGCCAAAGAGCCAGCAAACTCCAACACATTGATTTCTGAAGTCTGTTCTGTTCAGCCACAAGCCAAACGAGGTCCGTGACCAATTAATGCCGTTAGCTTTCCATGTCTTTACTTTTAATTTTAATGATCACGACTGCAGAATATAAAGAGATCTGATGCTCCTATGTTTCTCCCTGAAAATAAGTGCTACCACCAAAAATAAGCCCTAGTTACATTTCTTGAAAAAAGACACATTTAAAAGACCCCACAAAGCTCAAAACAATAAGGGTTGGCAAGTGTCAAGCTCTCTGTTAAAGTGCTACAGCAGGCAAACAGGCTGATTCATTACTAGCGCCAGGTAATAGCAGATGAGCGGCGCTAAGAGCGACCGCTAGTGGTCGCTCTGATCGGCCAAGAGTCGCTATTACCGAGCACCTCAGTAGCTGTAGTAACATTGCCGGCATTGATGAATTTGATGTGTGAGTCGCTATAACACCAGTACAGAGCTATATGGGAGCGAACGGTAGCAATTGGTCAGTGTGAGCGACTTAAACCATATTCATAAAAAAAAAAACAGCCTCACACAGCGCCGGCGCTCAAAATTGTGGCTCTGTAGCCCAGAGCATAAAAGATAAGTTTTAGGTTGTACATGCACACCATAAGTATTAAATAAAAATGAAAAGAGGAAGAGTTTATAACCAGAATGGGGTTCAAAAATTATAGCCCAGTGTGCCCACTCACTGCACACTATGCACCATATATACTCAAGAGAATGCTATGTATATGAACAACCCGGAATCCGTTGTTATGCCAAAAAAGTGAAAACTATTTTAATAAGAATAGAGTACACACAAGATACAGAATAATAAGTAACAAGTATATATACAGAGTTCTATACAATACAGCCACATCTATCTGTAGCCCAGAGCGCCAGAGGCTATGTGATTAAAGTCCGTTTTTGAACACATATTCACCAGTAACAAAGTGAAAACATATGGAATGACATTGGGACATTAACACTTTAATACCAGACCTGTAATGACAATTCTGCTTAAAAAAATAAAAAAAAACAAAAAAGTTTTCAAAAATGTATTTAAAGCGGTCCTTCACTCTGAATAAGAGTCTATCTTATATGTTTCCCACACCCTGTACATACAGATTGTCCGCATTTAAATCATCCTACCTGCATCTACTGCATGTTATGAGCCTTTAAACATCCAAGATGGCGGCTCATGGAGCATCAGGCAGCCTGCAAACAGGAAGTGCCTTCTGACTGTGCTGCTCTGCATTTTGGGACTGCTGACCTTTTCCTGAACCCAGCTCTGCTCTGTATGTGCAAAGCACAGCTATAACCTGCCCCCTGTACTTTATCCCACTCTCCTCTCCTCAGTAAGTGTGATGCTTCTGAGTCAAGATGGCGGCACCTATATCCTAGAGTCCTGAACAGAGTTGCAGCCCAGTGGGGGAAAGAATGATAAGTAAGTGACTAAAAACTAAAAATATATTTGGGTTTGGGCTTTTCAATAAATCATGGTGAAGGTCCGGTTTAAATAGGCCAGGAGAGGTGTCGCTGTAAGAGGCGCTCACCAGATTCGCTTTCATAAATGTGGTATTGCGTACAGCGCCCAGCATTCACCTGTCGCTACCTGCCACTTACAAGGCACTACCTGGTGCTATGCCTTGATGAGTAAAGCCCATAGGCAATTGGTACGCCATTGCGCCAGGCTATGTTTGACACTGTCCTAAAGTGTTACTGATTTTAAATTGAAAAAGAAATGGCAGAGATATCAAGGTTTACAGTTACACCTTATGATTTCTATTCTGAAGCAAGTGAGCGTGGCCCCTGGATCTGTGATTCTGCACAATAATCAGCATAAAAATCCGCATAATGGGTGGAGTCCGAGAACTGGCTTCAGACACACTGGCTGTGCTCCCCCCCTCTCCCCCTGTTGCCAGGCAACATTGGAGCCTAGACCAGCAATCCCAGACACACATGGCCACAATCCCAATCGCCATTCACAGGAGGATGAATGGGGGGCCACTGTACTGCAGGCGGGGAGGCGCTGCTGCTCTCCCGCCCCCAGCACCAGCTGGGAGGAGAGCGAGGAAGGGGGAGGGGAGCCGCCGCACCTCCCTTCCCCTGCACCAGACGGGAGGACAGCGACAAAGGGTGGGGATCCGCCGCACCTTTCACCTCCATCACTGGATGGGAGGAGGGCAAAGAAGGGGAGGCGGAGCCACCACACCTCTTCCTCTTGGCACCGGCCGGGAGGAGAGCGAAGGTCTCCATCAGAAAGAGGAGGGGGTGGGACAGGAGGATGGGGAAACTAATATGGTAATAAGGGAGCATGGGGAGGTAGAATAGGGAGGGGTTTACAACATGCCATTGTCAGCGCCCCTGCGCAGCTGCACGTACAATAAATAGGGTGCCCCCCCCCCCCCGTGTGCACTCCCATATACCCAGGACCTGGTGCAAAGCACCTTAAAATCTCTGATTTCATGTAAATGCCTCATGTATGTAGGGAAAACCGATTTCTTTGCTTCAGTTTCTGTGTAGTGGCTGAGCTGGGAAGAGGGGTATTATGAAGCCTGAGCATGCTCTGCTGTGGTCAGAGACAGCTGTGGGGCCACTTGCCAAGCTCACTCACACTGAGAGCACCAAGGCAGTTGCTGTAGGACCACTTTTTTTGCGTTGTCCTGGAGGAATAAAATTGAAAGGGCAAACTGTAGAGTCCTGCTACAGCTACTACTCTGCACTGCGGGAAATGGAGCATTACCATTGGGTTCGGAGTTCCTTTAAGGCTGGTTTCACCTCTCCGATTGTGCTTTCGGGCACAGTAGTGAGTAGAGATGTGCGAACTTCTTGAAAGTTCGATTCGGGCGATTCGCCGAATTTCCCCAAGAAATTCGGGTTCGCCCGAATCGAACTTTCACGAATCGCTCATCTGAAAAAAAAAATGCCGGCATGGTGGGAGCGGGCAGGCCGGCTATGCTGTCAGAGGGCGGCGGAAGCACCGGCCTGCCCGCTCCCACCATGCCGGCATTTTTTTAAAAAGCAAACACTTACCTGCATGGTCGGAGCGTGGAGGCCGGCGCCGCTCTCAGCAGTCATCAGAGGACGCGTCATCAGAGGACGCGTCATCAGAGGGCGCCTGAGAGCGGCGCCGGCCTCCACGCTCCGACCATGCAGATAAGTGTTTGCTTTTTAAAAAAATGCCGGCATGGTGGGAGCGGGCAGGCCGGCTACGCTGTCAGAGGGCGACTGAGAGCGGCGCCGGCCTCCACGCTCCGACCATGCAGGTAAGTGTTTGCTGTTTAAACAAATGCCGGCATGGTGGGAGCGGGCAGGCCGGCTGCGCTGTCAGCAGGCCGGCTTCCGCCGCCCGCTGACAGCGTAGCACCATGCCGGCATTTTTTTTTTTTTCTTTCAGGGAAAATTAGATCGGCACAAACCCAAAAAAATTCGGGTTCGTGCCGAATCGAATTTTCCCTGAAATTCGGAGCGAATTCCGGTTCGCTCATCCCTAGTAGTGAGTATCTCAGATCGGGGTGTCTGGGGGGCAAAGACCAACAACCAGGATAGTCAAAATCCTAGGTTTTGGTCCACTTTAATTTTTAATTACTCAATATATTATACAGTAGCTTCATTTTTTTAAAAGGAAATAAATAGAACGTTGCCATGTGTAGCCCTATACAATGGGACTGCTTTTGAGAGTGCCTGGATAGTCACTTTGGCCTCGATTCAATAAAGGTAGAAACATTTCTCATGGTAGTAAAAGATTTAATTAATGAGAAAAAAGCCTGAGAATGTCACTGTTACTGAATCACCAGCTAAGAAAACAATGGAAGTCAATGGCACTTTTTTACTCCTAAGAAAAGTAGAGAACTGTTTCCTCCTTTCTACACTGTAGTTAAAGCTGCCATTGACTTTCATTGTCTTTTTTTCTAGTGATTCAGTAACAGTGACATTCTCAGGCTTTTTTCTCATGAATTTAATTTTTTACTATCATGAGAATTTTTTCTACCTTTATTGAATCAAGGCTTTTAATTTAGATGAACACACAATAGGGCAGGGAGCACATTATACGCCACAATAATTCGCGACCCCAGAGTATAAGAGGTGATGGCGAACACTCCTATATTAATAGGAGCGGCATCACTTCATGTCTTGATATTTCCTGAATTCCCCGCCAAAGAGAAGCTATTCTTCCTTTATAAATGATGTGGAATATATTAAGTGCCTCACAAATGGTTCAGTAACATTTTAGGAAGTATATTACACAATATAGATGATGTCTAACGGAAACTTCTTGTGATGTTTATTGAAACCATAAAAAACCCAATTATACGAACACATCTTAACATATTGCTTATGTTCTATTCCTTCAGAGTAGTTTTATTCCTTTTACCAAAAACAATGAAGCATCTTTATCATATAAATAAGTATTTGCAACTTTCCATTTTCTGGTTTAATAACAAGCAGCGCAGAATACACAATGAAATAAGCCACCTCCGTATTGTTGTTCTTTATTAACTTCAAGAGATTTTCATTTTTTCTCAGTGGGAAGATGTATACAAAGGAGTGTGCACTTCATTAGCTGCTTCTGGAGTAAAAGCACAGATTTATCATCCACATGTCCAATTAAATCATAGAAATGCATCCGTATTAGTCAGACATTTGTGTTTGTGGATTTGTGGTGTGGGCTTATTTATTGGATTTAATACATTAGCCAGCCTGAAACCTCTTCCCATTGCTGACATAATCATATCTGAGTGTGGAGGCTGGAAGTCACAATGATCAGCTCGGCAGCACTTTGCATTCATGGGGTGCGTGAGACTGGCGGTGGCCAATTGCAGGACATGGTAAGAGGTAGAGGGTAATAAGAATGGAGCTAGCAGGTGAGTATATGCAGGGTCGGCTCCAGGGTTTTGTGGTCCCCTGGGCGACAGAGTATTGTGACAGACAGAGCCATTTGACGAACAATAAATATGCACGACAAATGGCTCTGATTGGATGAGAGCCCACATATGCGCCATAGTACCAGGGAAGGGTGAATTTTTACAGGCGAAACAAAACAAGTCAAAATCCTGGGTATTCGAAGTATGTCACACACCCCGCTTCAGATAGTCATTACACAGGGTTATACCGACCTGTAGAGGGCGACCTTGCAGAGATGTCATGAAAAAAAGGGAGCCCCTCCCGGTCCATAAATACCTGGTACCTCCCACTCATTCCCCAGTCTTTCATCTCTGCAGACGGCGAGCAAGTCAGAAGATGGATGTCTCCTCCTTGCAGGTAGCCGGGGTAACTCCCGGCCCGCTTATTAGTCTATTTCTGCCTGGACCCAACTCTCTTAGTATTCACCTTGCCTCCCAGCCTAGGCTGCTGGTCCGGGCAAGGGTAGACAGCACCTAATGGTGCCTAGTTGCTACGCTCCATCGTGAGACCCAATACTAAGGGGTAGGCGGTTTTGCCGGGTTGGTGATCCCGGTTCGGGATGCCCCGTCCCTTGCCCGTCCACCTTCTAACGTGGATTCCCCCTCTCCCGGATTCCCTTGCTCCTAGAGGGGGGGGGAAGTGTACGGGTCCCCTTTCTCCCTTAGCGTATCTTTATTATGTGTGTGTGTGTGCGTGTGATTCACTGTGTGCATGTTTTTAGTACTCAGCCAGCGCTGGCTGTGCCGCAGCGCCGGCCGTTGTAGCAGATTCAGCGGGGGAGCTTCTTCCCCTCAGGTGCGGTCGGCAGGGGGGCGGGGGCGGGCACTTGGCGCGATCGCCGGCGGCCCGCCCCCCGTGATCTTGGCGCAGCTGCGGAGCCCGGCCACAGTGGCCGGGAGCGGCGTTGTTGTCAGGGGAGGGGGGTAGTTATTTTATATAATATCGATTGCATGTGGATTTATTAGTGGTTTTAAGGGTTTTATTTGAATGTGTGTCTAAATATATATAAGGGAAAATAAGGCTATTATATGAGTACCAAATTAAGGTCATTCAATATTTTATATCTTTAAAATAATGAATATATATAGATTATAGGTTACATTATAAAAATTGTGTTATTTTAATTTATATGAGATAGGATAAGAATAATACTATGTGTATTTTTAAATAGGGGACAATTCGTTCCTACATATTTGTATTATTAGATTTGCAGAAACTTATAGGTTTATCTCCTTGAATATCCAATATAAAGATAATATGAATGTAATGTTTTCAATTGTTTATCGGTTATGATTAGTTATAATTATCCCCAGGAAATGCCAATATATTGGTTATAAATAGTTACTTGTTTAGGAAAAGAAGGAATTATTGAAAATAATCAAATAATTAATATAATAGTAGAGACCATCATGGAGATCAGGTGGGGATAGGTGGTTGCTTGTGTATGTATATATATATATATATATATATATATATATATATATATATATACTCTATTCCAAACAGAGGTTCAAAATATATTTTGGACGATTATTTTCCAAGAATTGTTGAAGGAATTTCTTGCCCAATGATGCCCCCTAGTGGTCGATATAGGATGTGACAGATTAAAGAGTCTCCTTAACCACACCCCAGACACGCCCCTAACACACCCCTGGGTGTTATTATTTGTTATGGGAGGGGGAAAGGCCTGGGGTCTTGCATATAATCTAGGGGCTCATTCATATGGGAACACCTGAGCTGAACACCTGATCTGACCTGATCTGAACAACATATCTGGGACAACACACCTGATCTGACATCTGACCAGCATACCTGATCTACAGACCTGACCCAGGACACCAAAGCAGCCATTTTGAAAGCCAGCTTATCCAGCCCTATTTGATCACAATCCAATAATAGTTTTGGTAACGTATTAATTTCATTTTTAAATCTTTCGAAATTTATAGGGCTATATATATTTAAGCTACCGTATTAATGCCCTTTTGGAAGTCTCATATCTGATACCAAGGCCTTTGTCAGATGCGAAGCTTTTTAAAAGTGGATATATCATTTTTGATAGCTTAAATTAAGCCAGATTACTCAATCTCCAATTGGTTGTAGACTTTAGGAGCTTTATACGTCCTGGGATAATTATACTGATTCATAATTCTTTATTTCAAGTAATACTGTACTGTAGGATTACACAATATTAATAAATGTTCTGATTAAAGATAATAGTCTACTATAAGTGAGCCATCTAGTGGCCAAATATCAAAATTGTGATTAATGATTTTTTTGTTGATTTTATTGTATATAATAAATGGGTTATTTATCTTTTAACCAGAGATTGTATTGTTGCATAATTTTGGTTTTGTACATGGATCTCTTCTAAAACTTTATTTTTTATGTCCACTTGTTTAAGGTTTACCCTGAGTTATTTTAATTCATTATATCTTTAATTGGTTAATAATTGATTATCATTTGATGGTTGATTATTGATTAATTAAAATAGTAAATAAAGCTCTGCTTTTTATATCTCGACAGGGGGCCTCAGGAGGCTCACGATCCCATCAATGTTCTGGAGCTGAGAGCCATCAGGTTGGTTCTGGCTCACTTGACTCATCAGTTACAGGGCTTACCGGTTCAAGTTCGGTCGGACAATTGGATGGCGGTCGCCTACACCAATCACCAGGGAGGGACTCGCAGCAGACGTGCCCTCAGGGAAGTGTCTTTGATCCTGGCTTGGGCAGAGAGCAATGTCCCATGCATCTCGGCGGTGTACATTCTGGGAGTGGAGAACACGGAGGCGGACTCCCTGAGCAGGTGCTCATCTCGCCGGGGGGAATGGTCGCTCAGCCCCAAGGTGTTTCGGTCGCTTTGTCACGGGTGGGGGACCCCGGACCTCTTTGCCTCTCGTCACAATCACAAGCTTCCGGCGTTTGTGGCTCTCTCGCGGGATCCGCTGGCTCTGGCAGCGGATGCCATGTCTCTGAACTGGAAGGATCTGGGGTTTCTGTACCTGTTCCCTCCATTTCGCATGCTGGCCCTAATGGGCGCGCCAGCAATCCTGGTGGCTCCAAGATGGCCTAGACAGGTTTGGTTTGCAGACGTGGTAAGGTTGGCAGCGGATCAGATAGATCTGCCCCTTTTGCCGGATCTGCTCGCTCAGGGTCCACTGCTCTACCCCAATTTACCAACACTGGCTTTGACGGCGTAGCTGCTGAAACCTCCATCTTGAGGGAGGAAGGTCTTTCGGATGCCGTCATTCAGACTCTGGTTAGGGCTAGAAAGAAGTCTTCCTCTGTCATCTACTATAGGATTTGGAGTTCTTATATTGATTGGTGTGAGGTCCGGGCCTTGCCTTGCAGGGTTTTCTATCCCTAGGGTTTTGGAATTTCTGCTACATGGTCTGGACCTGGGTTTGCAGCTTAGTACGCTGAAAGGGCATGTTTCTGCCCTGGCGGTTTTCTTTCAAAAGTCTTTTCACCCTCTGGTTAAGGCCTTTTTCCAGGGGGTTACGCATGTGCGGCCTCCTAGGAAGCCTTTGCTCCCAGTTTGGGATTTGAATTTGGTTCTTTCTGCTTTCCAGGGTCCTCCTTTTGAACCTTTGCAGGATATTGCTCTTTCTACACTTACTCAGAAGGTTGCGTTTCTGGTTGCCATCACTTCCGTTCGGCGTGTATCGGAGTTGGCGGCTTTGTCCATTAAGGCTCCTTACTTTGAGAGGCATCAGGACAAGGTTGTTTTCCGCTTCAAGCCAGATTTCCTTCCTAAGGTGGTTTCTGCCTTCCATCTTAATCAGGACATTGTTCTACCCTCCTTGTGTCCTAAGCCCAGCAATGACAAGGAGAGGGTTTTGCATTCTATGGTTGTGGTTCGCTGTGTGAAGTACTATTTGGTGGCTACTTCTTCCTTTCGTAGGACTGACGCCCTTTTTGTGGTGCCTAGGAAAGGTTTGGCTCCCGCCAAGTCTTCCATTAGTAAATGGATTCGCCAGGCCATTGTTGGGGCCTATTCTGCCAAGGGGAAGGTTCCCCCTTTTCGTATTACTGCTCATTCCACTCGTGCCGTTGGGGCGTCCTGGGCTTTCCAGCATCAGTCCTCTGTTGAGCAAGTTTGTAAGGCTGCTACTTGGTCTTCTGTTCACACTTTTTCCAAGTTTTACAAGGTTGATGTGCGGGCCTCAGCGGATGCTGTTTTGCTGTTCTGCAAGCTGCAGTGGTTTAAGTTTGTGCATTATTGCCTTGTTTTGGATCCCCGCCCTTTATGGACACTGCTATTGGATGTCCCAAGTGTAATGACTATCTGAAGAGGGGTGTGTGACATACTTAGAATAATACCATTTTGTGAATACTCACCTGTAAAATGGGTATTATAAGTATGTCACACACCCCGCTTCACCCCGCCCTTTGGTATTCTGGATCCTTTCTATGGTGAACCTTTTTTACTGTTACTGGTTATTTTGGCTCTTCCTGGTCCCTTTTCTGCTGTCTTAATACTGGGGAATGAGTGGGAGGTACCAGGTATTTATGGACCGGGAGGGGCTCCCTTTTTTCATGACATCTCTGCAAGATCGCCCTCTACAGGTCGGTATAACCCAAGTGTAATGACTATCTGAAGGGGGGTGTGTGACATACTTATAATACCCATTTTACAGGTGAGTATTCAAAAAAATTGTATTTTTGTTCCGCTTTAAAGAGGAACATCCCCCTCTGTGGCCGGCCATGGAATCTAAAAGACAGGGCTGGCTGATTATCCCTCATCCCGGACATCCTGAGTAAAAATTCACGCAATGCGTGCCAGCATTTAACACTATGCAAAGCTTCTATTTATGTTTATTTGTCTGTATGACTTACTTTTCTTTATTCATTTGTCTTTTTTTTTCTTCTTCCTTCACAATCTCTCTTTTCTTTCTTTTATTCCATCCATTTTTTTACATTCTTTCCTTCCTCTTGTCTTCTTTTTTCCTTTCCATCCATCACAATTACCTTCTCTTTCCTCCCTTCTCTTTCTCCAATCCGTCTATTCCTTCCTCCCCTACTTTCGTTTCCTCTTTTCTCCCTTCCATCCTTCATTCTCTTCCATTCCCTCTACCGTGTTATCTTTCCTTTCTTCCTGCTTTCTTCTTTTTTCCTTCTACCTTCCTTATTTTTTTCTTTTCCTTCCACCCTTCCTTTCCTCGCTTATTTCATTTTCTTCCTTCTTTTTCCCTTCTTTTCAATTGTTCTTTCGCTTATTTAATTTTCTTCCTTCTTTTTCCATTCTTTCCCATTGTTTTTTCTTTTTTCCCTTTGTCTTTCCTCCCTTCCTTTCCTCACTTTTTTTCACCCTTCCTTCCATCACTCTTTATTTCCTGTCTCTTCCCCTACCTCTTTTCTTCTTTCTTTCCTACTTTCTTTTTCTTGGTTTCTTTCCTCCCTCCCTGTTTTTTTTCCTTCCTTCTTTACTTTTTTCCCCTTTTGTTCTATCATTTTTGCCTACCTTCTTTTTTTCCTGCTTTGTACTGCAGCCCCAAAGCTTCTGCTGCTGCATAGGGGTTCCATAGCAACCAGGCTCCCTTGGTTGCTGAACAGGAGACCCCATAATAGCCTGGCTCCCGTTGCCACATAACAGTGGGGGGCCCACAGTAGTCTGCTATAGGGTCCCTCCTTCAAGGTAGCCGCAGTGTCCGGCAGCCCACCATTATAAAGCCACAGGGGCCAGGCTGCTATGGGCCCCCCTGTGCAGAAGCCACAGGAGGCCCCATGGCAGTCTGGTCCCATGACTTCTGCACTGGAAGGAGGGGCTGTATTGTAGGTTGCTGTGGGCCCCACTATTACATAGTCACAGGGGCCAGGCTGCTATGGGGCAACCTGTGCAGCAGCCATAGGGCCAGGCTGCTGCCCTTGGGGCCCCATAGCATCCTGGCCCAATCCTGGTCCAATATGGCCTCTCCCCCGCGATGGAGGCCCTGTGGGCCGGAGTGAGGAGGAGACTGCCACGCCCCCTTGCGTCACCCCAGGGCCACACAGAGCCGCCTCGCCATTGGACAGGCCGGCAGGCGAGGCAACCAATCAGACAATGGTGGAGCAGGTGCGCAGGTAAGCAGCCTTCAACCCCGCCTCTTGGTCCACTTTAAACAAATTTTTAACAACAACCAATGAGCATTGGTAAATACGCATACAAATGATGATATGGTCAAGATTCTCATTTGTCTAATAATGATGCCCCTATCTAGCCTAAAAAAAAATTCAATGCCCCCGCAGCTATTATGTCCTGCTCTTTTATAAAACATACTGGGCTCCTGTGGTCATTCATTCCACAGATTTGTAGTTCCTAGAGATACAGAGGGTGCACCCCCTTGTGTTTAGAGAGGGTTATACATGAAATAGCTTTTCCACATATTTTTTGCATTTGCTATTTAAAGAGGACCTTCACTCTGAATAAGAGTCTATCTTATATGTTTCCCACACCCTGTACATACAGATTGTCCACATTAAAAATCATCCAACCTGCATCTACTGCATGTTATGAGCCTTTAAACATCCAAGATGGCGGCTTCTTATCAGGCAGCCTGCAAACAGGAAGTGCCTCCTGACTGTGCTGCTCTGCATTCTGGGACTGCTGACCGTTACCTGACCCCAGCTCTGCTCTGTGTGAGCAAAGCACAGCTATAACCCACCCCCCTGTACCTTATCCCACTCTCCTCTCCTCAGTAAGTGTGATGTTTCTGAGTCAAGATGGGCGCGCCCGTATCCTAAATTCCTGAACAGAGTTGCAGCCCAGTGGGGGAAAGAATAATAAGTTAGTGACTAAAAACATAAAATATATTCATTTTAGATGCTGGGGAACAGTTTTTTAAGAGTTTGGGCTTTTCATTAAATCACGCTGAAGGTCCGGTTTAAGTAATTGTTTTAATTCCCCTTATCAGTTGTATGGCTTGGCTCCTGTCTGTCCATAACCAGAGCGTCCGTTATATGAGCTAGTGCTCAGAACTGGATGGCATATTCCAGATGAGGGCGCACCAGTGCCTTCTATAGAAGCATAATTACATCCCTTTCCTGCGCTTTCATGCCTCTGTTAATGCATAATATTCTGTTGGCCTTGGAAGCAGCTGCTTGGCATTGCATACTGTTATTCAGCCTGTGGTCTATCAGTACCCCCAGTTCTTTTTCAATTTTACCCTACCAAGGACATATGTGGCCTGCAGATTATTAGACCACAAGTGCATGACTTTACTTATATCCACATTGAACTTCATTTTCCAAGTGGATTCCCAAACACACACAGCTTGAAGCTTGTGAACATCTTCAATAGACTGCACTGTGCTACATATCTTGGTGTCAGATGCAAAAGATACTGAAATGAATATATTTTGAGTTTTTAGTCACTTACTTATTATTCTTTCCCGCATTGGGCAGCAACTCTGTTCAGGACTTTAGGATATGGGGGCCGCCGTCTTGACTCAGAAGCATCACACTTACTGAGGAGAGGAGAAGAGCAATCCCAGAATGCAGAGTGACACAGTCAGAAGGCACTTCCTGTTTGCAGGCTGCCTGATGTTCCATGAGCCGCCATCTTGGATGATTAAAGGCTCATAACATGCAGTAGATGCAGGTAGGATGATTTTTAATGTGGGCAATCTGTATGTACAGGGTGTGGGAAAGATATAAGATAGGCTCTTATTCAGGGTGAAGGTCCACTTTAAGAATACCTGCAGTCTGCTGATTAAACACCCAGGGCAATGTCACAAGACAAGGTAAGCTGTGACGATGGAGCACAAAGTACAGTGCCCAATGGCAACCAACGATTCATATCACTCGCTAAAAAAGCTTCTGTCACCAAATCAGAAAAAATTGCACATCTACTAACACATTAGTTAGAAGAGGGGTTATGAAGTAAGGTGAATAAGATCTGTCCTCATACCTAGCTGTACTGTACATTGTGTCCTGCATTATACTAATATTAGTTCTGGTCCTCACACTTCCAGTCCCTTAAATTGCCTCCTGAAACTCCCTTCCCCAGCCCAGTGTACAATCAGACCAAGAAGAATGAATGGTTTGAGGGTTTCGAGTGAACCGCAGGGTTTTACATGAAGGGGCATCCCAAATGTTAGGGTTTTTACCTGGCCTTGAGGTCTTTTAGACTTTAGGGCGTGGTTTAAAGGGGTTTGGGATACTTTAATCTATTTCAATATTGTACTGTAACAAACTGCAGTATTGTGATGCCACCATGTTATGCTCTACATCTAGGGTTGCCACCTAGCTATTATCTTTTTTTTTTTTATTTACTGTTAATTGTAACTATGAATATACTTTCCCCATCCTCAGTAACCAGTAAAATACAACTCCGGGCACCACCAGGCCAGTGAACAGTACATAGAAAATAAATACAGGCCAGATGGCAACCCTATCTACATCAGGGGGCACAACCGTCAGGGGGCCAACATTGTCTTATTGATTTGCATTGTTTTAGGGGCCGCAGGAAAAACACAAACTGCAGGAAATCTGAAACCTTAAAGCAATATATATGCTTTTATGTATATATAGTTGTGGGCAGTGGTGAGGCAACAAAAGGTGAGCAGAGGTGGACAGAGGTAAGAAGGGCAAAGGTGAGGTGGAAAAAATTTAGTTAGGCAGAGGTGAGGTGGGAAGAAGGTGATGTGGTTTATGGTGAGGCACGATAAGGTGAGATGATTAGGTGAGGTGGGCAGAGGTGAGGTGGGAAGAAGGTGATGTGGTTTATGGTGAGGCAGGATAAGGTGAGATGATTAGGTGAGGTGGGCAGAGGTGAGGTGGGAAGAAGGTGATGTGGTTTATGGTGAGGCAGGATAAGGTGAGATGATTAGGTGATGTGGGCAGAGGTGAGGTGGGAAGAAGGTGATGTGGTTTATGGTGAGGCACGATAAGGTGAGATGATTAGGTGAGGTGGGAAGAAGGTCATGTGGTTTATTGTGAGGCACGATAAGGTGAGATGATTAGGTAAGGTGGGCAGAAGTGAGGTGGGAAGAAGGTGATGTGATTTATGGTGAGGCAGGATAAGGTGAGATGATTAGGTGAGGTGGGCAGAGAAGGGGTGGGAAGAAAGTGATGTGGTTTATGGTGAGGCCAGATAAGGTGAGATGATTAGGTGAGGTGGGCAGAGGTGGGGTGGGAAGAAGTTGATGTGGTTTATGGTGAGGCATGATTAGGTGAGGTGGGCAGAGGTGAGGTGGGAAGAAGGTGATGTGGTTTATGGTGAGGCAGGATAAGGTGAGATGATTAGGTGAGGTGGGCAGAGGTGAGGTGGGACGAAGGTGATGTGGTTTATGGTGAGGCAGGATAAGGTGAGATGATTAGGTGAGGTGGGCAGAGGTGAGGTAGGAAGAAGGTGATGTGATTTACAGTGAGGCACGATAAGGTGAGATGATTAGGTGAGGTGGGAAGAAGGTGATGTGGTTTATGGTGAGGCAGGATAAGGTGAGATGATTAGGTGAGGTGGAAAGAAGGTGATGTGGTTTATTGTAAGGCATGATAAGGTGAGATGATTAGGTAAGGTGGGCAGAAGTGAGATGGGAAGAAGGTGATGCGATTTATGGTGAGGCAGGATAAGGGGAGATGATTAGGTGAGGTGGGAAGAAGGTGATGTGGTTTATGGCGAGGCCGGATAAGGTGAGATGATTAGGTGAGGTGGGCAGAGGTGGGGTGGGAAGAAGTTGAAGTGGTTTATGGTGAGGCATGATTAGGTGAGGTGGGCAGAGGTGAGGTGGGAAGAAGGTGATGAGGTTTATGGTGAGGCAGGATAAGGTGAGATGATTTGGTGAGGTGGGCAGAGGTGAGGTGGGAAGAAGGTGATGTGGTTTATGGTGAGGCAGGATAAGGTGAGATGATTAGGTGAGGTGGGCAGAGGTGAGGTGGGAAGAAGGTGATGTGATTTATGGTGAGGCACGATAAGGTGAGATGATTAGGTGAGGTGGGAAGAAGGTGATGTGGTTTATTGTGAAGCACAATAAGGTGAGATGATTAGGTAAGGTGGGCAGAAGTGAGGTGGGAAGAAGGTGATGTGATTTATGGTGAGGCAGGATAAGGTGAGATGATTAGGTGAGGTGGACAGAGAAGGGGTGGGAAGAAGGTGATGTGGTTTATGGTGAGGCCGGATAAGGTGAGATGATTAGGTGAGGTGGGCAGAGGTGAGGTGTGAAGAAGGTGATGTGGTTTTTGGTGAGGCAGGATAAGGTGAGATAATGAGGTGAGGTGGACAGAGGTGGGGTGGGAAGAAGGTGATGTGGTTTATGGTGAGGCAGGATAAGGTGAGATGATTAGGTGAGGTGGGCAGAGGTGAGGTGGGAAGAAGGTGATGTGGTTTATGGTGAGGCAGGATAAGGTGAGATGATTAGGTGAAGTGGGAAGAAGGTGATGTGGTTTATTGTGAGGCATGATAAGGTGAGATGATTAGGTAAGGTGGGCAGAAGTGAGCTGGGAAGAAGGCGATGTGATTTATGGTGAGGCAGGATAAGGGGAGATGATTAGGTGAGGTGGGAAGAAGGTGATGTGGTTTATGGTGAGGCCGGATAAGGTGAGATGATTAGGTGAGGTGGGCAGAGGTGGGGTGGGAAGAAGTTGAAGTGGTTTATGGTGAGGCATGATTAGGTGAGGTGGGCAGAGGTGAGGTGGGAAGAAGGTGATGTGGTTTATGGTGAGGCAGGATAAGGTGAGATGATTTGGTGAGGTGGGCAGAGGTGAGGTGGGAAGAAGGTGATGTGGTTTATGGTGAGGCAGGATAAGGTGAGATATTTAGGTGAGGTGGGCAGAGGTGAGGTGGGAAGAAGGTGATGTGATTTATGGTGAGGCACGATAAGGTGAGATGATTAGGTGAGGTGGGAAGAAGGTGATGTGGTTTATTGTGAAGCACGATAAGGTGAGATGATTAGGTAAGGTGGGCAGAAGTGAGGTGGGAAGAAGGTGATGTGATTTATGGTGAGGCAGGATAAGGTGAGATGATTAGGTAAGGTGGACAGAGAAGGGGTGGGAAGAAGGTGATGTGGTTTATGGTGAGGCAGGATAAGGTGAGATGATTAGGTGAGGTGGGCAGAGGTGGGGTGGGAAGAAGTTGATGTGGTTTATGGGGAGGCATGATTAGGTGAGGTGGGCAGAGGTGAGGTGTGAAGAAGGTGATGTGATTTATGGTGAGGCACGATAAGGTGAGATGATTAGGTGAGGTGGGAAGAAGGTGATGTGGTTTATTGTGAAGCACGATAAGGTGAGATGATTAGGTAAGGTGGGCAGAAGTGAGGTGGGAAGAAGGTGATGTGATTTATGGTGAGGCAGGATAAGGTGAGATGATTAGGTGAGGTGGGCAGAGGTGGGGTGGGAAGAAGTTGATGTGGTTTATGGGGAGGCATGATTAGGTGATGTGGGCAGAGGTGAGGTGTGAAGAAGGTGATGTGGTTTTTGGTGAGGCAGGATAAGGTGAGATAATGAGGTGAGGTGGACAGAGGTGGGGTGGGAAGAAGGTGATGTGGTTTATGGTGAGGCAGGATAAGGTGAAATGACTAGGTGAGGTAGGCAGGTGTGTGGTGGGATAAAGGTGATGTGGTTTATGGTGAGGCAGGATAAGGTGAGATGATTAGGTGAGGTGGGAAGAAGGTGATGTGGTTTATGGTGAGGCAGGGTAAGGTGAAATGATTAGGTGAGGTAGGCAGGTGTGTGGTGGGATAAAGGTGATGTGGTTTATGGTGAGGCAGGATAAGGTGAGATAATGAGGTGAGGTGGGCAGAGGTGAAGTGGGAAGAAGGTGGTGTGGTTTATTGTGAGGCAGGATAAGGTGAGATGATTAGGTGAGGTGGGCAGATGTGAGGTGGTAAGAAGGTGATGTGGTTTATGGTGAGGCAGGATAAGGTGGGATGATTAGGTGAGGTGGCCAGAGGTGAGGGGGGAAGAAGGTGATGTGGTTTATGGTGAGGCAGGATAAGGTGAGATGATTAGGTGAGGTGGGAAAAGGGGTCAGAGTTGAGGTGGGAAGAAGTTGATGTGATTTATGGTGAGGCACGATAATGTGAGATGATTAGGTGAGGTGGGATAAGGGGGCAGAGTTGAGGTGGGAAGAAGGCGATGTGGTTTATGGTGAGGCAGGATAAGGTGAGATAATGAAGTGAGGTGGGCAGGGGTGGGAAGAAGGTGATGTGGTTTATGGTGAGGCAGGATAAGGTGAGATGAATAGGTGAGGTGGGTAGAGGTGGGGTGGGAAGAAGTTGACGTGGTTTATGGTGAGGCAGAATAAGGTGAGATGATTAGGTGAGATGGGAAAAGGGGCAGAGTTGAGGTGGGAAGAAGGTGATGTGATTTATGGTGAGGCACGATAAGGTGAGATGATTAGGTGAGGTGGGAAGAAGGTGATGTGGTTTATTGTGAGGCACGATAAGGTGAGATGATTAGGTGAGGTGGGCAGAGAAGGGGTGGGAAGAAGGTGATGTGGTTTATGGTGAGGCCGGATAAGGTGAAATAATGAGGTGAGGTGGGCAGAGGTGGGGTGGGAAGAAGGTGATGTGGTTTATGGTGAGGCAGGATAAGGTGAGAAGGGCAGAGGTGGGGTGGGAAGAAGGTGAAGGGGGTTATGGTGAGGCAGTATAAGGTGAGATAATGAGGTGAGGTGGGCAGAGGTGAAGTGAGAAAAGGGTGATGTGGTTTATGGTGAGGCAGGATAAGGTGAGATGATTAGGTGAGGTGGACAGAGGTGAGGCGGGAAGAAGGTGATGTGATTTATGGTGAGGCAGGATAAGGTGAGATGATTAGGTGAGGTGAGCAGAGGTGAGGTGGAAAGAAGGCGAAGTGGTTTATGGTGAGACAGGATAAGTTGAGATAATGAGGTGAGGTGGGCAGAGGTGGGGTGGGAAGAAGGTGATGTGATTTATGGTGAGGCAGGATAAGGTGAGATGGGCAGAGGTGGGGTGGGAAGAAGGTGAAGGGGGTTATGGTGAGGCAGTATAAGGTGAGATAATGAGGTGAGGTGGGCAGGGGTGAAGTGAGAAGAAGGTGATGTGGTTTATGGTGAGGCAGGATAAGGTGAGATGATTAGGTGAGGTGGACAGAGGTGAGGTGGGAAGAAGGTGATGTGATTTATGGTGAGGCAGGATAAGGTGAGATGATTAGGTGAGGTGAGCAGAGGTGAGGTGGGAAGAAGGTGATGTGGTTTATGGTGAGACAGGATAAGTTGAGATAATGAGGTGAGGTGGGCAGAGGTGGGGTGGGAAGAAGGTGATGTTTATGGTGAGGCAGGATAAGGTGAGATAATGAGGTGAGGTGGAAAAAGGGGTCAGAGTTGAGGTGGGAAGAAGGTGATGTGATTTACGGTAAGGCACGATAAGGTGAGATGATTAGGTGAGGCGGGCAGAGGTGGGGTGGAAAGAAGATGATGTGGTTTATGGTGAGGCAGGATAAGGTGAGATAATGAGGTGAGGTGGGCAGAGGTGAAGTGGGAAGAAGGTGGTGTGGTTTATTGTGAGGCAGGATAAGGTGAGATGATTAGGTGAGGTGGGAAGAAGGTGATGTGGTTTATTGTGAGGCACGATAAGGTGAGATGATTAGGTGAGGTGGGCAGAGGTGGGGTGGGAATAAGGTGATGTGATTTATGGTGAGGCAGGATAAGGTGAGATGGGCAGAGGTGGGGTGGGAAGAAGGTGATGTGGTTTATGGTGAGGCAGGATAAGGTGAGATAATGAGGTGAGGTGGGCAGAGGTGAAGTGGGAAGAAGGTGGTGTGGTTTATTTTGAGGCAGGATAAGGTGAGATGATTAGGTGAGGTGGGCAGATGTGAGGTGGGAAGAAGGTGATGTGGTTTATGGTGAGGCAGGATAAGGTGAGATGATTAGGTGAGGTGGGCAGATGTGAGGTGGGAAGAAGGTGATGTGGTTTATGGTGAGGCAGGATAAGGTGAGATGATTAGGTGAGGTGGGAAAAGGGGTCAGAGTTGAGGTGGGAAGAAGTTGATGTGATTTATGGTGAGGCACGATAATGTGAGATGATTAGGTGAGGTGGGAAAAGGGGGCAGAGTTGAGGTGGGAAGAAGGTGATGTGGTTTATGGTGAGGCAGGATAAGGTGAGATAATGAGGTGAGGTGGGCAGGGGTGGGAAGAAGGTGATGTGGTTTATGGTGAGGCAGGATAAGGTGAGATGATTAGGTGAGGTGGGTAGAGGTGGGGTGGGAAGAAGGCGACGTGGTTTATGGTGAGGCAGAATAAGGTGAGATGATTTGGTGAGATGGGAAAAGGGGCAGAGTTGAGGTGGGAAGAAGGTGATGTGATTTATGGTGAGGCACGATAAGGTGAGATGATTAGGTGAGGTGGGAAGGAGGTGATGTGGTTTATTGTGAGGCACGATAAGGTGAGATGATTAGGTGAGGTGGGCAGAGGTGAAGTGAGAAGAAGGTGATGTGGTTTATGGTGAGGCAGGATAAGGTGAGATGATTACGGTAGGTGAGGTGGGCAGAGGTGAGGTGAGAAGAAGGTGATGTGATTTATGGTGAGGCAGGATAAGGTGAGATGATTAGGTGAGGTGGGCAGAGGTTGGGTGGGAAGAAGGTGAGGTGGTTTATGGTAAGGCAGGATAAGGTGAGATAATGAGGTTAGGTGGGCAGAGGTGAGGTGGGAAGAAGGTGATGTGATTTATGGTGAGGCAGGATAAGTTGAGATGATTAGGTGAGGTGGGTAGAGGGAGGCAGAAGTGCTGGGGACCGCAAATGATGGCAGTGCAGGCCGCAGGTTGTACATTCATGGTGTATAGCCTCCCTAAGGGTCTAAATCCTCCCTGTCTTTTTGCTGAATGAATATATAAATATTTTGAAGTAAAGGAAAAAAAAAAGACCTCGGAGCATTATAATATGAAGACCTTTGATATTAAAATGTTTAGAACTTACTAGCGCAGCTGGACAGATATGAGGTAGAAGGAGGCAGAAGTGTTGGGGGCTGCAACTGATGACAGTGCAGGCTGCACGTTGTTCATCCCTGCACATCATACATACAGGACCTTAGGTTAAGAGGTGCACTGTGTTCAGGATTTCATGATCCCACACAGCATAGGTTCCCAGATTGGGAGAAAACTGGCCCTGGATTAATAAGACACTAGAGAGGTGGTTGCTCCTCACCCATCTGCTGCCCCCCCACTCCAGTTTTACCTTTGGGAATTTTTTACTCACCTCCCCAAGGATCCGCCTTCTGTGCCCCTCAGATTCTGCCGATTTTCCGACGGGTTGCACTATTTTGCATCCTATAAGGCACTGCGCAGGGCCCCCGATCTCCTACCTGCGCAGTGCAGATGAATGGGATGCTATTGAGCCACCCGAAATCTCGCGAGACTGCACTGAGTGGCACAGGATTTTGGCTACAGCCAACCTGTCACTAACAGACGGCTAAGCCTGCGTGGGGGGCAGCAATCAGGTCCTGAAGCATCCGGATGTCGCTACAGCAGGCCGCGGTGACATCCAAAAGCTAAGTGGGGGAGGGAGTCTGACCCTTTTTGTTTTTAGTCCGATGTTCCTCTTTAAGGCCAATTGTGCCCTTTATATCTTGAAAATATTGATTGATACATATTCTCCTGCCCAGGGACCCACCCATTCTGCTTGATCCTGGATCCAGACCCCTCCCCAGGAACTCTGATTCGCATAAAATTAAAATGGACCAACACCCAGGCGGATCGGCCCAGGAATCTATAAGATTCCCAGGCCGATCCGATCTTTCCCCGCAGGGCATCCAAAATCGGGATGCCCCACTGTGTGAAACTCCCCAGGACGCGAGCAAACCTTACCTGGATCTTACCTGAAAGGTGCAACGGCGCATGCCGGAATGGCCGGCGCGGGCGCGCTCCCTGTTAGAGGGAAGAGCGAGATGAGCCGCTGTGGTAAGACGTCTTATTGACGCGCACACCACAGCGGCACCGAGCGTGCTGATTGGACGAGCGGCTGCGCATGTGCCGTAGGAGCGGGGTGAGGTGAGTTTTTACTCGCGATCTGGGGGGTTTCACATAGTGGGGCACCCCCGGGGGTGCCCTGGGGCAGTGGATCAAGACCCAGGATAGTCAAAATCCTGGGTGTTGGTCCACTGTAATGCACCATACAGCCAAAACCTTTCCTCTTTGTATGCAGTGTGGTGTCACAGCTATGATTGCTCACTATTGAAAATACTATTCACTGAGATACATTTGTTTTTATGGTCAGCATCAAAAAGGTTACAGGTTTCCTCTGGTTTTATATTCATTTTTTGGCAGAGGCATAGTGAAAATAAAAGCAGGAGAGGTGCCAGGAGACATGATAAGTGAGGATCTGTCAGGCAGAAGATCATTTTTCTGTTACAGTGCTGGCACAGCTTTTCATTTTCCAGCACAACACTAAAGAGTGACCTTTGTACCACTATATAAATCATATACGGCACCCGGGCAAGCACAGAGCTGTGCAAATACATACAGCAACATAATGTAGCCAAAATGGGAGTTTCAGAACATAAAACATGTATTCTTGGATATTTTCATGTTTTCAAAAGCGTCAATGACAGCCAGTGCTGCTCAACTGTACAAACACACCACCCCCGGAATTAATAGCAGTGGTGGCATCATTCTAAGGAGACCCTCCTCTGCTGCAGGCCATGAAAGGTTTGTGATGCTACAAGGCAGAATGGATGACGCAAATCCTAGGGTGAAAACTAATGCAGTCTGTAACAAGAGAGTACTCAGACATATATTGGGGGATCTGGTAGGGGGCGTAAACATGAGGATGTGACTGTTGCAGTAACATACATGAGTATTTTGCCTGAAGTTCTGGGTGCTCCTGCTGGACCCAAGGCACCCACCACTCCCGCATCCCCAACCGCTCCTCCTCATCCTGAGATGTGTCCTAAGCTCCATGATCCTGCGGCTCCTGTGCCTCCTTCTCTTCTCTGGTGCCGCTTAGCTTTGAGTGCTGTTCTCATTTGGCACAAAAGGCATTCAGATTGGGTCTGTGCTCCATCAGGTCTAGGGGAGATCCAGAGCCCTAGACATTTTGACTGTACTTTTCTGGCGGGAGGTTAAATTTCACTGGCCATCGACTTTTAAAATCATGACCAGCCTTTGGGGTGTGCAAAGTGTGTGTTTGCACAGGGCCCCATCCCAATCTGTCTGTAAGGGTGCACCAGGAGACAATATTCAGGATTCAGCTGGCTCAGGAGCACTCTCTTTTCCACATTTTATCCATGTGTTTTAATCTTTTGCATACTGCCAGCATCATCCTCTCTCTATGTATTTCTTTCTCTATACCTGACATTTTCTTTTTTCATTTTCCCCAATCAGTTTTATCCATACCTCTCAAGTGACCCTGATTTGGAGGGTCTGTCCCTCTTTAGAGTCTATGTCCCCATGTCTTTCAGTGTTCTTATTTGCTCCTGTTTGAGGTGTAACATGCAGATCTGCATTAATAAATGATTCATTTGCCTATTCAAAGTGTTCCCATTGTTATTAATTTCCCTTTTCCCGCCCTGAAAAGTTGGGAGATATGGTATCGTCCTTTCTTTCCTTTTCAGACTCAAGGGCTGATTTAGCCCCATGAGATTTTTTTTCTCCTGTTTTTTGTGATTTTATAAAGATGATTATTTTGGTAGTTCAATTCAGCACCATGTTTAGCTGTGCATTTGTACATATTTTTTTTATTTTTGTATCATATCTATTTTTCCTACAAATGTGAGAAATTAAAATTCTCAAGGTGCTGAATCATCCCTTCAGTCTTTCTCTCTTTTCCTGGCCTACATGACATCATACTATGGGTTATTATCTGCCCCATTAACCCTGATAGGGCCACCTTATCTATAAATTCTGACTCTGCCCTAAGCTCTTAATTATAATTTTTAAGCATTCTCACCCTATCTTAGCTTGCTATATCCCATAGTATGATGCCATGGAGGCACCAGGATAATGGAAAATTGTATACTTTTCCTTTCCTTTCCTGGCACCTATCCATGGTGGCATTCGACCCGCCCATATTTGGGATGGCTATATTATAGAAATTGAGTGCTTAGGGCTGAGCCAAAATGTATTGATAAGGTGGTCCTTACCACCAGGAAACCAGGAAAGGAAAACTACTGGCAGGTATCCTGCCATCTTTTGTTTTCCTTATCCACCTATTTACATCACTTTTCCACATTTCCTTCATCTTATTTTCATTTACATTTTCTCTCCTGCTTCTCTTTTCCACATTTGCTCCTCTTTCTTTTATTTTATACCTTTCTTCCAACTCTATTTTCCACATTCCTTCTTATCTCTCTATTGTCTCGTTCAGATAATATCTTTCTCTAGTTACCATTTCCATGTTTTCCTCTCTTTGTTTCCTTTCAACTTTCTACCCTCTCGCCCTCTCTGTTCCATGTCCCATTTATTCTCTCTCTCTTTCTCACATTCCTCTCGTATCCTTCTCTTTTTTCCACATGTCCAACGTCACATGCGCGAGCTGTGGCTGCATCTCCACTATCCCTCTAGCAGGGCGTGTGCCCGGGCCATGCATTTGTGAATGTGCCGACGCGGGCACGCTCCCTGTTAGAGGGTAACGGGGTTGCGGCCGCAAGTGCGCGCTGATTGGAGAAGCGGCCGCCCATGTGTCGCAGGACTGAGTGAGTTTGTTCGGTTTCACACAGCGGGCATGGGGGCAAGGACCAAAACCCAGGATAGTCAAGATCCTGGGTTTTGGTCCACTTTAGGCAGTTTATTCTACCTGAGATGGATAAACATGAGAGGAGTAAGTTCCAGAGAAGCGTCTCCTCCTGTGGCAGGGTCCTCCCAACAACCGGTAAACTTATCTGATGGAGAGGAGGAAATAGGGGAGATATCTTCCTCAAGCACTGCCTTTAAGTATTTTTATGTGGAACCATTTGTGAAGCCAGTCAAGGAGGCCTAGAATTAGGATGAGCAGAAGAATGGTTCTCACAAGAAGGGCAAATACTACCCTAAGTTAACCAAAACTCTTACCACATTCCTGTTGATGGAGGAAATAAGGAATATTTTCCTAAAGAATGGGATTTGGTGGAGAAATGCCACTCTATGAAACACAGGGTAAGCAAATTATACCCATTAGGGACACAGGAAACCAAGATGCTAGACAATGCACCTCAAGTGGATGCTTAGGTTCTGAGTTTGGAGAGGAACCTGACTTTGCCTTTAGAGGATACTGTATCATTTAATTGATCCATTGGTATGAAAATTGAGCTAGATCTCAAGAGAATTTATGTCAGTCTGTAAGCCTATCTATAGGCTAAATCTGTAAGCCTATGATGGCTCTGTCAGCAGTCGCCAGGACCCTGAAGGTATGGATTATGAATTTGGAAGAAGCAGATATAGATCAGGTGGATCCTAATAGGATTCTCACAGCACTACAAGATGTCAAGATGTCGGCTGAGTTTGTTGGAGGCACATCTATTGATGCAGTTAAGGGAACATCCAGGGTTATGCTTTCATCACTAACCCAGAGAAGGCTCTAGCAGCTTAAGAATTGGTCTGCGGACTCTGTCTCTAAATTAAATTGGGCCAACATCCCATTTGATGGAAACACGCTGTTTGGAACGAAATGAAGGAGGCCATCTCTGAGCTCTCAGGTCTATTGCCACAGGATAGGAAAAGAAGATTTGTAAAACAAGGGGAGAACAGAGTGCTTTTCTCTAGAGTCAAGGAAGCGAGAAATACTAGAACTTTCAAAGCCTTCTCTAGAGCTTGGAGATCTAACAAATCTCCTTTCGGGAATACAAGTTAAGAAGTTAGGTTTTCCCACTAACCAGGTGTCCCAGAAGAAAGTCTGACAAATACAGCACCCAGGAGGAAATTGTTGGAGCCAGAAGATTCAGAACAAGTGGGTCCTTTCCACGATTTGAGAGGTCGTCTTTTTTAGACCAGGCACCTTCAAATTTGGTAATAGAGACTTCAGTTCCAACCAATGCAGATGAGGCACAAATACTTCATCAATAAGTGAGTACATTGATACAACAAGAAGCGATAATTCCTGTACCAGAGACACAAAGGGACAAAGGCTCAAGAATTTTCCTCATAGTAAAGAAATATATAGACTTGAGGGGTCTAAAAATATAAAAATATATAAAGGTTCCCAGTTTCTGGATGGAGCCTCTGCTGACTGTGGTACAAGTAATACAGAAACAGGATTAAATGATCTCAGTAGACCTTTGAGATGTGTATCTTCATACACCAGTCCATCCCCGTTTTTCAGTAATTTCAGGTTCTTCCCTTCGGTTTAAGTCTTTCACCAAGAACCTTCTTCAAGGTATGTAGCCTTGATAGTACTCCTCAGGGAGTACTCCAAGGGTCTTCTCGTATACCATTATTTGGACAATCTCCCCCTGATTACTGACAGCCAGCAGAGTCTGATGCAACAGAAGTATGTGCTATTGCAGACATTGCAGAGATTCGGGTGGCTTATCAACTGGGGGAAGAGCCAGCTTCAGCCATCTCAATTTATAATCTATCTGGATGCAGTGATCAACACCAGGGAAGTATCCATCGCCTTACAGGACAAGAAGATTGTGGTGAAGGTTCACGCCATCTTGCCTCAGAAATACCTGTCTGAGTGTTGAAGTGCTTTCAATGAATAGGCTTGTTTGCCTCAACCATCCCAATGGTCCCACTGGAGGCTTTGAAAATTCCAATGGGGATTTCTAAAGCATTGGCGCAGCAGATTCATACATCAAATTATAGTTTGGGATACTCAGATAAAGGAATCCCTGAGGCGGTGGTCGCAGAGAGAGAATCTGCAGAACTGCAATTCGATCATTCTACCGGATTGGATAACAATAACCTCGGATGCCAGCGCTCAGAGTTGGGGGGGGGGGGGAATAGGCAAAGGATTATCAGTGAGAGACCAGTGGACCTTTCGTGCACACCTCGTGGTATCCAACATCTGGAGATAAGGGCAGCGAGATTGGGCCTGCAAACTTTACAATTCAAGTTGTAGAATCAGGCAGTGATGCTACAGTTAGACAAGGTAGCCTGCACATACGTGAGGAGATAGGGCGGCACGAGGAGTGTCAATGATGAGAGAGATCTTCCCAATGATGGAGTGGGCTATCACGCATAGACAAGTTTCTGAGAATTTCAGGACTCAGATAATAGCAGTTCTCCCATTTTGGCCCAGATGTCAGTGGTTTCCCACAGCAATGCAATTAGCAATAGAGTAACCTTGGATACTCCAGCAGAGGCCAGGCCTCTTGATCCAAGGTTCAAACATTCATACATACCCTCTGAAAATGAACTTGTCACCATGGGAGAGCAAGGCTGACTACTAGGGGATGTTCAGCAAACATCATCACTACGCTGCAAAAGGCCAAGAAGGCCTCTACAAGTCAAAAATATTAGTAGAAGAAGGCCAGGTTTTGGAAATTGTTCAGTTTATGAAGCCAATACTTAAGATACGCCCACCTAGAAGAACGATTGCTCAGTGGGATCTGGCACTAGTCTTGGACTATCTCTCGCATCTACCATTTTTTGCTACACAGGAATACTTGTTGTGGAACTTAACTCTTAAAACTGCTTTCCGTGATTACTTTGACCTCGAGAGTTTCCAAACTGAGGGCGTTAGGGGCCAAAGAACCTTACATCACTTTCTTTCTGGAGAGAGTTCAATTACTGCCTCTTAATGACTTCATTCTCAAAGTTTCATCAGCTTTTCATATAAATAAACTGTAGAGGACGGGCTGCGCTAGCTGGATGTAGGATCGTGTCTGAAGACATTTTCCATCTTGGCACATCTCCATGGCGGCATACGCCCCCCCCCCCCCCCTAGTGAGGTCCCATGACTTGCTACTGAATGCTGGACAGGGCGGGAGCACAAAGATTTGTAGATTTGGCCCTATCAGGGTTAAGGTGGGGACACATCAACCCATAGTATGCCACCATGAAAATGCACTAGGAAAGGTAAAATCTCGGAAAGGTGAGTATTGATTTTACTATTTCTTTGTTGCCTCAGTCTCCCTGTCTCTATTCTGTGACTCATCTCTCTCTTTGTTTTCAGCAATTCCCCATTGTTGTCTAATTGAACCTCTCAGTGATTAATTATCTTGTAAATATGTGTATTATTTTTATTAATTTGATTTGTTTAATTATATTTAATTTGATTGTTTAAATGTAATCAGACAAATTGTATTGTTTAATCCTTTAATATAAACATATGTATTACTATTGGTAGCAAATACAAGGGGTAAAAAGCAAATCCTTTTTTCCTAAGGGAATGCTGGTCGGTGGATGTAGAATTTTACAGCTGAGATGGAACTTGGAACACTGAATATTTTTTACTCTCTCTTTAACACAGTAGCAAATCTTAAATCAGGATGCCATCTAGAGACCTTACATGCTGGACAAATAGTCCTTTGGTCCTGTTTAAAGAGTCAGATACCCACCACTGCCTCCACCGCCGGCGGTCTCTGCAGCTATCACAATTCCCTGCAGGGTTCCCCCATTCTTGTTGTGGCCGCATCCTGATTTTCAACTAGAAATGCTTCAGCCAAGTCCTTCCTCCAGGTCCTGCTGCTCCCCCCAAATTATGGCTGCTGGGCAACACCTGGGGCCACCATCTCAGTGCTTCTGTTTTTGCATACATACAGTCTCCAGGTATCCTCAAATGTTCCCAGGTGTACAGGCAATCTGAACCTTGCATTGAAGGGACCTTATTATTCTGGCAAGAGCCAATAATCTTTTCAACTCTTCTAATTGTAGTTGAAGCATATTGTAGTTGAGGCATATCTTGTGGTGACACTTCCTTACCACACCTGAAAAGATGAGCTCAAAGTGAAAGTCTAAGCATTTTGTAATGCCCCATCCACCACCCTCCCTCCCTTGTGCTAAGCCCAGTTTGGGCAAAAACATAAAAACAACTCATGGGGGAAAGGGAGACAATCTGCATGGAGGCTTAAACTTGGACTTTGGGTAACAGGTTAGTCTCCTAATTTGTGCAGGTATGACTGCAATGCCCTGTCAAACAAGTTCAACCGTGACTCAAGCTCACGGTCACAAATAAGCTGGAACTTCTGTTTAAATGTTTACTAAACCCAGAGAAAACAAAAAACAGGAACTCACCTTCACTCAAGTTGCGCAAATTGCTCGGGCTGCTCCAACGCTCTGAAACCTCATAATTTCCCTGTCCCTGGGGCCTCCTCCATGGCAATAAATGGATGAAGCACAAGATCCAATAGAAGCTGTGGGAGCAGACAAAACAGTGAACACTGACTATTTTATGCCTTACGCTTGGCATGATCTTTGTTGGTCAACCACTCCTAAGGAGGGTAAAATGGTCTTGATTTAAGAATTGTCACGCTCGGGGTAACTCCAGCCCTCTTAATAAGCTCACAACCCCCAATCTCCACAGCCAGCTTCACCTGTAGGAGCCCCCGCTTGCCGGGACGCAAGATACGCCTACCCGGGATCGGTTGCCCCCAGGACTTAATGGCTCAAAGGATGTAAGCTTATATGTGGGAGGACTGGAGAACCAATAGCAAGAGCGTGAGTGACGGAAGTCCAGAGACAGGCAATAGGTCGATAACGGGAAGGCAGAGATCGTAGCGGCACCAGGGGTCAGGCAAGACGTAGTCGGGGTTCAGGCAGAGGTCAGCAACTGGGGATCAGGATCTAGAAGCGTCAGTTCAGGCAAAGGTCGGCAACAAGGATTCAGGATCGAGAGGCGTCAATTCAGGCAGAGGTCGGCAACAAGGATTCAGGATCGAGAATGGTCGTACAATCAAATCGGCAACAGGCTAGACTTCACAGGAGTAGGTAACACAGGGTTCTGAGCGCTATCACAGGCAATTCACAACTGAGAGGGAATTGCCTTTATAGGAACAGGTCTGAGGGAAGCAGTGTACTGATTAGAGCACATAGGATTCCAAGGGTAATTGGCTGCAGAGCAGAAGAGGGCGAAGCCCTCAATCCCCTAGGATTCATTAACCCTTTACTTGATCCTCCGGCGGGTGCGCGCAGCACAGCGCCGCCGGAGGGCATAACAGACACGTGCTCGCGGCCGCGCGTGAGCACGTCTCCTGGAGGAGGAAGCGGGGGGCGTGGCTGAGCTGGGCGCCGCTCGAGCCGACGCTGCTCGAGCCGACGCTGCTCGGCGCGGCCGCCGCACAGTGACAGCTGCAGCTGGCCGCCTGGAGACGTCGCTGGAACGGGGACCAGGTAAGCGGTTCCTGACAAGAATCAGGTTTATTTTTGCCAAGTATAGAGTGCATACATACAGGGCCAGGCTTACCATTTTTAGTGCCCCATGCTAAGTTGTGTCTGGGGGACCTAATAAAAGAAAAATTTTGTATAGCGAAATACAATATTAAGGCAAGCGTTATATTATGCAGATAAACGCATACAATGATTTGTGTTTGCTGGTCACAGACTCACTACACCTTTAGCTAGACACATACCTGGGGCAGCCATTTCTGATTGGCTAAAGGTGAGCGGGAATGCAACCAGTGGCCCGATTTGCACCATTCAGCTTGCTAGCTGCTGTGATGTCACAGAATCTTGCATAACTGAATGGAGCCGAGACCACTGGCTTCCTATCTGCTGCACACTGTGCATTGTGTTAAACGGTACCCCTCACTCGCCGTAGCATGTCCACCTATTGAGTGCCAATATTTATTTATTTTTTTACAAACTGTTGTTACATATCTGGCCCTGCCTCTGGGGCACCCTGGCAGGTGGGGACCCCATGCATTTGCATGATATGCATGGTTGCCCAGTAAAACTCACCTTTCCCCGGTCCTACAGTGCATGAGTGGGCTCACATCCAAACAGTGCACTCGGCTGCGCTCTTCAATATTCTCTTCAAAGGAGCCAAGGGAAGCTGAGTGCACCAGTGGCAGCATCCCCACTACCCTCTAACAGGATGCATGCCCCCGCCGGCCATTAACAAATGCCTGCCCTGGACATTCGCCTGGCTAAAGGTAAAGCTGATGGTGGCTGTGCCTCGCACATGCACTGTTGGAGAGAAGGTAAGCTTCACAGGGGACTGGGGGTTTCACAGAGAAGGACATTGCGAATCTGGATACCCCTGGGGGGAAGGGAATCAGAAGGTCCTGAAGTCAGATATATGGGTTGATTCAAAGAAACATGTAACAGCTTGGATTTGGCTCACGATCATCCTATTTTTCACGTCCGCTCGTGCGTTCGTAAGAACTTGCGAGTGATTCAATAAGCAAATACGTTTCTATCCTAAAAGATACGTCCGTTCGTATGATATCTCCCGAACTTGCCTCAGTCAGTTGTCAATCGTAAAAATCACGTTCATGTGCTCACCTGTTGCGGCGGCAGCCTGTTTTGTCGGCGGCTTCCATCGTCCAGCTCTTCCAATTACTTGCGTTTGCCTCTGGTTTTCATTGGTTTTTGGCCTCTTAGATTCGTGCGTTCTTATGTATATAAGATCTTGCGCATGCGCACCCTCAACCAGAAACTTACATAAACCCCGTAGCGGCTGCATCCAACTTCATTTCTCGCTCCCTCAAACTTACCTAAACCCCTTAGCGGCTGCATCCAACTTCATTTCTCGCTCCCTCAAACTTACCTAAACCCTTTAGCGCTTGCATCCAACTTCATTTCTCGCTCCCTCAAACTTACCTAAACCCTTTAGCGCTTGCATCCAACTTCATTTCTCGCTCCCTCAAACTTACCTAAACCCCTTAGCGGCTGCATCCAACTTCATTTCTCGCTCCCTCAAACTTACCTAAACCCTTTAGCGCTTGCATCCAACTTCATTTCTCGCTCCCTCAAACTTACCTAAACCCCTTAGCGGCTGCATCCAACTTCATTTCTCGCTCCCTCAAACTTACCTAAACCCCTTAGCGGCTGCATCCAACGTCATTTCTCGCTCCCTCAAACTTACCTAAACCCTTTAGCGCTTGCATCCAACTTCATTTCTCGCTCCCTCAAACTTACCTAAACCTCTTAGCGGCTGCATCCAACTTCATTTCTCGCTCCCTCAAACTTACCTAAACCCCTTAGCGGCTGCATCCAACGTCATTTCTCGCTCCCTCAAACTTACCTAAACCCTTTAGCGCTTGCATCCAACTTCATTTCTCGCTCCCTCAAACTTACCTAAACCCCTTAGCGGCTGCATCCAACTTCATTTCTCGCTCCCTCAAACTTACCTAAACCCTTTAGCGCTTGCATCCCACTTCATTTCTCGCTCCGTCAAACTTACCTAAACCCTTTAGCGCTTGCATCCAACTTCATTTCTCGCTCCCTCAAACTTACCTAAACCCCTTAGCGGCTGCATCCAACTTCATTTCTCGCTCCCTCAAACTTACCTAAACCCCTTAGCGGCTGCATCCAACTTCATTTCTCGCTCCCTCAAACTTACCTAAACCCCTTAGCGGCTGCATCCAACTTCATTTCTCGCTCCCTCAAACTTACCTAAACCCCTTAGCGGCTGCATCCAACTTCATTTCTCGCTCCCTCAAACTTACCTAAACCCTTTAGCGCTTGCATCCAACTTCATTTCTCGCTCCCTCAAACTTACCTAAACCCTTTAGCGCTTGCATCCAACTTCATTTCTCGCTCCCTCAAACTTACCTAAACCCCTTAGCGGCTGCATCCAACTTCATTTCTCGCTCCGTCAAACTTACCTAAACCCTTTAGCGCTTGCATCCAACTTCATTTCTCGCTCCCTCAAACTTACCTAAACCCCGTAGCGGCTGCATCCCACTTCATTTCTCGGTCCATAAAACGTAAGAAAATCACATAATTTACATATGTCTATATGTTTCGAAGTGTGTTGTTTCTGGTTTGTGTAATTTTTTGGGTGTGTGCATATTAGAAAAGACACATTTAGGAAGGCTTCAAATATAATTTATTTAAAATTTTTTCTTTGTTTGGTTTTGAATAAAATTCCAATTTTTTTTTTATAGTTTTGTTTTTTTTTTTAAAACCTTTTTTTTTTTTGGGCCTCGGTAAAACATATATAATTTTTTAATTTGTTTTTAACAGTAAAACACTTTTTTTTTATTTTGTGGGTTTTTTTGTTTAAAAAATATATATTTTTTGTTTTTTAACACAATAAAAAACTTTCTAAAATTTGAACAACTTTAAAAACAAGTTAAACAAAGGAGCCAGGACCAAGGGCACTATTCATCATCCTCTTCTTCATCTGTTGGCCCCAACGTCGCCTGTATGGCCAGCAGCTCGGCCACCAACTCCTTCATTCGTTTTTTTTTTCCCGCCAAGGTTTTGGGGATCATCCCTGTAACCAATAGAGAAAGAAACATAAATAGGAGTCCCAGACCGGTTTGTATGCTGGAAATAGATTTAGGGTTAATCAAATACATGTAAATGCATGACATATGTCCTTCTTCAAAGGGATACAGTTAATGCATTTCCCACAGGTAAGTGTTTAAACTCCTTAAACCGGACCTTCAACATTATTTAATGAAAAACAAAAACTATTCACAAATGATTCTGCCCCACCTAAAAGTTAGTTAGGCTTTTTTGGGGATTACAGCGCCGCCATCTGGACTCTGAAGCATAACACTTAATGAGGAGTGGAGAGTTGGATAAAGTACAGGGGAGTAGGTTACAGTGGTGCGTTGGGAATCCAGAGCATAGCTGGGTTGCGGGAAAGGTCATCACTCACACAATGCATGGCAGCACCTTCCTTTTTTCAATCTGTATCCCATGCTGCCTGTAAATATTGTGCATTCCATATTCCCCAATATTGGTTTGGTTCTGTCTAATAACAGGCATTAGATGGGTGAAGGGTGTTTTTACATGTTTCTAATCTGTAGGTACAGTGTGATGGCTAAGTCTTTGGTTCTTAATACTAGTTTGGGTCCTCTTTAAGCTAACGAAGTGCCCACATGAAAGTGTGAACTACACATTGGCTACGCCTTTAGTTATGTGTGTGTTATTAGCTAAGCAAACATTAATATGAATAATGGCATGGAGACTTACGGAGTTGGTGGCCGACAGATGGCTGGTTGGGGCCAACAGGCTGCCCTTGGTCCTGGCTCGGCTGTGAAGAAGTCCCTGGAGAAACATGTGACATTTGGTTAGTATTTGTAGATAGTCACTATCCCCAACATATCTGGCTCCCAGTCTGGCTGACATCACTCACCTTCGCCAGGATCTCCTTCCAGCATCTCTGCTGCCTCCTCCTCCACTATCTCACCCGCTCCTGAAGCTTCTACAAATACATAATAAAGGATAACTTAGTTTTTGGCCTGCCATGTATATCTTTGTGCCTATACATGAAGAGTGACATACCAGAGCCTTCCCCATGCGTGGCCAGGTATGACTCCACGCCCACGCGCCTTGGCCCCTCCTCTGTGGTAAGGTCCAGGGGCTGGTCTGAGGAGGCCACAGAGGAGGGGTAGGTCCGTCGCCCGGGAGATCCACCACCTTCACTCACAGATGCAGAGTCATGCAGCACTGGTCGGCCTGTACGTCTCCGGGTGCGGCGAATTCTGAAATCCATTTCCAACACTACCAAAGAAAAGTCATTATAAATAAAGGCATAACTTAGACATTTGGAACATATACCATGCAATTGCTTAGTACTTACTTGGGAAATGGATCCCAAAAAACCTCCGCACCCGGGGCATGTGCAGACGCTTCAGGTCCGACCAATGCTGCATTATCTGGGTGTGAGTGAAGGTGGTGCTGGTCACACGGTGTATCTCCGCGATGATCTCCCGGGCGATGTCCCTTTTCTCGCACACATTGGGCGCGAAGTCATACCGGCGCTGAAGCATGATCTGAAAAACATAATGGACACAGAGCTTGTACTTTTACACACAGACCCATATGTGTTGCATCACAAGTTGAGTATTTAATGTCATTAACACACACATTTCGAATGGCCGCCATTTTTGGGGAGTGGCTTAAAGAGGACGTTGACTGTGATTGACAGTCTGGTCTTATGTTATATGTATCACACACCATGTACATACAGATAATAGCCAACATCAACAATCAGGCCACCTGCATCTATGGCATGTTAGGATGTTTTAAAGATCCAAGATGTAGCCTAATGCTTAGGCTTTTGGCCCACGTGTGTGGCTTCCCGTTGTGTTTTTATGGCTTAGGACAACAGTGTTCCGCAAACATCCGCATCAAGGTCCGAGACAGGCCAGGTTTGACAGCTCGCCCCGCTACTCCACAGGTTAATTAACTGTTGCTAAGCCGGAGCAATTGGCCGAATTAGGACATCAGCATAGACAGGTGAAAACGTGGCCAGGCTCGGCCCTTGAGGATGAAGTGTGAGGAGGCAGTGATTAAACATTAAGAGACCCCAAACTAGTTCCCAACGCATCATTTACATTTAGGCCATCATTGACTATTCTATTAAAATGCACAGGCAGCCACTTACCAGCATGAGGATCTCTTCCTGTTGACGGGTGAAGATAGTGGGCGCCATCTTTAGTCTTCTTCCAGGCAGCAGATAAGTGAAACCCCAGCGGTTTCCTGGTTCCGCACGAACGTACGTCCGTACGAGCGCGTAGTCGTGCGCATAGGCGTCAGACGCTGGGCGCATGATTTAAAGGTCCCTGCACCCAAAGCTCATTCTCTTTGAGCTTTTGGACAAAATGGCACCAAAAAAGGCAGCAGCTAAACGCGGCCAGCAAAGCCAGACCTCTGAGGGCCCAACAACCAGGTCCCAGCAACGACCGAAGAAGCTAAGGTCCCAGAAGGCCCAGAAGGCAAGTACCACCTCGGCCCCACCAAGGGACACTGGACCCTCCGTTTCCCAAAAAAGGGCCCCAAAGGCACGTGCCCCTGCGGCCAAAAAACAGGCCACAGCAGCCACCACCACCTCTGCCCCCAGAAGAGGCCGCCCAAGGGAGCCCACACCAGCCATGCTTTCAAGCCGGGCACTTAGCCAACCCAGGCCCCACAGCAGTGCCCGAAGCACATCCAGCCCACACAGAAGGGCCCGAAGCCCCTCCAGCCCGCACAGAAGGGCCCGAAGCCCCTCCAGCCCGCACAGAAGGGCCCGAAGCCCCTCCAGGCCGCGCAGAAGGGCCCGAAGCCCATCCAGGGCCAGAAGCCCCTACAGGGCCCGAACCCCATCCAGGGCCAGAAGAACCCCATCCAGGGCCAGAAGCCCAGCCAGGGCCAGAAGCCCCTACAGGGCCCGAACCCCATCCAGGGCCAGAAGAACCCCATCCAGGGCCAGAAGCCCAGCCAGGGCCAGAAGCCCCTACAGGGCCCGAACCCCATCCAGGGCCAGAAGAACCCCATCCAGGGCCAGAAGCCCAGCCAGGGCCAGAAGCCCCTACAGGGCCCGAACCCCATCCAGGGCCAGAAGAACCCCATCCAGGGCCAGAAGCCCAGCCAGGGCCAGAAGCCCCTACAGGGCCTGAACCCCATCCAGGGCCAGAAGAACCCCATCCAGGGCCAGAAGCCCAGCCAGGGCCAGAAGCCCCTACAGGGCCCGAACCCCATCCAGGGCCAGAAGAACCCCATCCAGGGCCAGAAGCCCAGCCAGGGCCAGAAGCCCCTACAGGGCCCGAACCCCATCCAGGGCCAGAGGAACCCCATCCAGGGCCAGAAGCCCCTACAGGGCCCGAACCCCATCCAGGGCCAGAAGCCCCCGACCTGGCACCAGCCGGGAACAGAGCCCCCGACCTGGCACCAGCCGGGAACCTAGCCCCCCAAGAGGGCCCCGAATTGCAACCATGACCACATCTACACCTGGAAGTTCGGTGGCCAGCCACGCCAGAACACCCAGTCCCTTGGCCAGTCCAGTCCAGTCATTGGGAAGCCACCAATCCGGCCATTCCCCTACCCAGCCCCAGGCCATAATGTCACCACATGTGTCTGCACACATGGAGGAGCAGCCAAGCCAACCATCTGGCCGCACATTGCGCCGCGGCCAGTTGAGTGGGAGATTCTCCCATGACCAAAATATGGCATTGGCTAGTGGCCTTACATTATACTATGACGAGCTATATGGGAGCAAATCCAAACACACCACCAAGCAGCGCAAGATGGCATTGTTTGAAACCATCCTCCGACAAGTAAATGCAGCGGGGGAAGAGAGGAAAGATGTGTCCCAAATTCAGAAGAAAATCTCTGATCTGAAGTATGCTGTACGGCAAAAAGAAATTAAAAGGCATAATTACAGGTAAATAAATGTTTTGCCTAAATATAATGTTTTGGATGTGCTGTATGCCCCTTTTCTGAATACCAAACGATTTTCTCTTTTCAGCATGAAAACTGGAGGTGGCTTTCCATCTAAATTGGAGTTTACCCCTGCTGAGGAGATTGTGCTTGGACTTCTCCATCCGGTCGCGGTCGGTGGACATGCTGGTCTAAGGGACACAGACTCCCCGACCCGTACCCACGGTGAGTACTATTAAATCTGCATGTTTGCCTGTTTGCTAAATAATCTACAGTTCACTAGTAACAAGATAACGGGATGCCCCTATGGTTTGCCTTGCTTGGCCTCGCACTACTGTGGCTGTTTGTGTCCTCTTTTGGTCCCTGTGAATCACACATTTAGGCCCACAGCCATTATGGGAAAGATCAAATGTCCAATTGTATTGTTAAAGTCATGAAGTTTCGCAAGATAAGTGAGATATTTAGAATCAATCACAAAACACACATCATTATGTATGGGTTGCCTTTTGGTTGTGTGAGTTGTGTTTGAGTTAACTATTTAATTAGCCACCCACAAACATATGTGACCAAGAGCAGCGAGACTCAACTGGCGGCCCGGGGTCCCAATGCGGACCTTGGCACCACATTCCAGGACCCCTGCCCAGACAGCCCTGCACTCAGTTACTTCTGTGTTGACGTGCTCAGAGCTGCCCCCTTGATCGGCCATGTAGTGGTTGGTCTCCTGCCCAATGTCATGGCTCCGTGAAACCTAGCATTGCAATATGAAGTACTGCCCAGGAAGTGGCATTGCAAGGTACACAGTAACTTATTTAAATTTTCACTGGCCACAATCGTGTCCCGCTGCCCCTGCTCTGGCCCATCTGCCACAGTCCCCCCATGCCCCCCCCCCACATAAGCCCCATACATTTGTAACAGATTGGCTCCATCCATCACATCACCATCAATACGTTAACTCCCCCCTTTAGACATCCAATCCCTGTCCCCTCAGCTCTGGCCCATCCAGCCCAGCAAGGGCAAGCAGCCTTTATTAGTTGGCACTTTGAAAGCTCCAGCCCCTCCACCAGTGTCTTTATTTTTAACTAGACACCCCCTGCGTCAGCACCATGGCCAGACATTCACCTCTCACCACATACCTTGAAATGGGCGTTTCAAACAATTGTTTGAGTACCCCGGACCTAGCGAATGGTAGGCTAAATCCAAAAATGTGCCCTGAAAGTTGGATGCTGAATGGGTACACTTCATGACTTAGAACTGAGGTCACTTAGCAGTTTGTCCGAGCCATTGCACCTCTGTAAACTTGCGTGGGTTTGAACAAAGGTCACCATTGCTCTCGAGTTGAATAATATTACAAATAGAGCTATATTTGATTACCTATCCAAAAAAAGGTTATGTGTGTGTGTTTACGTGGTATTTTTTTCTCTTCTTCAGCCCAGCATGATCCCTCAGCAAGGGTAAACTCACCCCCCAGTTTGGTTATGCCTACCAGGTCCGTACAGCATCGGAGCCCAGATCAGAGATTTTCGGTAAGTTTATTTAGTAGCATAAATAATAACAAGTGCTTAAGAATGTGTTAAACTGTTGAAATCCTACATTGGGACGCAAACTTAGCCTTTTTTTTTTTGATATGTCCCTACAGACCCGCACACTCATGGAAGAGATCCAGGACATGGAGGAAGATGATGATGTCTCCGTACAGGGCACGTCGGATGAACTCCCCCTGGGTCCCAATTTGGAACTGCTCGATAATGTTTCTCTGGCCAATCCTCAGCAGCAGAGTGAATCTCCATCCATTGTGCTTGCACATGGGGAGACTGACACTACAGTCCCCAGTGTTCACTCTGCTGCTGAGGATTTGCAAAGCAGGCCGGTTGCTGTTGAGGGTACGACACCACGCGGCAGGGCACGCCCAAGAGCCAGGGTAATTGTGCGGCGGACGCCATTACGCCGCCCCACAATTTCCCAGGGGAGGCAGAGTGCCCTGCTTCAATTATGGACCCAACAAAGGGACTCTTATGACGCCCAGCTCGTTACAGAGCGTGAGCAAAGGCATGCAGACATGGTGAACATCCATACCAGTCTACAGGGCATCCTCGCGGAGTTGCGTACCCTCAACAGCAACGTGGCCAATTCAAGTAATGGCATCCAGTCAGCCATGGCTGAGATGACCAATATGCAGAGAAACATTGTGGAGCAGTTTCAAATTCACAATGCTGCCATGGCCCAGGCTAGGTCCCATTCCCATGGACCTCCACCTGGACCTCCACCTGGGTATTATGGGCAGCCACCCTATTAAGCCATGGGTGTGTGGGACATCTTTTCTCTTAACCCCCACTGTATTTACTTGTCCTTTGAGGTTTCAAACAATCCATTTTGTGTTGCTCTGGCAGGTTGTGTTTTGTATTTGCTCCCATATAGCTCCTTAGAGTAATGCTTAAGGCCACTAGCCAATGCCATAGGTCTATGTGGAGTTTATCTGGCCACTTATGGCTTTACCTATGTATTTGGTTGGTGCTCCTCCTGTTTGCAGACATGTTTGTGTGACATTATGGCCATGCCCAAATATCCCTGGGCACAGGCAATATTAATGACTGGACTAGGCTGGCCTTTGGACTGGGTGTCCTTGTTTGGTTGTGCCACTCACTTCCAGGTGTAGATGTGCTCGATTTTTTTTTTAATGTTATCCATTTGTTACCACAGATGTATGTGGACTGATTTCTGTTAACCACTATAATTTTTCATTTGCTAAGTAAAACAAAAATTTAACTTCCAATACTTGTGGCGTTTTTAGTGGGAAGACTTTGGTAACAGCTTGGCCTAAACCAGATAATTTTGGTTGGAAGAGGTGTAACAATGCACAGCGAAAGCTAAGGAAACTACATGAAATACATTAGGCAACAATTAAGGTCGAAATGTTTTACTTAGAGGTAATGCCACATTAGGGCAAAACAACATATGTTTCCAAAAGGATAACACAGACATCCAGAATGGTGAGACAGGGAAAAAACTTAACTAAAATGCTGGCTGATCAGGTTGGCTCTAACAGATTGGCCAGACTCACTGGGGGGCCCCTCAAAATTATCGGCTTCATCCTCGACGGCTGAAGAGGGCAGGCTGTCCACATAACGTGGGACACGTTCCAGGATGGCAAAATTGTGCAAAACAGCACATGCCATTATAATGTCGATCACTTTCTTGGGATCATATTGCAGGGCCCCCCCAGTATGGTCAAGGCAACGAAAACGTGTCTTCAGCAGACCAAAGGCCCTCTCCACAACAGCCCGGGTCTTGCGATGTGCACGGTTATACGCTTCCTGAGAGGCATCCTGGGGCCGCAGCACAGGCGTCATGAGCCAGGGTAGAAGTGGGTACCCGGAATCACCTTAAACAGAGAATTAAATGTAATCAAAATTAAAAAGGCAACACAACCAACACCAAAAAATTCACAGATATCATAATGATGTAAGGTAAAGTGTTCCCAACAAAAAAACAGGGCACATTAGGGCCCCCAAATATTGCACTAAGGTATAACCTAAATAAAAATGGCACTTCTATATACCAATTAATTAACAAACATCTGCACGGCCAAGGGTATTTGTATTTTACATATATTTGTAGTTTTCAGACATGTTACAATTAGGATGCTGCTGAGGGCCTATCCACATTTCTCTGGAAACTACAATGTATGCAGTTTAAGTCCACTTTGACATTTAACGACCAATAGTACAAAAGGAGCCAAAGGTCAAAGATCCCTAGCCACATTTCACTGGAAACTACAATGTATGCAGTTTAAGTCCACTTTGACATTTAACGACCAATAGTACAAAAGGAGCCAAATGTCAAAGATCCTTGGGTATAAACTCCAAACCAATATATTTAGGCACAAGGAACTTACAGACATCCTAACTAAAGGGAAAACATTCTGAAGGCCAAAGCGAGACAAGGATTTTTTGGGTAAGTTCCTAATATATGAGCCAAGAAAAAGGCAGTTGGACGCTTCTGTCAAGTTTTCAAAAACAAACATATCAACAAATACAAGATTAATGCCACATTTAATAACACACAAATAGGACACACTTACCAAGCAGCCATGCCCCCGAAAATTCACCTGCCTCAAATCTCCGAAACAACCCAGATCGCCGGAGGATATAGGAGTCGTGGGACGATCCGGGGTAGCCGGCAAGGACACTCATAAACCGCATATCCGGACCAACCACGGCCTGGACATTAAGTGAGTGTCCCATTTTACGATTCCTTAAGGCAAAAACATACAAAAAGGGTAATTGATATTTGACCCCAAATAATAAATTAAACACAAAACATGTCTGCACTCTATTGGGAAATACTAATGAAAAGCCTAGATAAAGCAGCTACACAAATGAGGGATAAACAAATATGCTGCCGCAAAGGAAAACAGGTGACATGACACGTTGGGCAACATAATAACCAATCTCAATACCTATATATATACTCGTCGGCTGCCCGAGGTACGAGTGCCACATGTGTGCAGTCAATTGCACCAATAACGTTGGGCATGTCGGCCACATTATAAAACCCAAGCTTAATGGCGTTTCTGGCTGCCATATCATCAGGAAAATAAATATATTTTTGAGTTATGGCAGCCATGCCTTCCAAAAATTTAGATAGTGCGCGGCTCAGCGTAGGCTGTGACATCCCCACGGAGAGGGCACCCAGCCTCTGGAACGAGCCGTTCGCCAAAAATTGCAGGCAGCCAAGCATCTTGGTCATACCTGAAATTGCATGCCCCTTCCTTGTGGTGCGGGCTAACCATGGCCGCAGCTCACTATATAATTTATGGAGGGAAGCGCGATTAAGCCTGGTCAGCTCGAACAGCTCAACATCATTCATGCTATCGATGTTCATGCGACGACGCAGGGGCAATCTGCTCTCAGACATCTCGATCAACTCAATGCCAAAAAGCATAAGCCCTTGATGTGCCACAAACTCGCTCCGCTCCATCCTACTCCCGAGGCCAAATAGCTGCCGGCAAACATTTCGTAAAGCAGCTCTTTAATGGGCTTCAAAACAATTAGCAATCACCTCTCTGAATTGGGCGCAAGCCCATGTGAAGGACGTAAAAAATAGGATCGGACGCAAATAATACGATTTGGACGGGAAAAACACACGAACTAACGCAAATAATACGATTTGGACGGGAAAAACACACGAACTAACGCAAATTATACGATTCTCGTACGAAATGCGTATGTTCATATACGTCTATGCGCGAACGATCGTACGAATACGAAATGGCCCAAAAAACCAGAAAAAATGACAAACACCCACCCAAACTTACGATTCTCGATACGAAATCACTTAACTTTTGCTCTTTGAATCGAGGGGATAGTCAGTCCATAGTCTTTGATGAGTTGAGGATCAGGTTGTTGCTTATACTTTACTGACCCAGTTTGCTGACCTACTTACCTCATCCTTCTATTACCTGTACACAATCTGCCTGACTGTGTTTGGTGTTCAAACACCTTAGAGACTCTTTACACCATGATATACGTACACAAATATGTGTTGTGAAGTTAAGACTTTTATAAAGGGATTGGCCACCAAATAAATAAAACAAAAGAGTACCTACCTTTTGTCCCCCGCAGCTTATCAGTTCTAGTCCTGCAATCAGCAATTCACCTGACCAGCCCAAGCCACCCCGTGCCTGAACAGGGGTAGGAATTGATCATCAGTCACAGGAACGCTTCCATGCCATCTCTATTTATTGCAATGGACGGGGCCTGACACGCTCTATTCTAGTGAATGGATAGGGCATGGTAGCCTCCTATGATTGATGTCCTGATTAACATCCTATTGTTGGAAAACACCTGACTCATTTTAGCTTCAAATAATCTGCTAATATTAAAGGTTTACAAAGGTTGACTCACATATATATGAAATTGGATCATATTCCTTAGTAAATAAATAACCAGGCTTAAAAATGCTTTACTTATTTGTTTTTCTTTATCTACTTTCAGGGCTTGTGTATAAATGAGTACAAGTCAGAGGAGTTGCTAGGCATTCTGGCACCCGGGATTCGATATGGTGCCCCCGACCTTTGCTCAGGCCCCCCTTTGGCGCCCCCCCTGACCTGGTGCACCCGGAGCACATGCCTCCCTGCTCCCCTCTAGCTACACCCCTGGTACAAGTTTATAGGTAAAATATAGAAAATTCCGAAGGATCCACAACCGTACATGTATGTGCAGTACATCATTAATACAGTAGAACAAAGGTCATTCCCGAGGGCTGTGCCAGGAAATAGAAAACAGTGCCAGTACTTTGACAGCAGAGTGATCTTCAGCCTGACACAAACTCATTCATCATGTTCTTTGCAACTTCTTCTCTACCATGGGAAGGAAGATAAAACTAGATTCACATAAAAAAAATCTATTTCTGTTGATTAGAGCAAAAAAAATGTTTGGTCTGCTGTGATTTAATGTTCTATGACATTAAAGCAGAACAACATCCTATTTTACATACCTGCATGACCCCCCAGCAATCGCCAGGGGGGCTGGTTTCCTTCATCGGCAGGAAACCAACTGCCCAGAGGCGTAGCTTGGCTTTCGGGCACCCAGGGATCCTAGAAAAACATGTGGTTCAGCCTGTAAGGGATTCTTAAACGGCGCCCGTCCCCCCTTTCACACCAGTGCCTATTTTGAAGAATAGGGGTAAAAATAATCACCGCCAGGAACGGTTGCATAACAGAAGAGAATCTAGGATCTGTCATGGCCTCTGACTCAGCCAATTATAGTTGCAGCTGCACCAGAATGCCACAAAAGGGATTGTGGCAGTAAGGTAATTTTTCGAAATTCTAAAAATGTATCTGGAGGAGCGAACAGTGAACACCAAGAAGGGTTCTCCTATTGAACGGTGAGACTTGAAGAAAAGGTAAGTATCTCTGCAATTCCTTGGGTGGCATGAGGAAGTGTGTAAGATTTAATATGGGATCCCTGTGGGCCAGTACCCTTCAGGAGGTTTACTTCACAGCAGACCCTTGCCCTTAGTTTTGTGGTCCCACCCAATACTGAATAGTCACTTACCCTTTCCATGTGTTGTTCAAACTGGTGTGGAACAAGAACAGGACATGCAGTTGTTTTGGGGTCCATTAGGGCGAAACAAGAAAGATTTTTTCTTGATTTTTTTTGGGGGTGCTTATACTACTCACTATGACCCCTATGCCCGCCTGTGCGCTTGGAACTCAATATGAATAAACCCAGTGTAAGCAAATTCCCTCAGACACTAAAGGTGGAGCAGAGCACAAGCAGATTCCACCCAAAAATAACATGCAGAGAACTAGGGGATCATATCCCAACAAATAGGCAAAAAAGGGTGCAACCACTGGCCTATAGTCTATAAGACTGCAGGGCCAGTAGTAAAATATATCCTGGGGACATCACTATTAGGAATGCCCAGCGGTGTAAAACTTTAAAGTGGACCAAAACCCAGGATTTTGACCTTTCTGCCAGGGCACCCCGTTCGGGGGTTGCCCTGCTGTGTGAAATCCCCCAGATCTCCGAAGTCAACTCACCTCTTCCTGGTCCTACGGCGCATGCACGGCCACTCATACAATCAGCGTGCTTGGAGCCGCTAACGTCACGTCGTCTAAGGCCACTGGCTCAGAGCGAACCCCCCGCTACCCTCTATCAGGGAGTGTGCATGCACTGACCATTCACAAATGCCTGGCGCGGGCACCCGCCCTGCTACAGGGAACGGCGCATGCGCCGTTGGACCAGGAAACGTTTGGGGTGACCTGGGTTTTTAACACATGGGTAGGGATTAGATCGCCCCGTGCACGGGTGCTCGTCAGATCAGTGCGCTCGGAGCAGATGTCTAAGCCTTTGTCTAAGGCATAGCGGGGATGCGGCCGCGGCTTGCACATGCGCCGTTGGACCGTGAAGCAAGGTAAGTGTATGGGGCGACCTGGGGGGTTTCACACAGAGGGGCATCGCGATTTTGGAGCAGTACAGGCATGCGCCGTTGTATTGGGGATCAGTTAGGTTTTACTGGGCACTCAGGGGGTTTCACATAGTGGTCATAGTCATCAGGAGGCCCTGGAGCTTTATACATTGCAGGGCTGCCCAAGATGGGTTTTGGTCCACTGTATAGTTAGTCCACTTTAGTACAAGGGAGGATAAATATTTCTTTAATGTTTCTATCTCAAAAACGTTTACTATCTAAAACAGCCCAGCTGGTAGCTGGTTTGAGCCGGAGTGTAGAAACTCCCTGCATAATGGCTCTATTGCGGCTCTCATTATGGCTATTCCTCTCTGCAAGACCCGATCACTGCCAACAACTGCGTCTCCAACATCTGAGCCTGCAAGACTGTGTGCCAGGAAAAGCCCTCGGACTGGAACAAGTGTCAAGTTTGATAGATCTGTATCTTGTTATCTTAAAGCAGACTAAAACTGTCCCTAGATTCTAAGACTCTCGGTCTGGCTGAACCCCCACCAGCGGGCACCCCAAGAGGTTAGGTTCAGACCACATCCATAAAACTCACCTGATCCAGGGCAGTGTGGGCTGGGGCCAAACATCAGCCTGGGATTTTACCAGCCTGACCAGGCCATAGCACCCAAAATTCTTGCTAAGCCTGGCATTGCAGGTTATGAACAGGGATGGATAAGGCCAACTTGATGGTACAGAAGATTTAGTATTGTGGGGGCAAATAATGTGGTAGGGGTGGGTGTGCCCCCCCAGCCATGATTTTGGAGCTATAGCTTTGAGGGTTACACCATTGGCTTGGGGTAGGTACACAGGTGCTGGGAGGGAGACTATGGATGCAAGAATTAGCTGGGGGTGTAATAAACAGCCCAATGGCCTGCAATGCAGTATGGCCCACCTGGGTCATCCTATGGCCAGTCAGCCCCTGGTCCCAGTATCTTGCCCCACTCAGATAGACTGAATGTCTGTCAGTGGGGATGCACATGTAAGGAATAAGGTGTATACGTGCCATTGCAGATCGGAGGTGATTATAAGGGCTGTGGGTGAGGGTTACGGATAAGCGTGTTACCCTGCAAGGCATCGGGGACTAGGTGGATGCTGCAGATGCTAGAAACATTGACGGACTTTGAATGGACATTAGAGGTGTGCGTGGTTGAAGGGGTATCAGGGGTGCTGGATGGATAAAGGATGAATGAATAGGGGATTACATTGAAATTAGGGAAAATAAATGGATAATGGGGGCATCAGATTGACATTATATGTAATGGATATGTGAAAGAGGTATTAGGTAGATACTTTGTAACTGGGAGAAAACATTGACATTAGATGAGAGGGGCATCATATTGACATTAGGGTACATCACATTGACATTAGATGAGGGGGCATAACATTGGCATTATGGTGCTGAACTGATGTAAGGGGCATCACATTGACATTATATGAAGGGGGCATCACAATGACATTAGATGAAGGGGTATCACATTGACATTAGGGTGCTGAATACATGTAAGGGGCATCACATTGACATTAGATGAGAGGGGCATCACATTGACATTAGATGAGGGGGGCATAACATTGGCATTAGGGTGCTGAATTGATGTAAGGGGAATCACATGGACATTAGATGAAGGGGGCATCACATTGGCATTAAAGTGCTGAATGGATGTAAGGGGCATCACGTTGACATTAGATGAGGGGGCATCACATTGGCATTAGGGTGCTGAATGGATGTAAGGTGCATCACACTGGCATTAGATACGGGGGCATAACATTGACATTAGAGTGCAGAATGGATGTAAGGGGCATCACATTGACATTAGATGAAGGGGGCATCGCATTGACATTAGGATGCTGAATGGGTGTAAGGGGCATCACATTGACATTACATAAGGGGGCATCACATTGACATTAGGGTGCTGAATGGATGTAAGGTGCATCACACTGGCATTAGATAAGGGGGCATGACATTGGCATTAGAGTGCTGAATGAATGTAAGGGGCATCACATTGACATTAGATAAGGGGGCATCACATTGACATTAGATAAGGGGGCATCACATTGACATTAGGGTGCTGAATGGATGTAAGGGGCATCACATTGACATTAGATAAGGGGGCATCACATTGACATTAGGGTGCTGAATGGATGTAAGGTGCATCACATTGGCATTAGATAAGGGGGCATAACATTGGTATTAGAGTGCTGAATGGATGTAAGGGGCATCACATTGACATTAGATGAGGGGGCATCACATTGGCATTATGGTGCTGAATTGATGTAAGGGGCATCACATTGACATTAGATGAAGGGGGAATTGCATTGACATTAGATGAAGGGGTATCACATTGACATTAGGGTGCTGAATGGATGTAGGGGGCATCACATTGACATTAGATGAAGGGGGCATCACATTGGCATTAAAGTGCTGAATGGATGTAAGGGGCATCACATTGACATTAGATGAGGGGGCATCACATTGGCATTAGGGTGCTGAATGGATGTAAGGGGCATCACACTGGCATTAGATACGGGGGCATAACATTGGCATTAGAGTGCTGAATGGATGGAAGGGGCATCACATTGACATTAGATGAAGGGGGCATCGCATTGATATTAGGGTGCTGAATTGATGTAAGGGCCATCACATTTACATTAGATGAGGGGGGCATCACATTGACATTAGGGTGCTGAATTGATGTAAGGGCCATCACATTTACATTAGATGAGGGGGGCATCACATTGACATTAGGGTGCTGAATTGATGTAAGGGGCATCACATTTACATTAGATAAGGGGGCATCACATTGATATTAGGGTGCTGAATGAATTTAAGGTGCAACACACTGGCATTAGATAAGGGGGCATCACATTGATATTAGGGTGCTGAATGAATTTAAGGTGCAACACACTGGCATTAGATAAGGGGGCATCACATTGATATTAGGGTGCTGAATTAATTTAAGGTGCAACACACTGGCATTAGATAAGGGGGCATCACATTGACATTAGGGTGCTAAATGGATGTAAGGGCCATCACATTGGCATTAGATAAGGGGGCATCACATTGACATTAGGGTGCTGAATTGATGCAAGGAGCATCACATTGACATTAGATAAAGGGGGCATCAGGTGGATATTGGGGTGCCAGATTGATGTAGGGGTATCAGAATTATATGATGGGTGCTGGGTGGATGAAGGGGGGCGTTGGGTGACTATAAGTACTACTTGATACTGAATATACTGTATTGCTCCTCTTTGATGCCAGGAATTGGCCAAGCACTCCATAAACTGCCATCATATCCTGAAGAAAACTGGGCCAGGGGGGCATTTGTGCTCAGGCTTCTGCCTGTCAGGCCCAGTACACCCTCACCCCTCTACTTTCCATCTTCCCAAGCAGTAGTACAAAGTAGCCCACAACCCCCCTATTACTATTAATGCCATAGTGGCGGGTACTGGGGGGGGGGGGGCGCCTGCCGCTGTAGGTGTAGGGTCCGGCTCCAGCACCAGGGGAAATCATTCTTGAGGCCCACCAAAGAAAACTTGCTTTGGGGCCCACCCTTCTGGTAAAATACATATAGATTTAATGATATAAAATCTAAGGTTTATTTACCAAACAACTGTAACTGCCTGAATAAATAAAAAAACACTCAGAAACCACTTCAAGCAATTGTGAAACACAGTTTTAGACTTGGATCCCTGGTACTGCCCTGGGTGGCACTAGGTTAGTGTCTGATGGCCACCGGAAGACCCTCTAGCGGGTCAGCGAAGGGTGATGTTCCATAGGCAGCCCAGGCCAGGGTGGGTGACAGCTGAAGTGACCAGGGCAGGGCATTTACCCCCCGGGGTTCGGGAGCTGGCAGCAGACATGGCAGCCATAGGGAGATCCGGGCACGGGGCAGGAGAGGAGGCGCCCCTGGTGTCCCGGAGTCGGGGGAAGTCCCGTGGCGGGCGCACATTGGTGGGGCGGCCTCCCGGTGCGGGTGTCAGTATGGAGGAGGCAGAGCTGCGGAGCGGAGCAGGAAGCGCCTGGAAATAGGCGCCCGCCGCCTCACACATACATATATACACCGGGCCACCGAGCCGCCATGGAGCGCCCACCTCAGCAACACACCGGCACCGGGCCGAGCAGCAACAGCAGCAGCCGGAGCAGCAGCCGGGCCACCTCCGCCGGCTCGTCACCCTCCTCCTCCTCCGGGGCCCGAGGGGCGCCACACCGACCGCACATGGAGGGAACCCTCAGCAAGTACACCAACCTCCTGCAGGGCTGGCAAAACAGGTAACACCCGCTTACACCCGCCTCTATCTATACTGTATATAGAATACTGTATATATATCCCGACAAGTACACCAACCTCCTGCAGTGCTGGCAGGGCTATACTGTATATATATATAATACTGTATATAGAGCCCGCCAACACCCGCCTGTATCTATACTGTATATATATAATACTGTATATAGAGCCCGCCAACACCCACCTCTATCTATACTGTATATATATAATACTGTATATAGAGCCCGCCAACACCCGCCTGTATCTATACTGTATATATATAATACTGTATATAGAGCCCGCAAACACCCGCCTGTAACTATACTGTATATATATAATACTGTATATAGAGCCCGCCAACACCCGCCTGTAACTATACTGTATATATATAATACTGTATATAGAGCCCACCAACACCCGCCTGTATCTATACTGTATATATATAATACTGTATATAGAGCCCGCCAACACCCGCCTGTAACTATACTGTATATATATAATACTGTATATAGAGCCCGCCAACACCCACCTCTATCTATACTGTATATATATAATACTGTATATAGAGCCCGCCAACACCCGCCTGTATCTATACTGTATATATATAATACTGTATATAGAGCCCGCCAACACCCGCCTGTAACTATACTGTATATATATAATACTGTATATAGAGCCCGCCAACACCCGCCTGTATCTATACTGTATATATATAATACTGTATATAGAGCCCGACAACATCCGCCTGTATCTATACTGTATATAGAATACTGTATATATATCCCGACAAGTACACCAACATCCTGCAGGGCTGGCAGAACAGGTAACACCCGCTTACACCCGCCTCTATCTATACTGTATATAGAATACTGTATATATATCCCGACAAGTACACCAACCTCCTGCAGTGCTGGCAGGGCTATACTGTATATATATATAATACTGTATATAGAGCCCGCCAACACCCGCCTGTAACTATACTGTATATATATAATACTGTATATAGAGCCCGACAACACCCACCTCTATCTATACTGTATATATATAATACTGTATATAGAGCCCGCCAACACCCGCCTGTATCTATACTGTATATATATAATACTGTATATAGAGCCCGCCAACACCCGCCTGTAACTATACTGTATATATATAATACTGTATATAGAGCCCGACAACACCCACCTCTATCTATACTGTATATATATAATACTGTATATAGAGCCCGCCAACACCCGCCTGTATCTATACTGTATATAGAATACTGTATATAGAGCCCGCCAACACCCGCCTGTAACTATACTGTATATATATAATACTGTATATAGAGCCCGACAACACCCACCTCTATCTATACTGTATATATATAATACTGTATATAGAGCCCGACAACATCCGCCTGTATCTATACTGTATATAGAATACTGTATATATATCCCGACAAGTACACCAACATCCTGCAGGGCTGGCAGAACAGGTAACACCTGCCAACACCCGCCTGTATCTATACTGTATATATATATAATACTGTATATACACCCGCCGCCTGCCTGTAAATGTACTGTATATATTCTGTATGTATCGCCGTTACTGTAGCCCAACATCAACTGCTGCCCTGTTACTGGAGCCCAACTGCTGCCCTGTTACTGGAGCCTGACACCAACTGCTGCCCTGTTACTGGAGCCTGACACCAACTGCTGCCCTGTTACTGGAGCCCAACTGCTGCCCTGTTACTGGAGCCTGACACCAACTGCTGCCCTGTTACTGGAGCCCGACTGCTGCCCTGTTTCTGGAGCCCGACTGCTGCCCTGTTACTGGAGCCCGACTGCTGCCCTGTTACTGGAGCCCGACTGCTGCCCTGCTACTGGAGCCTGACACCGACTGCTGCCCTGTTACTGGAGCCCAACTGCTGCCCTGTTACTGGAGCCCAACTGCTGCCCTGTTACTGGAGCCCAACTGCTGCCCTGTTACTGGAGCCCAACTGCTGCCCTGTTACTGGAGCCTGGGAGCCTGACACCGACTGCTGCCTTGTTACTGGAGCCCAACTGCTGCCCTGTTACTGGAGCCCGACTGCTGCCCTGTTACTGGATCTCGACTGCTGCCCTGTTACTGGAGCCCGACTGCTGCCCTGTTACTGGAGCCCGACTGCTGCCCTGCTACTGGAGCCTGACACCGACTGCTGCCCTGTTACTGGAGCCCAACTGCTGCCCTGTTACTGGAGCCCAACTGCTGCCCTGTTACTGGAGCCTGGGAGCCTGACACCGACTGCTGCCTTGTTACTGGAGCCCAACTGCTGCCCTGTTACTGGAGCCTGACACCAACTGCTGCCCTGTTACTGGAGCCCAACTGCTGCCCTGTTACTGGAGCCCAACTGCTGCCCTGTTACTGGAGCCTGACACCAACTGCTGCCCTGTTACTGGAGCCTGACTGCTGCGCTGTTACTGGAGCCCGACTGCTGCCCTGTTACTGGAGCCGACACCGACTGCTGCCCTGTTACTGGAGCCCAACTGCTGCCCTGTTACTGGAGCCTGACACCAACTGCTGCCCTGTTACTGGAGCCCAACTGCTGCCCTGTTACTGGATCTCGACTGCTGCCCTGTTACTGGAGCCTGACACCGACTGCTGCCCTGTTACTGGAGCCCGACTGCTGCCCTGTTACTAGAGCCTGACACCCACTGCTGCCCTGTTACTGGAGCCCGACTGCTGCCCTGTTATTGGAGCCCGACACCTACTGCTGCCCTATTACTGGAGCCCGACACCGACTGCTGCCCTGTTACTGGAGCCCGACACCGACTGCTGCCCTGTTACTGGAGCCCGACACCGACTGCTGCCCTGTTACTGGAGCCCGACACCAACTGCTTCAGGTTACTGGAGCCTGACACCGACTGCTGCCCTGTTACTGGAGCCCGACACCGACTGCTGCCCTGTTACTGGAGCCCGACACCGACTGCTGCCCTGTTACTGGAGCCCGACACCAACTGCTTCAGGTTACTGGAGCCCGACACCGACTGCTGCCCTGTTACTGGAGCCCAACACCAACTGCTGCCCTGTTACTGGAGCCTAACTGCTGCCCTGTTACCGGAGCCTGACACCAACTGCTGCCCTGTTACTGGAGCCCGACACCAACTGCTGCCCTGTTACTGGAGCCCAACTGCTGCCCTGTTACTGGAGCCCAACTGCTGCCCTGTTACTGGAGCCTGACACCAACTGCTGCCCTGTTACTGGAGCCCAACTGCTGCCCTGTTACTGGAGCCTGACACCAACTGCTGCCCTGTTACTGGAGCCTGACACCAACTGCTGCCCTGTTACTGGAGCCCGACTGCTGCCCTGTTACTGGAGCCCGACACCAACTGCTTCCGGTTACTGGAGCCTGACACCGACTGCTGCCCTGTTACTGGAGCCTGACACCGACTGCTGCCCTGTTACTGGAGCCTGACTGCTGCCCTGTTACTGGAGCCGACACCGACTGCTGCCCTGTTACTGGAGCCTGACACCGACTGCTGCCCTGTTACTGGAGCCTGACTGCTGCCCTGTTACTGGAGCCCGACACCTACTGCTGCCCTGTTACTGGAGCCTGACACCGACTGCTGCCCTGTTACTGGAGCCTGACACCGACTGCTGCCCTGTTACTGGAGCCTGACTGCTGCCCTGTTACTGGAGCCCGACACCTACTGCTGCCCTGTTACTGGAGCCTGACACCGACTGCTGCCCTGTTACTGGAGCCTGACTGCTGCCCTGTTACTGGAGCCCGACACCTACTGCTGCCCTGTTACTGGAGCCTGACACCGACTGCTGCCCTGTTACTGGAGCCTGACTGCTGCCCTGTTACTGGAGCCTGACACCGACTGCTGCCCTGTTACTGGAGCCTGACACCAATTGCTGCCCTGTTACTGGAGCCTGACACCGACTGCTGCCCTGTTACTGGAGCCTGACTGCTGCCCTGTTACTGGAGCCCGACACCAACTGCTTCCGGTTACTGGAGCCTGACACCGACTGCTGCCCTGTTACTGGAGCCTGACACCGACTGCTGCCCTGTTACTGGAGCCTGACTGCTGCCCTATTACTGGAGCTGACACCGACTGCTGCCCTGTTACTGGAGCCCGACTGCTGCCCTGTTACTGGAGCCCGACACCTACTGCTGCCCTGTTACTGGAGCCCGACACCAACTGCTGCCCTGTGCCATAGACTTTTGCCTTGTTACATAGTGATGGCTGCTCCTACTGTAAGAGACTGTTGGGAAAACTGCCTTGTCACAGTTAGTGACCGCCCGCCCCCTTTCAGTTTCAGTTCAACTGCCTTGTTACAGGAGCCTGCTGACAGCTCAGTTGTTGTAGGGCAGCAATGACAGGGTGGTCACTGAAAGTGAAAGCTAGAGACTGTTAATAACAGTCACAGGAGTTGGTTAGTGACTGCTGCCATATGCAAAACCCTGTTATAAACTGTCCTGTTACAGGAGTAATGTTAGTAACAAGTGTCCTTACCCAAGGAGCTACCTTGTTACAAGAGCCTGTTAGTGACTGCAAGTGACTGCCAGAGAGTTAGACATCCTCACAGGAGTCTATTAGTGATACCTGCTTTTATTTCAGAGATGGTTGTAAAGTGCCTTGTTACAGGAGCCAGTTATTGACTGTTCCAGGTCAATGGCAGATGGAGACCATACGGTCCATCTAGTCTGCCCTTATGTGTATACTGTATGTACTCTTTATCTTAGGATAGATGTGTGCTTATCCCAGGCATGTTTAAATTCACTTACCGGAGATTTCTCAACTACCTCTGCTGGAAGTTTGTTCCAAGCATCTACTACTCTTTCTGTAAAATAATATTTTCTAACATTGCTCCTGATCTTCCCCCCGACTAGCTTCAGGTTGTGCCCCCTTGTTCTATCATTAAGCTTCTTCTTAAAAACACTTCCCTCCTGAACCTTATTCAATCCTTTCGCATATTTAAAGGTCTCAATCATGTCCCCCCTCTCCCTTCTTTCCTCCAGACTGTACAAATTAAGTTCTTTAAGTCTCTCCTGATACGTTTTAAGTTTAAGCGTTTCCACCATTTTCGTTGCCCGCCTTTGGACACGTTCTATTTGAATAATGTCTTTTTGCAGGTAAGGTCTCCAGAACTGCACACAGTATTCTAGCTGTGGCCTTACCAGGGCTCTATACAGCGGCATCACAACCTCCCTCTTCCTGCTGGTGATGCCTCGAGCTATGCAGCCCAGCATCCTGCTTGCTTTTCCCACTGCCTGGCTACACTGTCCACTCATCTTGCAGCTATCAGTAATCAGTACCCCTAAATCTCTCTCCTCCGAGGTCCTGGCTAACACAGTGCTGCCCATACGGTACTCAGAGCAGGGATTCCTTCTACCCAAGTGCATTTAGAGACATTAAAGGGTTATTCCACTTTCGATGGCATTTTAAAAGTATCCATGTGTGTGGCAAAATGATGTCTTCAATGTGTTAAGCTTATCTGTTATTTTTTTTTAATTTTCTATTTGTTTGCAACTCTTTGTTATAAAAGAAAACAGTTTTCCATAGCAACAGTGTGTTTACCTTAACTAAGTGGTGATTTTGAGTACATATCATAGGCTTCCTCACTCTAGCTTGCTTATCATCTGTTTGGCTAAGGCATGGGCGACAGGTTAACCCATTCTGCTGAAATTCAACTTCTTCAGTTAGGAACAGTCACAGCCTTGTGTTCCAGTAGCAAGGGATAATGGCCGGGTTCTCATTGGGCTGCTTAGACTTAGCCAAAGCTGCTAAAGAGTTCACCTGTTACATTGGAAGAATTGTGGGACTTGTAGTCCATTGTTTTTACTCAAGGCCATGAAAGCCACTAACGCTGTAGCAAAACAGTGTAAGAAATATGAGAATCATAGAAACCGCTTGCTGATGAGTAAATCACGGGTATGAGGGCACAATCCAAACTCATTCCAGAAGAGGAAACAATAAGGTAGAACACCAACAACCTGACAAAAGGGAGTTTTCCTTTAAACTCCAGTTTCCACTGTTTTGTCCATTTATCCGGTAAAGCCAAATCATTTTCCATGTTGCAGACACCTCCAGGAGTCTCTACCCTATTACTAACCTTTGTATCATCAGCAAACAGGGAAACTTTTCCTACAAGCCTTCTCCTATATCTCTTAATAACATATTAAAAAGAATGAGGCCCAGGACAGAGCCTTGGGGCAGAGGCACAGCTAGGCTTTCTGGCACCTGTGGTAAAGATTCAAAAGGTTGTCCCCCACCTGTGCTCAGGACCCCCTTTGGCTCCCCCTGACCTGCTGCACCCCCCTGCTCCCCACCTATCCACTCCCCTGCCTTGGGGTACACCACTTGTAACTTGACTTTGGGCCTTATTTATCAAGGGCTAGCGCCAGGTAGTGTCTGACGAGCGCCAGGTACTGCCAGCTAACGGCGGCTACCGACTCAAGTACGCCCGGCGGCGGTCACAATGACGCATTTATCACGCTAAATGAGGCTAGCGCCGGCGAGAGCGTCAGCTAGCGCGGGATTCATCATGTAGCCGACTGCAACGAACAGCGCCGCTATTAATCCCATCACAGCGCCAGGTATGACCTGTCGCTCCCTGGCGCTCTCCAATGCATTTCAATGGAGCAATCTTTAAATATTCATGATTAATTGATTTTATGTTTTTTTTTTTTTTTTTAACTGTCAAAAATTTTGGGACCACTACGGCAATGTTAGATATTTTTTTTAAGGTAAAAAAAAATGTACAGAATTGATATTACAGGTCTGATATTAATGTATTCATATTACAAAATGTTTAGAAAAACTTGTATAATTTTTACATTAAAAAAAAATGGTTGTTTGGGGGTTAAAAACTACTTTACACACATCGCCGCCAGCGCTCTGGGGTTTAAACAAGGAATTCACAGCGCGAGAAATTTTTGAGCGTGATTTTTTAATGAATCTGCAGCAAGCCGTTCGCTCTGGCCACTCGCTGTCAGGCGCACCCATACAACGCAGAACCTGTGAAACATCGACCCCTAACCCCGTATTCAACATTACCGCACACCGACTGAGTCGCTGTCAACAAGCAAACCCCGGCCAAGCACAGCGAATACTAGCTGGCGCTGTGAAAATCACGCTACTGGCGCTCATCTGTCGCTACCTGGCGCTATTAATGAATCGGCCTCTTTGTTCAGATTGCACACCATTAACAATAACACTCTAGTACCGATCCGTAAGCCAACTGGAAATCCTAACTTCAATAACTTATCTATGATCTCTTTATGTGGTACAGTGTGAAAGGCTTTGCTAAAATCCAGCAGAGTGATCATCCTCATCCAACACTTTAGTGACATTGTCAACGAAATCAGTCTGACATGATCTGCCCTCAGTAAAGCTGTGCAGTTTTGGGTCCAACGAGGACTGTTGCAAAGTTCCTTGTTGCTGGAGCTGTATAAAGGCAGCTGCCCTGTCACAGACTTGCGAGAGGCTGCCTTCTGCGAGAGACTGTTACAACTGGTTCCAGCACTGTTAGTGACTGCTGCTGTTCTAGACACTGCCTTGTTATAGGAACCTTTGACAGCTGCCATAGTCAAGATACCTAGAAACTGCCCTGTCACAGGAACCTGTTGGTAACTGCTGCCGTTTGTGAGAGACTGTTGGCAACTGCTTCATTATAATGGGCAGTTAGTGATGCTGCCTTCTGCGAGAGACTGTTGGCAACTGCTTCATTATAATGGACAGTTAGTGATGCTGCCTTCTGCGAGAGACTGTTGGCAACTGCTTCATTATAATGGGCAGTTAGTGATGCTGCCTTCTGCGAGAGACTGTTGGTAACTGCTTCATTATAATGGGCAGTTAGTGATACTGCCTTCTGCGAGAGACTGTTGGCAACTGCTTCATTATGGAGATCAGCAGACATATACGTCACTCAGAAACTTCATGTAAGCATATGTATACGCTCAGCGAGATAACTTTTTCAATGTGCTCATTAGCATAAAGCTTTTTCTTAACACCCGAAGTGATTGTTATCCAGAGAATCTTCAATTAACTTTTGTGCAAACAAATCCCTCCACCTATAGATTCAATCACGTACCAGCTCCACAATAGATAAATCGCGTTGATCAATTTAGCTCCGCTTTAATGGCTTCACCAGCTCTTTTAAAGTGGACCAACACCCACGGGTGATCGGCCCGGGAATCTATAAGATTCCCGGGCCGATCACCTCCCTCCCCGCGGGACATCCGAGATCGGGGTGAAACCCCCCCAAACACCCCAAACACCCTTACCTTATCTTCGGCGGCGGCCGGCCGCCGCCGCCTCCCTCGTGCCCCTCTAGGCGGGCGCGCGCGTGTCAAGAGGGATGCGCGGGAGGCGGCGGCGGAGGAGCCGCTTGTCCGGGACTGTCAGATTGCTTGTCCGTCGGCGCTGGGAGCGGGGAGAGGTGGTTTTTCGGGTGATCGGGGGGGTTTCACACAGCGGGGCACCCCGATCGGGGGTGCCCCACCGAAGTGGACCAAGACCCAGGATAGTCAAAATCCTGGGTGTTGGTCCACTTTAAGAGCTATATCCACTTTGGCCTCTCAGTATTATTCTCATCAGCCAGACTTATATCCAAATAGCCAACACTCAGGCAATACTTAAAATCATCCTCAATTTATTAAACTGACATGAAAAAGAAAGGGAATAAAAACCGCACATAGCGTAATACTGTTGCCACAAATTCATAAACTATCCTGCGGTCTCCAAGAATGCTTACATGAAGTTTCTGTGTGACGTCTGCTGATCTCTGTATAAAAAGGACCGGATGTGACATCGGTCTATAGCTTGGAGCGGGACTTTAATAAGAATCATATATTTTTTGATGTATGTTTGATATATTTTGCGCAGTTTTAAAGGGAGTTATTGCCTTTTTTTATATATAGCTGCTTCATTATAATGGCCAGTTAGCGACTGCTGCCTTCTGCGAGAGGCTTCATTATAATGGCCAGTTAGTGACTGTTGTCTTCTTCGAGACACTGTTGGCAACTGCTTCATTATAATGGCCAGTTAGTGACTGCTGCCTTCTGCGAGAGACTGTTGGTAACTGCTTCATTATAACAGGCAGTTAGTGACTGCTGCCTTCTGCCAGAGACTGTTGGCAACTGCTTCATTATAACGGCCAGTTAGTGACTGCTGCCTTAGGCGAGAGACTGTTGGTAACTGCTTCATTATAACAGGCAGTTAGTGACTGCTGCCTTCTGCCAGAGACTGTTGGCAACTGCTTCATTATAAAAGCCAGTTAGTGACTGCTGCCTTCTGCCAGAGACTGTTGGCAACTGCTTCATTATAACAGGCAGTTAGTGACTGCTGCCTTAGGCGAGAAACTGTTGGCAACTGTTTCATTATAATGGCCAGTTAGTGACTGCTGCCTTCTGCGAGAGACTGTTGGCAACTGCTTCATTATAATGGCCAGCTAGTGACTGCTGCCTTCTGTGAGAGACTGTTGGCAACTACTTCATTATAATGGCCAGTTAGCGACTGCTGCCTTCTGCGAGAGACTGTTGGCAACTACTTCATTATAACAGGCAGTTAGTGACTGCTGCCTTCTGCGAGAGACTGTTGGCAACTGCTTCATTATAACAGCCAATAGTGACTACTGCCTTCTGCGAGGGACTGTTGGCAACTGCTTCATTATAATGGCCAGTTAGCGACTGCTGCCTGAGGTGAGAGACTGTTGGCAACTGCTTCATTATAATGGCCAGTTAGCGACTGCTGCCTGAGGTGAGAGACTGTTGGCAACTGCTTCATTATAATGGCCAGTTAGTGACTGCTGCCTTCTGCGAGAGACTGTTGGCAACTACTTAATTATAATGGCCAGTTAGTGACTGTTGCCTTCTGTGAGACACTGTTGGCAACTGCTTCATTATAACAGCCAATAGTGACTACTGCCTTCTGCGAGGGACTGTTGGCAACTGCTTCATTATAATGGCCAGTTAGTGACTGCTGTCTTCTGCGAGACACTGTTGGCAACTGCTTCATTATAATGGCCAGTTAGCGACTGCTGCCTTAGGTGAGAGATTGTTGGCACCTGCTTCATTATAACAGCCGGTTAGTGACTGCTGTCTTTGGCGAGAGACTGTTGCAGTGTGCCTTGTTACAGGGGCTTGTTAGTAACAGCTACCCTACTCAAGAGGCCCAGAAACTGCTGCATCACCAGAGCCTGCTAGTGACTGTAGGTGAAAGCAAGAGACTGTTATAAACCTTCACAGGGGCCTTATTATTGACATCTGCCTTTACTCAAAAAGACGCTTCCTTGTTACAGGAGTTTGTTTGTGACAGTTGCCCAAGAGACTGTTAGGTACTTCCCTGCACAAGAGCAGTTGGTTGTCCTATGTTAGAGCCTGTCATGTCTCAGGAGTGTGTCAGTGACTGCTGGCTTGTGCAAGAGACTGTTGCACAGTGCCTTGTTACAGGAGCCTGTTAGTGACAGTTGCTGTTACTCAAGATACTCGTCAATTGTACCACAACCATTCACCAGTCTCAAGTCATCTGCACCACAACCCATGTTCCTGGACTTTTCCCAGGAGACCTTAAATCAGACTGTGTCACCAAAATCAGACTGTGCCAGAGGACCCAAGACTCCCCTATTACCTGATCTCAATGGAAGTGTTACGTGCAGTGGCCATGCCCACCCCCCAGGCCAGCTTCTCATGGTGAGTTATGTGTAGCACTGGTGTCAGGTGGGAGGGGAACCTTCTCTGTTGGCAGGGTCTGATTTGAGGTATGTTGGGAAAGTTCAAAAAAGTGGACTTTCCCTTTAAGCCATATATACCATAGCTCAACCAGTAGCCCAGATCAGCTGTGCCACAATTTAACCCAAAGGCTGATTCAACTGTATAGCCCAACCCAAAGCTCAAGCCATCAATGTCACAGCTCAACCGACAGCCCTTATCATCTGTATCACAAGCCAACGCACAGCCCTATTCATCTGTACCACAACCCATCACAAAACTCAAGTCATCAGGACCATACCTCATCCAACAGCCTAATATGTCACAAAGACTAAGCCATTGATACGACCAGTAGCCCAGATCAACTGTATCACAACCCAGCCATAGTCCAGATTATCTGCACCACAACCCAGCATTAGTCCATGTCACCCACACCACAAACCAGCCATAGTCCAAATCATCGGACTTGGACTGCACCGCAATCCAGCACCACTCAGCAATAGCCCAGATATCTGCACCACAACCCAGCCATAGTCCAGATTATCTGCACCACAACCCAGCCATAGTCCAGATTATCTGCACCACAACCCAGCCATAGTCCAGATTATCTGCACCACAACCCAGCCATAGTCCAGATTATCTGCACCACAACCCAGCCATAGTCCAGATTATTTGCAGCAAAACCCAGCCATAGTCCAGATTATTTGCACCACAACCCAGCCATAGTCCAGATTATCTGCATCACAACCCAGCCATAGTCCAGATTATCTGCACCACAGTGACCCAGCATTAGTCCATGTCACCCACACCACAAACCAGCCATAGTCCAAATCATCTGCACCGCAATCCAGCACCACTCAGCAATAGCCCAGATATCTGCACCACAACCCAGCCATAGTCCAGATTATCTGCATCACAACCCAGCCATAGTCCAGATTATCTACACCACAACCCAGCCATAGTCCAGATTATCTGCATCACAACCCAGCCATAGTCCAGATTATCTACACCACAACCCAGCCATAGTCCAGATTATCTGCACCACAACCCAACATTAGTCCATGTCACCCACACCACAAACCAGCCATAGTCCAAATCATCTGCACCACAATCCAGCACCACTCAGCAATAGCCCAGATATCTGCACCACAACCCAGCCATAGTCCAGATTATTTGCAGCAAAACCCAGCCACAGTCCAGATTATCTGCACCACAACCCAGCCATAGTCCAGATTATCTGCACCACAACCCAGCCATAGTCCAGATTATCTGCACCACAACCCAGCCATAGTCCAGATTATCTGCATCACAACCCAGCCATAGTCCAGATTATCTACACCACAACCCAGCCATAGTCCAGATTATCTGCACCACAACCCAGCCATAGTCCAGATTATCTGCACCACAACCCAGCCATAGTCCAAATTATCTGCACCACAACCCAGCCATAGTCCAGATTATCTGCACCACAACCCAGCCATAGTCCAGATTATCTGCACCACAACCCAGCCATAGTCCAGATTATCTGCACCACAACCCAGCCATAGTCCAGATTATCTGCACCACAACCCAGCCATAGTCCAGATTATCTGCACCACAACCAAGCCATAGTCCAGATTATCTGCACCACAACCCAGCCATAGTCCAGATTATCTACACCACAACCCAGCCATAGTCCAGATTATCTGCACCACAACCCAGCCATAGTCCAGATCATCTGCACCACAACCCAGCCATAGTCCAGATTATCTGCACCACAACCCAGCCATAGTCCAGATTATCTGCATCACAACCCAGCCATAGTCCAGATTATCTATGCCACAACCCAGCCATAGTCCAGATTATCTGCACCACAACCCAGCCATAGTCCAGATTATCTGCATCACAACCCAGCCATAGTCCAGTTCTTCTATACCACAACTTAGACATAGTCCATATCATCTGTACCACCCAACTCAGCTTTATCATAGCCCATCCCATAGTCTTATGCATCTGTATTACAACATGGCTCACTGTTCACTCTATATGAACCACAACCCAACCCACACCCTTATTTATCTGCACTGCAAGCTGCCCTTCAGCATGATACATACTGTGTGTTTTCCAGACCAGCAGCCCAATATATCTACAGTGCAATCCAATTAACCTAACCCCATCCCCACTTTTACTAATTTATCTGTACTTTCTTTGCGAACAGTCCAGTTCATCATTACCATAACTTGACACACTGCCCCATTCATCTGTCCCCTAACCTGCTTCATATCTGTTACAACCCGGCCCTCAGCCTGATTTATACATTTAATAACTTGTCTGCCCTCTGATTAACTGGTTCCCCAGATGTGACTTCTATAGTATTATTCCAGTATCAGCTTTGGGAGGGGGGGGGTCCCAAAGTTCTGCATGACTGCGCGGGATTGGTTTTGTTATAATCACACAGCCGATGAAAACAATCGCACATGCCGCCCTTCTGCCGCTGTGGAGAAAGTGATAGGCGGCCATTATTCAGCCTATCCATTCCCCAAATCAAGGCGGCCATTAAAATATTAATAATGGATTGGCAAGGGCAGTCAGTATTTTATCTGCCGCAAAGCAAATTAGATCAGAGGAGTATTTGTTGGTAAGTGCGTGCGCTCAGACAATTTACTCAGCAGCCACTTGACATGCTAAGTGACAGTAAAAGCTCTGCAGAATTAATGAGGGGTGCATGCGCAGGGGGGGATCGAGCAGATCGTGATCACAAATAGATTTAAATAATTGACGGACAATGCCGGAAGCTTTATTTAGAGTATTTAGAAGAATCACTGTGCAGCCAGCCGGATTAATCCCATGAATAACATTCAACTGCTAACACTTCTAACATTGTTTTTTCATGTCAAATCAAAAACAATATAAAAAGTACAAAATGCAGCATAAATAGCCCTTGAAGAACACATTATACAAAAAGACTAAATAACACATAACTGGAATAGAATGACCAAGAAGTCAAACTTGATCCTCACGTGTCGTAGGCATGCTGCTTTTTATAGGAATATATATAAAGTGATGATCACACATGCAAGTGGAGGGTGTTTAATGGCTGTGTGTAAATCAGTGTGTAGGTTCAGTAGGTATAGCCAAGTGCAACTGTTGCAATAAAGCGGACCTAAATTCGGAATGACCCTAGGTCCAGTTATATCCCCCCCCTTAAATTCACTTAGAAATGTTTGCCTTCCCATGGTGGTGGTAGACGCATCCATGCTGTCACTGGTCTGCTGGTATGCACCATCTGCTTTATTGTTATGTGGGATGAGCGTGGAGCAGGTATCCCAGCCCAATTTTAAAGTAATTTAGAAGCCAAATAAAAAACCAAAAGGGTACTTACCTTTTGCCCCAAACAGCTGATCGGTGCTAGTAGGGCAATCAGCTGGAATCGAGGCCCTGCAGCATTCCGCACCATCCGGAGCCCGAAAATGAGTCGGGATTGATGGCGGGGGGCAGGGTCATTACCCCCCAATTCCTGGTTAAATGAGTTAAAGTGGACCAAAACCCAGGATTTTGACTATCCCCCCAGATCGGCGATGTCAACTCACCTCTTCTAGGTCCTACAACGCATGCGCGGCCGCTCGTCCAATCAGCACACACGGATCAGCTGATGTCATGTCGTCTAAGCTTTCGTCTAAGGCCAGCGGCTCTGAGCTTGCTGGCGGTCTCATCCACCGCTTCCCTCTAATAGGGAGCATGCCCGCTCCAGCCATTAACAAATGCCTGGGACAGGCACCCGCCCTGCCAGAGAGATAGCGGGGATGCAGCCGTGGCTCGCTCATGCACCGTTTGACCGGGAAACAAGGTAAGTGTATGGGGCGACCTGGGGGGTTTCACACAGTCCACATATAAAATCGGGATGCCCCGGGTAGAGGGAATCGGTTTTGGTCCACTTTAATAGAAAGAATAGAACTAGTCTTCGAAACCGTATCACCGCCTGGGGTAAATCTTATAACTTATTTCATATTTTAACATAGCACTTTTCAAAAGTCCACAACTATGTGGAGAGATGATATAAGAAACACATGTATGTAAAAAAACAAGCTTAACCGATTGAAACCATGAGAAAATAAGAAGAGAAGAAAGGAAAGAAAAAAAGGGAAATGGGGAAAGAATGATGGGATGGATGAGGAAAGTTAGGGATTAGAGGAGTTGTCATCAAGGAGATCTATCAGGTCAAAGGTGCTGAGGTCTAGGTCGGGGGCCGCTACTTGATGTGTGACAATAAGCTAACCAAGGATCCCATGTCTTATAAATCTGTGGTTGTCTGTAGTTATGCTGGTTAACTTATCATTAATCATCACCCATTACAACTTGCGAAGGATGAATAGTTTAGATATTTTTGTAGATTTCCAAGCTGAAACAGTGGCCATTCTTGCAGCTAGAAGAATATAGGAAATTAGATTGTGGAGAGGTCTAGGCATGTCTGGGTTTGTATCCCCAACAGAGCCATCCTGGGATTTTGCTGAACTTGGAGGGCAGTTACCTTAAATATTTAAGTGTGTACTTTTTGTCCCCCACAACTGATCAGTGCTAGTGTATCAATCAGCATCTAATCTGATCGCTGGATCTGAGCATGCACCATCCGGGCCAAACATGGGGTAGGGTTTGATGGCGTGTCAGGCTCACGACAATCGCAGGAGTATTGCGATGCCTTTCCCATTCATTGCAATGGAGTGGGTGTGCTGAGGCCTGACACGCCCCCTTCATCGTAGTGAATAAAGAGGGTCTGGTCACTCCTCTGTAACTGATGGATTAAAGTTCAGACCCGGGGTGACACGAGTAGAGGCAGGTGACTATGCAGGCTCAGATCCAGCGTTCGGGCGACTTGCTGATCGCTGTGCTAGCAATAATCAGCTGTAGGGGACAAATGGTAAAGTACTCTTTTTTGGCTGCTAAACCAATTACGAGTAGAACCAGCACTCATTTTACACAAAAGGGTTGTTGGTCCAAGCATGTGTCGCCACCAGCCCCAGTTTTCCTTACCGGCACGAGTTCCCCCATTGCAATCTGGCCCAGCAGTCACATGATCAAGTCACTTGATTGCTGGTGGCTAATTGTGGGACCAGTTTTTACAGAGGGAACAGAGTGGGTGGGTGTGCTGCTTAGTTTTTACTTTGTTTACTATATTGTGTTGTTATTAACAGTTAATGTACAGTTGTTATCGGCTGATCTCACGTTGGGCCGCTTTGCAGGCGGTTTTGTTGTATTGGACAGAGGTTTGTTTTTTGGGTAATGTGTTGCAGCTTTTCCTCAGTGTTTCAGCTTCAGGCTTTAGTATATACTGCTTGGGGACTCATCTCATTGACACTTTATCATCATATTTTTTTTTCAATACCAATAAAAAACTTTTTGGGCCGTTCTGTAGATGCTACCTTCCCTCATGCTGCATCTGCCATCAACCTTGGAGATCAGTTTACAGGGTAATAGGTGTGGTGGGGGCGTGGTTTAATCAGTAAGCATTTTTATTCACCAAGTTTGTACATTACATACACCAAGGACATTTTTTGGGGGTGTGGCTTATCCATAAGTAGCCATAATAAATAAGTTATACATGGGTGAGATATATTATAAATATATCAATAAAGCTAAAATATGACAAAGTAATTCTGACCTTGCTTCACTATTACAATGTCTGACACTACAAAGAAATGTACTACAAGCCTCCCCCCTACCTTGAATGGATAAGCTGTGATCCTCTGCTGTTAATCTAAAACACTCACTGCTCCCATCACGGTAAAACTACACATTCTCCTTATAACCTACAAAACCCTCTCCAGATTATTCATCAGACTGGTATAGGCTTCCCCTGCTACTTGTTTAAATCCTCCTCCTGCTCCTGGTCCGGGTGTCAAACCCATAGGCACCAAGGGTCTAATCTCCATCCTTTATAATTCAATCAACAACCCCCCTAATTGTAGTGACTTGCCATATGTTTTGAAGTGGGCTTTGGAGCTGGGAGAGGCGAGGAGGATTGTTAGAAAATTTGGCTAACAAATGCTTGTCAGTCGAAATTTCGCACATATCTTTAATAAGATGGTATTATGTCCCTACTAGAATCGCTCATTTGGTCCCGGAATATTCAGATAGATGCTTTAGAGCACACGTGCTTGTCCTACGGCCCTTGGAGCCATCTGATGTGGCCTCTGGCCTAATGTGGGGAAAGTGGGAGGGGTAAATAGAACTGATGTGTAAAGGAAGTAATTATTTGGTAAAATAGTTTTGCTTTGTTAATTCTAATTAATTCTAATTAAAATGTGGGACTTATCGGGGAGGGCTATAAATAAGGGACTCATATATTCAGGGAAGTGAGGCAATGAGCCCGTGCATTGCTAGCATGTGGGGATTGTTACATATGAATGCCGAAGTGTGGTGGAAGGACAAGTGGGGTTCGTCAAGTCAATGAATATCCTGATATCCTCAGCTGTTGTTGAATATCTTCATTTTGCTATTCCAAATAAAAAAATTCTAAATCTATTCATGTCCCAAATCGAAGTGGTCCACACTCGTCAAAGGGTTGAGCACCCCTGCTTTATGAATATGATATGCCCAGGGATGTCATTTACATCTGGTAGAATTGTCTAGTAGTTGTCCGCATATGGTCCAGAGTATTCGGTTTGACTATTACCCTCTTCAACAAGTCAGTACGTTGGGATCCTTGGGTGGCTCTCTTACATCAGGGAGAGGGGGATCTAACTAGAGATCAAAATAAAATAAACGTTCGGTCTCATTTATTAAAGTCAAACACAGAATGAATACTTTTCTTGTCAATGAGAGGCTTACCAGTATTTGCTGACACGCTTCCTAAATTTTTGCAGGTTTGGCAGCCTTGGATTTCTTACGACCACCCTAGTATGGATCAATCAATATTGACTTGAGGGGCTTGTGGGGCCTGTGGGGGTGAGGCACTTACAGGGCACTTACCTTCTCTTTCTTCTTTTGCTATGTTCTGCCGGTAGACCTGTGCACTGCTGGACCCCTTTCCCTTCCCCTTTTCTCTCTTGCTTTTCTTCTCCTTCTGTTCTCTCTTTTGACTTTCCTTTCTTAATATTTTCACCTTGGATTATATAAGTGTTTTGACTAATATGCAATTAATTTGCCAATGCATCGAAATTGATATATCTATGGCTCGATTTTATATATCTAGTAGACTTACCGGTATTTGTGTTCTCCACCCAGCAGTGTGTATGTGCGAAACATTCTATTTCTCATTAATGTGATGTGTCTAAACAATAACCAATGCCATTTTCTCTTTTTCTGTAAACTTTATTGCAAGCTGTCAATAAAAAAAAAAAAAAATCAAAAATATTGCACACTGGTGATCCTCCACTAGGATGTGCAGGTGGACAAGAAGTCAGGCCTCCGGTGTGCAATATCTACAGCATTTTGGGATGATGGCACTGCTGGCAGAAGGGTTTTTACTGTGCATGCAGTATGGGTCCCCATAAAGTGGTCCTACACTCCCCTCCTGTCTGTATTGAGTGATAATGGTTTCAGGCTACTGTTGCTCTAGAACAAGAAAGGTTACCAGTGGAACCCAGTTCTCCCAGTTCAGCCGGTAATGGTGGGCTGATGGATTCCTTAATCCAGGAGTGGCCCTGCCCCTGGCCAGCAAAGCAGGGAATCTCACCCATACCAAGAGCACCCAGTAATTTTAGGGACTGGATGTGGCAAGCAGGAGGTCCTTCATCATGCATCAGCCCCTCTACTACCCTGCCACCACCCTAAATCATTAGCATAAGCATCCAGTATGCTTGGGAATGGGGGGAACTCATTTCACCTCTGTCCCTGACATGTATGCTTGAGGTAGTCAAGCATATGTAGGTAGGGGGTGTCCTAAATGGTCGTCTGAGAGCACAAGTTGGCACTAGCCCCACAGCCCTGTCCTTAGAGATTGCAAACAATGCCTCAGAGGTGCCCTGCGGGTGGAGTGGGGGGGCGGGTGTTGGCAACGCTGCAATAAGACAGGCTGGGGGGAGGGCATCCAGAATGCTGGAGCCCCCCCCCACACATAACCCCCCAAAACGCCCAAGATTCTTACCCTAGCCACGATCCTCGCTGGGAATACAGCAGCGCTAATGGTCGCTGTCGCTCACGTGGGTTTGTGAGCGTGTCCATTGTTCTGGCTGCCGGAAAGCTCCGCCCACGTGAGCACGGGGGGCAGTTGTGGCGCTGTATTCTCGGCGAGGATCGTAACTCAGGTAAGAATATTGGGCATTTTGGGGGGTTATGTGGATTCTGGATGCCCTTCCCCAGCCTGTCTTATTGCGGTGGTGTCAACACCTGCATGCCATCTGCTGCTGTTAGCAACCATACACCAAGTCTGTACACCAGGGGAGCCCTGTACACACAGAACACTGCTGCTATGTCTGCTGCTGAGGTGCTTACACATGCTCAGCAGCAGTGTTCTGTGTGTACAGGGCTCTTTTCTCTCTTCTTGTAGAATAGATCATGGTGTGCTGGCTTGATGTACGGTTGCTATTAGCAGCAGATCGCAGGTAGTGATATAGGCTTCCATAAAGCACACATTTCCTAACAGAGAATCTGAATAATCTCAGCACCCAGAGGAGATCCTTTGGCACACAGTAATATAAACTTTTCAATAATATACACTTTTAAAAATGCTTCTGAATGGACTTTCCAGGATTTTGTACCTTGCCATTTTGTTCTGGGAAGAGGTAAGTTATTATGAGGGGGTTTCACAGAGCGGGGCATCTCAAAACAGAATGCCGAGGGAAGGCCAGAGGCTCAGTATTTTGTTCTGCTTTAAGCACTGTTTAGCAGCAATACAGGCGTGGGTGTGCATCATCCCTTTTTATGACTTAAAATAACTATCTTTAACTAACACATTTCCTTCAGTTGCATCAGCCACAGACAAAAGTAAGTGGGCCGAAGGCAATCCAATCATTTAGTGGCATTTGCCAGCCAATAGTGCATGAGCCTGATATGGCAAACAGCCAATCAGCTAGGGGAGGGAGTGAGTTTTGCTGAGTGATTTAGCAGTATACCTGGGATTGTAAAATCATGTGATTCCCAGGAAACCTGTTGACTTGACATGTCTGAGGTGTGACTGTAACCCAAACACATCTGATCTACAGAACTCAGAGAAAAGAATTTTACAGCAAGAGTCGGTGGGATTTATTGGTTATTCACCTTGACAGTTGCATTAAGTAACCCCCTTCTCTTTCCATATATTAAAGAAGATTTACAGTCAACATATAAAATAGGCTATACTCACCTTGTCTCTCACGCAGACCATCTCTCCTATTCTGGGGCTGCAGCTCTTACCTGATCCATGTTCCTCATCACCCACCCGATCACTCATCTCTTCCAGGTTCTCCGATTCGGGAGGGCATGCCCGCTCACAGTGACTGATGGCTAGGGGCGTCTCCACGTTATAGAATGATGTTCTGCGTGGGACACAAGGCGAGTTTAGCATTTTTTTGGGTTTGCTGTAAATTGTCTTTAAAGTGGACCAACACCCATGCTGGCACGGGTGTTGGCACCGTTGCAATAAGACAGGCTGGGGGGAGAGCATCCAGAATGCTGGAGCCCTCTCGCACATAACCCCCCAAAACGCTGAGTTTCTTACCCTAGCCACAATCCTCGATGGGAATACAGCACCGCGAATGCCCGCTGGCGCTCACATGGGTAGTGGGCGTGTCTATTGTTCTGGCTGCTGGAAAGCCCTGTCCACGTGAGCGCCGGCAGGCAATTGTGGCGCTATATTCTTGGCGAGGGTTATAGCTAAAGTAAGAATAGCGGGCATTTGGGGGGGGGGTTATGTGGATTCTGGTTGCCCTTCCCCAGTCTGTCTTATTGCGGCGCTGCCAACACCCGCACCTGCACGCTCGCTACCTGCCATCTGCTGCCGTTAGCAACCATACACCAAGTCTGTACACCAGGGGAGCCCTGTACACACAGAACACTGCTGCTATGGCCGCTGCTGAGGTGAGGGTGCTCACTCATGCTTACACATGTCCAGCAGCATTGTTCTTTGTGTACAGGGCTTTCTTCTTGTAGAATAGATCATGGTGTACAGACTTGGTTTACGGTTGCTAATAGCAACAGATTGCAGGTAGTGATATCAGCTTCCATAATATACACATTTGCTCTCAGCACCCAGGGGAGATCCATACAATAATATAAACTATTCAATAATATAAACTTTCAAAAATAGAAAATGCACTTCCTGGATTTTGTACCATGCCGTTTTGTTCCGGGAAAAGGTGAGTTAATATGAGGGACCTGGTAGGCTTCACACAGTAGGGTATCCCAAAACAGGATGTCGGGGGGAAGGCCAGAGGCTCAGTATTTTGTTCTGCTTTAAGCACTGTTTAACAGCAATACAGGCGTGGGTGTGCATCATCCCTTTTTATGACCTAAAATAACTATATTTAACAAACACATTTCCTTCTGTTGGCTGGCAGCGACTTCCGTTTGACATTTGTTAAATGGCACATGTACTGTAGGTGAATCGTTAAGACGAATTGTTAGCTGCATCATTCTGATTATGGTTTTGATTAGGTTAATTCAACATTCTAAAACTGATATTAACCTTATAAATGTCATAATGAAATAGAAAAACTTCCATAATGCCCCTCTATTATCGGGGGCATCTCCAGACACAGTGCAGGTTGTGGGGCCCTGGTACACAGTCCAATGGCACATGCGCAAGCCAAGGCCGAATCCCTGCTATCCCTCTAGCAGGGCGTGCACAGTAGGGCCGGGAAGAGGTGAGTTAGTTTCGGCGATCTGGGCACAGCGTAGCATCCTGATTTTGGATGCCCTGGGGGAGGGAATCGATCGGGGATGCCCCGGGGGCAAGGGCCAAAACCCAGGATAGTCAAAATCCTGGGTTTTGGTCCACTTTAAGGACCCATTCAAGTATAGCCTCTCAATTCAACGACTTGTTTTGTGTCAGGACAGTTGGGTTTTTATTTGGTAGCTGATTTCTATAAATATATCTTTCTTTTTTGACGGTCAGTCAGGTATTTTTACACCACAGGTTTGCTTTAAGCCTGGCAGTGATACACTCTGGCGCTGAGAACTTATCCAGATTGCATTTAGTTCAGTTTTACCGCTTGCTCCATTCTTTTTTAAACTAGACTTTCTTTGAAAGACATCGGGAATTGATTACATTTTTCCACAGAGAGGGCTTAAATGAAAACTGTGTGTACCGAGCTATATCCGATTCTGGATTGTTTCAAATTACAGCGGCTAAGTGAGGACGGGAAACTTCCATAAAGTTTTATAGCTTTTTTGTTACCTGATCTCCGAAACATTAGACGGAATAAATCATATTACCTCTTCCAATTACAGGGCTGCTGGGAAATTGAACCTGTAACAGAGAGGGCAGCAGCAAAATCCACCGGACCGGCAAATAACCTTGAGCCAGTGTGGTCCTAAAGAAAAATAACATAATTCTGTCTGTGTTACTATTACTGGATAAAAGGCGGCTCAAATGAACAGTTAGTCCAGTTGTTATCCTTGATTCAGTAAACTTGCCTTACTATAGCTCTAGGTTCTCTGCTTTGTTTCGGAATAATGCAAAAAGAGAGCAGGTCACGTATAATCCCAAAGTAAAGCTGCACAACCCCCATCAAAAGTTACAAAATTATCATAGCATCACTAAATACGCAAGACACATAAAACCAAGCAAATGCTGGCACCCTACAAAACACACTTCAGTCCTTTGGACCCCTTACCAGTTCACAAACAGTTAAAAAAACAAAACAAACAGCTATGTCTTTCCTTATCTGTCCCCTGCCAGGTAGTGTCTTCTCTGCTGGTCCACCGGGGTGGGGGCTCCATCCTGGTCTGGTAGGCGCATCCCCCCATGTCAATGATGTCACTGGAGGGGAGGGACATAAAGGGGGATTCCCGATGGCCAAGCATCAGCTTGGTGGGACACCAAGATAGGAGGGGGGGACCTGTTCCCACCAGACAAACCCCAGACCTGGCAGAGGATAGCTGAAGAACAATGTGGTAACAGTGCATTTTTTTAACTATTTGTAAGAGAGACCCTTATACCAGTTTACACGTTGTGGTGGGTGGAGCTATAGTATCCGACAATCAGGAGTACTGGATGACTGATGCTATCCAGCCAGGGGCTTCCGAACTGGATTGTCACTGTACTGGCTCATTATTATATATAACCAATTGATTACTACTGTACTTTTCCTACTATATCTACTTCTACTCTTACTACTTTTTTACTTATAGTAGTAATCAATTGTTATTTTTTTAATTCCTGTGGTTATTTGATGTTATAATAGATTTAGTTTATAATAGATTTTGTTGCTTCTTATGGGGGTCGGGCCTGTTGCAGAGTGTTAGTGCTGGGTGCAGCGGAGTCGTAATCCAGATAGATATAGAGGCCGATTTAATAGTAGCGCCAGGTAGCGACAGATGAGCGACAGTAGTGTGATTTTCACAGCGCCGGCTAGTATTTGCTGTGCTTGCCCATTGTTCGGTTGTTGACAGCGACTCAGTCAGTGTGCGGTAATGTTGAATACGGGGTTAGGAGTCGCTGTTTGACAGGTTCCGCGCTGTATGGGAGCGCATGACAACGAATGGCCATAGCGAACGGCTCCCAGCATATTCATTAACAAATCACGCTCAAAAAATTCTCGCGCTGTAAAATGCATGTTTAAACCCATGTGTTAAAAGTAGTTTTTTAACCTCCAAACAACCTTATTTTTGGAAAAAAATAATAAACAAGTTTTTATAAACATTTTGTAATATGAATAGTATACATTAATATCAGACCTGTAATATCAATTCTGCACAAATTTTTTTTTTTTTTTTTTTACCTTAAAAAAAAGATATAACATTGCAGAAGTGGTCACCGAATTTTTGACATTAAAAAAAAAACAAAAAAAACATTAATATCAATTAATTATGAATATTTAAAGATTGCTCCATTGAAATGCATTGGAGAGCGCCAGGTAGCGAGAGGTCATACCTGGCGCTGTGATGGGATTAGCAGCGGCTCTGTTCGCTGAAGTCTGCAACATGATGAATCCCGCGCTAGCTGACGTTCTCGCCGGCGCTAGCCTCATTTAGCGTGATAAATGCGTGATTGTGTTCGCAGCCTGGCGTTCTGGAGTCGGTAGCCGCCGATAGCTGGCGCTACCTGGCGCTAGTGAGACACTACCTGGCGCTATCCCTTGATAAATAAGGCCCATAGTAGTATAACAGGAACTGACTTTACTGATACATGAATGCAGTAAGAGAAGGTCACCTTACATGGTGGATAAACATAGACAGGAAAAAAAAGGAGGTACCAGTCATAGAGCAACTGAAAGCGCAAGAAATAACAACACAAAATGCAAAGATTCTACACCTGAGCATTGGTTACAGCGCCATCTAGTGTCATAACATGTCAAAGCTGTAAACTGCAGTAAATCTAGTAAAGGTCACAGTAATTACAAGCTGTAAGCTGTTGCAAAGTATTATATCTCCAACAGGGCCGATATTGTGTGGAAGGACTTCATTAAAGTGGACCAAAACCCACTTTGGAGTTTATGAGACTCCAGGACATGCTTTTTCCTCCCCCCGGGCATCCCGAACTCAGATGCCTTGCTCTGTGAAACCCCTTTCGGGGCCGGTGCTAGCATCACTCGTCTCCCGTTTCGGCTGTGTCAAGTGGTGCCGCGCGCGCTGCTCCCACGTGAAACTAGGATTCAATTCAGCTTTTCTAGCTGCACATAAATATGCACGGCGGGAGAAGCTGATTGGACGAGCAGCTGCGTCTGTGCCATGGGCTTTAGGAGAGGTGAGTGAGCTTGGCATTTTGGGGGATTCACACAGCGGGGCACCCAAGACCAGGGGAGCCCAGGGGGAAGGATCAAAACCCAGGATAGTTTTGGTCCACTTTAAAGTCTTGTTTACACCTCAAGGCAGGTGTGTCTAGTTCAATCTTTCCGTGGAGGGGAGTCCTTGCCGTGGGACTCCCCATGACTATTGTTTTTTTTGTTTTGTTCGCTTGACAGGGACATTAAAGGCTCTTCCTAGGCACAAAACAATCTTTACTCTCCCTTCATCCCCCTTATCTCTGGTGTTCAGCTCCTGTGTATTAAAACTTACCATTTTCCGAGAACCAGCACCTTGCCATCCAGACCCCGTCTCTATTCTGATGGGAATGGCTGCCTCCTCCAGGGATGGAGAGGGTGTGGCAAGCCTCAGCAAGTGCCCTCAGTTGCAAGAAATAAAGTGGGCATGCAGAGAGGCGGACATTCTCTCATGAATGGAGACAGGCACTGGGTGCTTAAAAACTCAGTAATCGCTAAGTTTCAAATCACTGTATGGAAGAGCTGATGGGGAATAGGGTAAGTTTAGTTTTTTTGTGCCTGGGAACCTTTTAATTTTTACAGTTCAGTGCATCTTGTTACCAACGTGGAGTGGACAGTTTAGGTGTTACGTGGGGTGTTCAATAAGTTATCTACTTAAGTATGTTCTATCAATTTTAGAGCGCTGAGCTTGTCTGTCCAGGTTGAGACATGTCTGAATATGTAACACACACACAGCAGTTCAGTTTGATCAAAGCACTGGAAGTGACAGTATAATACAGTGCGGGTCCCCAAAGAAAGTGAGGGATTGGAGCTTAGTTCAGTGATTAAATTCCTTAGACAAGAAGAATTGAAGCATAAACAGATGAAGAAGATTGCTGTATATGATGATGATGACCCCAGGTTATGGCCTGTTTAAAGTGGACCAACACCCAGGATTTTGACTATCCTGGGTTTTGGTCCACTTACCCGGGGCACCCCGATCGGGGGTGCCCCGCTATGTGAAACCCCCCAGATGGCTAGCTTCAACTCAGCTCCTGCGGCGCATGCACGGCCGCTTGTCCGATCAGCACGTTCGGAGCCGCTGAGCTATGCGCGTCAAAGCGACGTCTTACCTCAACGGCTCCGAGCGCGCTGGCGGCTGCATCTTGCACTTCCCGCTAACAGGGAGCGTGCCTGCGCCGGCCATTCACAAATGGCTGTCGCGGGCACGTGCCCTGCTAGAGAGAAGTGCAAGATGCGGCCCGTGCATGCGCCGTTGGACCGGGATTCAGGTTAGGTTTGTGGGCGTCCTGGGGGGTTTCACACAGCGGGGATGTCCCGCGGGGAGGGATTGGATTGGCCCGGGAATCTTATAGATTTTTATTTAAGCATCTTCAAAGGAAGTGTGCCATAAAATGGAGGTCATACTTTTGGAAGATTGTTGTGCCAAAGTCAGTATTATAGCTCATCAATTAGATATTTCAGTTGGCACAGTCTCCCTTATCATTCATAATGTTTTGATGAGGTTGCCGCCCATGTTGACGCCTGAGCAAAATACTTGTTGCCAGCAATTTAGCCAAGATTCTTTAGACAGCCAGAAGAAAATCCAGAAAACTTCTATCCTCAAATTCTTATGGGTGATGTAACATGGATCCACCACCATGATCCTGGGACCAAACATGAGTCCATGCAATGGAAACGCTAGGGGTCACCAACTTTGTGAGCAGGAGTCAGCTGGAAAGATCATTGCATACAGAAGGTGCTTTATTACTATAATTCATGGCACATAAGACAGCGATTACTGGAGACACCTATGCTTCAACGATGAAGGCATCACAAGGTAAGTTGCCCGCAGTTATGTTGCTGCTTCACAAGTCTCACAAATCACAAGCAGCTATCAGGGAATACAGCTTCTAGGAGTCCAGACCTGGCTCCCAGTGAATACTTTCTCTATCATAATCTGATGGAATATCGGCGTAGGTAACATTTTCCTGATGATAATGCATCAAAGGCAATAACTGCGTTCCTGCTGCAGCAAGAAGTCTCCTATTCTTAGGGCATCTGATCATTGGAGGTGTTTTCATATAGAGATAGATAACTTATTGAGCACCCCTCTAAATAACCAAGATACATGTACATTTATAAACTCCTGTAATGTTCTCTCTTCTTTGTATTATGTATATATTGGTCCTAATTTTGTGAGCTATTTTTAGGAAAGTTTGTTGTTTTCAAAAATGTACCAAACCTGATGACATCTGTGACATCAGGCAATGTCACAGTACACAGGTATGGTAGCCGAGGGTAAGGGTTAAAGTGATTGGCAAGTCAAAAGTAAAAAAAAAAAATATCAGTATCAATATCAGATATTGAGTGATTCCTCCTTCCTATGTCTCCTTAGTGAGGAGACATACAGCTCATTCAGCTTTCAATCCCCACCCCACTGATCTGGTCCATCAATCAGCCTTCAGTAGACCAAGAATGGAAACGCCTCCCACTCCCTCCCCAGACATCCTGATTGGCTGCCTCTCTCTGCAGCTTTGAAACCATGCCCTCCTTCCTCCTCTCTGGTCACACTATGTGTAGCCTTGTTGCCTGGTCTTAACTGTTAAAAAACACACATACACTAGAGTAAAAAAGTCAACCCCCCCCGAAAGGGGGTCAGGGGGGAAAGCTAGGCACGTGCCTGGCGTTTAACGGTAGAGAGGCAGCCGCGTAAATTTTATGTGGCTTGCGTTAGAAGGGTTAATAGTCAAGTAAGCCAAGAATCTTCCAAGTATCATGAACTTAGTTAAGCTGGTTGTGATTGGCTGAAGAGAATCAAGCCTTTAGGAGCCCAGAAAAAGTGCAGTGAAAAGAAAAGCTCCATTTAAAAACCTAACTGGCAGAAAATATTACACGTTTCCCTTGATCTCTGTTATCAATCTCCATAGAAGTTGCAGAACATGTTACTTAGGGAAAGTCCACTTTGGATGAAGTTTTTGAAGGTGTATATTTTTTGTGGCAAAAATGATGTCCTTCGGTTGAGTTGATTTAGTATTTTTAGATTTTTTTCTTATGTTCGAAAATGGGTGCTTTATGGAAGCAGTTTTCACTACCTGCAATCTGTTGCCATTAGCAATGTACACCAAGAGCCTTATTCATGAAGGGATAGCGACAGGTAGTGGCTATTTAGCGACAGGTGAACGCCGGCCACAGCACGCAATTCCTCATTTATGAAGGAGATTCTGTTCAGCCACTGGGATAACGAACGCCATGTAGCATCCGATTCATCATTATCCCAGCCTCAGCGTACAGCACCGGCGTTCAGCCTTGCAGAGCGCCACATCTTACCTCTCGCTACCTGGCGCTCTCCCATACATTTCAATAGACGTTTTTTTTATTCTCAAATAATGTTGTGACCTCTCCTGCCCTAGAAAAAGCCATTTTTGAAAACTTTTTTCTTTTTTTATATATTTATGCAGAATTGACATTACAGGTCTGGCATTGATGTGTTCATGTCACAATGTTATAACAAAGTAATTCCATATGTTTTCGCTTTGTTACTGGTGGATACATGTTCAAAAACAGCCTTTAATCACAAAGCCTCGGGCACTCAGCGAAGCATTTTTGAGCGCCGGCAGTGTGTGAGGCTGTTTTTTTGATTAATATGGTATGAGTCGTCGCACTGACCAGTCGCTACCATTCGCTCCTATACATCGCTGTACTGCTCAAATAGCGACTCCCCACAACGTATTCATCAATGCTGCACAGCGACTGAGGTGCTCTGAACTAGCGAACCACGGGCGAGCACAGCGACTACTAGCGGGGGCTCTGAAATGCCTGCTACAGACGCTCGTCTGTCGCTACCAGCCGCTAGTAATGAATCAGCCTGCCCGTCTGTGCACCAAGAAGAGAGATGTGAGTCTTGGACACGCAGAACACTGCCGCTGGGCATGTATAAGGGTGAGTGAGCTCCCTCACCTCTGCAGCAGCCATAGCAGCAGTGTTCTGTGTGTGCAGGACTCTCTTGTTGGTGTAGAGACCTGGGGATTCTGAGTCAGATGAGAATTCTCACTCCTTTTTTAGTAGAGAAAATTGCTATTGACGTTCATTGTCTACTGGTATAGATTTTCACCTGGCTGAATCAGACCCAAGGCAGACAATGAAAGTCAATGGCAGGTTTCCCACTTGGCTCTGAATTGATCCCTCAGATTGCAGGTAGTGAAAACTGCTATCATAAAACATATTGGAAACATTGGGAAAAAAAGTATTCCAGCCTCACCCCACAGCGCCAGCGAGCGACTGTCACGATCACGCTCAGCCCAGCCAGACAGAGTGTGATGGTACCAGGGTTAACACGCCAATAGACCCCCAGACAGGGACTACTAGTCCCAGCAAGTCATCAATTAACCCTAATAAACGTGTATCACCAGAGCTTCCCTCAGGAAGGTGAGCTCATCTATTTAGAGGTCAAAGACTAGAGCTGATTAATTAAACATTTCATCTGATAAAAGGTATCACAGTGCTGGATGTAATTTACAACAATAAAATGACATACAAAAATACAGAAAGAGTATACAGCAAATAACAGTTCAAAAATAAAGTCCTTACGCAGTCCTTTTTGTTGGAGTTTTCTGTGGTTGCTCGTTGCTTGGGATGATGTTATGTTCCCAGGTCCTTAGCTTGTAATGCACACCAACATGTCAGCTCTCCTAGCTTTTGTTAGCCAGAATTTGGAGGGAAAAATGGCTTAACAGGACACCTTCCATTTCCATGGAATTCCTAAGGGTGGGGTGGGGGAATTCTATTTCCCAGGTCCCCTTATCTGATTGCCGGTTTATGGCCAGAGCAAAGACAACAGCCTGGCACTTCAAAGAGGAAGTATCACAGAGTCTTAATTAAGTTGGAATGTACACGCTGCATGGCCCTGTTTTTATATAGGAGGGTGTTTTATGGCACACGGGTGGAGGGGAAAGCTGCTGGTCCATATTCAAATATACACACACATATATACACTCATAATACGTATGTTCTATAATCATGCCCTGGGCATGACACCTCCCCCTTAAGATGGCGAGTTGGGAATAGTGACCCACAGTCACTTTTCTCAAAACGCACACCTAAGATGAGATGAAAGGTCCCCAGTCGCTTTTGTTCCTAGTGCCACCCGGATCCACAGTAGTGGGTTCAGGCCGGCCTGGGCCTGCAGGCGGAGTCTTTCTAAGCCCTGGGGCTTCCAAGCCTAATGTTGGCATCTGGGGGGCTGTGCTCGAGGCAGGTAGGGACACATCATCACCAGGTAAGAAGCACAGGGGCCCAGGGGCATGTTTTTCCTCTGCATCTGAATTATTGGGCAACACTGGGATTTGGCTGTCCATGTTCCCAGGAAATCCATCTGTTCCAGCGCCTGACGCAGGTGTTGAAAGAGGGACTCCTGTGATCGGGACACCAGCAGCCATGTTTCCCACATGTTGGTGAATAAGATGAAGGGGCCCGCATGTGGCCGGAATGACCCTCATGTTAGGCCAATGCGTAGTTTGCTCCATCTCCCTTGATCCTTCCTGCCTCTCACTCAGCTTTGATACAGGCTGCCCTGGGTCTGCATCACGTGGCAGATCCCAGGAGCCTGGGGTTGTTCCCTTTGCCACAGCCCCAGCTTTGGGACGATTCAGGAAGTCTGCGGTTAGCCACAGGCCCTCCTGACTCGGCCCAAATGCTCGGTCACCTGGCTTTTCCGGGGAGCTGGAAGCTAGGCTTCCTAACTGCCTTCCAGAGTTGTCTGTCTGCAGTGCTGGCTGCAAGGTGGCGCTACCTGTCCCAGCCCACTGCCTTTCTCTCTCCTGGGGCCCTAGCATGTTTTTGGAAAGGGACTCGCAATACAGGATATTGTTTTCCCAATATACCCGATGCCCATCTGAGTTAGCGCCTGGCTGCTCAGCACGCTGTCTCAGCCCTTCAAGGGAAGGATCACTGCGCAGAGCTTCCCGAAAATGTTCATTGCCCTCCCCCCATCTCGTGGCATCAGGGGACACATTTCCCTCAGGTGAACTACCATCTCCACCCTCCTCTGCTTCGGTTTGTGAGTCATCACCATCCTCCCTTCTTTTTACAGCTGCAGCTCTGGCACACTGCTGACGTGTAACCACTGCCACCATTGATATGCCTCCCTGGGGTTTACCTTCCTCCCCCTCAGTCCCGGACATAACATTGTTACAGGCATCATATACAGCTACATCACTCCTTCCTCCCTCCTCCTCCTCAGCCATCTCCCGCTTACAGGATGGGGACACATCACTCACTGCTGGTCCCTCATCCTTACCTGTCACCAGGGGCCCACCAACCCCTCCCCCTAGCCCATCTCCGCTAGGTTTTGACAAAGGTAATACATTGGCATTACATTTCACAATACACCCCACTCCACTTTTGGAAGACACAACTGGTTCAGTTACAGGTAAACATTTATCAGCCCCCTGCACTCCCTCCCAGTTATCACATTTCACAGTGTCCCCCAAAGTCTCGTACAGTACCTCAGAACGATCAGGGCTGTCTCCTAGCCCCTGTGGTGTGCAGGCAGTGTCCTCTGGAGCATAATGGCATAGCATCCGACCCAAATCATTCCCCAGCAGAACATTGACAGGGATGTCCTCAGAGACCCCCACCTCCCGCAAACCTTTGCCTGTACCCCAATCCAGGTACACACGGGCCATGGGTACAGCCGGGCGCACACCTCCAATTCCTTTTAAAGCCATGGTTTTTCCAGGGATGATGTCCTCGGTATCCACCACTTCAGGCTGCACTAAGGTAAAGGAGGCCCCCGAATCACGTAGACCCACGGTCACCCGGTCACCCACAGTTACGCTCTGCAGGTTATCCACTCTTTTCTCCACTGTTCCAGACACCAGAAAAACGGCTGGGTGTCCTTCAACTGCCGGTGGAGAATTCTTTTTGTTGGGGCAGGTGGCACTCAGGTGCCCAATCTTGTTGCATCTGTAACATCGGCGGGTGTCCCCCTGACTCGATGTGGTTCCTGTTGCTCTTGGTGTGGACGGCAGGAATCTCCCAGTTGACCTACTGGCACTCTGCGGGTGTGCAGCTCCCTTCCAGGTACTTGATCCAGCTTGTGCAGAACCACGCTTCGCTGTTGGTGCACGGTTATTAGCAAAGTCATCTCCTAGTTCTGCGGCTTCTGCGACTGTCTTGGGCTTGCGGTCCAAAATCCACTCTCTGGCTTCACAGCTCCTTGTTTGGAGGAACTGATCCAGGACCATCAAGTCCTCCAGGGCCTCATAAGTGGTGACTTGTAGGCCCCCAGTCCATTGCCTGAATGCAGTCCTTAGCTGACCTGCATGTTCAGTGCAACTCTCTGTGGTGCTCTGTTGTAAAGTCCTAAACTTCTTCCGATAGGTTTCTGGAGTCAGATTAGCACTTTTTAGCAGGGCAGATTTTATTGCCTCATAGTCCTGGTCTCTTTCAGAGGGAAGAGAAGCAAACACATCCAGAGCTTTTCCTCGCAGCCGTGGGGTTAGGTATCGTCCCCACTGCTCTTTAGGAAGATGAAACTGCCGGCAAACCTTTTCAAATCCTCTCAGGAATATGTCCAAATCACCATCTTTCTCCATCATGGGGAAATGTTCCAAGCGGGGTTTGTGGTCACCCTCACCCTGCACATCACTGCGTGCGGATAAAGCGTCCCCTCTCAGCCTCAGGACCTCCAGTTCATGTCTGCGCTGGGCCTCTCTTTCTGCTGCCTGGGCCTCTCTTTCTGCTGTTTGGTACTGGAGAAGCAACTGGAGTTTAATATTAGCATCCACATCTCCAAGGTGTTGTAAAGCAGTCCGCATATAAGAGTCCAAGGCTTCATGTGGAGTACTGTCCTGATGGGGAGTAATGTGGTGTCCCTCGGTCCCCGCTGTAGGACTCAGCCTCACATCACTCAGCTCTGCTGCACGGGCATCATTTTCCACAAGATCGGCAATAAGCTGGTCCTTGGTCTTTCCCGCTGTAGGGATCTCCTTTTCTTGGCACATTAACTCCAGTGCGGGCTTGGACTGCTTGCGATATGCCTCCATATTTCCGATATGAAGCAGAGGGAGTAAAACAACAGATGGGAAGGACAGAACTGTCTTGCACTCTTTTTGGTATGTCACTTAGATCAGCACTGAGCTCTGTCTTTGGAATTTAAACACAATAAGATGTGAGCAAATTTCTTTTAGTGCTTAAGATTTTCGGGTAAAATCCAGCAAGCACTAAAAATCTCTAAATATGTCCCGACGCTGCCACCAGTTGTCACGATCACGCTCAGCCCAGCCAGACAGAGTGTGATGGTACCAGGGTTAACACGCCAATAGACCCCCAGACAGGGACTACTAGTCCCAGCAAGTCATCAATTAACCCTAATAAACGTGTATCACCAGAGCTTCCCTCAGGAAGGTGAGCTCATCTATTTAGAGGTCAAAGACTAGAGCTGATTAATTAAACATTTCATCTGATAAAAGGTATCACAGTGCTGGATGTAATTTACAACAATAAAATGACATACAAAAATACAGAAAGAGTATACAGCAAATAACAGTTCAAAAATAAAGTCCTTACGCAGTCCTTTTTGTTGGAGTTTTCTGTGGTTGCTCGTTGCTTGGGATGATGTTATGTTCCCAGGTCCTTAGCTTGTAATGCACACCAACATGTCAGCTCTCCTAGCTTTTGTTAGCCAGAATTTGGAGGGAAAAATGGCTTAACAGGACACCTTCCATTTCCATGGAATTCCTAAGGGTGGGGTGGGGGAATTCTATTTCCCAGGTCCCCTTATCTGATTGCCGGTTTATGGCCAGAGCAAAGACAACAGCCTGGCACTTCAAAGAGGAAGTATCACAGAGTCTTAATTAAGTTGGAATGTACACGCTGCATGGCCCTGTTTTTATATAGGAGGGTGTTTTATGGCACACGGGTGGAGGGGAAAGCTGCTGGTCCATATTCAAATATACACACACATATATACACTCATAATACGTATGTTCTATAATCATGCCCTGGGCATGACAGCGACCTTGAACAGCGACAGGTATGACCTCTCGCTACCTGGCGCTCTCCAATGCATTTCAATGGAGCTAACTTTAAATATTCATAATTAATTGCTATTAATTTTTTTTTTTTTTTAATGTCAAAAATTCTGTGACCACTTCTGCAATGTTAGATTTTTTTTTTAAGTTAAAAAAAATTGTGCAGAATTGATATTACAGGTCTGATATTAATGTATTCATATTACAAAATGTTTTGAAAAACATGTTTTTTTTTTTTTTCTAAAAATATGGTTGTTTGGGGGTTAAAAAACTAATTTTAACCCATCGCCGTCAGCGCTCTGGGGTTTAAACAAGCATTTCACAGCGCAAGAATTTTTTGAGCGTGATTTGTTAATGAATATGCTGGGAGCCGTTCGCTATGGCCGTTCGCTGTCATGCGCTCCCATACAGCGCGGAACCTGTCAAACAACGACTCATAACCCCGTATTCAACATTACCGCACACCGACTGAGTCGCTGTCAACAACCGAACAACGGCCAAGCACAGCGAATACTAGCGGGCGCTGTGAAAATAACGCTACTGTCGCTCATCTGTCGCTACCTGACGCTATTAATGAATCAGCCTGTAGGTGCCTCTGGTGGACTCCCCTCCATATTGCCCGCAAACCCCTTACCTTTCCGCCGGTCCCTTGCCGTGATTGCGGGTCACCACTGCATTTCCAGCATCCCTGCAGCTCCCGTGTCCAGCCGTTCAGATAGGCCAATGCTCAGGAGTGCATACTCCACAGGGGAGCCAGGGATGTGGCCACCAAAGTTTCCTATGCCGATTCACAGTCCGAAACAACAGCTTGATGGCCTGCATTAGTATGCACGGCATAAAGTGCTGATTGGACAAGCACCTGCACATGCGCCCTGGGTTTAGCGGAAGGTGAGTAGAGTGGGCGATGGGGGGGTTTATATTCAAAATCCTGGTGAATTTTGCTGCACAAAAATCCAGCACTTGGATAAAACTCTTCAAAGCGGACCAACCGTGTCCTATGGAAGGTTACATTTAAGAAAGAAACCTTGTATCAAGTCCCCTTAGTGTCCTTGTCCTGGTAATGAATTATCCAAAAATACAAACGGTTTTGGCTTTAAAGGAAAAATTGGGGGTAAATTAGGAGAAAATAAAATCTTCTTTTGGCTCTTATATTCCTTCTAGCGCTATTCTCAGTAGGTTTCTTTGCTCCCAGCATGAAACTGCGAGGAGGAGGAGGAATAAAACATCTAGTTTAGAACAATGGTATCCTGACAGGAACCAATAGCATACAATGGCATAGATGAGGAAAGTGAAAATTAAAATCACTATAACAGGAATACCAAGCAGTATTGAGGGCAGAAAACATCCAAATGGTAATGTACCTCGGTTTGGGGGAGCAACATAGATTCATTTGTTTTTGGGGGTTTTGGTCCACTTGTAATGGCCAATTTTAAAAGTCCAACAACATCCAACAAGATTAGGGCGCCATGCAGCCATGGCATCCCAATGTTGTTGATTGTTGTTGGACTTTTACAGTTGTCCATCAAAGCTGAGTTTTATTCAAGTGTTGGATTTTTGTTTGGACTCACCAACTGGACGCCTGTAGGGGCCTGGATCTTGCACGGTGAGACTCCATTGTGGGGAGCTGTTAATATGTTGCTGGACAGAAGGCCTGGCAGGGTTTTAAAGATTGGGCTGGCAGTTATAACGTTTTTAAATGCACAAAGTTTCTGAAGGAGTTTAGCATAGCAAAGCAGATATTCCAGTGTAAGAGGAAAAAGAAATCACATCTGAATGAGTTCAGAACATTTCTCTTGTATTTGTTCAGACACGCTTGCTTGGAGGCAGCCACATCCAACTGGCAAATAGTCCATCTGAATCATTTGTGTTCAATGGACAGTTTCCAGGATTCTGATGTCTGTACGTGGAGCTTTCTGTTCCAGATTCAGAGTTTTTCATGCCTGTTTTTCTACTGAATCATGTTGACATTCTGTTTTTTTGATATTTAAAGAGGAACTACAGCCAAGAAATTGACTTTCTTGGGAAATAGGTGGGGCATTCCTATTTTGGATACCACCCTTTGTGTATCCCCCAGGATGGCTTGAAAAATCACTTCTGCCTTGTTCCCATGGCGCATGTGCGGCATACTCAGCGAAGGACGTTCCATCCAGATTTACTTAGGCCCTTATTCATGAAGGGATAGCTTCAGGTAGTGCCTTGTAAATGACAGGTAGCGACAGGTTAACACCGGACACGGCACGCAATTACACATTTATTAAGCAGAATCTGTTGAGCGACTTGGATAACGCCATGTAACGTCCAATTAATTATTATCCCAGTCTCAGCGAACAGTGCTGGCGTTTAGCCTTGCACAGCGCCAGGTATTACCTCTCGCTACCTGTCGCTCTCCCATACATTTCAATGGACGATCCTTTTTCCAAGTGTACAGCACGGCCTGTTTCATTTCAATCATTACTTCTGGGTATTCTGCCACAAGGTGGCGCAGTTGACTGCAGAAGACTTGTGGCTGGTCCCAGCCCTAAAAAATGCCAGGAATCACCCATAGACCCCCATTGTTTCTCTGCAGTCATGACTGCGAAGACCAGAAGATGGCTCTCTATGTTTTTGCAGGTGAGCGGGGCAACCAAGCCTGCGGCCCTGCAAGCCTATTTCCACCCGCTTCCGGACCCTCTTGCCTCCCAGCCTTGGCTGACGGATCGGGTGATGTTAGGGGAGCACCTGGGACGGGTGCTCGGTGAGCTTTGCTCCGGGCCGCAGACCCTGTGCACTAAAGGGTAGCCGGCCATAGGCATATGGCGAGCCTATAGAGGGATGGGAGAAACCACTTCTGACCATGTGTCCCTCTGTTTCGGGGATGAATTTTGTGTTTTATTTTGGGGGGTCGTTATTGTCCTGGGCTCCTCTCACCCTTAATTCCATTCCCCCAGCCCCCCGCCCTCCCCCCCCTGTGTCCGATGATGCCGTTCCGGCCGCCGAATCCCCTCTCCTCTTCCTCCTCCCCCTCTCCCCGGGGTGGCCGTTGTTGGGGGGGGCGGGGGCCTGTTTCTGGCCTCCTTCCCCGCCGCCGGGGAGGCGCTATGGGAGTTGTCAGGGGTGCGGCCCTGCTAATGGCACTGGGCGACTTTCATCTGCTGCCAGGGCGGCTTCGCGTCCTACATTGGGGGCGGCGCCGCGTATCGTGTCATCTTCCCGCAGCCCACCCCTCGAGGTTCCTTGCTGCGGCGCCATCTTGCTGCCTGTGCTGGCCTATTGAGGGAGATTGCGTGCTGCTGCGGGGCCATTCTGCGCTGTCTGCTGGCGACTCTGGACGCGCGACAGGCCCTTCCTGTGGTTCTTTATCCGTTGTGTCAACCTGTCGCTTCTGCGCGCCCGGCGCTCGCCTTCACATTGGTCCGTGAGTTTTCTGAGGGGGTTACATTGTTGGTGCATGTGCTGCGGGATACTCATGGTTTTTCATGCTTATGTCTTGCAGCGGGATAGCAGTGTTGTGGTTTCTCCCGGTCCAATACTCCCTCTCCCCCCCGTCCCTTCTCCATTGGGCATCCCTTGGGGGCATCCCGGGTGGCTTCTCTTAGCCCTTACCCTGTGTTGGCCTATTGTGCCTTTCATAATCCCCATATGGAGGCTTCTGGGGATAGCGAGCTTGGGGGCCCTTCGGGGCAGGCTTGGCTGTGTGTCATGTGCCGGGCATCCCCTTTGAGTGGTGGCGGCGCGGTTTGTGTTCCGTGCGCCCAAAGTATTATTGCGGAACAGGTTGGGAGGAGTGCATCTCTTTCCAGTCCTGTCCTCCCAACGGCATCCCCTACTCCCCCGCGTCTGCATTTAGCCCCCAGTGAGGGGGAAGCTAGCAGGGGGTCGCAATCAGATCTGGCGCTGCGCGTAGCCAGCATTGAGCGACAACTGGCCCAACCGGCGGCGGGCAAGGCCTCTAGCAAAAAGCGGCATCTAGATGCCGAATTGTCCCTCTTTGCTGAGGAGGACGAGGGCCTTGACATGTATGGCGGCCGTGACTCCCCGGAGGAGGGGGAGTTGTCCTGTGACTCGGACTCCTCTGGGGATCATCAGGGCGAGTACGTTAGTGACCTAGGGTCCTCCTCGGATGAGGAGACCTGGCTCCCGGATGATAGCGATAGACTCTTGTCGGCTGTCTTTGATACATTACACATCGCCCCCCCCTAAGGTGGTGAAGAAGAAGCAGGGCGAGCTCTTCCGCCCTGGCAAGCAATGCTTGGAGTGCCCGGAACAGGGCCATTTCTCAAATATGGTTCTTAGGGAATGGGAACGTCCTAATAGGTTACCCTCGGTGCCCAAGGGGCTGGATAGACTGTATCCATTCTCGACCGACTTGGTTCAGCGTTGGTCGTGCCCACCTGAGGTGGACGCTCCGGTCCTGGGGCTTTCTAACACTTCAGTCATGCCGTCACCTGACACTACCACACTGCGTGATAGTGCGGACCGGCGTACGGGTCAGCTGGCTAGTCATGCTTTCACCTTTGTAGGGGCCGGTTTGCACCCAGTCTGGCCATAAAAAGAAGGTCAGGCGCCTTGCTGAGGCCGCCCGCTCTGGTAAGAAAAGGGAGGATTATAATTACCTTTTGCTTTGCTCTGATTTTATCGCCTTTGTGCTGGCTGCCATGGGCGATGCCGTCCGGCTTGGCGGTAGGGCCTCGGCCCTGTTGGTTGCTATGCGTCGGTCCGTGTGGTTGCGTCAGTGGGCAGCTGACACTGCCGCTAAGTCTCTCACTGGGATGCCTTTCACAGGTCTCCGTCTTTTTGGTGAGCGTCTTGATGTCCTGACCAAGAATGGTAGGCTCCCCCAACGCAGAAAGCAGGCTCGGCCCTTTTGAGGCTCCTCTTCCTTTCGTCCTTCAAGGGGAGGTTGGGGGTCCTCCTTCTCAGGTAGTCGCAGAGACTCTTGGGGTTGAGGCAGATCCCGCGGGCGCCCCGGTCTCTCCTGGGGAACCAAGCCCAAGCCCCCTCCCAAGGCCCCTCAGGCATGAGGAGGCGCCGTCACCCGACCGGGTGGGGCGACGGCTTTGGCTTTTTGCTCACGTCTGGAGGCTTTGCGTCTCAGACCGGTGGATTCAGGAGGTGGTTTCCTCCGGATACAAGATAGAGTTTGCAGCCTGGCCGCCCTCAAGATTCCTCCGATCCCGGATGTCTCTAAACCCTGTGTCGGCTCAGGGACTGCGGCTGGCCGTTCAACGTCTTCTGGCGTCCGGAGTCATTTGTCAGGTACCTCTTCAGAGTCGGAGGTACTATTCCAACCTGTTCACGGTGCCCAAGAAAGACGGTTCTCTGAGGCCCATCCTGGAGTTAAAGGGCCTCAACAAGTTCATCAGGTTCAAGCACCTTCGCGTGGGGACATTACGATCGGCCGTAAGTTCCCTTCGGCCGGGCGATTTCATGACCACGGTGGACATCAAGGATGCCTACCTTCACGTGCCGATCTTCCCAGGTCACCAGAGGTTCCTGAGGTTCGCTCTGGGGGATCAACACTACCAGTTTGTGGCCTTGCCGTTCGGTATCACCTCGGCTCCTCAGGTTTTCACCAAGGTGCTGGCTGGCGTCATGGCTCTCCTGAGGAACCAGGGCATTCGCATCCTCCCTTACCTGGACGACATTCTGATTGCTGCTCAGTCTCTTCATCAGGCCGAGAGGGATGCTCAGGTGGTGACGTCCACTCTCGAGTCCTTTGGCTGGATGATCAACTATCCCAAGTCTTCACTATCTCCATCTTTGGCGAGGTCTTTCCTGGGCATGACGCTGGATACTTCTCAGGTCAAGGTATTTCTCCCTCAGCAGAAAGTGGGGAGCATTCAGACGCAGGTGCGGGCCCTGCTGTCGTGTCCTCACCCCTCCATTCGGCAGGGGATGCAGTTGGTGGGTCTCATGGTGTCTTGCTTCGAGGCAGCCCCCTTTGCTCAGTTCCACATGAGACCTCATGTCGGCTTGGGATCGGAATCAGGAGTCCCTGGATCAGGAGTTTGCTCTGTCCCCTCTGGTCAGGCAGTCCCTCTCCTGGTGGCTGGACTCGAGGAATCTTCTAGTGGGCAGGTCCTTTCTGCCTCCACGCTGGGAGATTGTCACTACGGATGCCAGTCTGACCGGCTGGGGGGGAGTTTGGCAGTCTCTGAATTCCAGGGTCAGTGGGGTCCCCAGGAGGCCCACGCGCCCATCAATATTCTAGAGCTGCGGGCGATCAGGTTGGTTCTCTCCCAGTTGACCCCCTACCTTCGGGGTCGTTGCCATTGGCAAAGCGTTGCCATTGCATTTGTCTCTCACGCACGGCTCCGCCCCCATGAGCCTCTGCGGCTCACAGAGACGGAACCCGGAAGCGGAGAGGGACGCCGCAGCCGCGGCTCTCACCTGCGATCGCGGCGGAGACATCGCTGGATCGCAGGGAGAAGGTAAGGAGGCTGCGCCGCCTGCTCTTGCTCCCAAATCGATCCCGAGCGTGACTCGGGGTCACCGCCACTTACAGCGCAAATTGACCCCGAGTCACGCTCGGGATCGCCGCCAAGGGGGTTAATCAAACAGCCTCCGGCGCTCTGGGCTTCAGAGAAGCATTTTTGAGCGCCGGAGTTGTGTGAGGCTGTTTTTTTGATTAATATTGTCGGTCGCACTGACCAGTTGCTAACATGTGCTCCCATACAGCTCTGTACTGGTCAAATAGCGACTCCTCACAATGTATTCATCATTACTGCACAGCGACTATGAACTAGTGACCCACGGACGAACACAGCGACTACTAGCAGCGCTGTGAAATGCCTGCTACAGACGCTCATTTGTCGCTACCTGGCGCTAGTGATGAATCAGCCTGCCCGTGTCGCTGAGCTCAGTGCGGCAAAGGAAATCGGATTGGAGCAAGCCCAACAGGTCGCATGAACGTATGCTGGGAGTGTGGCCGCAGTGTGACGTGGGCTTATGCAAGAGGTAGATTGGGCGATCTAGGGGATTTCACAGTTTGGAATGCCCCATAGAGATGTAGACCAACCAACCCCCACAAGACCCGAGGGACATGTTGCTTCTATTTAAAGCGGATGGAAACCCACTTCTGGGTCCACCGCTCATCCTTCAGGCCCCCCCCCCCCCCGCCCCAAGCAGCCGACTGCTGCTGTAACTGGTGCTTATTTTTAGTGTTTATATTTAAAGCATCCGCTAAAATCCTAAAAATTAGGCTAGGGATTATTTTCGGGGTAGATCTTTTTCTGTTTCCAAAGTGGACCCAAACCCTTGATTTTGACTATCTGATTTGGTATGCCTCACTGTGTGAAACCCCCCAGGTCGCTCGGTAAACTCAACCTTTCCAATGGCGTGGGCTCTCCTCCAATTAGCTGTGCACACGTCAAATCGGCTAAGACTTCCCCACTACCCTCTTCACTAAGGCCTGGCACAGGCGCGTGCCTTGCTAAAGGTATAGCAGACAGCGGGCACGGTCCATGCATCCACCGTTGGATCGGAGAGAAGTTGAGTTTACTGGGTGATCTGGGTGTTTTACACGCCGAGGCATCCCAAATCTAGATGCTCAGGAGGGAGGGAATCAGATGACCCTGGAGTTTTATAGATTCCAGGGTCGATTTGGTCTGCTTTAACGGACACCTCTCTCCTTGAAGTTCTTGAGCTGTAATGGTTAATCAGGCAATTTAACAAGTAGCTTGTCCATGTAAGGTGTAGATTCTGCATCCTAAATTGTCCTATTTAAAAATACCCCTAAAGGGGTTCCGGCTAGTTTAACATTGTACTTTCTTTAGGGGTTTACCAAAGTACCTGGCAAGCATTCACCTGCTACATTCTTGGTAGTGCAGGCCAACCCATCAATACTGGCCATTTATAAATGTAGCCTAAATGTATACTTATACCGATTTTCTGATTCTTAGGTTGGCAGCACTGCAATTCGATTGAAGTATTCATGTGACCAGTAGATATTTTCTTTGAAAGAGCCTCTTGTTTTGTAACGCTAGGAAGCCCATAATTATTTTGTTTGTCTGCCCGTTTCTGATGTCAGCAAGTATTTTCTGTCTCACAGTGTATTGACTTCCCTTCAGCAGTCAGGGACTGTTCTGCTTACACCGTGATTACTGTAATGTCATGATTGATCGGCAGGGAAGCAGGCTCAGATCCCTCTGCATGCTATCCGGAGCTTCTTGTCATTTATAGGGCAAATATTTCCCTATCTTTTTCCTGACATTTTTCAAAGGTCCTTAAAGTGCAACCCCAGGCATTAATCAATCAGTGAAATACAACAAATTTAGAATCGGGAAGAAATTACAACTTTGTTATAAAGAAAGAAACTCAACAGTTTCTGAAAATGTGAACATTAAAATGATCACGAATGTTCCTAAAATAATTGATCACTTTAAGTTCTGAACCACTGACAGGTCAAAGAAACCCAGAGAATTGGAAGTAAAATAATATGAATATTGTGAATACGCAATTTATTTGCTACAATTGATTAATAGCAAATTATACAAAATACACATTTTGTGTATCAAAATACACAATTAAACTGTATTAAAGATTAAACTGACCAGGGATTCATCTATACAGTATAACCAGGTCCTTCTATGAGTCTTTCTTTGCCCCAGCTTAAACTGGAACAACACCCGTTTTTTCTTTAATGGGTGTGGGTCCCGCAGACAGTGAATAAAAACAAGCTCGTGGGGGGCACATAACCCCCCTTGCACATAACCCCCCCCCACCCACCCAGAACGCCTGATATCCTTACCTTCACTACGAGTCCCATAATTGGCTACCGGCGTGTACGTGGGGCATGGTCGTGTCCTCAGCGCTGGCCACCATGAACCCCCCCAGCGTGACTGCCCTGCAGCCAACCGTGGGACTCCTTTCCCTGCGCTGGCTTTTAGTGAAGGTAAGGATATCGGGAGTTCTGGGGGTTATGTGTGGGGGGGGTCCAGCATTCTGGATGCCCCCCTGAGCTTGTTTTTATTAGCTGTCTGCAGGACCAACACCCGTCAAGGATAAAACCGGTGTTGGTCTGGTTTAAATACACACCTTGAACTTTGATCCAAATGGTTACTCAGGGGTGGACTCGGCCAAAAAAATTCAACCTGCTCCCCTCTGTCAATTCCTCCACTGGTTACCTGTCTCTGAGAGTTCAGTTTGAATTTCTAACACTAACTTACAAAGCTCTCTCCAACCAGACCCCTCCCTACATTTCATCTCTTCATCCAGAAATACCAACCCAGATGCAACCTCTGCTCTGCTTCTGACATCCTCCTGTTTTTTCTTAATGCACTGCACAGCCTGTTTCATTTCATCCTTACTTCTGGTATTCCGCCACAAGGTGGCGCAGTTGACTGCAGAAGATTTGTGGCTCCTCCCGGCCCTATATAAAGCCAGGAATCACCAATAGACCCCCAGTGTTTCTCTGCAGTCATGACTGCGAAGACCTGAGGATGGCTCTCTACGGTTATTCGCAGGTGAGCGGGCAACCAAGCCTGTGGCCCTGCAAGCCTATTCCCACCCGCTTCCGGACCCTCCTGCCTCCTAGCCTTGGCTGGCGGATCGGTGAAGGTAGGGGAGTGCCTGGGTCAAGGTGCTCGGTGAGCTTTGCTCCAGACCGCAGACCCTATTACTGAAGGGTAGCCGATCCATAGGCCTGTGGTGAGCCTAGGGGTACGGAGGAACCACTGCTGACTGTGTTGTGCCTGTTTGGGGTGATTTTTTTTTATTGGGGGCTGTGCTGTGTGGGGGATTCTCCTTATGGGGGCTCCGTTCTTCCCCCCCCTCTCTCCTCTCTCCCTTTGACTGGTTGTTCCCATGCACTCTGCGTTCCCCCCCCCCCCCCGTTTCCCCTCCCTCTTCCTCCCCTCGCCTCCTGCTTCTCTATCCCGCGGTCCAGCCGTGGCGGGCGGGGGTGGGTGTCGGGGTCGGGCGAAAGCGGGCTTTTCCGCCCCTCTGTGCGGGTCTTTATTCCGCCGTTGCGAGCGCATTGCGTTCCGCGGCGGGATTCACTTGCTGGCATGGGTACGTCAGCGCCATTTTTAGTATGGGCGCCGGCATCTCGCGCCCTTTTGCGGGGGGCGGCGCCGCGGATGACGTTTCTCGCGTAATCCCCCTGCGGCCCGCCCCTCGAGGATCATCTGCGCCATTTTGGGAGGCCACGCTTTGCTGCTGCTGGGGCTTCCTCCGTGGCCTGGTCCCTCTACCTTCGTCGCTGGTGTTCTCTTGCGGTGTCCTGGCTCCTGTGTGTGTTGCGGTGTGGCTCAGCTGGTCTGTGAGTTGATCTGACGGGGGTTTGGTTTTGGTACATGTGCTGTGGGATGCTCATGAATGTATTGCTTATGTTTTGCAGACGGGATCAGCAATGTGGTTTCTCACGGTCCTATACCCCTCCCCCTCCGCCCGTCCCGGCGCTGTGGGGCATCCCTTGGGGGCATTCCGGGTGGGCTCTTTTAGCCTTTATTCCTGGTGGGCTGACTGTGCCCTATCTGATAATCACCATATGGAGGCTTCTGGGGATAGCAAGCTTGGGGGCCCTTCGGGGCAGCCTCGGCTGTGTGCCATGTGCGGGGCATCCCTTCTGAGTGGTGGTGCGGTTTGTGTGTTGTGCGTCCGAAGTATTATTGCGGACCAGGCTGGGCTGAGCGCTTCTTTCCCCAGTTCTGCGCTCCCTACGGCATCCCCTACTCCCCCGTGTCTGCATCTAGCCCCCAGTGAGGGGGACACGAGCAGGGGGTCCCAATCAGATCTGGCACTGCGCGTGGCCAGCATTGAACGGCAGTTGGCACGACTGGCGGCGGGCAAGGCCTCTAGCAAGAAGCGGCACCTTGCCGCCATGTTGTCCCTATTTGCAGAGGAGGATGAGGGCCTTGATGTGTATGCCGGCCGTGGCTCCCCGGAGGAGGGGGAGCTTTTCCGTGATTCAAACTCATCTGGGGGTTTTCAGGACGGTTGCGACAGTGACCTGGGGTCCTCCTCTGATGAGGATGCCTGGTTCCCGGATGACACCGATAGGCTTCTGTTGGCGATTTTCGAGACGTTGCACATCATCCCCCCTAAGGCGGCGAAGAAGAAGCAGGGGGCGAGCTTTTCCGCCCTGGCAAGCAACGCTTGGAGTTCCCGGAACAAGGTCATTTCTACAATATGGTGCTTAAAGAGTGGGAACGTCCTAACAGTGCCCAAGGGATTGGACAGAAGGTATCCCTTTTCGGCTGATTTGGTTAAGCGCTGATCGTGCCCTCCTGAGGTGGGACCTGGGACTGCCTAACACTTTGGTCATGCCGTCCCCTGACACTACTACACTGTGTGATAGCGCGGACCGGTGTATGGACCAGCTGGCTTGTCATGCTTTCACTTTTGTGGGGGCAGGCTTGCGTCCGGTCTGCGCTGCAGCCTTTACAGCCATTGCCATTAAGAGGAAACTCCGGCGCCTTGCTGAGGCAGCCATGTCTGGTAAGAGAAAGGAGGATTATAGGGACCTCTTGCTTTGCTCTGACTTTGTAGCTTTTGTGCTGGCTGCCATGGATGATGCCGTCCGGCTGGGCGGTAGGGCCTCGGCCCTCTTGGTGGCTATGCATCGGTCTGTTTGGTTGCGCCAGTGGGCAGCTGACACTGCAGCTAAGAAGTCCCTCAACGGGCCTCCCTTCACGGGTCTCCGTCTTTTTGGTCAGCGTCTGGATGCTTTGGCCAAGGATGGTAGGCTCCCTCAGCGTAGGAAGCAGACTCTGCCCTTTCGGGGGTCCTCCTCTTTCTTTCGTACCTCAAGGGGAGGACGTGGTCCCCATTTCTCGGGTAATCGCAGAGACTCCTGGGGCCGAGGCAGATCCCGCGGCCGTCCCGTGGGGGGATGGCTTCGGCTTTTTGCTCACGTCTGGAGGCTTCGCGTCTCAGACCGGTGGATTCAGGAGGTGGTGTCCTCTGGTTACAAGATAGAGTTTGCAGCCTGGCCGCCCCCAAGATTCCTTAGATCTTGGATATCTCAAAACCCTGTGTAGGCTCAGGGACTACGTATGGCCATTCACAGTCTTCTGGCGTCTGGAGTCATTTGTCAGGTACCTCGTCAGGAACGGGGTCGGGGGTTCTATTCTAATCTGTTCACGGTACCCAAGAAGGACGGTTCTCTGAGGCCCATCCTGGATTTGAAGGGTCTCAACAAGTTTGTCAGGTTCAAGCACTTTCCCATAGAGACGTTACGTTCCGCCGTCAGTTCCCTTCGGCCGGGCAACTTCATGACCACGGTGGACACCAAGGATGCCTACCTTCACGTGCCGATTTTCCCAGGTCACCAGAGGTTCCTGAGGTTCACTCTGGGGGATCAACACTACCAGTTTGTGGCCTTACCGTTCGGTATCACCTCGGCCCCTCGGGTCTTCACCAAGGTGCTGGCGGGTGTCATGGCTCTACTGAGGAGCCAGGGCATTCGCATTCTTCCTTATCTGGACGACCTATTGGTTGCTGCCCAATCTCTTCATCAGGCCGAGAAGGATACTCAGGTGGTGACGTCCACTCTCGAGTTCTTCGGCTGGGTGATCAACTATCCCAAGTCTTCACTATCTCCGTCTTTGGCGAGGTCTTTCCTGGGCATGACGCTGGATACTTCTCAGGTCAAGGTATTTCTCCCTTAGCAGAAGGTGGAGGGCATTCAGACACAGGCACGGGCCCTGCTTTCGTGTCTCACCCATCCATTCAGCAGGGAATGCAGTTGGTGGGCCTCATGGTGTCCTGCTTCGAGGCTGTCCCTTTTGCTCAGTTTCCCATGAGACCTCTTCAGTTACATCTCTTGTCGGTTTGGGATCGGAATCAGGAGTCCCTGGATCAGGAGTTTGTTCTGTCCCCTCTGTTCAGGCAGTCCCTCTCCTGGTGGCTGGACTCGAGGAATCTTCTAGTGGGCAGGTCCTTTCTGCCTCAGCACTGAAGAATTGTCACCACGGATGCCAGTCTGACCGGCTGGGGGGGGAGTTTGGCAGTCTTTTAAGTTCCAGGGTCAGTGGGGTCCCCTGGAGGCCCACGTGCCCATCAACATCCTAGAGCTGCGGGCGATCAGGTTGGTTCTCTCCCAGTTGACCCCCCACCTTTGGGGTCGTGCTGTGCAGGTTCGCTCGGACAATCAGACGGTTGCCTACATCAATCATCAGGGATGGACTCGGAGCAAGCGAGCCCTCAAGGAAGTGTCCCTGATCTTGTCTTGGGCGGAGGAGACTGTTCCATGCATTTCGGCGGTTTACATCCCCGGGGTGGAGAACCAGGAGGCGGACTCCCTGAGCAGGGGGACGTCTCACCTGGAAGAATGGTCTCTAAGCAACAAGGTTTTTCACGCCCTATGTCACCGCTGGGGTCAGCCGGATGTGGACCTGTTTGCGTCTCGTCACAATCACAAGCTTCCAAGATTTGTCTCCCTGTCACAGGACCCTCTGGCCTTCGCCACGGACACGCTAGCAATTCCCTAGACAGAGTTTCGATTTCTCTATGTCTTTCCTCCATTCCCTCTGCTGGGTCGGGTGGTGCGCAAGATAGCCCAGGAGGGGGTACCGACCATTCTGGTGGCCCCCCGCTGGCCATGGAGGGTATGGTTCGCGGACGTTGTACAGATGCCAGTAGATCGGTTCGTCCTGCCCGACGATCCAGAGCTTCTCACGCAGGGACAACTACGCCATCCCAATTTACAAACGCTGGCTTTAACAGCTTGGCTGCTGAAACCTCCATCTTCATGGGCAAGGGTTTACCGGCTTCTTTTGTTGATACCTTGATTTAGGCTCGGAAGAAATCCTCGTCTTTTATATACTACAGGGTCTGGCATGCTTACATTGCTTGGTGTGAATCCAAGTCTTTATCTTGTCGGGATTTTTCCATTCCCAGGATTCTGGAGTCTTTACAACATGGTCTGGACTCGGGCCTTCAATTTAGTACTCTTAATGGACAGGTTTCGGCTCTGGCAATTTTTTTCCAAAGATCCTTTGCCAATCACAGGCTTGTTAAGACCTTCTTCCAGGGAGTTACTCATGTGCGTCCGCCGCGTAAGCCTTTTCTACCGATCTGGGACTTAAATTTGGTGTTGTCCGTTTTGCGGGGTCCTCCATTCGAGCCTATTAGCAAGGCTGCTTTGTCCATTCTGACTCTTAAGGTAGCCTTTTTGGTGGCTATTACTTCTGTGCGTCGAGTTTCTGAGCTAGCGGCACTTTCCATTAAACCTCCTTATTTTGAGCGTCATCAGGATAAGGTAGTGTTCCGTCTTAAGCCGGATTTCTTGCCCAAAGTTGTGTCTGCCTTTCATCTCAATCAGGACATTATTTTACCTTCTTTGTGTCCTAATCCCTCTTATTGTCAGGAATGGACCCTTCACTCTCTGGATGTGGTCAGGGCGCTCAAATTTTACTTTAAATCTGATGCTCTTTCTGTTCTTTCGGCTGAACCTAGGAAGGGTTTGCCTCCAGCAAAATCCACTATCAGCAAGTGGATACACCAGGCGGTGGTGCAAGCATATTCTGCTAAAGGGAAGGAACCTCCCTTCCGCATTACTGCTCATTCTACTAGAGCTATTGGTGCCTCTTGGGCTTTTCAGCACCAGGCTTCTGTTGAACAAGTTTGTAAGGCCGCTACTTGGTCTTCTGTTCATACTTTTTCCAAGTTCTATAAGTTTGATGTTAAGGCCTCAGCTGATGCTGCTTTTGGCCGCAAGGTACTTCAGGCGGTAGTGGTTTAGTAAAACCACCGCCAAAAGGTGGTGCAGTTGACTGCAGAAGATTTGTGGCTCCTCCCGGCCCTATATACAGCCAGGAATCACCAATAGACCCCCAGTGTTGAAAAGCAGTTATACAAGAAGCCGGGAGATTAACCAAGATAAAATACACAGCCTCTAAAAACTAAAAGTTTAAACAAATCACCATACAGAGGCAACCAAAGATAACAATAACAAGGGAGGGATGAAACAGGCCGTGCTGTGCATAGTAAAAACAATTCTACAGGTGAGTACTCACAGAATTGTATTTTTCCTAATGCACAGCATGGCCTGTTTCATTTCATCCTTACTTCTGGGACATCCAATAGCAATGTCCAAAAGGATAGGGTGGGATCCCCAAAAAGTAACGGCAGGAAGTTCAAACCACTACCGCCTGAAGTACCTTGCGGCCAAAAGCAGCATCCGCTGAGGCCTTAACATCAACCTTATAGAACTTGGAAAAAGTATGAACAGAAGACCAAGTAGCGGCCTTACAAACTTGTTCAACAGAAGCCTGGTGCTGAAAAGCCCAAGAGGCACCAATAGCTCTAGTAGAATGAGCAGAAACCTGGAAGGGAGGTTCCTTCCCTTTAGCAGAATACACTTGCACCACCGCCTGACGTATCCACTTGCTGATAGTGGATTTTGCTGGAGGCAAACCCTTCCTAGGTCCAGCCGAAAGAACAAAAAGAGCATCAGATTTCCTAAACGACTCAGTGGCGACCAATTAAAATTTGAGCGCCCTGACCACATCCAGAGAGTGAAGGGTCCGTTCCTTAGAATAAGAGGGATTAGGACACAAAGAAGGTAAAATAATGTCCTGATTGAGATGGAAGGCAGACACATCCTTGAGCAAGAAATCCGGCCTAAGGCGGAACACTACCTTATCCTGATGACGCTCAAAATAAGGAGGTTTAAAGTGGACCAACACCCAGGATTTTGACTATCCTGGGTCTTGGTCCACTTCGGTGGGGCACCCCCGATCGGGGTGCCCCGCTGTGTGAAACCCCCCCTAACCCCCCGAAAAACTCACCTCTCCCCGCTCCCAGCGCCGACGTACAAGCGAGGATCAGGAACGTCTAAGCGGCAGCCGCCGCCGCCGACTCCCTCGCGTCACTTTCGGCGCGCGCGCGCCCCCGCCGGCCATTCGCAGACGGCCGGCGCGGGCACGCGCACGCCTACAGGAGCGCGAGGGAGGCGGCGGCGGCCGGCCGCCGCCGAAGATAAGGTAAGGAGTTTGGGGTGTTTGGGGGGGTTTCACCCCGCGGGACATCCCGATCTCGGATGTCCCGCGGGGTGGGGGGTGATCGGCCCGGGAATCTTATAGATTCCCGGGCCGATCACCCGTGGGTGTTGGTCCACTTTAATGGAAAGTGCCGCTAGCTTAGAAACTCGGCCCACAGAAGTAATTGCCACCAAAAAGGCTACCTTAAGAGTCAGAATGGACAAAGCAGCCTTGCTAATAGGCTCAAATGGAGGACCCCGCAAAACGGACAACACCAAATTTAAGGTCTTAACAAGCCTGTGATTGGCAAAGGATCTTTGGAAAAAAATTTCCAGAGCCGAAACCTGTCCTTTAACCCTTTAAGTGCCAGCCTTCCTAGAATTTTTGTCACCCTTTGTTGCCAGACCATGTTTTACTATTTTGCGCTACATATATTCAACCTTGATTTTTGAAGATATTTTCAGGGATTTTCCAGGAAAATTATATATTGTTTTTTTCAGCATAGTCTGAGCTTCAACATGCAATTTCTTGTTTGGCCTTTTTTTTAGTGTATTCTCAATACTTTTGGTGAAATATGTGCAAAAAAAAAAAAAAAAACTATTTTTTGCAAATTGTAGTGTTTTTTGTAATAAAAAATGTAAGTTTGTCAATAAAATCTTATTGCGTGTGAAACCCCAATTTCTCTCGGTCACAGCATTATCACATATGTATTGGTAGACACACTTTCCTGCCCAGAAGACTCCCCCAAACTGAAACAGCTCTTTAGGAGATTTTCAGATAAAATACAACTATGCTACCGCTAAGCGCACCTTGCAGTTTTTCCAGAAAAACAACCCTTTACATTTGAAATACCCCACACAAACTATATATTCTCTGAAAGTACACACCTCAAGCTTTCTAGGCGTACCAGGCTTGTTGACATGGGCACAGTTTTCTGGAAGTAATGCCTCAATTTGGTTGCTCAGAGTTTCCCTAAAAAAGAATAAAAAAGGAGAATCAAAGCCACATTTTCCTAAAAAAAAAACTATATGCAAACAAGAAAAAACAAGTAAAATTTGAAAAAGCAAGATCCCCCAAACAGAACGGTTCCCAACATGCATAGGTAGTGTCAAGGGAAGAGTTGCCAAACACCCCAAAGTAAAGCATGCACATAACGGTAATTTTGCTTGAAATTTTCTGCTCTGCTGACAAAGTGCGCACCTTGCAATTTTTCAACCAAAACAACCCTTTACATTTGAAATACCCTTCACAAACTATATATTCTCTGGAAGTACACACCTCAAGCTTTCTAGGCGTACCCGGCTTGTTGACATGGGCGCAGTTTTCTGGAAGTAATCTCTCAATCAATTCTTTGGTTGCACAGTGTTTCCCTAAAAAGAATAAAAAAGAAGAATCAAAGCCACATTTTCCTAAAAAAAACTATATGCAAACAAGAAACAACAAGTAAAATCTGAAAAAGCAACATCCCCCGAACAGAACGGTACCCAACATGCATAGGTAGTGTCAAGGGAAGAGTTGCCAAACACCCCAAAGTAAAGCATGCGCATAACGGTAATTTTACTTGAAATTTTCAGCTCTGCTGACAAAGTGTGCACATTGCAATTTTTCAACCAAAACAACCCTTTACATTTGGAATATCCCCCATAAACCATATATTCCCTGAAAGTACACATGTTAAGCTTTCTAAGCGTACTGAGCTTGTTGTAGTGGGCTCATCTTTCTGGAAGTAATCCATTGAAGAATTCTTAGGTTGCACAGGGTTTCCCTAAAAAAAATTATAAAAAAGCAGAATAAAAACCATGTTTTCCTAAAATATTAATATGCAAACAAGAAAAAACAAGCTAAATCTAAAAGCGCAAGGACCCCCGAGCAGAACAATACCCAACATGCTTAGGTACTATTAACCCTTTTAATTGCCAGCCTACTTGAAGTTTTGTCACCCTCTGTTGACAGGCCATTTTTCCCCATTTTGCGCCATGTTTAACCGTGATTTTTGCTGGAATTTTCAGAAAAATGATCTACATATTTTTTGAAGCAGAGTTTGGGGGGGGGGGGACTCCATTTTTTTTGGGGGGGGGGGGGTTTAAGGGTTAGGGTTAGGCTAACCCTAACCCTTCAAAATCCCCCCAAAAAATGACGTAGGGTCCCCCCTACCCGTCATAACCAGCCTGGGACCAGCTATGGGGGCTTGTAGGAACAGAGTGGAGGGGCCAGCTTTTGTGGCCCCCCACCCTGCAGCCTACAAGCCCACATACCCTGTGTGGGCCCGGGCTCTTCTGCCCCCCCCTGGACTTTGGGGAGGCAGGTAATTGGGGGTGCGGGGGTTAATGGCAAGTCACCCGCTAGCTGCTAGCCAGGTGGCTTGCCAGTCTCATGGACCCCTTACCAGTTCACAAGGGGTTAAATGTAAAATAACACACAGACACAAATAAGAAAAAAATATTTTATTTGTTTTTTTTTTAACTTTTTATACTTACCTCCCATCCATCCCTGGGCACTGTGTCCCACGCTGATCACTCTGGTTTCTGCTCTCCTGCTGCTGCTGGAAGCCTTTTATAGCTGCTGGGCGACAGAGCATAAGGGGTTAATTTAAAAAAAAAGTGACATAGGGTCCACCCTCCCAGGGGGGGGGGGAAACCCCATTTTTTGGGGGAATTTTAAGGGTTAGGGTTAGGCTAACCCACACAAAAATGTCATTTATTAAAAAAATTTACTCACCTCACCCGATTGTCAGCTCCTGTGTCGATCAGCTGTCAGATGCCCTGGTGATCGTTGGCCAGAGGAGGGGGGGCAAGGGATCAGAGCATCCCCTGCCCCTCCACTGCTCTGCCCAGCGATCACCAGGGCATCTGACAGCTGAGCCGAGGGGAGCCGGGACGACACCCGGGAGTGACTTCATAAGCCCCGCCCCCAAGGGGAAGGCAGGGGGAGAGGGCATGTTGAGCCCTCTCCTGAAGACTAAGCAGCCTGGGGGAGCGATCGGAGGCCCCCCCAGTGAAGAGGAGACCCATCGGGAAACAGCACGACCACAGGTAAGTAAAAAAGTCATTTTTAATATTCTAAGTATATAGCACGTCCTGTTCCAGGAGGTATTCCTTACTCTTGGGTTATACATCCAGTAGATGGCGCTGAACTGCAGAGAGAGAAAAGTGGCTCCTCCCGGCCCCATCTATACCAGGGACCTCCCACAAATTCCCCAGTTCTTCTCTGCAGTCTGGGCTGCGATGACTAGAAGATGGCTCTTTTTACTCGCAGGTGAGCAGGGCTTATTAGCCTGCGGCCCTGTAGAACTATTCCCACCAGTTCCTTTCTCTGCCTCCCAGCTTAGTCTGCGCTGGTCGGGTGATGGTAGGCAGCACCGCTGCTAGGTGCTAAGGAGCGCTGCTCCAACCGCAGTCCCCCAAGGGTAGACGGTACAGGCCCGTGGTGAGCCTTATGGGATGCCCCTCCCGCGGCCGTTGCCCCTCACCCCTGTCCCCTCAGTTAGGCTCCTCTTAGGTCCGCTGCTTCCCCTTCGCTCCCCCTGGGTAGATCTCCGGGGGGGGGGGGGGGGTGGGGGTGGTGTGTATATATTACTATGTGTTTTTTGCTACGTGTTTTGCATTGGTTGCACTGGTCTTGCTATTGCTGCCGCCGCGCTCTTGTACTCCGCGGAGCATCGCCTCAGACGCTGCTGCGCCGTCAGTGGCTGGCCTTGTCACGGGTGCGCGTTTTCGCGCTCTTCGGGGGGGGGCGGTCCTTGCGGATGACGTTTTCCTCATCACTTCTCTGCGGCCTGCCCCTCGAGGTATATGCAGGCGCCATTTTGGAGCTCCTGTGCTGCGTGTCTGGCGTCCCCCTATCGCGGTCCGTAAGTGCCCCTGCGGGCTGGCTTTTCTTTACTTTTCATTGTATTATGCTTACGGGTCCTTTGCTTTATGTCTTACAGGCGGATCAAACTTTTTTGTGGTTTCCCCCGGTCCTATCCCCTCTACTTAGCGTTAACTCCCTATTGGATCTCCCAGTTCCTTAGCGGGCTATTGGGGCATCCCGGGTAGCCTTATTGGCGTCAATCCCAATTGGCCTATTGTGCCACAATAATCACCATATAGAGGCTTCTCAGAATAATGTGCTTGGGGTTCCTTCGGGACAAGCCTGGCTGTGTGTGGCGTGTGGGGTATCCCCTATAAGTGATGATGTCATGGTGTGTGTACCCTGCGCCCAGCAGACTGGGTTACTGGCGGCTGGGCCTGCGCCCCCTCGGGCTTCGACTACCCCCCACGCTTACATCTGACTCCTAGTGAGGTGCATACCAGTGGGGAGTCTCAACCTGATTTGGCTGCTCGGGTGGCCAGCATTGAGAGACATATTGCTAGCTCTGGCCCGTGTAAGGCTTCTGCTAAGAAGCGGCATTTATCACCTGGTGTTTCCCTCTTTCCTATGGAGGCTGAGGAATTTTTTGACGTTACCGGTTATTCCCCCCTGGAAGAGGGGGAATTATTTTCTGATTCAGAATCATCTGAGGAACAATCTAGGGTGTATGGTGCAGATTCTGGGTCTGACCCATGGGCTTCAGATGATACTGACAGGCTTTTAGCTCACATTTTTGAAGTACTCTGTATCTCTCCTCCTGCCGTGGCTTCGCGGCAGCAGGGGGAGCTGTTTCATACTGTTAAACCACGCTTGGAGTTTCCTGACTTTTAATTAATCTGGTGCTCAAGGAGTGGGAACGGCCTAGCCGGCTTCCCGGGGTGCCAAAGAGTTGGGATAAGCGGTATCCCTTTCCTGCTGGAATAGTTAAACGGTGGTCATGTCCTCCCGAGGTGGATGCACCAGTTCTGGGGTTGTCCAACACATCTGTCATGCATTCCCCTGACTCTACTACACTGAGGGATGGGGAGGACAGACGCATTGATCAGCTGGCTTACCATGCCTTTGCCTGTGTGGGGACCGCGCTGCGTCTGGTTTGTGCCTCTGCCATTACGGCTGTTGCTATTAAAAGCCTGCTCAGGGGTCTCTTAGATGGGGCCCCTGATGATGCAGGTAGTGAAGAGTATAGAGCTCTTCTGCTTTGTGAGTAATTTGTTGCATATATTCTCTCTGCCTTGGATGATACCATTAGAATGTGTGGCAGGGCATCTGCCTTGGTGGTGGCGATACGCCGCTCGGTCTGGCTGCGTCATTGGGCAGCTAACAACGCTGCTAAGAAGGCTCTCACTGGGTTTCCCTTCAAGGGGCTGTGCCTCTTTGGTGAACGTCTGGACTTGTTTGCTAAGGGAGGCAAGTTACCTCAGCGTAGAAGGCAGCCCCGGTCCTTTCGGGGTTCAGGTGCCTTTTCTCCTTCCTTCAGGGGCTCCAGAATTGGGCGAGGAGCTTCCTTTGCTGGAGCCCGTGGGGATTTTTGGGGCAGGGGCAGAGGACGTGGCCACCCTGGCCCCTCCTGGGGTCCCAAGCCTAAGTCCTCCCCCAAGCCCCCTCAGGCATGAAGGGGCGCCCTCACCCATCCGGGTGGGGGGCGGCTTCGGCTCTTGGCTCATGTCTGGAGGCGTCATGTCTCCGACCGGTGGATTCAGGAGGTAGTATCCTCTGGTTACAAGATAGAATTTGCAGCCTGGCTGCCCCCAAGATTCATCAAATCTCGGTTAGCTCAAAACCCCTTTTCAGCTCAGGGTCTGTCCTTGGCTGTCCAAGGCCTTCTGGAACTGGGTGTCATCTGCCGGGTGCCCTTGAGGGAAAGGGGCAAAGGCTATTATTCCAATCTTTTCATTGTCCCCAAAAAAGATGGGTCCTTCAGACCCATCCTGGATTTGAAGCACCTCAACAAATTTGTCAGATTCAGACACTTTCGCATGGAGACTCTGAGCTCAGCTGTGACTTTCCTACGCCCAGGGGACTTCATGACCTCTGTAGATATCAAGGATGCTTACCTTCACGTACCTATCTTTCCAGGTCATCAGAGATTCCTCAGGTTCGCTCTGGAGGATCAGCACTACCAATTTGAGGCCTTGCCCTTCGGGGCTCACCTCGGCTCCCAGGGTATTCACCAAGGGGCTGGCAGGAGTGATGGCTCTGGTGAGATCTCAGGGCATTCGCATTCTTTCCTACTTGGACGACATGCTTATCGCTTCTCAGTCCTTCCCTCAGGCAGAGCTTGACACTCAGCGGGTGGTGTCCACACTGGAGTCATTCGGTTGGGTGATCAACCACCCCAAATCTTCCCTGTACCTTCCATGGTGAAGTCCTTTCTGGGCATGATTCTGGATTCATCTCAGGTCAAGATCTTTCTTCCTCAGCAGAAGGTGCAGAGTCTTCAAGTGAAAGCTCAGCTCCTTCTGTCTTGTCCTCATCCACCCATCAGGCAGGGAATGCAGCTGGTGGGCCTGATGGTGTCCTGCTTTGAGGCGGTTCCATATGCTCAGTTTCACATGAGGCCTCTTCAGCGTTACCTCCTGTCAGTATGGGATCGGGACCCTGTGTCCTTGGATCAGGTGTTTGTCCTGTCCCCTCTGGTCAGGCAGTCTCCATCATGGTGGCTGGACTCAAGGAACCTGCTGGGGGGCAGATCCTTTCTGGGCGGAGGAGAATGTTCCCTGCATCTCAGCAGTGTACATCCTGGGGGTGGAGAATCTGGAGGCAGACTCTCTGAGCAGGGGGACCTCTCGTCTGGGAGAATGGTCCCTCAGCAGCAGGGTGTTTCGCTCCCTGTGCCACCGCTGGGGTCAGCCGGATGTGGATCTGTTTGCGTCCCGTCACAATCACAAGCTTCCAGTCTTGGAGGCCGATTCATTAATAGCGCCAGGTAGCGACAGATGAGCGACAGTAGCGTTATTTTCACAGCGCCCGCCAGTATTTGCTGTGCTTGGCCGTTGTTCGGCTGTTGACAGCGACTCAGTCGGTGTGCGGTAATGTTGAATACGGGGTTAGGAGTCGCTGTTTGACAGGTTCCGCGCTGTATGGGAGCGCATGACAGCGAATGGCCATAGCGAACGGCTCCCAGCATATTCATTAACAAATCACGCTCAAAAAATTCTCGCGCTGTGAAATGCTTGTTTAAACCCCAGAGCGCTGGCGACGAGGGGTTAAAAGTAGTTTTTTAACCCCCAAACAACCATATTTTTGGGAAAAAAAAAACATGTTTTTACAAACATTTTGTAATATGAATACATTAATATCAGACCTGTAATATCAATTCTGCACAATTTCTTTTTTTTTTTACCTTAAAAAAAATATCTAACATTGCAGAAGTGGTCACAGAATTTTTGACATTTAAAAAAAAAAAAAATAAAATTAATAGCAATTAATTATGAATATTTAAAGATTGTTCCATTGAAATGCATTGGAGAGCGCCAGGTAGCGAGAGGTCATACCTGTCGTTGTTCAAGCTCGCTCGCTGGCGCTGTGGGGTGAGGCTGGAATAATGATGAATGATTCGCTATCTGGCGCTCTCTCAGTCGCTAAGCAGGATCGGCTTGATAAATGTGTGGGATAAATGATTGCGGAGGGGAGCCGGTGTTCTCGTGGCGGTGAGCGTCATTACCGTTCGCTCACCATTCGCTACCTGGCGCTATCCCTTGTTAAATAAGGGCCTTTGTCTCTCTGTCCCAGGATCCTCTGGCCTTGGCCATGGATGCCCTGGCAATGTCTTGGATGGAGTTTCAGCTTCTGTATGCGTTTCCCCCTTTTCCCCTGCTGGGCAGGGGGCTGCACAAGATAGCTGAGGAAAGGGTGCCAGCCATACTGGTGGCCCCCTGTTGGCCAAGAAGAGTGTGGTTCGCAGACATCGTGCAGCTGGCAGTAGATCATTACTCCTTGCCCCGGGTTCCAGATCTGCTCACTCAGGGGCACCTACGCCACCCCAATTTACAAACGCTGGCTTTGACGGCCTGGCTGTTGAAATCTCCATCTTGATGGAAAAGGGCTGCCTGCCTCGGTTGTAAATACCATGATCAGGGCTAGGAAAAGGTCCTCTTCTTCCATCTACTACAGGGTTTGGCGTACTTACATTGACTGGTGCGAGTCTAACTCGCTTCCCTGTCGTGTTTTTTCTATTCCTAGGATTCTGGAGTTTCTGCAACATGGTTTGGATCTGGGTCTTCAGCTCAGTACTCTGAAAGGTCATGTTTCTGCCTTGGTTATTTTGTTCCAAAGATCCTTTGCTCAGCATCCCCTGGTCAAGACCTTCTTCCAGGGGGTTACTCACGTGCGTCCCCCACGTAAGCCTATGTTACCAGTCTGGGACTTGAACTTGGTCTTATCTGCCCTGCAGGGGTCTCCCTTCGAGCCCTTGCAAGGGGCCCCTTTGTCCATTCTTACGCTTAAGGTGGTCTTTTTGGTGGCTATCACTTCTGTGAGGCGTGTTTCTGAGTTGGCGGCGCTTTCCATCATGCCTCCTTATTTTGAGAGACACCAGGACAAGGTGGTGTTTCGTTTTAAGCCAGATTTTCTGCCTAAGGTTGTTTCTGCCTTTCATCTCAATCAGGACATTGTTTTGCTTTCTCTGTGTCCTAATCCTAGTAATTCTAAGGAGAGGGTTTTACACTCTCTGGATGTGGTCAGGACTCTGAAGTTCTATCTGGTGGCTACTGAATCCTTCAGGAAGACTGACGCTCCCGTCTGGACCTAAGAAGGGTCTGGCTCCGGCTAAGTCCACTATCAGCAAGTGGATCCGTCAGGCTGTGATACAGGCCTACTCTGCTAAGGGGAAGGAGCCTCCCTTCCGCCTTACTGCTCATTCTACCCGTGCTTTTGGTGCCTCTTGGGCTTTTCAGTACCAAGCTTCTGTTGAACAAGTTTGCAAGGCCGCCACTTGGTCTTCTGTTCATACTTTTTCTAAGTTTTACAAGGTTTATGTTAAGGCCTCGGCTGATGCTGCTTTCGGCCGCAAAGTTCTGCAGGCGGCAGTGGTTTAAACTGTCTGCTGTTACTTTTGGGGATCCCACCCTACCTTACGGACACTGCTATTGGATGTCCCAAGAGTAAGGAATATCTTCTGGAAAAGGACGTGCTGTATACTTAGAATAATACAATTCTGTGATAACTCACCTGTAGAATTGGTATTATATGCATACAGCACGTCCTGTTCCACCCCAACCTTGTTATCATTATTTTTAGTTACCTCTTTATGGTGATTGTTCAATTTTTTTATAATAGTTATAGTTCTCCTTCATTTTAACTGCTTTTCAGTACTGGGGAATTTGTGGGAGGTCCCTGGTATATATGGGGCCGGGAGGAGCCACTTTTCTGTCTCTGCAATCCAGCGCCATCTACTGGATGTATAACCCAAGAGTAAGGAATATCTTCTGGAACAGGACGTGCTGTATACATATAATACCAATTCTACAGGTTGGTAATCACAGAATTGTATATTTTTTTTTTTACAGTTTGCAGTGCCTGCTGCCGAAGCGGGGGGGCTATTCCGGGGGCTCTCCTGGAGCCATCCGAGCCCCCACGGGGGATCGGATGGCACCAAATTAAAGAGGAGACCTGGCCGGATGCAACGAGGGGGTCAGGTGAGTTTTTTACTTTTATATTTTTTTTTACTGTCGGGGTTTAAAGTAAGCTACGTGAGTCTCATGTAGCTGGCACTTAAGTGGAGTAGAGGCAGCTACGTGAGACTCACGTAGCTGGCACTAGAAGGGTTAAGAGTACTAAGTTGAAGGCCCGAGTCCAGACCATGTTGTAAAAACTCCAGAATCCTGGGAATTGAAAAATCCCGACAAGATAAAGACTTGGACTCACACCAAGCAATGTAAGCATGCCAGACCCTGTAGTATATAAAAGACTAGGATTTCTTCCAAGCCTAAATCAAGGTATCAACAACAGAAGCCGGTAAACCCTTGCCCATCAAGATGGAGGTTTCAGCAGCAAAGCCGTTAAAGCCAGCGTTTGTAAATTGGGATGGTGTAGTTGTCCCTGCGTGAGAAGCTCTGGATCACTGGGCAGGATGAACCGATCTACTGCCATCTGTACAACGTCCGCGAACCATACCCTCCATGGCCAGCGGGGGGCCATCAGAATGGTCGGTACCCCCTCCTGGGCTATCTTGCGCAGCACCCGACCCAGAAGAGGGAATAGAGAAAAGACATAGAGAAGTCGAAACTCTGTCCAGGGAATTGCTAGCGCGTCCGTGGCGAAGGCCAGAGGGTCCTGTGACAGGGAGACAAATCTTGGAAGCTTGTGATTGTGACGAGACGCAAACAGGTCCACATCCGGCTGACAGCGGTGACATAGGGCGTGAAGAACCTCGTTGCTGAGAGACCATTCTCCCAGGCGAGACGTCCCCCTGCTCAGGGAGTCCGCCTCCTGGTTCTCCACCTCGGGGATGTAAACCGCCGAAATGCATGGAACAGTCTCCTCCGCCCAAGACAAGATCAGGGACACTTCCTTGAGGGCTCGCTTGCTCCGAGCCCCTCCCTGATGATTGATGTAGGCAACCGCCGTCTGATTGTCCGAGCGAACCTGCACAGCACGACCCCGAAGGTGGGGGGTCAACTGGGAGAGAACCAACCTGATCGCCCGCAGCTCTAGGATGTTGATGGGCGCGTGGGCCTCCAGGGGACCCCACTGACCCTGGAACTTAAAAGACTGCCAAACTCCCCCCCAGCCGGTCAGACTGGCATCCGTGGTGACAATTTCCCAGCGCTGAGGCAGAAAGGACCTGCCCACTAGAAGATTCCTCGAGTCCAGCCACCAGGAGAGGGACTGCCTGACCGGAGGGGACAGAACAAACTCCTGATCCAGGAACTCCTGATTCCGATCCCAAACCGACAAGAGATGTAACTGAAGAGGTCTCATGTGAAACTGAGCAAAAGGGACAGCCTCGAAGCAGGACACCATGAGGCCCACCAACTGCATCCCCTGCCGAATGGATGGGTGAGGACACGAAAGCAGGGCCTGTGCCTGCGTCTGAATGCCCTCCACCTTCTGCTGAGGGAGAAATACCTTGACCTGAGAAGTATCCAGCGTCATGCCCAGGAAAGACCTCGCCAAAGACGGAGATAGTGAAGACTTGGGATAGTTGATCACCCAGCCGAAGGACTCGAGAGTGGGCGTCACCACCTGAGTATCCTTCTCGGCCTGATGAAGAGATTGGGCAGCAATCAATAGGTCGTCCAGATAAGGTAGAATGCACCTTGGTGAAGACCCTAGGGGCCGAGGTGATACCGAACGGTAAGGCCACAAACTGGTAGTGTTGATCCCCCAGAGCGAACCTCCAGAACCTCTGGTGACCTGGGAAAATCGGCACGTGAAGGTAGGCATCCTTGATGTCCACCGTGGTCATGAAGTTTCCCGGCCGAAGGGAACTGACGGCTGAACGTAATATCTCCATGCGAAAGTGCTTGAACCTGACAAACTTGTTGAGACCCTTCAAATCCAGGATGGGCCTCAGAGAACCGTCCTTCTTGGGTACCGTGAACAGATTAGAATAGAACCCCCGACCCCGTTCCTGACGAGGTACCTGACAAATGACTCCTGACGCAAGAAGACTGCGAACGGCCATACGTAGTCCCTGAGCTGACACAGGGTTTTGAGATATCCGAGATCTGAGGAATCTTGGGGGCGGCCAGGCTGCAAACTCTATCTTGTAACCGGAGGACACCACCTCCTGAATCCACCGGTCTGAGATGCGAAGCCTTCGGACGTGAGCAAGAAGCCCAAAGCCGTCCCCCCACCCGGTCGGGTGAGGGCGCCTCCTCATGCCTGAGGGGCCTTGGGAGGGGGTTTAGGCTTGGATCCCCAGGAGAGACCGGGACGACCGCGGGACCTGCCTCGGCCCCAGGAGTCTCTGCGATTGCTAGCGCGTCCGTGGCGAAGGCCAGAGGGTCCTGTGACAGGGAGACAAATCTTGGAAGCTTGTGATTGTGACGAGACGCAAACAGGTCCACATCCGGCTGACAGCGGTGACATAGGGCGTGAAGAACCTCGTTGCTGAGAGACCATTCTCCCAGGCGAGACGTCCCCCTGCTCAGGGAGTCCGCCTCCTGGTTCTCCACCTCGGGGATGTAAACCGCCGAAATGCATGGAACAGTCTCCTCTGCCCAAGACAAGATCAGGGACACTTCCTTGAGGGCTCGCTTGCTCCGAGCCCCTCCCTGATGATTGATGTAGGCAACCGCCGTCTGATTGTCCGAGCGAACCTGCACAGCATGACCCCGAAGGTGGGGGGTCAACTGGGAGAGAACCAACCTGATCGCCCGCAGCTCTAGGATGTTGATGGGCGCGTGGGCCTCCAGGGGACCCCACTGACCCTGGAACTTAAAAGACTGCCAAACTCCCCCCCAGCCGGTCAGACTGGCATCCGTGGTGACAATTTCCCAGCGCTGAGGCAGAAAGGACCTGCCCACTAGAAGATTCCTCGAGTCCAGCCACCAGGAGAGGGACTGCCTGACCGGAGGGGACAGAACAAACTCCTGATCCAGGAACTCCTGATTCCGATCCCAAACCGACAAGAGATGTAACTGAAGAGGTCTCATGTGAAACTGAGCAAAAGGGACAGCCTCGAAGCAGGACACCATGAGGCCCACCAACTGCATCCCCTGCCGAATGGATGGGTGAGGACACGAAAGCAGGGCCTGTGCCTGCGTCTGAATGCCCTCCACCTTCTGCTGAGGGAGAAATACCTTGACCTGAGAAGTATCCAGCGTCATGCCCAGGAAAGACCTCGCCAAAGACGGAGATAGTGAAGACTTGGGATAGTTGATCACCCAGCCGAAGGACTCGAGAGTGGGCGTCACCACCTGAGTATCCTTCTCGGCCTGATGAAGAGATTGGGCAGCAATCAATAGGTCGTCCAGATAAGGTAGAATGCACCTTGGTGAAGACCCTAGGGGCTGAGGTGATACCGAACGGTAAGGCCACAAACTGGTAGTGTTGATCCCCCAGAGCGAACCTCCAGAACCTCTGGTGACCTGGGAAAATCGGCACGTGAAGGTAGGCATCCTTGATGTCCACCGTGGTCATGAAGTTTCCCGGCCGAAGGGAACTGACGGCTGAACGTAATATCTCCATGCGAAAGTGCTTGAACCTGACAAACTTGTTGAGACCCTTCAAATCCAGGATGGGCCTCAGAGAACCGTCCTTCTTGGGTACCGTGAACAGATTAGAATAGAACCCCCGACCCCGTTCCTGACGAGGTACCTGACAAATGACTCCTGACGCAAGAAGACTGCGAACGGCCATACGTAGTCCCTGAGCTGACACAGGGTTTTGAGATATCCGAGATCTGAGGAATCTTGGGGGCGGCCAGGCTGCAAACTCTATCTTGTAACCGGAGGACACCACCTCCTGAATCCACCGGTCTGAGATGCGAAGCCTTCGGACGTGAGCAAGAAGCCCAAAGCCGTCCCCCCACCCGGTCGGGTGAGGGCGCCTCCTCATGCCTGAGGGGCCTTGGGAGGGGGTTTAGGCTTGGATCCCCAGGAGAGACCGGGACGACCGCGGGACCTGCCTCGGCCCCAGGAGTCTCTGCGATTACCCGAGAAATGGGGACCACGACCTCCCCTTGAGGTACGAAAGGAAGAGGAGGACCCCCGAAAGGGCCGAGTCTGCTTCCTACGCTGAGGGAGCCTACCATCCTTGGCCAAAGCATCCAGACGCTCACCAAAAAGACGGAGACCCGTGAAGGGAAGCCTGGTGAGGGACTTCTTAGCTGCAGTGTCAGCTGCCCACTGGCGCAACCAAACAGACCGACGCATAGCCACCAAGAGGTCCGAGGCCCTACCGCCCAGCCGGATGGCATCATCCATGGCAGCCAGCACAAAAGCTACAAAGTCAGAGCAAAGCAAGAGGTCCCTATAATCCTCCTTTCTCTTACCAGACATGGCGGCCTCAGCAAAGCGCCGGAGTTTCCTCTTAATGGCAATGGCTGTAATGGTTGCAGCGCAGAACGCAATACGCTTGTGGTGACGGAATAAAGACCCGCACAGAGCGGCGGAAAAGCACGTTTTCGCCCGACCCCGACAACAGCATTCCGGGCCTGGATCAGAACTAGACTGGGCCAGACTCCAGGGCCCTATAGAACACCTTACCAGAAGCCTCTAAAGGTCTGGTAACATAAGACATTTTCCAAGAAAGCCATTTTACGCCTTCTGGTAGAAACCTACAATAATGATCATAAACACTAAGCGAGATTACAGGTTCTTCTGGAAATATATGGTGGCATTCGGCCTTAGGAGAGATAATCAATTGGAGGAGGCAATGAAAAAGTGGCAAATGAGGTTCAAGGTCATGAGAGCTGCGGTGGGGGTTTTATATCTAGTACTCTATACATTTATATTGTGCAGTGTTGGTCTGCTTTAACCTCAACCACACACCTCAATAGAGGCAGTGAGTCTGTATAACTGCCTGAAAAAGTTATATCAATGTTATTTAAAGTGGACCAATGTTATTTAATGTGGACCAACAGTCAAGAATGACTTAGACCGGCCCAACAAACAATGCTAACATGCATCCCTCCCCAGGGCAATTTAGATTGCTGCACATAAAAATTTATTGACCCTTTTCTAACTGATACACTATGGGTACAATTTGTTAATTGATTTAATAATGCCCACCTACCCTATGTCTCATAAAAGTTCCAACTTTGTGTTGTTTTCATACCAGGCTGCAGTTGTTGCACATGATACATTATAGGAGATACCCGCGGTGACCCTTTGTGAAGTTCAAGCAATATGCAGCGCTGGAATTTTTCTGAGCTGAAATAGCATTATTACAGACCCCAGTGTGCAACCATAAATCAGCACATGTGTTTTTATGGAGTAGGAAACTGAGCTGGCACTGTTGAGCGGAGGACATATATCACTGGAATATAGCCCATCAAGCCAGTATAAATATTGTACAGCAGTATTTGGTCTTGTAAAGGAAAAAAATCCACTTTATGATTTGATAGAATTGTACCAAGTATAAATAGTCTTTGACGTGTAATTGTTATTCTAGGCTGCAGACTGGTGATATTAAACATTGCCAGCCACCATGGCTGCCGCAAGCTCTTGTATTGGCTTCGGTCAATCTACACATGAAAAATGTGGCATGTTCATTTCACTTTTACTTACTTGTCTAGACCAACTCTGTTGGTGGCCAGAAACCCATCCCTTTGCTCTGAACCTTAGCCAATGATTTGTATTTAAATTTAGCAAAGATACAAAAAGAAATAAAAAACAAGAACCCCCCTACAGGGACAGGGTAGTTCAGTACATTAAAATGAGGGTAAAGCACCAATGACATTATGTAGGAGGGTTTCCTTGGCCTGGATAATAAAGGGGAGCATTCAGCACCCTGGTCACTTTGCGAGCATGCCACGGAACACATAAAGTTAGACTTGAGCAATGATGAAAGTTCATTCAAAAACTGTTGCATTTAATATGATAAAAGTCTAGTGCAAATTGTGTTATCTGACCACAGATAAGCTCTCTTGTGGCTGGCGCGGCCATGGGAAAGTCAGCTTAGTGGTTTCTTCACTTCCCCTCTTCTAATTAACACATTAGCAGGGGTGAGCGGCTGAAGCCAGGAGGGGGCAGAGGACACCGATTCTCTGCCCAGCTCCCAGCTTCCGCTGCTCACTTGCGGCTGAAGACAACAGCGGTCGGATGGTGTGGGACAGCATCCGGCAATGAAAGGTAAGGTAAGTATTTAAAAAACATAAACAAAACTTAGGACTTTTACAAGTGTGTTTGTTTTATTTTTTATTACACTTAACCCTTTGTAAACTAGTAAGGGGTCTTTGAGGCCCCTATACCAGTTCAAAAAACAGAAGGGGCCAGCAAGTGGGTTAATTGTCAACCCCGTCCATGGGGGTGCAAAGGAGCCCCGTGCCCATGTGGGCTGATAGCATTCATGGATCGGGGTCAGCCGCCAGGGGGAATGGGGCTTTTGCACACAATATGATTTTCTTGAAAAATGTACATTTGTTATTAAAAATAGCTACAAAATGTAAAACTTTTCCCCACATATTTCACCTAAAAAATATTGAGCACTTAAAGAATTGAGTACTGAAAAATTTACAAAAAAAGTCATTTAATGTCATATGGCATTTCCAAAATCCCTAATAATTCCAGCAAAAATCACAGTTAAACATATGTAGTGCAAATGATCTAAAATGGCTTGGCAACAAGTGGTAAACAAAATCGCCTTTTACATTTTTTTACTTCATTGTAAAACAATTGCACTTTTTTACATTTCCACTTAGAGCGGCAAGAAAAATGTGAATGGAACGTGAGCTGCTGATTTGTTGATCAGCCAACAAATGCACCGTTTGAATGAAAGAAAGGTGCATTTTTGAGCGATACTGGGGAATACACAAAGCAGGGTATCCCAAATTGGCATGCCCCTAGTAGGAGCTACAAAACCCAAGATTTTGTTCCTCTTTAAAGGAGCACTATCGCGAAATTGTGTAATATTAAAAATCCAAATAAACACTTTAGCTAATGAGGGGAGGGTCACTTATATACCTGAACTGAATAAAACTCCCACCAAGATTGTGTTTTTCTTTCCCTGGTAGGAATAAAATCCTGGGGTTACAGGTTGAGTCTATGAGGGGTGACAGAGCATGTCACCCAAGAGGTCCTCTTCCTTTCATTAAAATAAAAAAAAACAAGCCTGGCTGGATATTTCTTGATGTTGGGTGTATAAGTGACCCCTCCTCCCTCCATCCAGCATATTTATATGGATTTTTATTCTTGGGCCATTTTTTCGTGATAGTGCTCCTTTAACTATGTTTTAATGCTGGAAAGGGCATTTATGAATGTCAACATTCTTAGAATACATTACTAAAATATACACAGCGGGCCCCCAGATTGCCCCAAAAATGCTCCATAAGTTGTGCTGCCCTCTGCTTTTAGTCTTAGAATAAACATAGGTTTATCGTTATGCAACAGTGTTGAAAGAAAAAAGAATTCGCGGTAGACTTGATGGACTTCTTTTTTTTACTGCTGTTTCTATGTGCCATGCCGGGGCAGAACTGTGTCATTGCTTATACCTAGGCTCCATTTATTTAAACTGCCTCTTGTCTGTGCTCCACATTCTGTAGGTTTAGTGTGTCACTTATCATTTTTATGGGCTCCTCCCCTGCTCCTGTTGATAAGACCTGTGTACTGAATGATCCTGTTTATTGTCTCACATACTTCAAGTGATTGAATGCTAATTGAAGTAATAAATCTGATTGAATCCATCAAAAGGGGAATAACTTTTAAAATATGAATTTCCGGCTCCTTTGCTTTTTCCTTGTTATTTTTCGAGTGACCAACTCACATATCATATGGACAAGACCTTAGAGAAGACATTCAGAAAAAAAACAAAATGTAAAATACTAGGTAACATTGTCTGTGAAGGGTCTCATATATCCGGGTAATGGTAGATCTGTAGGAGTAAATCAAGCTGTTTATTTTTATTTTGACTTTTTCGATAATTACTAGTGATGGGCTTTTAAAGCTAGATTTGGCCAAGATCATGCCAGTTCGGTCCAGTTTGTCCTATGCCGGATATCAGCAGGATAATTGGGCATGCCACCCACTCAACCCTGTGAACTGACATAGGAGTCCCTTAGACCCCATATCAGTTCACAAAGAGGTAAAACACACCTTTTAACAAAAATACTTACCTCCACTTGTCCAAGGGCTCTGTGTCTCCTGTTCAGCCTGCAGCAAAACTGGAGAATGGGTGGAGACAGCCCCCCTGCTTTCACACTGGCATCCTGCCAGGGATAATGCTGGCTGCCGTGGAAGTAAGCTCCTATACTACAATCCCCACATGTGACTAATTATATCACTGAAGAGAAGGGGCATGGAATGGAATTTTCTGAGGTAACTCCCTCCAGGGACTAAAAAGTCACATGGAGAGATTCCACGGTGACGTTGTCGCTGTGATATAAAAAATCACCTCCCCCCAGCTCCTGGCATTACCCTTGGTGGGATGCCAGGGAAGGAGGAGGGGGAACGGTGTCACCCTTCACTACAGATACCGGATACAGACACCCCAGAAAGAGCATTGGACCTGTGAAATGTGGCTGGCAAATACTAGGGCCAGGAGCCAGCAGTTTGGCCCTTGAGCCTGGACTTATGATCCTTTATGTCTAGTGCACCGGGCTGGTTGGCTCAGGAAAGGGTGAGGTCACAGATTTTTTTTACTGTGTCACTGAAGGGGAGGGGCTTATTCCACAGGAAGAGAGACAGTTTGCACGCAGAGCAGTGCAGTGAGCAATGCCTGGGGCACTTTGCAGGTGAATCCAAACAGCAGATGGCACAGCACAGAAGAGCCAGCACCTCCGTCCAGGAGCAGTGGATCTGCTTGAAGCAAGGAACGTCATTTAGCCCTAAGTTTACTTTTTGATACTGACGCTGACGGGGAGGCCGATTCATTAATAGCGCCAGGTAGCGACAGATGAGCGACAGTAGCGGTATTTTCACAGCGCCCGCTAGTATTCGCTGTGCTTGGCCGTTGTTCGGTTGTTGACAGCGAGTCGGTGTGCGGTAATGTTGAATACGGGGTTAGGAGTCGCTGTTTGACAGGTTCCGCGCTGTATGGGAGCGCATCACAGCGAATGGCCATAGCGAACGGCTCCCAGCATATTCAATAACAAATCACGCTCAAAAAATGATTGCGCTGTGAAATGCTTGTTTAAACCCCAGAGCGCTGGCGGCGATGGGTTAAAAGTAGTTTTTTAACCCCCAAACAACCATATTTTTGGAAAAAAAAAAACAAGTTTTTCAAAACATTTTGTAATATGAATACATTAATATCAGACCTGTAATATCAATTCTGCACAAATTTTTTTTACCTTAAAAAAAAATATCTAACATTGCAGAAGTGGTCACAGAATTTTTGACATTTAAAAAAAAAAACAATAGCAATTATTTAAGAATATTTAAAGATTGCTCCATTGAAATGCATTGGAGAGCGCCAGGTAGCGAGAGGTCATACCTGTCGCTGTTCAAGGTCGCTCGCTGGCGCTGTGGGGTGAGGCTGGAATAATGATGAATGATTCGCTATCTGGCGCTCTGTCAGTCGCTAAGCAGGATCGGCTTGATAAATGTGTGATTGCGGAGGGGAGCCGGCGTTCTCGTGGCGGGGCCCGTCATTACCGGCCGCTCACCATTCGCTACCTGGCGCTATCCCTTGTTAAATAAGGGCCTTTGTTTTCCTTTTTTACTGCTGCGGTGGGGATTAGGTGGAATAGAGGCGACACAGCGATCCAAGACTGGGGGTTGCTTTGTGTTTGGAAATACATTTTTGTGTAGTTTCATCTGTTTTGTGATGCATTTATCTGCATTTATTTTAGGTGGTGGAAGACTTAATGCGGAACAAAAGCCAGGGCGGCCGACCCTGGAATCCAAAAGATTCCTCCGGGGCATCCCAGCTGTGTGAACCCCCCCATGGCACTGGTATTCACTCACCTTTTTCCAATGCTACGGCACATGCGCAGGCTCTCATCCAATCAGAGCCGTTTGTTGTGCCTATGTAATTCGGCAAACGGCTCTGATTGCTTACAACGGGGAGTGAGAGCGGTCGCATCCCCTGCATCCTTGGGCTGTGTGCATGCTCCTGTCCCAGCCATTCAGATAATCCTGAGGCTGGAGCGCGCTCCACTGGGGATGTGGCTGCTTTTGCTCCCCATTGAAGCCTATCCGAGCCATTTGCGAATGACATCCGCATAGCCGCATAGCAACGACATCCTGTAACTGTAATGAAGAAACGCTGACCAGTGCTTGTTAAATACAGCGCCAAAATTTTCAGCGTGGTAAAAATGTATAAATACAGTGTGCAGTGCCTAAAAGTTGGCTGTAAGAGCGGCACTCTTCTAATCGGCATAAGGCGCTGACACAGGCTGCCCAGTTCCTAGCGCAACAATCCAAGCTGATTATTAAACCTTGAGCGTTGTGACTTGCAGCACCATTCTGTACAAATGGCAGCGCCAACACATAAATAAGTAGATGCCGGTGAACATGTATGCCTGCAAAATGATCCCAAATGGCACATTTTATAAATTAGGCCCATAGTAAATCAGCATCTGAATGTAAAATTCCAAACACCCTTGGTAGGTAAGAACTTTATTAATTACAGATAATGTATATAGTGTAAATCAAACCTAAAAAAAGGGACAATTGAGAAGGCACATTAGTTCAGAGCAGACCTGGGCAATGTACGGCCCGCGGGCCGTATACGGCCCTTTGCTAGGCTCTTACCGGCCCGGGCTGAGCTGGCCAGTAAGAGACGCAGAGGAAGGGAAAACATGCCAGACTCGACGAGCCGAGTGGCCGATCGGCTGCTGCTTAACTTAGGTGATCGCCTGTGTACAGTATGAGAGGCTTAGGTTAAGCAGCAGCTGATCGGCCGCTCGGCTCGTCGGGTCTGGCACATTCTCCCTTCCTCTGAGGAAGCCAGACCCGATGAGCAGGTGATAGAGACCTGGGGACTTTGGAAGGACAGAGTAGGGGCTCCAGAGCATCAGTAAGTCTGCTCAGAAATATTATGTAGTTTGCTTGTGTTTTCCCTTCCTGCCTGCTGTCTATTTTTCACCATGTACCTGCCCACCATGCTCTCACCATGTCCCCTTCCTGCTGTCCACATGCTCTCACCATGCCCCCTTCCTGCTGTCCACATGCTCTCACCATGCCCCCTTCCTGCTGTCCACCATGCTCTCACCATGTCTCCTTCCTGCTGCCCACCATGCTCTCACCATGTCCCCTTCCTGCTGTCCACATGCTCTCACCATGCCCCCTTCCTGCTGTCCACCATGCTCTCACCATGCCCCCTTCCTGCTGTCCACCATGCTCTCACCATGCCCCCTTCCTGCTGTCCACCATGCTCTCACCATGCCCCCTTCCTGCTGTCCACCATGCTCTCACCATGCCCCCTTCCTGCTGTCCACCATGCTCTCACCATGCCCCCTTCCTGCTGTCCACATGCTCTCACCATGCCCCCTTCCTGCTGTCCACATGCTCTCACCATGCCCCCTTCCTGCTGCCCACCATGCTCTCACCATGCCCCCTTCCTGCTGTCCACCATGCTCTCACCATGCCCCCTTCCTGCTGTCCATCATGCTCTCACCATGCCCCCTTCCTGCTGCCCACCATTCTTACACTTTGCCCCAGCTGATATGAGCTCTCCTTCCAGACTGCCAGAAGCCAAGGGCTTCTCTGATTGGCTGGGAAATTATCACATCAGAACGTTTGAAGTGGAACAAAACCCTGCTTTATCAGCCTGGGAATCTTATAGATCCCCTCCCCGCGGGGCATCCAAAATCGGGATGCCCCGCTGTGTGAAACCCCCAGGTCGCCCATAAACTCACCTTCTTTCCCAGTTCAACGGCGCATGCACGAGCTGCGGCCGCATGCCCGCTATCCCTCTAGCAGGGCGCGTGCCTGTGTCAGCCATTTGAGAATGGCCAGCGCGGGCGCGCTCCCTGTTAGAGGGAAGCTCGAGATGCAGCCGCCAGCGCACTCAGAGCCGCTGAGCTTAGACGTCGCTTAGACGCCCATAGCTCAGCGGCCCTCCACAATATTTTTAGTTTCTCATGTGGCCCCATGGAAAAAATAATTGCCCACCCCTGGTTCAGAGTGAGGGCTAGTTGATAGCTATGCAACACTGTTACCTGTATTAAACCGGACCTTCAGCATGATTTAATGAAAAGCCCAAACCCTTAAAAAACTATTCCCCAGCATCTAAAATTAATATATTTTAAGTCTATAGGCACTTACTTATTATTCTTTCCCCCACTGGGCTGCAACTCTGTGCAGGACTCTAGGATATAGGTGCCGCCATCTTTCTTTAGAAGCATCACATTTATGAGGAGAGGAGAGCAGGATAACTTACAAGGACTGGGGTTATAGTTGTGCTTTGCACAGACAGAGCAGAGCTGGGGTCAGGGTAAGGACAGTAATCCCAGAATGCAGACCGGCACAGTCAGAAGACACTTCCTGTTTGCAGGCTGCCTGATGCTCCATCAGCCATCTTGGATGTTTAAAAGCTCGTATCATGCAGTTGATGCAGGTAGGATAATTTTTAATGTGAGCAATCTGTATGTACAGGGTGTGGGAAATATATAAGATCTTATTCAGGGTGAAGGTCCACTTCAACTTTTTCCATTGCTAATTGTTTAAATAGTTAATCAGAAAAGCATTACTGTGTTTGGTTTGTTTTCCTTTGTTAATGGCAGATAGGATAATCTTTAGCACTTCAGCACTTTTCTCTTTCCTGTCCTTGTTATCAGCAATAGCAGTAGAATTCCATGTCAGTAGCAGCCTCACTGTCAGGAAGGGTTCAGAATTCATTCCAGCTCCGCATGGTCTACTCTTTATCCTGGCGTATTTCCCTGTCACAGTGACTTCCTGCTTCTAGGTGTTTTTGTAATGTATTTTTTGAGAAATATGTTTCTTTTAAATGTAATAAAGCAAAATCATTTTGTGCTGCATTAGCTCAGAGCCTGGCGTTTTTGCACCTAATGCTTCATTCTTCACCTTTCTGGATATCTGAGCGCATTTTACAGCCCAGTCTGGAGTGCGGCCATCATTATCGAATGCCGCATTAGCTGCTGCACCTTCCAGGCCATTTCCTGTGCCTGGAAGCAAGAAACGTCATTTAGCCCTCAAGACCCAGTCATGCACAAAGGCCTTGATTCAGAATAGATTGTTATTTGAATAATGGGCCTTTTCAGTGAAAACAGAGCACTTTCTTATCTTTTACAGGTTCATGTGATTTGGCAATGTAAACAAAATGGATTATTCTTATATTGATTTTTTTTGCTCTTACCATATAAGTGAAAAAATGCCTGAAAATAAAAAAAAGAAAATGTGCCTGAAAATTAGCTGGTGTAATATATGTAGACACTAGGTCCTGATAGAAAACCAACCCCGGAGCATCTAAATTTTGCCCTTCTATGACAATCCCTTGATTTTCTTGCCTTTCCAACAAGCCCTTGGTGCATTTGTGGTCACCGGCAGCATCACTCGCATCATTCTCGGGCTATACTTAGCCATGCCCACCATAATTGAATGGCTGTCTTGGCAGCCAACATTCAGCTAGGATTTAATTCAGCTTTCTCAGTTGCACATTAATATACACAGACAGAGAAGCTGTCATGTCCCACGATGTGTGTTTTTTTTATCCTGGGTAACTGCTTAATACATACCTTCCAAGTGTCTCTGATTTGGAGGGACTGTCCCTCTTTGCAGTCCATGTTCCCCTGCCCCTCGTTGTTCTCATTTATCCCTCTTTGAGGTGTAACATGCAGATCTGCATCAATAAATTATTTTTGCCTATTCCAAGTGGTTCTATTGTTGTAAATGTTATCTCCTATCCATCCCTCAATGAGGGAGCGTCGCTTAATTTAACCATTGCCCCTCTTTCCCACCCTGAAAAGTTGGAAGGTATGCTTAATATAATGTTTATTTCCATAGGCTGAGCAGTGTGCCTTTAATTCCCTTTCTCTCTTCCTGGCTCCCTTAGTCTTGCTGTGAGGTAAGTAGCTCCTCCAGAGCACACCTGCTGCCCCATTCTGCAGCTACAGTCTTTTTACCTGCTTCTGCTGTATGGGTTACTTCACAAGTTTCCTGCTGTATTAAACGTACATGTCGAGATTCCTGCTGTAAGAAGTGTTTTATTGCAAGATTCTGTACTGAAATAAAGCTTTTGAAACGTATTCTACATGATCCACGAGCAGCCGAGTAAGCTATCTGCCAAGCCTTAGGGAGTAATGAAAACATCACAGACACACACAGAGAACGTGGAGCTGTCTACAGGATTCACATTACTGCCATCTGGTGAGTCAGAATAGAAGCTTGTAGGAGAGCCATGCCTGCCCCGGTTGTTGGAAAAGTAAGAAAAGTTGTAGACTGGTGGGGTTTCACACAGTGGGCCATCCCAAATCGGGATGCCCCAGGCGGACGTACCAAAACCCGGCAGAGTGCAAATCATGGATTTTGGTTTACAGTCCTTTTTCTTGTAAAAAATATTTGTTGGGCCACGGCACCCCTGGAAGAGCTCCAGACCCGTGCCAATGGTTTTCAGGCAGGGTGAAATCCCTCCCCAGGGGTATTCTTTTTTTGGGATACCCCACTGTGTTAAACTCCCCTTATTGCCCATTGTGATCAATCCCACTGCACATATGCTGGCCTACGGCAGCATCCCTAACATTTTCCAAGTATACAGCAGGTCCTGTTCCAGAAGATTCCTTACACTTGGGTTATTCCGACACGGTGGCGCAGTGGACTGCAGAAAGACTTGTGGCCACTCCCGGCCCCATAAATAGCCAGGTACCTCCCACCAATTTCCAGTGTTTCTTTGCAAAGATAGAAGATGGCTCTCTATTGCGCAGGGAGTGGGGCTTTTCACGCCTAGGGCCCTGCAGGTTTATTTCCACCCGTTCTGGACCCACTGCCTCCCAGCCTCGGCTGACGGTTCGGGTGAAGGTAGGACAGCACTAGGGTCAGTGTCACGGACCGGGTGTGGCTCCGGTGTGGATCCGCTGTGACCGTGTTACTGATAGCGAGTGCCGCATCAGGGGAGCAGAGTCTAAGAGGCCAGCGGTATTCACCAGAGCCCGCCGCAAAGCAGGTTGGTCTTGCAGCGGCGAGTGACCCCCAGGTCGCTACCCCCCCAACAGCGGCTCAGCCACACAGTCAGCCTAGGTAATGCGTGGTACAAAGGAGGCAGGCAAAAGGCGATGTAAAATTTCAAGCAGAGGTCAGGGCTGGCAGCACAGGTTCAGAGTCGGGGACAGGCAAAGGTCGGTACACGGGTGAGCAATACTGAAAACAACAGACTTTCTGCATACAAAGGAAGACCAAGATCCGGCACTGATGGAAAAGGAAGTGCCCCTTAAATAGGGGAAGTGGATGCAGAATTGGATGACCAGGCACCAATGAGTGGTGTACAGGCCCTTTAAGTTTCAGGAATCCGGTGCGCGCGCCCTCTAGTGGATGGGGGCGTGCATGCACCAAACCATGCGAGGAAGCAGCACGAGGAGGAGGAAGACGGCTGGGAGCAGCCGGCGCACGGCCAGCCACCGCAGGCCCGCCGGCAGGAGCGGGTAAGGAGAGGGACTGGGGAGCGCTGCGAGATGGGCGCACAGCGCTCACCAGGGCAGAGGGAGCAGCAACGGAGGTGAGGGGAGCGCTGCGAGATGGGCCTGCAGCGCTCGCCCTAACAATCAGGTGCTGAAGGAGCACTCCTCCGGGCCGCAAGACCGGGTAGCCGGCGACAGGCTTTTTATGGTGAGCCTCATTGGGATGCCCCAGCCTCAAACCCTGTGGCCCGCTCACCTGGCAGGGGGCGCCCGGGGGGTCTGTGATTTGTGTGTGTGTTCATTTTTGGGTTTGTGCGGGCCGTTGTATGGCGCTCCGCGGTGGTTGGCGCTATGTATTTTAGGTTACTCTAATGGCGCCAGCGTCTCACGTGATCACAGTTTCGTGCTCTTCGGGGGGGCGGGAACTGCGGCTTGACGCGTTCTGCGTCATACTTTCGTGGTCCACTCCTCTAGGTACTGCTGCCGGCGCCATTTTGTGGCCTCGTCCTTGCGGTGCTGCGAAGTGGTCTGATATCTGAGCGATCTGTGTGCTTGGTCCGTGAGTCCCTTACGGGGTTGTTATATTTGCTTTATATATTTGCTTTTTTTTGTACTCCGGATACAAGATAGAGTTTGCAGCCTGGCCGCCCCCAAGATTTATCAGATCCCGGATGGCTCAAAACCCCCTGTCAGCTCAGGGCTTGCGGTCCGAAATCTTCTGGAGTTGGGGGTCATCTGCTCTGTGCCTCTCAGGGAAAGGGGCAGAGGCTTCTACTCCAATCTATTCACTGTTTCCAAAATGGATGGGTCACTCAGGCCCATCCTGGATTTAAAGCACCTCAACAAGTTTGTCAGATTCAAGCATTTTCGCATGGAGACCCTATGCTCAGCAGTCACTACTCTGTGCCCGGGCGACTTCATGACATCCGTAGACATAAGGACGCTTACCTTCATGTACCAATCTTCCCAGGTCATCAGAAATTTCTCAGGTTCGCGCTGGAGGATCAGCACTACCAATTTGTGGCCTTACTTTTCGGTATCACCTCGGCTCCCAGGGTATTCACCAAGGTGCTGTAGGGTGTGATGAGATCTCAGGGCATTCGCATCCTTCCTTATTTGGACGACATTCTGATCTCGTCTCAGTCCTTCCATCAGGCAGAGCTGGATACCCAGATGGTGGTGTCCAGACTAGAATCCTTCGGCTGATCAACCATGCCAAGTCCTTTCTGTATCCGTCACTAGTGAGGTCTTTTCTGGGCGTGACTCTGGATACATCTCAGGTCAAGGTTTTTCTCCCTCAACAGAAGGTGGAGAGTCTTCAAGCTCAGGCCCAGTTTCTTTTTTCTTGTCCTCATCCCTCCATCCGGCAGGGGATGCAACTGGTGGGCCTGATGGTGTCTTGCTTCGAGGCGGTACCCTATTAGTTTCACATGAGACCTCTACAGCTACACCTCTTATCAGTGTGGGATCGGGACCCTGTGTCCCTGGATCAGGTGTTTGTTCTGTCCCCTTTGGCCAGACGGTCCCTGTCTCCTTGCTGGGAGACTGTCACCACAGATGCCAGTCTGGCAGATTGAGGGGGTTTCTGGAAGTCCTTGAAATTCCAGGGTCAGTGGGGCCCCCAGGAGGCCCATACTCCTATCAACATTCTGGAACTGAGGGCGGTAAGGTTGGTTCTCGCACAATTGACCCCACACCTTCAGGGTCAGGCTGTTCAGATCCGCTCGGACAATCAGACGGCGGTTGCCTACATCAATCATCAGGGAGGGACCCAGAGCAAGAGGGCCCTCAAGGAAGTGTCTCTGATACTGTCATGGGCGGAGGAGAATGTTCCCTGCATCTCGGCAGTGTACATTCCAGGGGGTGGAAAATCTGGAGGCGGACTCCCTGAGCAGGGGGACTTCTCGTCTGGGAGAATGGTCCCTCAGCAGCAGGGTTTTTCGCTCCCTGTGCCATCGCTGGGGTCAGCCAGATGTGGATCCGTTTGCGTCCTGTCACAATCACAAGCTTCCAGTCTTTGTCTCTCTGTCCCAGGATCCTCTGGCCTTAGCCATGGAGGCACTAGCAATGTCTTGGAAGAGCTTTCGGCTCCTCTATGTGTCCCCTCTGTTTCCTCTGCTGGGCAGGGTGCTGCGCAAGATAGCCCAGGAAGGGGTGCCAACCATTCTGGTGGCCCCTTGTTGGCCAAGAAGGGTGTGGTTCGCAGACATCGTGCAGTTGGCAGTAGATCAATTCGTCCTGCCCAAGGTTCCAGACCTGTTCACTACGCCATCCCAATTTACAAACGCTGGCTTTAACGGCCTGGCTGCTGAGACCTCCATCTTGATGGAAAAGGGGCTGCCTGCATCTGTTGTTACTACCATGATTCGGGCTAGGAAGAAATCCTCGTCCTTTATCTACTATAGGGTATGGCATGCTTACATTGCCTGGTGTGAGTCTAAGTCTCTTCCCTGTCGGGTGTTTTCTATTCTCAGGATCCTGGAATTCTTGCAGCATGGTTTGGATTTGGGCCTTCAAATTAGTACTCTTAAGGGACACGTTTCAGCCTAGGCTATTTTCTTTCAAAGATCTTTTGCCAACCACAGTTTGGTTAAGACTTTTTTCCAGGGGGTTACTCACGTTCGCCTGCCACGTAAACCTATGTTACCAGTCTGGGATTTGAATTTGGTTTTATCTGCCTGGCAGGGTCCTCCTTTTGAGCCTCTACGTGAGGCTTCTTTGCCTATTTTAACTCTTAAGGTAGCCTTTTTGGTGGCTATCACTTCTGTTAGGCGTGATTCTGAGTTGGCGGCGCTTTCCATTAAACCTCCTTACTTTGAGCAACACCAGGACAAGGTGGTGTTTCGGTATAAGCCAGATTTTCTGCTTAAGGTTGTGTCTGCATTTCATCTCAATCAAGACATTGTTTTGCCTTCATTGTGCCCTAATTCTGCTAATTCCAAGGAGCAGACTCTGCATTCCTTGGATGTGGTTAGGGTTCTGAAGTTTTATTTGGTGGCTACTGAATCATTCAGGAAGGCTGATGCTCTTTTTGTTCTCCCTTCTGGATCTAGGAAGAGTTTGCCTCTGGCTAAATCCACTATCAGTAAGTGGATCCGTCAGGTGGTGGTGCAAGCCTATTCTGCTAAGGGGAAGGAACCTCCCTTCCGCCTTACTGCTCATTCCACTCGTGCTATTGGTGCCTCCTGGGCTTTTCAGCACCAGGCTTCTGTTGAACAAGTTTGTAAGGCCGCTACTTGGTCTTCTGTTCATACTTTTTCTAAGTTTTACAAGGTTGATGTTAGGGCCTCAGCTGATGCTGCTTTTGGCCGCAAGGTTCTTCAGACGGCAATGGTATAAACTGCCCGCCGTTGCTCTTTGGGGATCCCACCCTACCTTACGAACACTGCTTTTGGATGTCCCAAGTGTAAGGAATCTTCTGGAAAAGGACGTGCTGTATACTTGGAAAAATACAATGAGTACTCACCTGTAGAATTGATTTTATAGTATACAGCACGTCCTGTTCCACCCCTCCCTTGTTATCATTTTTCTTGGTTACCTCTGTATGGTGATTGTTCAAAGGTTCATTTCGGGTTCTTATCCATTTTTTGATTCTCCTGGCTTCTTGTATAACTGCTTGTCAACACTGGAAATTGGTGGGAGGTACCTGGCTATTTATGTGGCCGGGAGTGGCCACAAGTCTTTCTGCAGTCCACTGCGCCACCTTGTGGTGGAATAACCCAAGTGTAAGGAATCTTCTGGAACAGGACAGGCTGTATACTATAAAATCAATTCTACAGGTGAGTACTCACAGAATTGTATTTTTTCCATCCGAGATGTGCTTCCCCCAGCATATAGGAATAGCTGGTGGTAGGTGCACATGCAAAATGTGAGCGTAACACACACACAGGGATGCTTCAGTAAAGCGAACCAAATCCTGGGTTTTGGTCCACTTTAAATGTGCTACAACAAACATGATTTCAGCCAGTCAGCAGTCGGAGAGCCATTGAATCTCCACAATTCCACTATAATATATAAAACACGAGTTTAATGAACCTTGCATTCCCTCTTAAGGCAATAGTAAAAGGGTTTCATTATGTGCACAGTATTTTAGGTATGCTGCTGTGTTGTGTTCCTGGAAAAACCCTGAAGCATATAACAAAGTAAAGGCTTTCCTAAAACAGTAACGCAGCAAATTCCGCCTTGTATAAAAAACTGTTGTATACTTTGAAAATAAATGAAAATGGATTTTCTGAGGCATGGATACATTTTGCAGAAGTTGCAGACTCGCTGGGGCCCAGCAAAGGCCTGTACATTAATGGGCAGATAATTCAGCCATGTTTTTATGGCTGCATCACCCGTTGGAAAGCCTCCTCTCCTGATGGCCTGTCGCCACCTCCATCAAGCTGCTTCTTCCACTACTGGGTCATCTCCACTTTTCCCCTTCCTGGCACTGCCATGTCTGCTGCTTGTACTTCAGCGCTGCTACCACCTCAGCATGGTATACCACCTCTTTCTTAACCGGGTCCGCCACCACCTCCACCATGTCTGATCTGCTGTTACTTCTCCCAGTCCGCTGCCTCCTTTGTTGACCCGGTGCCACCAGTGTCTACCACACCGTACTGGTGCTGCCTCCTCCGCTGATCTGTAATTACCTCCACCTGCTCACTGCTTCCCCTGCTGGGGGAATACAGCATGATTTGCTAATCACATTGGTTAGTACAGTACTATATGGACAATAGGACCGCACTCTAGATCAAGGGGAAGTGAATTAGTGTGCAACACCAGAGGTTGGTCTGGGAGGGAGTCACCCTCCGAGAACCAATTTACAAACGAATAGGGGTCCCACACACCCCAAAAATCCCAACCTCATATATTAAGTGGCACCACTACAATGGGTTAATACAAAAATACACAAAATTTTATTATTAATACACCTTCAAGTACAATTACAGACAATTAAAAACAATTAAAACACATATAACATATGTTGGAAGGAGCAAGCCTGTACCAACAGTTGCTGGACCAGGGACCAAGAAATGACAGATCTGAGTATTTATTGCTGCTGAATATAAAAACTAGTGATATTCCTAGGGAGATAATAAAGTGTCTAAGTGCCTAATCAAGTGACTATAATAATTAGGAGTCTTTAGTGTATTTTATGTATATTTTAAATACCTTATAAAACTTAGAGTCTAATCAACGTGATTATGTATGACATTAATATTAAAAACTAATGTTTAAATAATTGGAGAAAAAATCAATAACAATATATAGACCTCCCAGCGAAGTTGGTGAGTCTCTACCAAACAATATCTAATTTAAACCCTGAATACCCACAATAAAGTGCTATGTGCTGAAGTGCAAAAGACAACTACCTACTATGAATTAAATAACACAGAAGGACCAACCAGCGGGAAAAAAACGTAAGACCAGACAGTAATACACAAAGGTTACTTACTACTAAATGTAAAGAAACATGAGAGAAACAGCAGCCAGGTCCCCTGCCAGCCGACAGGCTCACCCCCACCGTCACCAGCCGACGCGTTGCGTGACGTCAAACGCGTCACTTCATCAGGGCAAGTGATGCCCTGATGAAGTGACGCGTTTGACGTCACGCAACGCGTCGGCTGGTGACGGTGGGGGTGAGCCTGTCGGCTGGCAGGGGACCTGGCTGCTGTTTCTCTCATGTTTCTTTACATTTAGTAGTAAGTAACCTTTGTGTATTACTGTCTGGTCTTACGTTTTTTTCCCGCTGGTTGGTCCTTCTGTGTTATTTAATTCATAGTAGGTAGTTGTCTTTTGCACTTCAGCACATAGCACTTTATTGTGGGTATTCAGGGTTTAAATTAGATATTGTTTGGTAGAGACTCACCAACTTCGCTGGGAGGTCTATATATTGTTATTGATTTTTTCTCCAATTATTTAAACATTAGTTTTTAATATTAATGTCATACATAATCACGTTGATTAGACTCTAAGTTTTATAAGGTATTTAAAATATACATAAAATACACTAAAGACTCCTAATTATTATAGTCACTTGATTAGGCACTTAGACACTTTATTATCTCCCTAGGAATATCACTAGTTTTTATATTCAGCAGCAATAAATACTCAGATCTGTCATTTCTTGGTCCCTGGTCCAGCAACTGTTGGTACAGGCTTGCTCCTTCCAACATATGTTATATGTGTTTTAATTGTTTTTAATTGTCTGTAATTGTACTTGAAGGTGTATTAATAATAAAATTTTGTGTATTTTTGTATTAACCCATTGTAGTGGTGCCACTTAATATATGAGGTTGGGATTTTTGGGGTGTGTGGGACCCCTATTCGTTTGCACATTGGTTAGTATGCATGGTTTATTTTATTCAAATTGTCAGTCATTTTTCTTAGGGAACACCCCCGATTTTGGCTTTTCGGGGGTGGGTGTTTTTGTTTTTTCTTAATGCGAAGGCATCCCGAATTGGGATGCCCCACTGTGGGTATTTTTCATAGCAAAGGCTTGAGCAGAGAGTGAGCACGCTGCAATCAGTGCAATTGCTTTCACTTGGCTCCCTTTTCCTCCACTAATAACGCCGCTAAGCCACCTGGATGGCTAAGCAGCCGATCGGTGCCGAAGGGAGCTGAGTGTGCCACCGGTCACATCCCCCACTAACATCCTACTGGAACTGGACTGGAACTCGGAAGGCTCAGGGCCTTTGATGTTCCTCTTTAACGAAGCTCTATTTCGAAAAATGACCCAATTATAAAAATCCATATAAATATGCTGGATGGCGAGTGGAGGGGTCATCTATACCCCCGGCATCAGGAAATATCCAGCCAGGCTTGTTTTTTTTATTTTAATGGTAGAAAGAGGAAATCATGGGTTACAGGCTCTGTCACCCCTCATAGACTAAACCTTTCACCCCTGGATTTTATTTCTATCAGGATAAGAAAACCACAACCTTGGCGGGAGTTTCATTCAGTTCAGGTGTATAAGTGACCCCTCCTATCATTAGCCGACGTGTTTATATGGATTTTTAATATTACACAATTTTGCAATAGTGCTCCTTTAATGACTCTATAGCAATGTTTCCTAACCCTCACCTCGAGAGCCAATTACAGGACATGTTTGGTGGATCTCCCCATAACCTGCTTTATAGCTCTGGTGTTGCACAAATTACTTCACCTTTGTGGAAAACTGGAAAACCTGACCTGTTTGTCTCGAAGAGAGTGTTGGGGAGCACTGCTCTATATTCTACAGAAAATGCAATGGTCAAGATCACGCTCCCCGCTTGCACATTTGACTTTAGATGAAAGGAAGGCACAGGATTAAAAGGGAAAAGTAAAATGCCTACCTTTATGTTAGGAAGAATTGTATAATTTTACTGGAATGCTCTCAGATTAACCCAGGAACTTATAATTTCACATATGGCAGGTGCATGTCTGTAAACAAAGACCTCAGCTGATGAAAGACCCCATACTGGTTTAATTTACACCTAAGGCTAGCAGCTAAGATGGGAAACTTGACAGGCAGGAAAACCCCTGTCAGGAGCCTTGTCCTGGATGCAAGCTTCAAAGAAATCCTGCAAACACATCAACCCCAGTATGGGACAGGAAATTACAAAACCACAATATACATTAATTATAACCCAACTAGACCTTAGCAACCGGGCCAGACCGGGCTTGTATCTAATAGAGCTTGTGGTAGTTATTACGGGCTGGTAGGGTTCTGTTCATGGGTTGAGGTGATGTCAGGGTCATTGGACCTGTATTAATGAAATGTGCAGCATGTTCTCAGTGACAGCGATGTGTTAGGTGTAAAAACTGCTGCTGCTATTATTGTCATTGTTATTTCCAGTAATCATATCTACGTTGGCATGGCCAGCTTTAGCCCCAGGTCATGTGCTTTAGGTAACAATCAGTCTCCTGAATTGGAGCCTCTGATCTGATTTATGTGCCAATCTTTTACTGTGTCCTGAAAAACACAGCTAAAATAACATAAAATCACAAACTTTGTTAGATTACCATTTGTCAGGGCTTTTGCTTCTACTAATTAGTCTGTGTAGGGCTTTATTGATTTGCCAGCTTTGCATGTGTCACAGTAAGTAACCTTAAAATAAAATAGCGCGCTTATAAAAAAATCATTAGAGAGTTAGAGAGAACCGATTTGTTCACTGTGCCATCTAATGTAAATCAAGCTAATTACAGAGCTGTGCATCACTTCTGCAGGCTTAGCGCTATCTGTCTTCATAAAAACAAAAGGGGACCAGTGTGGGCTTATTTACCAACCATATTTTTTATCTAGAACAATTGGAATGAGGTAGAAAAAGCAACCCAATAAAACAATGATAGCCATAAATCAGCCTACGTAAATAGCTACTGTAGGCTTTAATAAAAAGAAACGCCGTATTCAGAAGGCATAATACTTTTAGAGTGGGCCTCAATTTTGGCATCAAACCTCTTATAAGTTAAGAGAATTGCAGGGTATAGATGGCAAGTGAGTGCAGGTATGTGTGTTGCGCCCCCCCCCCCCCCTTTTTTTCTTTTTTAAAATCTTTTTTTTACAGTTCCCTATTAGCCTTGGTAATGCTGTCATTTCCTTCTGAGGACATTAGCAGGCTCAGTCGGAGAAGCATAATACGGGGGTCTATTCAACACCCAGTGCAAGAAATGGCATTCCCTTTTGTTGTTCAGCCATGGATCTGCACCAGGTACATTAGAAAAGGATTTCTATATAATTTGCACCCTGAAGTTTACTTTTTGCACCTGCTGCTGAATAAACCCCATAGTCTTGATTCTAAACCTAAAGCTCAGTTGTTACTATAGGGTTATTCATGGTCGGAGCGCCAAAAACCCAAAACCAAGTGCAAACGATTCCGCATGCACCTAGGTGCATGATTCATGGCTTTGTACAAGTGCACACGCAGAGCACACTAAATTTCATGCGCCCAGGCCGAGTGCAAGATTTCTCTTCTGATGCGCAAATGGCCTTGGCGCATTTGTCTGGCTAAGCCCTTAATTAGGGCTGATGATCCCACATGTTTCTCTCCTTTCCTTTACTTTTTATCCATAGTGATTTGATCTCTCCAGCTTCTGTGTATTCTGTGAAGCTCTATTCGCCGGAGAACCTGTGTTCTCAATTTTTTCGGGGGAATATTCTGATTCCAGTTAACCCTTGGCGTTTTTTTCCCCAATGTTTTGTCCAAGATGTTTTCAACCCTTCCCCCTATGTTTGGTTTGCATATTAATGCTTAATAATTGAACTATTATTTTTAGTTGTTGTTTTTTTCTAAACTGTGGGTCCCCAAAACACGTGTTTTACCTTAATTTTTTTGTTAATAATGTAACATTATTTTTTTCAACCTAAAACAAACAAAAAAGGTTCAATACCTAAAAAGAACTTGTGGCTGACACTTTCATTGTTAAAAAAACATGCCGGATGTTGCTGGCATGTGTTTTTGGAATGAAATAAGCCTGTTACTCATTGGAATCAGCAGTTTCCTTAACCTATTTGCTGGAGGAAATTTACTACTCAAATTTCCACATTTGCGTCCTATTTTGCCCATCATGAATCAGGCGGAAGCAGTGACGGACTGTGGCCAAAAATGAGCCCAGGATTTTACCAGCACCTGACCTGCTCATGACCAGCTAGCAGCATCTCTGCTGTTTAAGGATAAGGGCCTTATTTATCAAGGGATAGCGCCAGGTAGTGTCTCACTAGCGCCAGGTATCGCCAGCTATCGGCGGCTACCAACTCCAGAACGCCAGGCGGCGGACACAATCACGCATTTATTACGCTAAATGAGGCTAGCGCCGGCGAGAGCGTCGGCTAGCGCGGGATTCATCATGTAGCGGACTGCAACGAACAGCGCCACTGCTAATCCCATCACAGCGCCAGGTATGACCTCTCGCTACCTGGCGTTCTCCAATGCATTTCAATGGAGCAATCTTTAAATCTTCATATTTAATTGTTATTAATGTTTTTTTTTTTTTAATGTCAAAAATTCTGTGACCACTTCGGCAATGTTAGATATTTTTTTTAAGGTAAAAAAAAAAAAAAAATATTTGTGCAGAATTGATATTATAGGTCTAATATTAATGTATTCATATTACAAAATGTTTAGAAAAACTTGTTTAATTTTTTAATCAAAAAATATGGATGTTTGGGGGTTAAAAACTACTTTTAAGCCATCGCCGCCAGCGCTCTGGGGTTTAAACAAGCTTTTCACAGCGCGATAATTTTTTGAGCGTGATTTGTTTATGAATATGCTGGGAGCCGTTCGCTATGACCATTCGCTGTCAGGCGCTCCCATACAGCGCGGAACCTGTCAAACAGCGACTCCTAACCCCGTATTCAACATTACCGCACACCGACTGAGTCGCTGTCAACAACCGAACAACGGGCAAGCACAGCGAATACTAGCGGGCGCTGTGAAAATCACGCTACTGGCGCTCATCTGTCGCTACCTGGCGCTATTACTGAATCGGCCTCTAAATCATTAGGGACAGGGCGTGGGCTGGCGTAGCAGCCCAGACTGCCCAAAAGCAGTGCGACCCACCGGGCATTTTGCTCGGGTCTCCCTATGGCCTGCCTAAGCGACCCTTATGTGGTCCCCCTCATCAACAATTGGATACCCACTGGAACTGAGATCCCATGGTTGTCCTGTCTTTTGGCTGTTGTATTATTTAATTGCATATATTTTTCCTGTGGTTTTAACAAAAGGTTCAATGCTCAAATTTAGACTAGAGACTTGTGATTTGGGCCAAACCATAGTCAGTGTTTATGTATTAGCATATGAATAGTTAAAAATATGCATTGAAACTGTTTTTCTTCTCTTCACCCAGTCACACAGGGGGAGGCCTTACAATTGGGTAATGTCAATCTATCACAAGGAGAGGTCAGAGCTGGACATTATGAAATCCTAAATTCTTTCTATGTTGGCTCCTCTTCTGGTGGAAGACCAGGCCATGCAACTTAAACAACATAATGTTTTGAATACTGTTAATACAAATGATTTTCCTTGTAAAAATATTCAGCCACACTTTGCCACAGGCGCACTTTACATGGACTGATTTCCTAACATAATGTATATTGTTTCGGCCTTAGCATGGATTTTTAAGCATTTGCATCGCTTATTAATGCAAAGTTATTTTTGCTTGTGAGGCATGTAGAGAAGGCGTAGCGTGGGCATAGTTTGATTTGATACTGCTGACAGACGTTTGATGATATTTATACATGAAAATCTTAGATTATGTTGGGGAGGACACGACTTTTTTTAAATGATAATTTTGCTGTCACATTAACACATTAACAGATTCCTGTGATCTACCACAAATTTATTCAGGCGATTTAACTTATGTTGTCATGTAAAGAATGACCAGTTAAAACAATCCTTTGCCATGCATGGTAGGGACACAAATATACCCAGTATACCGTGCATAGAAGTTCTTTCAATAATATTTGTTAGAAGGAATGCTCAAACACAGGCATAAAAAGCAAGCGTATCCTATGGCCCTCAATCCTATAATTGCATGGAGAAAAAAAGTTCATAAACAGTTTTTTCCACTTTCTTATTAGTCTGCACTATGACTTCTTTTTCCATAATTATCAGCTTTATCACTTTTCATGGCCACCACCTTGTGTATATATTGCACTTATAAACTATATTCAGCAGTCTTATAATAATTGGCATTGACGGTCACTGGAACCCAAATTTTCTCCTACCCTAACCGACTTAGTACTCCCCATTGGTGAGTGCTAAGTCCATAATGTTATCTCCTCTGACTGGTGACTTCACAAGCTGTTGTAGAGATGCTACGTTAAACCGGACCCAACACCCACTTTACATACAATGGGTGCTGATCTCTGGGGGGCATCCTGATACCCCTCGACTAACCCCCTGCATGCCTTGTAAACCTTACCTTAATCTGCATTTCTCTGGCAAAATGTGGACGCATGATTGGCCAGCAGCAATCACATGTCCTGTTCTCTGCTGGTAGACAGCACAGCGGGAGCCAGTGGAACGTGATTTAAGGTAAGATATACAAGATTGCAGGGGGTTGATTGATGGGGAGAACACCAGCAATCAGGATGCCCCTCCCGAGACTGGGGGAGACTAACACCCATTTTTGTGTCCGGTTGGTCCGGTTTAAATAGGAACTGCATTCAGAAATGATTGGTGTCCCACTTTAATATGCAGTACCAGGTTGAGACACTCCACTGTGGTGTCGCTAAGGGAAAGAGCGGGAATTTGTACTACTGATCTCCCCAAAACAGTAGACTCCTGCCCAGAATCTCTTAACCAGTCTGCAATCCCACCAAAAATGTTCAAAGTTCTCCACATTGGGGGAATCTTAAAACATTCTGAGGGTTCTGGCTGTCCCCTCTGGTACCAGGTACCATCTTAAACCGGACCTTCACCATGATTTAATGAAAAGCCCAAACTCTTAAAAAACAATTCCTCAGCATCTAAAATTAATATATTTTACATGTTTAGTCACTAATTTATTATACTTTCCCCCACTGGGCTGCAACTCTGTTCGGGAATTTAGGATACGGGCGCCGCCATCTTGACTCAGAAGCATCACACTTACTGAGGAGAGGAGAGTGGGATAAGGTACAGGGGGGCGGGTTATAGCTGTGCTTTGCTCAGACAGAGCAGAGCTGGGGTCAGGGAAAGGTCAGCAGTCCCAGAATGCAGAGCAGCACAGTCACTTCCTGTTTGCAGACACTTCCTGTTTGCAGGCTGCCTGCAAAAATGGCAGCTTCCATAAGCCGCCATCTTGGATGTTTAAAGGCTTATAAAATGCAGTAGATGCAGGTAGGATGATTTTTAATGTGAGCAATCTGTATGTACAGGGTGTGGGAAACATATAAGATAGACTCTTATTTAGAGTGAAGGTCCGCTTTAAGGAGCTTTACAAATGTCTCTAAAGGGAAAACAGAGCTTTTTAGTGCTCCTTCCTACATATCTGTCCTTAGTTTGTTGCCGTACTTTTAGCTGGATCTATTAATAAAAGGGGGATGTTGGCAGTTAAGGAGGAGTCAAATATATCTCTGTAATATGTCCTAGGTCTCCTCGGGAAGGCAGGATTCAAATAGGGGTAAATGGCCTATATCAGTTTGCCCTGTTGACACAGAACTTGGACTTGCGCTGCTGAGAACATTGGGTTGCTGAATAGGAAGATTAAAGAAAGGTAAAAGGCGACCAACCCCTCAGATTATTTTCAGCTATCCCATACTTGTCAGTATGTCTCAAAATTGAGTTTGTAATGGGATATTTAAACCGGACCTTCAGCGTGATTTAATGAAAATCCCAAACTCTTAGAAAACGGTTCCCCAATTTTACGTTTTTAGTCACTAACTTATTATTCTTTCCCCCCACTGGGCTGCAACTCTGTTCAGGAATTTAGTATACGGGCGCCGCCATCTTAACTCAGAAGCATCACACTTACTGAGGAGAGTGGGATAAAGTACAGGGGGGGTGGGTTATATCTGTGCTTTGCTCAGACAGAGCAGAGCTGGGGTCAGGTAAAGGTCAGCAGTCCCAGAATGCAGAGCAGCACAGTCAGGAGGCACTTCCTGTTTGCAGGCTGCCTGATAAAATATTATCTATCCATATGGGGTGACTGTGGGAGGCACGTCATAATGGCACGTCTACTGTTCTATATAACGAGGCAGGTTATAGTGGCACTGAAATAATTAGCAATGTTAGGAGCAGCTAGCCGCCACTTCTCCCTGGGCGAGTTAGCTTTGTTCTATTAACCCTCGGTCTGGTTCCAATCTGGCCTCTGCTGATAGGGTTGTGGGACATGCTATGGTAAGACCCTAACGTATATCCAAATTTATAGAAAGCTGTCATTTTCACACCTGTAAAGCTGTCAAGCCATAAGATCATACGGTTTTTGGAGCTTTTTTTAATAAGTAGCATATTTTCTGGTCAACAGACATCCTGTTAGTTGCTTACCCTGAGCTACAAGATATTAAGGGTTTTATTTAAGAAATGCTAAGACCAAGTAGTACCAGATGAACGTCTGGTTAATGTCAGGTCCCAGCACAAAAGGTGTATTTATCAAATATCCAGTGTGCCTGTGATAATGCCAGGTAATGTCCCATCTATCAACATTGCTGGAAATGGGATGAGTGTGCATGCTGAGTTCCCTACAGCGCCAGATAAGACCAGGTGCTCACCCTGCACTGTGTGGCCTTATGACATATATTTCGATGGGTTTGGATGGTTATAATTATTTAAGACTTTTTTGGGGGGAGGCATGTGCCATGGGATCCCTGCGCTGTTTGGGATTGTTTTTGTATGCATTTTAGGCACTTTTGTGTGGCACTACAAACTTGTGATCTTGGCTGTTAAAAAGCTGTGTCATGTCTTTCAAGTGCCCCTTTGCTTTTCCAGTTATTAAAAAACAAAAAACAACAGGGATGACAACAGGCGCTGACGCCCTGTAATCCCCTTTACACAGTGCCGCTGTAGGCGCTGTGTTTTTTTCTGATAAATTTGCTGGGTTTCCACCACTCGCAGCTGGCGCTATGGGTCATAAGTGCGGGCACAGATAGCGGCTTCTGCAAGCTGTTCATCTGGTGCCCGCACAAAAAAATAGTAAATAAGGCTGTATTTGTTCTCTTGATTGCTTGGCTATGACACTGCTTTGAGATTTTAATAAAATAACATTTTGAGACAGCAAAAGCCTCTGTAAATTTACGTCTTTAGAGGTTATTAGAAATCTCCAAGTATGAGAATGATTTGCTGTGGTATGCTTTAATGCAGGTGTCTCCAACCAATGGTAATAATACTAGTGGTTGAAGGTAGGATCCTAACAGGTGGTATTCGACAAGGCTGCAGAGTGACCTGTGCCCCAACCTGATTTGCTACCATCTATACAGTACTTTGCCCAAGCCTGACTTGCTCCAGTACAAAACTGATAAAAAGGTGTTAAAAACTACTTATATACATTGTTTTGTGTGTACATGTTAGATTGCTGTTTTGTGTGTTTTTACGGTGGTTTTAGGTGACTGTAGGCGGCCATATGTATCACCCAGGTGGTTCTTGATATAATGATAAGATTTAAACTTGAGGTACTTACAAATATAACTAACAAATATAGGGTTAATTTTAGTGACATGGCACCCAGGACAAGGACAGACTTGCACCTGGGGAACCCAACACAAAAAACCCGGAGAACCCAACACAAAAAACTGCTTCGGAAATGAGATGTGATTTTTCAACTGAATGCGGCGGGGATCGTGATTTTATATGGGTGATTAGTTTTATATGACCATCTGCTTTCCCCAGGTGTTTTCGAAAATGATGTGGAGCGTTTTGGCTTCATTTAAATATTAAAAATGACAGGCTTATTAAAATAATGTCATCTCCTTATACAGGCAGCAGATTTAAGATCCTCCGCTGTTTAAACAGCCAACAGACAAAACATCTGAAAAAAAATGCATTTAATTGCTTACACCTGTGCACTACTATATATTATATATCAGCATTTGTGTGTTTCAGCCAGGTCACCATCCATTGCAACAGCCACTTGCGGTTATTCATAAAAATGTGGAAAATACAGTCTTCAAAATTTAGACAAAAAGTTGGCTTTGGAGATGTATTGATTTTGCTCCACAATGCAAGCCTGGGTCTAAACACCTTCTCCCCCCCTTTCTCCCTATAAGTGTTATTTCCAGTTCTATCTGCTATAGCGTTCTTGTGGTTATATGTACAATATTGCTTAAAGTGGACCAACACCCAGGATTTTCAGTATCCTGGGTTTTGGTCCGCTTCCGCAGTGCCCCGCTGCGTGAAACCCCCCAGATCGCCCTAAAAAACTCACCTAACCCCGCTCCTACGCGAGCGCTCGTCCAATCCGAGTGCTCAGAGCCGCTGTGGTATGTACGGACAAGCGACGGACAACCACAGCGGCTCTGAGCGAGCTGGAGGCCGCATCTCGTGCTTCCCTCTAACAGGGAGCGCGCCCACGCCGGCAATTCACAAACGGCCGGCGCGGGTGCGCGCTCTGCTAGAAAGAAGCGCGAGATGCGGCCGCGGCTCGCGCATGCACCGTTGGAACGGGGATAAGGTAAGGTTTCTGGGCGTCCTGCGGGGTTTCACACAGCAGGGCATCCCGATTTCGGATGCCCCGCGGGGAGGGATCTGATCGGCGTGGCAAATATGCGCCGGACTGGTGCTACCCTAGTGTGCAGTGTTGGCGTGCTGTCTGGGGACAGGGACAGAGCCCGCCACTGCTTCTTACTGGCTGGGCCACGCAGACACCTGGCTCTATAGAGCAGTGGGTGTGGCCTGCGCCGATGCGGTGCAGGCCACGCCCACCCAATTCATGGAGCTGGCATCTTCTGGCCTCCCGCAGTGTGGCAGCCTGGCCAGCAATGCGGGAGCACCTGTAGCATGTGAGTTGACTTTTTTTTTTCATATGAATTGAATTCTGCCCCCTAAATAGGGAACGGGAGGAGGGCTGCCACACTGCTTATATGGGGAATGGGAGGGGGAAAACCACACTGCTTATATAGGGAATGGGAGGGGGAATGCCACACTACCTATGGGAATTGGGGGGGAAAGCCACACTGCCTATGGGAGTGGGGGAGGGGGGGGATGCCACACTGCCTATATGGGGAATGGAAGGGGGAAATTCCACACTGCCTATATAGGGAATGGGAGGGGGGATGCCACACTGTCTATATGGGGAATGGGGAGGGGGAATGCCACACTGTGTATATGGGGAATGCCACACTACCTATGGGAATGGGGTGGAGGGAATGCCACACTACCTATGGGAATGGGATGGAGGGAATGCCACACTACCTATGGGAATGGGATGGAGGGAATGCCACACTACCTATGGGAATTGGGGGGGAAAGCCACACTGCCTATGGGAGTGGGGGAGGGGGGGGGATGCCACACTGCCTATATGGGGAATGGAAGGGGGAAATTCCACACTGCCTATATAGGGAATGGAAGGGGGAAATTCCACACTGCCTATATAGGGAATGGGAGGGGGAATGCCACACTGTGTATATGGGAAATGGGGAGGGGAATGCCACACTACCTATGGGAATGGGATGGAAGAAATGCCAAACTGCCTATGGGAAGGGGGGATGACACATTGCCTGTAATTGGAGAATTCTGCACCTTGCCTAATATTTGGTTCAGAATATTACTTTTCCTATTTTCCTCCTCCAAATCCTAGGTGCGTTTTATGGACAGGTGCGTCTTATAGGGCGAAACAGTAACTGATTTGATTTACTGATTTGATTCCTGTGGTAAAACCCTGGAATCGCTGGCATATCCACATTGTAAGCAATCCCATGGCACATATGCAGGCTTTCATCCAATCAGCACTCTATGCTGTATATATTAAAGAGGAGCTATGGTCAGAAATATGGATTCAAGTGGACCAAAACCTATTGACCAGGGCAGTAGATTATAAAAGACTCTAGGGCCGGGTAAAAGCTTGCCATAGGGGCATCCTGATTTAGTATGCCTCATGTTGTGAAACCCCCCAGAATGGCCATGAACTCACCTCAAGCATGGCACATGCGTTGGCCTGCTGTGGCAACCCTGCTCTGACTAAGGTTACCACCTTACCGGTATTTCACCGGCATAGCCGGTATTTATGTTAACCTGCTGGTAATTTTTTGATTAGCAACAGGGCCAGGGGTTGAATCCCAGACATTCTGTTACTTTAGAGAGTGCTGAGGAAGCGTGCTGTGTGTGTTGGCTATGTTTTCCTGTTATTTGTTATCTGTCCTTTTTAATACTTAAAGTGGACCAACACCCAGGGGGGATCGGCCCGGGAATCTATAAGATTCCCGGGCCGATCAGATCCCTCACCCGCGGGGCATCCGAAATCGGGTTGTCCCGCGGGGTGAAACCCCCCAGGAAGCCCACAATCCTACCTTTTCCAAGTTCCTGCGGCGCATGCGCGTCCGTCGCCTCCTGAGCGTCCCTCTAGCAGGGCGCGCTCCCGCGCCGGCCGTTTGTGAATGGCTGGCTCGGGTGCGCTCCCTGTAAGAGGGACGCGTGGGAGGCGGCGGCGGACGCGCTCTGCTTGTCCGGCGCTGCCTCTCGCTTGTCCGCCGGCGGGGATTGGCTGCAGCGGTCACGTGGGAGTGGGGAGAGGTGAGTTTTCGGGGCTTTCTGGGGGGTTTCACACAGCGAGGCACCCCCGATCGGGGTGCCCCCCCGAAGTGGACCAAAACCCAGGATAGTCAAAATGCTGGGTGTTGGTCCACTTTAAGGCTTAACCCAAAAACCACGCCAACAAGGCGCATCACACATCTACCCTCGGTTTTGGGGGCTCACAATTTTGAAACAAGAGAACTGCAGCCCAAAATACTAAGAGGGATCAAGTCTGCGGGGTGACATGTAAGCGTATTTCATTTTTAAATGTCCCTTTAATATCTTTTACAGGTCTTCGCTATTTTTATTGTATTATTTGACATCACTCTGAAGTAATAGCTATAACTCTGCTTCTATTAAATGGTCTGTGAAATAGAAATAGACTGACTCGCTTTTCCCTATTGAGAAATTGTCTGTTTTGCATTTTTCTGTTGGCATTTTCCTTATTGTATTAAATAGCTTTTTGAGTGATGCCACCGTTATTAACAGTAGCAGCACATTTATACAAATGTTCTTTCATGCATTGTGCTCATGCATTTTTATTTACTTTAGAAACAAGGTAGGACTATTTTACTAATTGTCCTAGGGAAGACAATGGCCACTAGGAGGTTAGACACGTTCAAATATGTGCTGTCTTTTGGGGCTATATATTTCTCCACGTGGCTTGAGCATCAGACTTTATAAGTGTCGGTGTTGGGAGGTGGATGCAAACACAACCCCTAAAGTCTAAAAGACTTTTTAGATTTTAGAAAGAGTTTTACGACTAACCCAGGGGGTTTTCACATCGAGTCTTCCCTAAATTGCATGCCCCACAAAGACAGGCAGGCTGATTCATTACTAGCGGCAAGTATTGGCAGATGAGCGTCTGTACAGAGGCGCTAAGAGCGACCGCTGGTAGACGCTGTGATCGGCTATCAGGCGCTGTAACAGAGCGTGTCAATCACTGTAGTAACCTGGCCGGCATTGATAAATTAGATGTATGTTGGGCAGTTGCAGTACAGTTGCAGGGAGCGAAAGGTAACGCCAGCTTAGTGCGACCATTTGTCAGTGACTCACACCATATTCAACAAAAAAACAGACACACAGAGCGTAGGCGCTCTGGACCTGGTCGCTATAGCATAGAGCGGCAGACGCTGTGTGATTTTTGATTTTGTGTTTTTGAACACATATCCACCAGTAACAAAGCGAAAACACGTGGAATTACATTGTTGTAACATTGTGACATTAATAATTTAATGCCAGACCTGTAATGACAATTCTGCATAAAAATATAAAAAAATCTAAAAAGTTTTCAAAAATAACTCTTTCCAGGCCAGGAGAGGTCACACAATTATTTGAGAGAAAAAAAATTAAACACAAAAAAACCCTGTTTAAACAGGCGTAAAGGAACATCCATTGAAATGTATGGGAGAGCGACAGGTAGTGAAAGGTAATACCTGGCTCTCTGGAAGCTAGGGCACCGGTGCTATACGCTGAGCCACCTGTAATGAGGAATCGGACGCTACATTGTGCTGTTAGAGTCACTCACCAGAATCGTTTTCATAAATGCCGTATTGCGTACAGTGCGTTAGGGTTTTTTTTTTTTTTTTGCTGTGGCAGGCATTCATCGCATAGGTGCGACACTGACATCACAGCAAAGGAGCTTTCTGGAATTTAAAAGTACAGATTCACGTCTCAGAAGACAACTTGATTTTGTATTTTTTTGTTGGAGATACAATACTTTGCAACAGCTTCTGCTTGTTTCTGAATGTGACTTTAGGACTTTTGCCAGATTGACTGCATGAAAAGTTATGACAAGTATTGACTGTAGATGGCACTGTTATGCTTATCTGTAGTCTCTATATGCATTTTTTCTGATGTGTTGTTTTTCCTGTATATTCAGCTCTGCTCTACCACTTCTACTTTTCCTGTCCATGTTAGCCACCATGTTAAGGTTACATTATCTTACCGCATTCATGTTCCACCACTAATGTATATCTGGATTTGACTCCACTGCACCCAGCACTTACACTCTGCAACACCTTTTCCTATTCGAATAGAATTCTAGTTTGTACAAATGATGCAGTATTCTGAGCACATTAGCTTGGAGCAGAGAAAATTTCCAAAAGGTACTTTTCATTGGGGGAGCAATTTAGGGAACGCTAGTTTTGGTCTACAAAACCCTGGGTGGTCAGCCCTGGTGTTTGTCTAAAAGATTCGGAGGCGGTTGCTGGCTTTCCCTCTGGGGCAACCCAAATCAGGATGCCCCGCTCTGTGACACCCCCCCCCCCCCCCGTGATGCTACAAAACTCACCTTGGCTCTGGCCCTGTATTCCATGTTGCTTTGTACCATGTTAATTAAAATAAAAACCCTTTCCACTGAAAAATCTAAATCGCCCTAGAGGGATCACATACAAAAAAGACCCTAAAGTTGGTCTAGCTCTTCCATGCTTTAGCCAAGTTTTTAGAGAAATGGATAAGACCTAAAGCAGAACAAACCCCATCAGGGCCGGACCTGGAATCTTAAAGGATCCCAAATCGAGATGCCCTGCTGTGCAAAACCCCTGCAGGTCACTGCAAAACCCACGTTCTTGCTGGCTCCCTCAGAATGTAAATATCGGCGGCCACATCCCCAGCATCGCTGGGTTGTGGCACACTCTGGTCCCCAGCCATTCAGATAGGCTAGGGGTAGGAGCGTGCCTGTGTCTGGTGATGTGGCCATTTCGCTCTCTAGAGCCATTTGATAGGATGAAAGCCTGCACATGCGCCATTGAACCAGGGAAATGGTTTTTACCGGGCGATCGTGGAGGGACTCCACTTCAATTTGGGATGACCCTGGAGCTGGGATAGTCAAAATCCCAGGTCTTGTTTCACTTTTCAAAGGAACTAGGAACTCTCATGTCCATAGTTTAAAATGTTTTACGGCCCTTTTTGCCACTCTAGGAGAACATATTTTAATGTCTTTTTCCAAAATATATTCCATCCCTGAAGCCGAAAGCAATGAGTTCCACAATAAGCAGCTCTATACCGTATATATTTATTGCGCTGTATTGAAGCAATGTATTCACACCAGATTATCTCTGCTGAGCTACTGTGATTGACAAAGACATTTCCAGCCCTTTTCTTTTTCAAATTGAAACTTTTATTGTATTTTATCTGTATAAATTGTCCTAAATATGCAGAAAGCCCCGGTGGAGGCAACTTGACTGTCTCATAGAGAATACAGATTTTCTGCAGCATTTTAAACCAGCATCTAGCATCTGTTTCCAGAAACCTTAAAGTGGACCAAAACCCAGGATTTTGACTATACTGGGTCTTGGTCTTTGCCCCCCCAGACATCCCGACTGGGAGTGTCCCACTGTGTGAAACCCCCCAGGTCGCCCGATCTCACCCTTCGCCGGTCCTGTGGTGCATGCGCAGCCTCTCGTTTATTTCGCGCGTTCGGATCCACTCCCGTCCCTTCGTCCTAGAACTCATCTAAGGCGAGTGCGCTGGAGGCGGCATTCCCTGCTACCCTTTAATAGGGAGCGTGCCCGTGCCAGCCTTTCACAAATGCCTGGTGCGGCCATGTGCCCTGCTAGAGGGATAGCTGAGATGCAGTGCTGCCGCTAGAGGGCATGGCTTTGGTGGTGGGAAAAAAAACGGGCCGTTTCTGAGCTGGCAGCATCGCTTAAAGCGGACCTTCACCCTGAATAAGAGCCTATCTTATATGTTTCTCACACCCTGTACATACAGATTGCTCACATTAAAAATCATCCTACCTGCATCTACTGCATGTTATGAGCCTTTAAACATCCAAGATGGTGGCTCATGGAGCATCAGGCGGTCTGCAAACAGGAAGTGTCTTCTGACTGTGTCGCTCTGCATTCTGGGATTGTTGTGCTTTCTGTGACCCCAGCTCTGCTCTGTCTGTGCAAAGCTTAGCTATAACCTTGCCCCTACACTTTATCCCACTCTCCTCTCCTCAGTATATGATGCTTCTGAGTCAAGATGGCGGCGTCCGTATCCTAGAGTCCTGAACAGAGTTGCAGCCCAGTGGGGGAAAGAATAATACACAAGTGACAAAAAGCTTAAAATATATTAATGTTAGATGCTGGGGAATGGTTTTTAAAGTGGACCAACACCCACCCCTGATCGGCCCGGGAATCTATAAGATTCCCGGGCCGATCAGCTCCCTCCCCGCTGGGCATCCGAAATCGGGATGCCCCGCTGTGTGAAACAGAAAGCCCCTAAAAACGTACCTTATCGGCGACGGACAAGCGACGGATAAGCCGTCCCGCTAGCAGGGCGCGCACCCGTGCCGGCCGTTTGAGAATGGGCGGCGCAGGTGCGCGAGAGGCGGCGGCGGCTTATCCGTCGCTTGTCCGTCGCAGATAAGGTACGTTTTTAGGGGCTTTCTGGGGGGTTTCACCGATCGGGGTGCCCCGCAGAAGTGGACCAACACCCAGGATAGTGAAAATCCTGGGTGTTGGTCCACTTTAAGGGTTTGGGCTTTTCATTAAATCATGCTGAAGGTTCGGTTGAGGGTTTGTATGGTAAGCGCAGTTGGGGGGCAAAAATGGGGTTAAAATGGAAGCCTCTCCCATCCCTATCCCTACCCATACCTACCTGATCCAATGTCAGCACTCTTCTTTACTGGCAGACCAGAATCCACAGCCAGCCACCAACAGTTTTCCAATATGAGGCACTGTCTGTGGCAGTGTGCAATGCCGCTTTCAGATCCCGAGTGAGGTCGGGTGGCCCCATTGCATACCATCCATGGGCACTGTGCAGGTGTGAGATTGGGGGCTGCGCGCAGTGCCTGATGGGATGCAAGATGGCGCCCCCCGTTGAAAGGCTGTCCGGAATCCGAAGGACCCAGAAGATAGATCCCCGTTGGTGTGAGTATTTAGTCCCCAAAGGTACAACCAGAGGGGGGGACAGCAGATCGGTGAGGTTTGGGGGAGGTTTTTACCTCCCCTGATGTTCTTCTTCAATGGTTGCACAGTTTGCATAATTAAAAGGGCTTTGGATGCAGTCCAGTAGTCCAGACATTCTGTAACACTCAACCCACCCTCCCCTCTCCCTGTGCTAAGCATGATTTGGGCAATACCATAAACAACATAAAAAATAACAACTCACTGGGGTCAAGGCACTCTTCTTAGGAATCTGAAGATAGGACCTTGATTGAGAGGCCAGTCACCCATTCCATGGAGCAGTGTGGCTGCAGTAGCCAATCACTCAAGTCCAACTGTTACTCGCCCTCCACGACAACTGGCAAATCCTATATAAAATGCACATATAATAAAACTGAAAATAGAGCATAGGTTTAACCATGGGGTAGAACTAGTTAGAGGTAAATGTACATAATATAAAGCACCCGGGGCCCCAACATGCACATCCCTAATGTTGTAATATACACAGACAAAAGGACAACACTTCTTTACTTTGAAACAACAATGGAAAATATGTTGTATTCCACTGTTTTCATTATAAACTGGTTTCACAAGTTGTTACCATGCCCTTTGCAGGCCAAGCCTTGTACAGTGTTAGCAATTCAGGAATGTGTACAATCTGAAGGTAAAGTTATATCAAATATTTGCTTACTCAGTAGATTAGAAATTAAAGCTTTTAAAGGAACTTATTTAACAAGGGATAGCGCCAGGTAGCGACTGGTGAGCGAACGTAATGACGCTCACCGCCACAAGAACGCCGGCTCCCCTCCGCAATCACACATTTATCAAGCCGATCCTGCTTAGCGACTGACAGAGCGCCAGATAGCGAATCATTCATCATTATTCCAGCCTCACCCCACAGCGCCAGTGAGCGACCTTGAACAGCGACAGGTATGACCTCTCGCTACCTGGCGCTCTCCAATGCATTTCAATGGAGCAATCTTTAAATATTCTTAATTAATTGCTATTAATGTTTTTTTTTTTTTTTTTTCTAAATGGCAAAAATTCTGTGACCACTTCTGCAATGTTAGATATTTTTTTAAGGTAAAAAAAAAAAAAAAATTTGTGCAGAATTTATATTACAGGTGTGATATTAATGTATTCATATTACAAAATGTTTGTAAAAACGTGTTTTTTTTTTCCAAAAATATGGTTGTTTGGAGGTTAAAAAACTACTTTTAACCCATCGCCGCCAGCGCTCTGGGGTTTAAACAAGCATTTCACAGCGCGAGAATTTTTTGAGCGTGATTTGTTAATGAATATGCTGGGAGCCGTTCGCTATGGCCGTTCGCTGTCATGCGCTCCCATACAGCGCGGAACCTGTCAAACATCGACGCCTAACCCCGTATTCAACATTACCACACACCGACTGAGTCGCTGTCAACAGCCGAACAACGTCCAAGCACAGCGAATACTAGCGTGCGCTGTGAAAATAACGCTACTGGCGCTCATCTGTCGCTACCTGGCACTATTAATGAATCGGCCTCCCCGAGTCTGATTTATAAAGTGCACAATTCTATGTCATTTAAATAGGAACATCTGACCTTTTCTGATGTTCCTCTCAAAACATCTTTCCCCTCTCTCTCACTGCCTTTTGAATGTCAATGTTATCTAAAATGCAGAGATCCGGCAGCATTCCAGGCCCCTTTCCACTCCCTCCTCCCCTTAGCTGTCGCTGAGTGAAGGCTGCAGCATTAGCCATACTCACCCTTCGCCGTCTGCTCTTCAAATGTCCATTGCCGCTCATCAAATCTTGCAGGTTTTGCGCCAAGTGTCATTGCAGCCTATGCAGTGACACTACACATGCGCGAGATCTGAGGGGCAGTGTAACACATGATGCAAGGGCAAGATGGTGCTGCCCTATGGAAGACAGCGTGGGACCGTGGGATACCACAGTGCGATGCGCCCGGACAGGTAAGTCTAAAATTGCCAAATGCATAACCGGAGGGGCAGAGCAAGCCAGGTTAAAGTGGACCAACACCCACCGGTGATCGGCCCGGGAATCTATAAGATTCCCGGGCAGATCACCTCCCTCCCCGCGGGACATCCGAGATCGGGATGTCCCGCGGGGTGAAACCCCCCCAAACACCCCAAACTCCTTACCTTATCTTCCTCTCCTCTCCCTCGCGCCCCTCTAGACGTGCGCGCGACCGCGCCGGCCGTCTGTGAATGGCCGGCGCAGGCACGCGCGCGTCAAGAGGGACGCGCGAGAGGCGGCGGCGGAGGAGCCGCTTGTCCGCGGCTTGTCCGTCGGCGCGAGGAGAGGTGAGTTCGGGGGGTTCGGGGGGGTTTCACACAGCGGGGCACCCCGATCGAGGGTGCCCCACCGAAGTGGACCAAGACCCAGGATAGTCAAAATCCTGGGTGTTGGTCCACTTTAATAAAAACTCCCCAATACCTGTAAGGTTCCTCTTTAAGGGTTCAGCACCGTGAGTAAAATGAGTTTTTTTATGAGTAAATCCTGTTTCCTCACATTTTTCCCTTTCCTCTTCCAGTTATGCGATTTTTTTTTTAGTAACTTGCGCAAGGAGACAGTTCTCACAAATTACTCAAAAAATTTAATTGCATATGATTCAGGTAGATTTTTGCAGGGGGAAAATTGTGTGCAAATAGGGTTTTCCTCCTGCTAAAAGCACGAGTAAAAGGCATCTTCACTTAAGCTTTTTTCATTGATAAAACATGGTTTTTACCATTCAAAAATACAGCCGGCATTTGTTCTCCCTCCCTCCCTTCCCCAAGACCCAACTAGCCCCAGCACCAGCCATAAGGGCCGGTAACCCAGGACTCATAGGCCACCCAGGCGGCCCCTGGCCATGCTGGTATACCAGCTCTTTCGGTATGGGTTTGGCCCCTTTTCAATTAAATCTTTTACAACTTGCATACAGCGGTTCATGCTGACATTTGTGTCCACCTTAGGCCCTTATTTAAGAAGGTAGCGACTGGTGAACGCCGGACACGGCACGCAATGACACATTTATCAAGCAGAATCTGTTTAGCGACTGGGTAGCGTCTGTAGCAGGCATTTTCAGAGCGCCCGCTAGTAGTCGCAGTGCTCAGCCGTGGGTCGCTACTTTATAGCGACTCAGTCGCTGTTCAGTAATGTTGAATACATTGTGAGGAGTCGCTATCTGACCAGTACAGCGCTGTATGGGAGCGCATGTTAGCGACTGCTCATAGCGACCGACGCACACCATATTCAGGAAAAAAGCAGCCTCACAAATCTCTGGCGCTGAAAAATGCTTGTTTGTAGCCCAGAGCGCAGGAGGCGGTGTGTTTAAAGTCTGTTTTTCAGCATCTATTAACTAGTAACAAAGCAAAAACATATGGAATTACATTGTAACAACATTGTAACATGAACACTTTAATGCCAGACCTGTAATGTCATTTCTGAAGAAATATTTAAAAAATGTAAAAAATGTATTTAATTATTTGTGATTTTTGGGAAAAATTCAAAAAACCCGTTTAAAGTGAAGAAAAGGTTCGTCCATTGAAATGTATGGGGGAGCGACAGGTAGCGAGAGGTCATACCTGGCGCTGTGCAAGGCTGAACGCTGGCGCTGTTTGCAGAGGCTTTGAAAATGATGAATCAGACGCTACATGGCATTATCCCAGTCGCTAAACAGATTCTGCTTGATAAATGTGGAATTGCGTGCCGTGTCTGGCATTCACCAGTCGCTATCTGTCGCTACCTCTCATTAACCAGGCGCTACCTGACGCTATCCTTTCTTAAATAACCCCCCTAGTCACAACCTGGAGGATAGTGATTACTTGGAAGGTCTGAGGGAACAACCTATCATATGTTTGACATGTGGACGAACATGTGATGGAGGATTCTAGAAGGTAGCTAGAGGTTATATAAGGAAGAGAGACCCTGCACTAGTGTTCTAGACCACAGTTTTATACCATTTTTTATACCATTTGAATTGTTGAGGAGAAGTTGTGAGATAAATTCCTGTCAGAGTGTGTGAGGTAAGGCTCCAGGCCAACAGCAGTGGCCACCGGAGGGAACTCAGTGGAGGACGTCCTGGGAATCCTTCTAGGGGACTAAGACCGGCTGGCTGATCTTTGGCTGTGGTGGTGACAAGAGGGATTGTAACCAGTCAGATGTATGAACCAGTGCCATGTCTTGATGTCTATAAAGAGGAACTCTTTTATCTATTGGATAGTCGATCATCTGTGAGAGCTGCACAGTGAGTACAGACATCCCCTGTGGTAGAGCCCCAGCACCCCACCTGCACAGACACACTTGGAGCACCCTGGGCCCAGAAGAACCTGCTCCCTGCCGTCCTCATCCCAACCAGGTGTGTGAGGGCTACATATGTATCCATTTTTTGGATTAAAAACACTTTGAGACACTTTGTTCTTTTATGACTGGAGTATCTTATACAACAGCGTTGCGCTATGCTGTGAAGAAGGCGAGAGTCATAAATTTGTATAAGGCGTCATTGGCGCTAACTGTTGCATGCGTCTCAATTTAGACATAGAGTGCCACAGTGGTCAAAACCATCACCACACAATGGCGCTGCCACCTCATAAATCAGGCCCTATTACATCCACACATTTATATTTAACAGCAAATAAATATAGATTATATTTCACACACATAATTACACACACTGACTGTTGTAAATTATGGGATCTAAAGATAAGATTAAATTGAGATTCATAGTTTGCTAATAAGGTTTCTACTGACACGTTATATTGGGGTTATTCATGGGTCAGGGGCATTTTAATTAATCAACATTATTATTGAAATTTCAAAACCTACTGAGTGGAAAACTTATAAAGGACCTATAATATTTTCCAGACAACAGTGCCCACAAAGGAACAAATATGTAGCCACATATTTTCATAGGGCCTTATTTATTGAAGGATCCATTAATGTTTCAAGAAGTGTTTAAAGCAAAAACAGAGAAAGGTGCCTCAGCGCTCAAAAGTAAAAGGCTTGCTGAGCCAGAGCCGTCCTGTTCTGGTCATTATGGCTTTATAGATTTTACATTATATTTTACATTGTAGATTTTTCTTCGCTGATTTCACCCCTTCTCACCGACTGCCCTGGAATCTCTTAGATTTGGGTTTTGTTTCACTTAATGTCTCTCATGATTGGTTAAGTCCTTCCCTTATTTTTGTTGCCCGCGTTTGGACCTGTTTTGTGGAAAGATATTAATTTTTGTAAGTAAGGTCTCCAGAACTGCACATAGTATTCTATCTGTGGCCTCACCAGGGCTCTATGCAGCAGAATCACAACCTCTCTCTTCCTACTGGTGATACCTCAAACTGCAGCTGAGCATCGTGCTTGCTTTCCCTACTGCCTGGCTTCAGTTTGATATTCCCTTATAAAAAGGTATAGGAAGGTATATTGGGTGCATGGACAAACATTAATAAGAAAGGGGAGAAACCACTGGCCTAGAATCTATAAGAATCTAGGGCCAGTGGTCCTCTTTTTGGGGCCTCCCGATTTGGGAAATGTGTGAAACCCCAGGTATTAACATAAAAACTCCTCTTTCTGGCAATCGCATGGCGCTTGCACAGGTTATGGCAGCATCTCTCAAGCTAATGTACAGTATTCTGATTCACCAGATGGCAGTAATGTGAATCCTACAGACAGCTCCACCTTGTCTGTGTGTGTCTGTGATGGATGTTTTCTTCACTCCATAAAGCTTGGCAGATAGCTTACTCGGTTGCTCGTGGACTTACATAGATAAGTTTTATTTCAGTACAGAATCTTGCAATAAAACTTCTTACAGCAGGAATCTTGAAATGTACATTCAATACAGCAGGAAATTTGTGAAGTAACCCATAGCAGCAGCAGGTAAAAAGACTGTAGTCTGCAGAAGGGAGCAGCAGGTGTGCACTGCTTGGATGCAAAACTAGAACTGGCTGAGGGAGAGAGGAAGGGAGGAGCTACTTGCATCACAGCAAGACGGGGAGGCCGATTCAGTAATAGCGCCAGGTAGTGACAGATGAGCGCCAGTAGCGTGATTTTCACAGCGCCCGCTAGTATTCGCTGTGCTTGGCCGTTGTTCGCTTGTTGACAGCGACTCAGTCGGTGTGCGGTAATGTTGAATACGGGGTTAGGAGTCGCTGTTTCACAGGTTCCGCGCTGTATGGGTGCGCCTGACAGCGAATGGCCATAGCGAACGGCTCCCAGCATATTCATTAACAAATCACGCTCAAAAAATTCTCGCGCTGTGAAATGCTTGTTTAAACCGCAGAGCGCTGGCGGCGATGGCTTAAAAGTAGTTTTTAACCCCCAAACACAATATTTTTTGTTTAAAAAATTAAACAAGTTTTTCTAAACATTTTGTAATATGAATACATTAATATCAGACCTGTAATATCAATTCTGCACAAATGTTTTTTTTTTTTTTTACCTTAAAAAAAATATCTAACATTGCCGTAGTGGTCACAGAATTTTTGACAGTTAAAAAAAAAAAAAAAAAAAAACAATCATATCAATTAATTATGAATATTTAAAGATTGCTCCATTGAAATGCATTGGAGAGCGCCAGGTAGCGAGAGGTCATACCTGGCGCTGTGATGGGATTAGCAGCGGCGCTGTTCGTTGCAGTCCGCTACATGATGAATCCCGCGCCAGGTGACGCTCTCGCCGGCGCTAGCCTCATTTAGCGTGATAAATGCGTGATTGTGTCCGCCGCCTGGCGTTCTGGAGTCGGTAGCCGCCGATAGCTGGCGCTACCTGGCGCTAGTGAGACACTACCTGGCGCTATCCCTTGATAAATAAGGCCGTAAGAGAGCCAGGAACGGACAAAGGGAATTAAAGGCACATTGCTCAGCCTATGTAAATAAACATTATATTAAGCAGTTACCCCAGGTGAAATAAAACATTGTGGGACATGACATGCGGACTTGTGCCAGGCCTGCCTAAATGGAGGCGCAGATACACGCAGCCAGACAGAAGCAGCTGCGAGGATGCCTGACACGCTCCCTCCATTTTGATTTTTATGCTATTCATCAGTATGCATAACATAGGGAGCTGATTGAAGGAGAGGCCGCACATGCGTTGTGGGATATTTGGCTTTCGTCGGGCTGACAAGTTTGAATGGCATTGAACATTCATATACAAAATAAAAATGCTGGATTGTGAACTAATCAGGGCCACATATTATATACATTAATGTAATATATGCCATTATGATCAGAAGAAATGAATTTCTAGTTCACATTCCTTCCTCATCGCTCCTTTGTCTCTTGATTTCATTATAATGTATCCCTGGACTCCTTATTAACAAGGCATGAACTATGAATAATCTCTCTTCTCATTAGTTGCACAGTTCAGATGTTACTCACGAGTGGCTGTAGAAAAACAGACATATTTCCATCTGGTTTTGTGTATAAATGTAAGATATGGTTTTCTAATATACGAGGAGAGTGTGTTTGGAAAAGTGTAAGCATGAATTGTTAGCCAATAAATTATATAACTTTAAAGTGTACAAAAACCCAGGATTTTGACTATCCTGGGTATTGGTCCTTTTGGGTACCCCGCTGAGTGAAACCCCCCAGATCGCCCAAGGTAACTTACCTCAGAGCCGGTGACATCACGTCGTCTAAGGCTTCGTCTGAGAGCAGCAGCTCAGAGCACGCTGATGGCCGCATCCTCCGCTTCCCTCTAACAGGAAGCATGCCTGCCGGCCATTCACATATGAGGGATAGCGGGGATGCGGCTGCAGCTCGCACATGCGGCGTTGGACCGGGAAACAAGGTAAGTGAATGGGACGACCTGGGGGGTTTCACACAGCGGCACATCCCGATTTTGGATGCCTCATGGGGGGGGTTCGATCGGCCCGGGAATCTTATAGATTCCCTGACTGATCGGCGTGGGTTTTGGTCCACTTTAAAGGGACTGTGAAAAAGGATAGATACTAACCAATAGTCCTGCGCAGCGGATGGTCCCTAACGGAGATCCAGACCCAGTGCCAACCCCGCTGACAACCCCTGTCTGTTGCCGCCTCACAGCATCCTCGCATCACTCATGGCCATACCCACTCCATTCATTTTGATAGCGGGTCGTATTGAGGGCTGGCGCCCTCCAACTCCATTGTAGTGAATGGAGTGGGCATAGCCAGTTACCATGAATGACACAAGGAGATGCCAGTATTGCGTGAACAAAGATCGCTGATGCCGAACTATACAATTATAGGATGAATCAGCTCAGCATGGCTATTGGTGAGTATCTATTGTTTTTGCCCTGGCAGGGACTCTAATTACTGTGCATACATTTTTGATTTCCTGTGTCATTAGGAAGCTATATGTTGTACATGTTGAACTGTAAACGTAAAAAAACATTTATCCAAAATCCATACTCATAATCATTATCATAAGTATCTTGGATGCAAGATATCATTCCAAACATTTGGTGACACCATGTGCGTCTTTTTATTCTAAGTATATAGCACGTCCTGTTCCAGAAGATATTCCTTACACTTGGGATATACATCCAGTAGATGGCGCTGGACTGCAGAGACAGAAAAGTGGCCCCTTCCAGCCCCATATATACCAGGGACCTCCCACAAAATCCCCAGTTCTTCTCTGCAGTCTGGGCTGTGATGACTAGAAGATGGCTCTCTCTACTCGCAGGTGAGCGGGGCTATTAGCCTGCGGCCCTGTAGGACTATTCCCACCCGTTTCCTTTTACTGCCTCCCAGCTCAGGCTGCTCTGGTTCGGGTGAAGGTAGGCAGCACCGCTGTCAGGTGCTAAGGAGCGCTGCTCCAACCGCAGTCCCCACCAAAGGGTAGGCGGTATAGGCCCATGGTGAGCCTTATGGGATGCCCCTCCCGCACTTTATGCCCCTCGCCCCCTGTCCCCACAGTTGGCTCCCTTTAGGCTGGCTGTCACTTACCCCCTCACTCTCCCTTGTTGATTTCGGGGGAGATCGTTTGCACTGCGCTCCGCGGTCGGCGGCGACATCACATCAGGCGATGCTGCGTCATCATTGGCTGGCCTTGTCAGGTGGGCACGTTTTCGCACTCTTCGGAGGGGGCGGGCCTTGCGGCTGATGCGTTCTGCATCACTGTCTTCGCGGCCCACCCCTCGAGGTATGTGCGGACGCCATTTTAGTTCTCTGCTGCGTGTGTCTGGCGTCTCCCTATCGCGGTCCGTAAGTGCCCCTGCGGGCTGATTTATTTTATATATATTATCTGTATTGCATATCGCTTATGCTTATGTCTTGCAGGCGGGTCAAACGTTGTGGTTTCTCCCGGTTCCTATCCCCTCTATTTAGTGTTAACTCTTATTGGAGGGCTATTTCATACCACTACTCCTACTTCCCTAGCGGGTTATTGGGGCATCCCGGGTTGCTTTTATTAGCATCAATCCCTATTGGCCTGTTGTGCTGTGATAATCACCATATGGAGGCTTCTCAGGATAATGTGCTCGGGGTTCCTTCGGGACAAGCCCAGCTGTGTGTGGCGTGTGGGGTATCCCCTATAAGTGATGATGTGAGGGTATGTGTACCCTGCGCCCAGCAAGTACTTGCACTGCAGTCTGGGTTACCTGCGGCTGGGCCTAGTGCTGCGCCCCCTCTGGCTTCGCCTACCCCCCCACGCTTACATCTGACTCCCAGTGAGGTGCATACCAGTGGGGAGTCTCAACCTGATTTGGCTACTCGGATGGCCAGCATTGAAAGGCATATTGCTGGGTCTGGTCCGCGTAAGGCTCCTGCAAAGCGGCGGCATCTGGCACCCTGGTGTTACTCTCTTTCCTATGGAAGCTGAGGAGTTTTTTGATGTTACTGGATATACCCCCCTGGAAGAAGGGGAATTATTCTCTGATTCAGAATCATCTGAGGATCAGCCTAGGGGTTATGCTGAGTCTGGATCTGATCCATGGGCTTCAGATGATACTGACAGACTTTTGGCTCACATTTTTGAAGTGCTCTGTATCTCTTCTCCTGCCGTGGCCCCGCGGCAGCAGGGGAAGCTGTTTCATACTGTTAAGCCACGTTTAGAGTTTCCTGAACAAACTCACTTTAATAATCTGATTCTCAAGGAGTGGGAACGGCCTAGTCAGCTTCCCGGGATACCTAAGAGTTGGGATAAGAGGTATCCCTTTCCTGCTGAGATGGTGAAACGTTGGTCATGTCCTCCAGAGGTGGATGCTCCAGTTCTGGGGCTGTCTAACACATCTGTCATGCATTCCCCTGACACTACTACACTGAGGGATAGGGAAGACAGGCGCATGGATCAGCTGGCTTGCCATGCCTTTGCCTGTGTTGGGACCGTGCTCCGTCCGGTCTGTGCCTCTGCTATCACGGCTGTTGCTATTAAAAGCCTGCTCAGGGGTCTCTTAGATGGGGCCCCTGATGATGCTGGCAGTGAGGAGTATAGAGCTCTTCTGCGTTGTGAAGAATTTGTTGCATATGTTCTTTCTGCTCTGGATGATACCATTAGAATGTGTGTCAGGGCATCTGCCTTGTTGGTGGCGATACGCCGCTCGGTCTGGCTGCGCCAGTGGGCAGCTGACAACGCTGCCAGAAAGGCCCTCACTGGGTTTCCCTTCAAGGGGCTGCGCCTCTTTGGGGAACGTTTGGACTTGTTTGCTAAACGTGGCAAGTTACCTCAGCGTAGAAGGCAGCCCCGATCCTTTCGGGGTTCAGGTGCCTTTTCTCCTTCCTTCAGGGGCTCCAGAATTGGACGGGGAGCTTCCCTTGCTGGAGCCCGTGGAGATTTTTGGGGCAGGGGCAGAGGATGTGGCCGCTCTGGCCTCCACTGGGGTCCCAAGACTAAGTCCTCCCCCAAGCCCCCTCAGGCATGAAAGGGCGCCCTCACCCATCCGGGTGGGGGGACGGCTTCGGCTCTTGGCTCACGTCTGGAGGCATCATGTCTCAGACTGGTGGATTCAGGAGGTAGTTTCCTCCGGTTACAAGATAGAGATTGCAGCCTGGCCGCCCCCAAGATTCATCAAATCTCGTTCAGCTCACAGTCCTTTGTCCGCTCAGTGTCTCTCCCTGGCTTTCCAAGGCCTTCTAGACCTAGGGGTCATCTGCCGGGTGCCCTTGAAGGAAAGGGGCAAAGGCTATTATTCCAATCCTTTCATTGTGCCCAAAAAGGACGGGTCCTTCAGACCTATCCTGGATTTAAAGTGGACCAACACCCAGGATTTTGACTATCCTGGGTTTTGGTCCACTTCGGCGGGGCACCCCGATCGGGGGTGCCCCGCTGTGTGAAACCCCCCAGAAACCCCAATAAACTCACCTCTCCCTGCTCCCACGTGACTGCCCGGTCCAATCCCCGCCAACGTCCAGGCGGGGAACAGGAACGTCCAAGCGGCTTCCGCCGCCGCCGCCTCCCTTGCGCCACTTTCGGCGCGCGCGCGCCCGTGCCGGCCATTCACAGACGGCCGGCGCGGGGGTGCGCATGCCTAGAGGGGCGCGAGGGAGGCGGCGGTGGCGGAAGATAAGGTAGGTGATTTGGGGTGTTTGGGGGGGTTTCCTGATCTCGGATGTCCCGCGGGGTGGGAGGTGATCGGCCCGGGAATCTTATAGATTTCCGGGCCGATCACCTCTCGGTGTTGGTCCACTTTAAAGCTTCTCAACAAGTTTGTCAGATTCAGACACTTTCGCATGGAGACTCTGCGCTCAGCTGTGACTTTCCTACGCCCAGGGGACTTCATGACCTCTGTAGACATCAAGGATGCTTACCTTCACGTTCCTATTTTTCCAGGTCATCAGAGGTTCCTCAGGTTCGCTCTGGAGGATCAGCACTACCAGTTTGTGGCCTTGCCCTTCGGCCTCACCTCGGCCCCCAGGGTATTCACCAAGGTGCTGGCAGGTGTAATGGCCCTGCTGAGATCTCAGGGCATTCGCATTCTTCCCTACCTGGACGACATGCTTATTGCTTCTCAGTCCTTCCATCAGGCAGAGCTGGACACTCAGAGGGTGGTGTCCACACTGGAGTCATTCGGTTGGGTGATCAATCACCCCAAATCCTCCCTGTCTCCTTCCATGGTGAAGTTTTTTCTGGGCATGATTCTGGATTCAGCTCAGATCAAGATCTTTCTTCCTCAACAGAAGGTGGAGGTCCTTCAAGAGAAAGTTCAGCTCCTGCTGTCTTGTCCCCATCCATCCATCAGGCAGGGAATGCAGCTGGTGGGCCTGATGGTGTCCTGCTTCGAGACGGTTCCATATGCTCAGTTCCACATGAGGTCTCTTCAGCTTCACCTCTTGTCAGTATGGGATCGGGACCCTGTGTCCCTGGATCAGGTGTTTGTCTTGTCCCCTCAGGTCAGTCAGTCTCTAGGGTGGTGGCTGGTCTCAGGAAACCTGCTGGGGGGCAGGTCCTTTCTGGCCCCCTGCTGGGAGACTGTCACCATGGATGCCAGTCTGACAGGTTGGGGGGGGGATTCTGAAATTCCAGGGTCAGTGGGGGCCTCAGGAGGCCCATGCCCCTATCAACATTCTGCAATTGAGGGCAATCAGGTTGGTTCTCGCCCACTTAACCCCACACCTGAGGGGTCGGGCTGTTCAGGTCCGCTCGGACAACCAGACGGCGGTTGCCTACATCAATTATCAGGGAGGGACCCGGAGCAAACGGGCCCTCAAGGAAGTGTTCCTGATTCTGTCCTGGGCGGAGGAAAATGTTCCCTGCATCTCAGCTGTGTACATCCCGGGGGTGGAGAATCTGGAGGCAGACTCTCTGAGCAGGGGGACCTCTCGTCTGGGAGAGTGGTCCCTCAGCAGCATGGTGTTTCGCTCCCTGTGCCACCGCTGGGGTCAGCCGGACGTGGATCTATTTGCGTCCCTTCACAATCACAAGCTTCCAGTCTTTGTCTCTCTGTCCCAGGATCCTCTGGCCTTGGCCACGGATGCCCTGGCAATGTCTTGGACGAGGTTCCAGCTCCTGTATGTGTTTCCCCAGTTTCCACTGCTGGGCAGGGTGCTGCGCAAGATAGTTCAGGAGGGGGTGCCAACCATCCTGGTGGCCCCCTGTTGGCCAAGAAGAGTGTGGGTCGCAGACATCGTGCAGTTGGCAATAGATCAGTACGCCCTGCCACTGGTTCCAGATCTGCTCACTCAGGGACACCTACGTTACCCCAATTTACAAACGCTGGCTTTGACGCCCTGGCTGTTGAAACCTCCATCTTGATGGAAAAAGGGCTGCCTCCCTTGGTTGTGAATACTATGATCAGGGCTAGGAAGAGGTAGTCTTCTTCCATCTATTACAGGGTTTGGCGTACTTACATTGACTGGTGCGAGTCCCACTCGCTTCCCTGCATGTTTTCTATTCCTAGGATTTTGGAGTTTCTCCATCGTGGTGTGGATCTGGGTCTTCAGCTCAGTACTTTGAAAGGCCATGTGTCTGCTTTGGCTATTTTTTTCCAAAGATCCTTTGCTCAGCATCCCCTGGTCAAGACCCTTTTCCAGGGGGTTACTCGCGTGCGTCCCCCATGTAAGCCTATGTTACCAGTCTGGGACTTGAACTTGGTCTTATCTGCCCTGTAGGGGTCTCCCTTTGAGCCCTTGCAAAGGGCTCCTTTGTCCATTCTTACGCTTAAGGTGGCCTTTTTGGTGGCTATCACTTCTGTTAGGCGTGTTTCTGAGTTGGCGGCGCTTTCCATCAAGCCTCCTTATTTTGAGAGACACCAGGACAAGGTGGTGTTTCGTTTTAAGCCAGATTTTCTACCTAAGGTTGTTTCTGCCTTTCATCTCAATCAAGACATTGTTTTGCCTTCTCTGTGGTCTAATCCTAGTAACCCTAAGGAAAGGGTTTTGCAGTCTTTGGATGTAGTCAGAACTCTGAAGTTCTATTTGGTGGCTACTGAACCCTTCAGGAAGACTGATGCTCTTTTTGTGCTTCCGTCTGGACCTAAGAAAGGTCTAGCTCCGGCTAAGTCCACTATCAGCAAGTGGATACTCTGCTAAGGGGAAGGAGCCTCCCTTCCGCCTTACTGCTCATTCTACTCGTGCTATTGGTGCCTCTTGGGCTTTTCAGCACCAAGCTTCTGTTGAACAAGTTTGCAAGGCAGCTGCTTGGTCTTCTGTTCATACTTTTTCAACGTTTTACAAGGTTGATGTTAGGGCCTCAGCTGATGCCGCTTTTGGCCGCAAGGTTCTGCAGGCGACAGTGGTTTAAACTGTCTGCTGTTACTTTTGGGGATCCCACCCTACCTTACAGACACTGCTATTGGATGTCCCAAGTGTAAGGAATATCTTCTGGAACAGAACGTGCTGTATACTTGGAATAATACAATTCTGTGATTACTGACCTGTAGAATTGGTATTATATGTATACAGCACGTCCTGTTCCACCCCACCCTTGTTATCATTATCTTTAGTTACCTCTTTATGGTGATTGTTCTTATGTTCAAATTTTCATATAATGGTTTTAGTTCTCCTGGTCTCTTGCTAACTGCTTTTCAATTCTGGGGATTTTGTGGGAGGTCCCTGGTATATATGGAGCCGGGAGGGGCCACTTTTCTGTCTCTGCAGTCCAGCGCCATCTACTGAAGTATATCCCAAGTGTAAGGAATATCTTCTGGAACAGGGCGTGCTATATACATATAATACCAATTCTACAGGTTAGTAATCACAAAATTGTATTTTTTGCTGTAATGTATGTAAAGAATTCTCACGTAGAAATAATTCTTAGCACTTACCCCTAATAGCTAATCTCTAGTGTGCCTAAGAGAAATCATGCCACAACCTCTCCCTTGCAGAGATTAAAGAGTTTGTCTAAAATTGGAGACCTGGACATGTCACCATGTAAGATGTCACCATGCTGACCCTTAACAATCACCCCCTGGCACCTTAGAGAATTACAAGCTCCTGCCACCCTAAGAGATCATCACATTTCTTTTCCATATTGTAATTTGTTTTTTTTTTAACGTAGAGGCCTTGATTCAGTAAACTTGCTTTAAAATATCTAATTAAAACACTGTGTTTTTCCAAGAATAGGACAGGGTCTTATATTATAGCCAACCAATATCCACATTTTTAACTAGCATCCCCCTAAATTGCCCCCTCCCGTGAAGAGTACCTTTTGCCAATTTTCACTGCTGCCACTTCACTAATCCCAGATAATGCCTGTTTTAGCTGTAAAGCTCCGCCCCCTCCATTCATTGTCACTGTTGTGTGTGGCAATGATGTCATTGCCGAACTTATGCAATGGCTGACCGCTTTCCATCTTACAGAGAGGGACAGCAAAAGAAAAAGTGTTCCAGAACAATCTGAAAGTGAAAATATCCATTTCTAGTTCTACACCCTAAGAAGGGAGTATTGGCATTGTTACGACACTCCGGTCATAAGAACAAATCTTTACCACTAGGCCACGATTGCTCCTATTTAACTGGTTACCATAGCACACAAAAGTCTGGCCCGCAGGCCAAATCTGGCCCGATGCCTCATCACATTTGGCTTGAAGGCCCTGTCGCCCCTTCCCACACTATTATCTACGAATGACAGGGCTGGGACGGTCACCTTTAAACCAAGTGCTCACCCACACACTTGTTGCCCAACACCACTTAGTCCCTGAGAGGTTAGTTAACAAACCTGTGATTGCGGGATGAGTCTTTGATTTATGATGATGTAGTAGGAATATTCTTCCCCCATTGGTTGGCAATTGAAATTCGATGAGTTGGCTGTCGTCTCACTCTATGCAGGATGACATCAAAGCAGCTCAGCTGCCGAGTGATTGTGAAGGAAGGTAAAGGAAGGCAGAGAACCATATCCCATCCCATCATGGAAAGTGGCATGCTGCATTAAAGAGGACCAACCATGTATTTGGCTGACCCTGGCATCCAAGAGACTTCAGGGCTAGAGGATTAAAGTGGACCAAAGCGACCCTAGGAGTCTATATATATATATATATATATATATATATATATATATATATACACTCTAGGGCCGTTAGATCCTCACTACCTGGGGCATTTGAAATCGCTGTTTGAAACCCCCTGGGTCACCGCCTAACCAATGGAAAATGTGTGGGCCGCGGCTGCGCTCAGCTACACCTTTAGCTTTGTGCCTGCACCACATATTTGTGAATGGACAGCTTGGGCACGCCCCCAGCTTGAGCATATTGGAGGATGCGGCTGGTGGCGCACTTGGCTCAGTTCAACCCTTAGCTGATAAGAGCTGTAAGCCTCAAGATTAGATGGCTAAGAAAAGCCAAAAAGAGGTAAGTGCATTGCTTGGCTGCATGCATGTGCCATTGGATAGACATTTTTACAATAAACATCAAGGTTGTCAATTTTAACATCAAGTTTTTAATTTTCGCCCACTGCGTATTTGCGTTTGACACTTCTGGCACAGCATTTGTAACTGCTATTGCAGTATTTTGCACAACAGTTTTATCTGTATTCGGCTTTGTGGTGGGGCTTCTTCTACCTCCAGGCTGTTGTTTCTAGCAACTGTAAGTTTGTTTTTAGTAAATTAATGAAATTTTTATTTATTTTCTAACATATTATTATTTAACATACATGGTAGTACTGGGTGGCGTGGGCGTTGTTGAGTGGGGTCTTAAAGGAAGGCACACGCTTTCCTATTACTGGGGTGTTTTTTCAAAATGAGGCATGCTTTAGAATAAGGTGTGATTCAGTAATTGGAGAAGGTTTGAGCATGATTTGCACTAATGTGACAACATATTTAGTTTGCTTTTTATAGTGAAACATTGGATTCTTTCTCTGTGGAGTCAGAGTTTTAGGTGTTAATAGCTTAAAGTAGAACAAACTCTCCCCCCCCACCCAATTACCATCAGCTATGTTGCAGCGCTGACCAGTTTAAAAAGAAAACAGTTTTTTCCGCTGCTGTGGTCGCGGTCACCAGACATTTTTGAGATTGCCTTTTGGCTGATCTCAATTATTCCAGCTGATGTGACCAGCCTGCTGGCTACATCCCTGACTTCCCTGTGGACTGGGACGAGCTCCCAGCCTATTTGACTGGCTGGACGTGGGAGTGTGCCTCAGATATTGCGAAGCTGGGTATTTAGTCATGGGCAGCAGAAGTGCAGTGGGAGTCACTGGGAAAGGTGAGTTTTCCTGGCAACCCTGGGGAATCACACAGCAGGGAATCCCAATTTTTCTTGCCAGAACATTTCAGCATAGGGGCTAGGCAGTAATGTATTTCTGAATGTAGGCCTTTTTCCAGAGAGGGATTTGGGCGGCCACCTCGTAGAGGAGACCATTTATGGAGTATCCTAGACTGGGAATGCGGAATTGCCCAGCGTCAACAGGGGGTCGTCAGGTTACCAGCGTGCAAAACATGGGGAACTTCTCCTCATCAGGCGTCCAAGCCCTACCGTCCCCCAACACGAGGGCTTCTCCCTAACACAACAGTCGCTACAGAGCAGGCTTCTCAGAAAGGGGCAGCCACATCTTACCGGAGTCTCAGGCACAGCGGCTTCTCCATCGTAGCCTGTCAGTTCCTTTGGATCCTCTTTACTCTTAATGGGTGCCTCCTCTGTCGCATCTTCTCCAGGACCCCACTGGAGTTCTTCCTGCATTTAATTAAACTCTGCGTAGACCTTAGCTTTCTCTCTCTGCAACACAGCGCGGCTTTGCTTGCACTACAGCTTCTTCTTACTATGTCTTCTTACCCAGTTCCAACTGCATTCGGGCCTCATCTTTCTAGTAGCCCCACCAGCCGTGTTACACGGGGAGGCTACACCAGTCTTCCTCTTAGCATGGTTATGGATGATCTCCCTGTCTGTCCCTTCACCTTATAATACTTCTATACAATGTAACTTGTAGTTTTCCCTCCAAAAACCCCAAAAATCCCCTTTTGAGCACATAAATGTGTGACTGTTTTTTTTTATACTACTACAGATGCATGCAAAGCAGCTGCAGCCAGTCTCATGCTGCCAAAACAAAACCCTTCCTAATCCCCCCACCTGCCCTCCCCGTCTGAGTGCCTCGGCAATGCAGCCATCTCAGCAGTGACCCCAGCTTCCTGTTCAGTTTGGTGTGTTCCCACCCCCAGCCTATCTAAATACCTGGGTCATGTAGCATGCTACAGGGATACCAGTGATGCAGCCACCAGGGAACACAACGTTGCAGGAGCCGCTGGTGAAAGTGAGTTTACTGATGACCGGGGGGGGGGGGGGGGGGACAAGCAAGCGGCGACTAGATCCCAGGGCTGGCTGTAGTGGCTTTTGTGCCGCTTTAATATGCTATATGGGTGTGGTTTCTCTTTAAATAGATTAGAATAGAATGATAGAGGGTTTTTGTAACAAAGTTTTGGTATGTGAAATTTTCATGTTTCATATGTCAAGCCTCATTTAGAGATTTCAGTGCGCTCACTGAATCCATGGGAATTACATAGTCATGCACACACCAAATATGCCCATCTTGCGAATGAAATAAACTTAGGCCCTTATTAATGAAGGGATAGCATCAGGTAGTGCCTTGTAAATGAGAGGTAGCGACAGGTGAACGCCAGACACGGCACGCAATTACACATTTATCAAGCAGAATCTGTTGAGCGACTGGGATAACGCCATGTAGCGTCTAATTCATCATTATCCCAGCCTCAGCGAACAGCGCCGGTGTTCAGCCTTGCAGAGCACCAGGTATTACCTCTCGCCATCTGTCGCTCTCCCATACATTTCAATGGACATTCTTTTATTTCTTTTTAAACAGGGTGTTTGTTATTATTATTTTTTTTTTTTAAATAATGTTGTGACCTCTTCTGGCCAAGAAAAAGCCATTTTTTTAAATATTTTTTTTTGTTTTATAAATTTATGCAGAATTGACATTACAGGTCTGACATTAATGTGTTCATGTTACAATGTAATAACAATGTAATTCCCTATGTTTTCGCTCTGTTACTGGTGGATACATGCTTAAAAACATACTTTATTCAAACAGCCTCCGGCACTCTGGGCTTCAGAGAAGTATTTTTGAGCGCCGGAGTTGTGTGAGGCTGTTTTTTTAATGAATATGTTGAGAGTCGGTCGCACTGACCATTCACTAACATGCGCCCCCCTACAGCGCTGTACTGGTCAAATAGCGACTTCTCACAATGTATTCATCATTGCAGCACAGCGACTGAGTCGCTTTGAACTAGCGACCCACGGCCGAGCACAGCGACTACTAGCGGGCGCTCTGCTACAGACGCTCATCTGTTGCTACCTGGCGTTAGTGATGAATCAGCCTGCCCGAGTATATATATTTTGCCTGCTGGAAATTCATAGTTGGAGTCATTAAACAATCTACAATATGATTGGTGTAGTGGATGTTCTTATCAAAAGTTTTATATGAACCGCCTACTTCAATTATTCATAAATTCATAGATAGAAAAACATGTCAGTTCCAGTGCTGTCCTGTGACAAGTGACAGTAAAGATCGGGGGTCATACAACTGGGACTCAATCTGATTAGTGTGTAGAATCTCTGGCTTATCTTTATAAGCAATTCCTCATTACAGTTTTCTCGATTTCTCAAAAAGCAAGTCTGCCTGCTCACTGCTCCAACCCATAAACAGACTGTAGAGGGCAGAGAACCATTCTGCCTGTTATCTCAAAGCATTCTAATCATGTGGATGGTTTAACACCAGCGCGATTGCGGGGCTGATAATTTAAATTAATATTTGCTGCACATTAATCTCCAATGTTTCTACTAGAGATTAATATTATAAACATCACAAATACTAATAATCATATCAGCCCAACGGCCATCAATCTGATATAAACCAATGGTTGCTGAGGCTCTCCTCATCCCTCCAGTGAAATGTCCCAAAGAAGAAATCTCTTGACTCAAATACTTTGCACATACAATCTGTGAGAAAATAACACACACAATCTGTGAGAAATAACACACACACAATTGTGTGAGAAATAACACACAGTAAGATGTATAAATAAAAACGGGTTTAATTACCAGCACAGTAAATCACTAACCCAATATGTTCATGAAGTTTCCCCAGATAACCTTAGACATTACTGGCAGTTGTTACATGTTAAAGTGGACCAACACCGAGAGGTGATCGGCCCGGAAATCTGTAAGATTCCCGGGCCGATCACCTCCCACCCCGCGGGACATCCGAGATCGGGATGTCCCGCGGGGTGAAACCCCCCCAAACACCCCAAATCACCTACCTTATCTTCCGCCGCCGCCGCCTCCCTCGCGCCCCTCTAGGCGTGCGCGCCCCCGCGCCGGCCGTCTGTGAATGGCCGGCATGGGCGCGCGCGCGCCGAAAGTGACGCGAGGGAGGCGGCGGACGCCGCTTGGACGTTCCTGTTCCCCGCCTGGACGTTGGCCCGATCGGGGTGCCCCGCCGAAGTGGACCAAAACCCAGGATAGTCAAAATCCTGGGTGTTGGTCCACTTTAAGATAATGTACTTCTCTAAATATATTCTCTAAAGGGTATAACTCCCACAATATGCATGTTATCATATAGTAACTGAGAAATTCATGATCCCCATTAATTTCTTACATACTATTTGAGTGTTAATCTGGGGGGCATCTGTAATCATATCCTTTAACAGGGGCGTTCGCTCTTCTGGGAGCGCCCTGCATTTGCCTGAGAAACGCTGCCCATAAAAATCTATGGGGGTTTTCACATAACCTTTGGGCATTTGTAGAGTGATCACTCCGCAAAAGCCTTGCCAGCAGCATCCGGAGGGTGTAGCGCTTGCAATTCCACTCCATGTGAGTGGAGAGCACAAGTGCTGACGCCCTCCACATGCTGCACACTAGCAAATGCAGGGCGCTTGCCCGAAGCGTGAGTGTCCCGCAGTGGTAGTATTTAGTGTTTTCCAACCCTCATCTTGAGAGTCTCCAACAAGTTGTTTTTTGTGGATCTCCACCTGCCTTCTTGATAGCTCTATCTAAGCACTAAGGGCCTTATTTATCAAGGGATAGCGCCAGGTAGTGTCTCACTAGCGCCAGGTATCGTCAGCTATCGGCGGCTACCGACTCCAGAACGGCAGGGGGCGGGGGCGGACACAATCACGCATTTATCACGAGGCTAGCGCCGGCGAGAGCGTCAGCTAGCGCGGGATTCATCATGTAGCGGACTGCAACGAACAGCGCCGCTGCTAATCCCATCACAGCGCCAGGTATGACCTCTCGCTACCTGGCGCTCTCCAGTGCATTTCAATGGAGCAATCTTTAAATCTTCATATTTAATTGATATTATTTTTTTTTTAAATGTCAAACATTCTGTGACCACTTCGGCAATGTTAGATATTTTTTTTAAGGTAAAAAAAAAAAAAAAAAAAAAATTGTGAAGAATTGATATTATAGGTCTGATATTAATGTATTCATATTATAAAATGTTTAGAAAAACTTGTTTAATTTTTTAATCAAAAAATATGGATGTTTGGGGGTTAAAAACGACTTTTAAGCCATCGCCGCCAGCGCTCTGGGGTTTAAACAAGCTTTTCACAGTGCGATTGAGCGTGATTTGTTAATGAATATGCTGGGAGCCGTTCGCTATGACCATTCGCTGTCAGGCGCTCCCATACAGCGCGGAACCTGTCAAACAGCGACTCCTAACCCCGTATTCAACATTACCGCACACCGACTGAGTCGCTGTCAACAACCGAACAACGGCCAAGCACAGCGAATACTAGCGGGCGCTGTGAAAATCACGCTACTGGCGCTCATCTGTCGCTACCTGGCGCTATTACTGAATCGGCCTCTAATTATTCAAGCTGTGCAGCTGTGTGGAGATCTGCAAAACATATGTTGGTGACGCTTAAAGCAAACAAAATGGTGGCTCATGCATTTGCAGGCCGCCTGCAAACAGTAAGTACCACTAAGTTCCTGTTACTTTGCTTTGTTACTTATGTCAGTTGACTCCAGGCAGCAGCATGGCTGAGATGCTAGGAGAGGAAGCTCCAAAATGGCTGCTACCTTTCTTTTCCAACTGTGCCAGGCTGTTGGGCCAGTTTAAGGGTTGGGGAACACTTCCTTAGGCTTGATTTACTTGAACTATGCTTTGAGATAGAGATCGACAAGACTGTAAAGTTGGTTGGTAAAACTAGATGATAGGATTGTCTAAATAGGTGAGTTTGAAGAGCGCTTTTAACCCTTTCAGTGCCAAGCACGTAGATTCTACGTGCTCGCTTCTACTCCACTTAAGTGGCAAGCACGTTGAATCTACGTGCCTGACTTCCCCCCCTGCTAGTTAAAAAAATCAAAATCAAAAATACTCACCTGACCCTCGTTGGATCCGTCCGGGTCTCCTCTTTAATCTGGTGCCATCCGATACCCCGTGGTGGGTCGGATGGCTCCAGGAGAGCCCCCGGAATAGGACGCCCCCCCCCGCTTCGGCAGCAGCAGCTGCTAACTGTAAAAAAAAAAAATGACATTTGCTTACCTGTGGCCGCACTGCCTCCCGCCGGGTCTTCTCTTCACTGGGGGGGGGGGGGGCCTCCGATCGCCCCCCCAGCCTCTTCGGTGGCGAGGAGAGGGCAGAAAATGCCCTCTCCCCCCACTTCCTGCATTTCGACTGCAATCAGTCTCTGAATCAGTCTGCTCGGGTGGTTGGAGCAGAGAGCAGGGGAGGAGGAGAGGGCTGTGACCCCTATACCAGTTCACAAGGCTGGGGGGGGTGGCAAGTCACCTGCGACTAGCAGGTGACTTGCCATTAACCCCCGGAACCCTCATTACCTGCCTCCCCAAAGCCCAGGGGGGGGCAGAAGAGCCGGGCCCACGGGCTATGTAGGGCTTGTAGCCTGCAGGGCCAGGGGCCACAAAAGCTGGCCCCTGCGCCCTGTTCCTACAAGCCCTGCATAGCTGGTCCAGGCTGGTTACTTTGGGTAAGGGGGACCCCATGTCAATTTTTGGGGGGATTTTTAAGGGTTTTTAACCCTTAAAAATCCCCCCAAAAAAATGGGGTCCCCCCCCCCGGGAAGGGGGACCCTATGTCATTTTTTCCTTGATTTAACCCATTGTAGTGTAGATGGTAGTTGTATTTTATTTGTAAATGTTATAAAGTACTTGTTTCAGTTAGGGGGGGTCTCCTGGGCAGGAACGGGGAGGCTACCGATAAATATGTGGTACCGTTCTAATCGGTAGAAATGGGGCTTTCACATGCAATATGGTTTTCCTTAATAAAATACATTTTTTATTTAAAATAAAGGAGTCAATTTTCTAAAAAAAATGTTATTTATTTATTTATTTTTTTTTACTTAATAATATTGTAAAAAACAAAATAAAATTTACAAACAAGACATTTCATGTTAAAGCCTAAACTCTGCTGCAAAAATATATATATATATCATTTTCCTGAAAATTCCAGCAAAAATGGCGCAAAACATGGCGCAAAATGGGGAAAAATGACCTGTCAACAGAGGGTGACAAAATCTCAAGTAGGCTGGCAATTAAAAGGGTTAAAAGTAGCTATGCATGTTGGGTATTGTTCTGTTCGGGGGATCTTGCGCTTTCAGACTTAGCTTGTTTTTTCTGGTTTGCATATTTATATTTTAGGAAAAGTTGTTTTTTATTCAGCTTTTTTATACATTTTTTAGGGAAACCCTGCGCAACCAAAGAATTCTTTGAGGGATTAATTCCAGAAAGATGAGCCCACTACAACAAGTTAGGTACACTTAGAAAGCTTAACATGTGTACTTTCAGGGAATATATGGTTTATGGGGGATATTCCAAATGTAAAGGGTTGTTTTGGTTGAAAAATCGCAAGGTGCACACTTTGTCTGCAGATGCTTTACTTTGGGGTGTTTGGCAACTCTTCCCTTGACAGTAGCAATGCATGTTGGGTATCGTTCTGTTCGGGGGATGTTGCTTTTTCAGATTAAACTTGTTTTTTCTTGTTTGCACATAGTTTTTTTAGGAAAATGTGGCTTTGATTCTGCTTTTTTATCCTTTTTTTTAGGGAAACTCTTTGCAACCAAAGAATACATTGAGGGATTACTTCCAGAAAACTATGGGCACATCAACAAGCCTGGTACACCTAGAAAGCTTGAGGTGTGTACTTCCAGAGAATATATAGTTTGTTGGGGGTATTTCAAATGTAAAGGGTTGTTTTTCTTGAAAAACTGCAAGGTGCGCATATTGCATAGCATAGTTGTATTTTATCTGAAAATCCCCTAAAACGCTATTTCAGTTTGGGGGAGTCTCCTGGGCAGGAAAGGGTGTCTACCTATACATATGTGGTATCGCTGTAACTGGGAGAAATTGGGATTTCACACGCAATAAGATTTTATTGCCAAACTTACATTTTTTATTACAAAAAAACACTACAAATTGTAAAAAAAAAATGTGTTTTATTTTTTTTTCACATATTTCACCCAAAAATATTGAGAATACACCTAAAAAATTACAAACAAGACATTTCATGTTAAAGCCCAGACTCTGCTGAAAAAACAATATATCATTTTCCTGGGAAATCCCTGGAAATCCCTTCAAAAATCACATTTGAACATGGGGAGCGCAAAATAGTGCAAAATGGTCTGGCAACAGAGTGTGACAAAAACTCCAGGTAGGCTCGCAGCGAAAGGGTTAAAGGCTTGGAGAATGGCAAATTGTATGGGCAAGGGAATTTCAGGGGAGTGTAATAGCACATATGTAAAATCCTGAAAACTAGAGTTGGAGAAGGTGAACAGGGTTGAGGATAAGAGGAGGTACTGGGCAAAGCAGAGGCCTCATGTGGACTGCTGTTGAAATATAGAAAGGGTCTTGACCAGGGCCAGGGTGGACTATATTGGTGTAGGTCTGTTTTAATTTGATAGAACTTCTAGTACTTTCTAAAGCTCAGTGAAGTATCTCCATTCTGATTGTGTGTACTCTTTAATTACATCTCACAATTTGGAATTGAACAGCTAGAAAGTAATTTGTCCTTGGTGGCCTTGAATGACAGCTGTTCCTTGTTTATATTTCATGGCACATGTGAAGCAGTTCATAGAATCTCTGGAATGTAACAATATGAAACTATCCCATTTATTCTCACTAGGCTCTCAGGCCTCCTTTTTTTCTTGTTCATCCTGAATACATGTTTGATTACCTGCATAGAAAGCACATTAACATTACATCCAGGACTCTCTTTTGTGATTGCCTGACTTTTCTCTAGGCGGTATGGTCGATATTGTGAAGGCACATTTGCTTTGCTTGTTCAACTAACCATGACAGGGTAATGCTCATGATAGGCTTTCAGACACTGCAATTGTGTCAGAGACTGAGAATGCGAAACGTTTGTCAAGATCATTTTCATAATTATTTTATAGGTTTTGAAATGTCTGTTCTATACAAAAAACACCTTTTTGGGCCAGTAAAAGCATTTTTTCCTTTAGAAACTATCTGTAATGATTCAATGGTTTGGGGAAACAAGGTTGAAATGGTAAAAAAGAACAACTGCTGCTTTTTCATTCGCAGTATTGGAAACACAATATGATGTCTGTCCAAGCGGTTTTAGAATGCTGAGCCTGTAACGGCACACCAGTAAATACAAATACATGAAGATATACTCAAATATTAAGCTAAAAAGAGAGGGGTGTAATAGATTCCTTCAAAACAAAGGGGTGTTCCTCCTCTCAACATTCTAAATGAACTATTAGCATCTTTGGGTGCAATCATGACCATCTTGACCATGACCCTGATGTGTTGGATCAGCCCAATCTACAGATAAAGTAAAGGAAGACTGAAAAAGCAGCAGGCCCAAGTTTTCGAGTGAGCTGAAAGATGGTGAAGGGAAAAGTGATAGACAGTTAAAGACTAGTACAGTCCAGGTATTTTCAGGACATTGTACAAGTGCAGCTGGCCTTGGCCTAGTATTTCTCTCACTTACTGCCCACTCCAGGGCATTACAATTTTGAACTTCATAGGATAACTCTGAACTGCAGGGTGTGGACTGCAACTTAAAAAGGAGTGGCTCCTCGTGGTTTATATATATTTATGGCTTCTCTTTCCAATCCAGTTCATTCTTGTTGTCTGACGCAGACTGTGTAAATGAGAAGCTGGAATCCCAGCTACCTTCTCTCCTTAAAGTGGACCAAAACCCACCCTGGAGTCTATAAGACTTTAGGGCATGCATATTAGCTCCCCCCAGGGCATCCAGATTAGGGATGCCCCACTCTGTCAAACCCCCCAGGTTGCCCGAAAGCTCACCTTCATTCCCGGTCCAACGGCGCATGTGTGATCAGCGGCTTCTTCCCCGCTATCCCTTTAGCAGGGTGCGCTCCCACACCCAGAGCAGGATTATAAGGGGGCACAAGGGGCACATGCCCCAGGGGCTCCACCACTTGCCCTGCAAAGTGGGCCTCCACTAGGAGGCTTTTCAGTCTGGTCTGATGGGCCAGCAACAAAGCTATCGGAGGCAGTGGGGTCATTGGCAGCCAAAGCCACCACAGGGCAGGGTGGACAGTCTAGAGCAGAAAAGCCGTTGTCAGCGACTCTACAGTGATGGGTGAGTGCAGAGCTGTCAGTCAGCGGGCGCTCACTGCACATAAGCCACCAAGCACAGCCGCTGGCAGCTCAATGCAGAGAACTGTTTTCTGTTAGACCAGCTGGGTGACCACACTACCCCCTGCCCAGAATGGCAAAGCAGGAGTTCCCGAGCAGCACGCACCCGTACAAGGAACTCAATCTGATGTTCCAGTTAGTAGGTGGGTGCCAGACAACCACCAATCAGTTACATATTATTTTGAAGGAAAAAAAAATACTGTATCTGGGGCTTCCACCAGATTTTGTGCCCACGGGCCTCCATCACACTTAATCTGGCCCTGCCCACACTAGTCATTTGTAAATGGCCGGTGGGTGTCTGCTCCCTGTTAAAGGGTATCGGGGTGTGGCTACCAACGTGCTCAGATCTGCTCACCTTAGACGAGCTCTAGGACAAAAGGGCAGGAGTGGATCCGAGTGCATTAACTGGAGGAGAGGCTGTGCATGCGCAGTAGAACCGAGAAAGGGTGACTGAGATCGGGCAGCCTGGGGGGGTTTCACACAGTGGCAGAAGGCAAAGCCCAAAGCCCAGAATGGTCAAAATCTTGGGGTTTGAACCTCTTTAAACCCTTTTTATGTGGGTTTTAATTTTACTTTTCTTGTTTTAGAACCGGCTATATTAGCTCCCGATTTTCCATGGCTGACAATTGCAGAGAGATTTGCAGAGAGAAGTTTACAGTCAAAGCTCTCTGGTTCTCCAGGTTAGAGGCTTGTGGTTCTCTGGGTTACAATCATGTGGCTCGCTGGGTTAGAACCCTGTGATTCTATGGGTTAGAGTACCATGGAACTACAGCCCTCTGGGTCAGAGCCCTCTGGCTGTCTGCTTTCATTCTGCACAACTCATCCATGGAATTTATCAGGCCAAGGTTTGATGCCCTGAAAAGACCTGGACTCAACCAGGATTGGATACATTTTGAATCACATTGTTCTTCACTACCTTACAATAGTTAATTAAAGCCCTGTCTCTTTAATATGCATTCCACACGCAGTTGCCCAACTATTTTGTGTTAAGGCCACTTAAGTTGGACTATTACATTACATTTTGTAAGTGTAAACAGGACTCATCTATATGCTTGTGAGAAACCATGGCTGTTATAGTTTGATATGAGAAACCATGGCTGTTATAGTTTGATATGTAAAGTATTGGATATTAATAGGAGGGTTTAACATTGGCTTTTTTAAAAAAGGTGTGGCTGGGCTTGTAAAGATCCTGCTGCTTCCTGTCACTGCACACTGCAGTACAATAGCCACCGTTAGCTATTATAAAGTGTATAGAAAAAGCCATACTACATGTTGAGTTAATAGTTTTCATTAAGGGTACCATCCTATCGTGAATCATTTTGTATGTTCTTTTGCAGATATTTTATACTGGACTTTGAATCTGGGATTCTACAGTATTTTGTCACCGAGGCAAGTAAAAACCAGAAACCCAGAGGCTCACTGTCTCTAGCTGGATCTCTGATTTCTTTGAGTGACGAAGCTCCTTTCATGATTATTGTTTATTCTGCCAGTGGAGAAGTTTATAAACTGCGAGGTAAGTCAATTGTGGTCGTGGGGTCCCAGGTTAGAGGGGCTTGGCAAACGTGTCTGCCTGGCCAAATTAATGAACAAAAAAGCCACCGTGATTGGCTGGCTAAGCAGTCAATCACAGCCAGGTTGCCAGTTTACATAGTGTCTGTGAGATCAGGCATAAAAATGGGTTTCGTTTGACTGGACCATTCACATAATGTAACCCAAGGAAAAATGTTATATTTTTCACAAGTTCCTTTCCAAGTGCCAACAGAGAAAAACTCTGATTAGAAGAGAAGAGAAAAATGAAAGAGTTTGTGTAGCCTTGTCTCCTGTAGTATACTGTACATCCTCTAAGAATGGTATGAAATATCTTACATGCACTACTTGTTTCTCTTTCTATTTTCTTTATAGCTCTGTATTGCACATCTTTAAGAAGACTTTGTTGTTCTGCTCATTACTTGAACTGCTTTATGCCCAGGTCCAGACCTTTTGTCTCAGTGTTTTGGAATGAAATGTGTGTTTGCCTCCAGTCACTATAGTCTACACAATGTAGGCTTGGATGAGCACCCCTGTGCCTCTCGTGGCTCCCCAGAGAGATGTGATTTACCCAGACATGCTCTGAGTTGCAGAGAGAGCCGTTTTCCTTCCTGCAGCTCCATTACACATTGGACAGGATCCCGCTGTTACAGAGAAAGTTATTATTAGCTTCTATCATGAATGTTTTTTTGCCAGGAGCTTGCAAAGAGGCTTCAGGTTTTCTGAAGTCCTCTAATTAAATTTAATTGCTACCACTCTTTAGCTGATCGTTTTTATTTTTCCTGTGTGATAAAAAAAAAAAAGAGTTATCGCTCCATAAGACGCAAAGCAGAAGCCGGGGGAAATTGCTGGTGTGTCTTATGAGGCAAATGAAGTCCACCCACCTTACCAGCATTCCTGTGACGCTGATTGCCCTGAATCTGATCGACAGGACACTGCGGTGCAGGAATGCAGGTGAGTGGATAGAGCACGCGGGGGCAGTTAGAACTGCGCTGAGGCCTTAGCGTGGTAATAGAGGGAGGTTTGGGGAGGTATCCTGCACACTGCCTGTTATAGGGGGAGGAAAGAGTTTGCATGCTGCTTGCTATTGGGTATTGGAGAATCTACCACACTGCCTTTTATAGTGGGGTTTGGGGTATTCTGCACGCTGCCTTTTATAGAGGGAGGATTTTGCACACTGCTTCTTATTGGGGGGATCTGCCACACTGCCTGTTAATGGGGGGTTTGGAGCTTTTCTGCACGCTGCCTCTTAAGAAGTGATTGGGGGGATTCTGCACACTGCATGCTATGGGCTGAATCTGCCATGTTACTGGGTTTTTGGGAGGAGGGTATATTAGCACACCATTTGGTTCAACTTTATTTTTTCCCTTAATTTCCTTCTCTAAACCCTCTGCATTTTATGGTGAGGTGCGTTTTATAGTGCAAAAAATACCGGTGGGTTTCTCCCGGCTCCACTCCTTTCTCCCCCTCATTCTCCCCTTTATTAACTTCTGGGAGCATCCCATGGGAGGGCATCCTGGGTGGCTTCTGTCTTAAGCCTGTACCCACTGCTGGCCTATTGCGCCTGTGCTAATCACCATATGGAGGCTTCTGGGGATAGCGCGCTTGGGGGCCTCTCGGCGCAAGCACGGCTGTGTTCCATGTGTGGGGTATCCCCTGTGAGTAACAGTGTCACGGTGTGCATGCCGTGCGCTGAAAGTGTCCTTGCACTTCAAGCTGGTTTGCCTGCTTCGCTTCCCAGCTCTGCGCCTCACTCGGCTTCACCTACTCCCCCGCTCCTGCAATTGGGCCCCAGTGAGGGGAATGTTGGCAGGGAGTCAAATTCTGATTTGGCTCTGCGGGTGGCTAACATTGAAAAGCAGCTTGCCAGGATGGTTCCTGGAAAGGCCTCTGGCAAGAAGAGACACCTGGACCCCAGGCCTGCTCCCCTTACTGAGATGTATGTGGGGATTGATGATCTTGGTGGCTGCCACCCCCTTGAGATGGGGGAGCTCTCCCAGGATTCTGACTCCTCTGGGAACCAGCAGGAGGGTTGCGATAGTGACCCCGGAGAGGAATCATGGTACCCTGAGGGCACTGATAATCTGCTGTCACATATTTTTGAAATGTTGCACATTGCTGCCCCTGAGGTAGCTAAAAGAAAGCAGGGGGAGCTTTTTCAACCTGGTAAACAGCTTCTAGAGTTCCCTGAGCAGGAACATTTTACCACCTTGGTGCTTAAAGAATGGGAACGTCCTAACAAGTTGCCTGCTGTGCCCAAGGGTTTTGATAAAAGGTATCCCTTTCCTGTTGATCTTGTTAAGAGGTGGTCATTTCCCCCTGAAGTGGATGCTCCTGTGCTAAGCTTGTCCAATACTTTGGTCATGCCTTCCCCTGACACTACCACTCTGAGGGACGGTGAGGACCGGCGCATGGATCAAGTGGCCTGCCATGCTTTTACCTGTGTGGGGGCTGGCTTGCGCCCCGTATGTGCTGCCGCCATTACTGCTATTGCCCTTAAGAAGCTGCTCAAGTGTCTCATTGATGGCGCAACAGCTGGTAGTGTGGGGGAGAAATATAGGACTCTCTTACTTTGCTCTGATTTTGTGGCCTTTATCCTTACTGCTATGGATGATGCTGTGTGTTAGGACCTCTGCGCTCTTGGTGGCTATGCGCCGCTCTGTCTGGTTGCGCCAGTGGGCAGCTAACGCTGCGGCTAAGAAAGCTCTCACTGGCCTCCCCTTCATGGGGCTGCGGCTATTAGGGGAACGTCTTGATGTTCTAGCCAAGGATGGGAGGCTGCCTCAGCGTAGGAGGCAGTCTCGGCCATTTCGGGGGTCCTCTGCTCCCCTCCCTTCCTTTCGCATTCCCAGAGGGGGCCGTGGCTCCTTCCTCTCCAGTGGTCGCAGAGATTCTTGGGGCCATGGCAGAACCCGTGGTCGTCCCTGTCTCTCCTGGAATCCTAAGTCCAAACCCTCTCCCAAGCCCCCTCAGGCATGAAGGGGCGCCCTCACCCATCCGGGTGGGGGGGGCGGCTTCAGCTCTTTGCTCACGTCTGGAGTCTTCATGTTTCAAACCGGTGGATTCAGGAGGTAGTGTCCTCCCGTTTCAAGATAGAGTTTGCATCCTGGCCCCCCCCAAGATTCATCAGATCCCGGATGTCTTTAAACTCCCTGTCCACTCAAGGGTTGCTTCTGGCGGTTCATTGCCTGTTAGAGGCCGGAGTCATTTGTTTGGTGCCTCATCAAGAAAGAGGTCAGGGGTACTATTCCAATCTTTTCACGGTCCCCAAAAAGGACGGCTCTCTGAGGCCCATTCTGGATCTGAAGGGCCTCAACAAATTTTTCAGATTCAAGCATTTTCGCATGGAGACGCTGCGCTCTGCTGTCAGTACCCTTCGCCCGGGCAACTTCATGACCACTGTGGACATCAAGGATGCTTATCTTCATGTGCCTATCTTCCCAGGTCATCAGAGATTTCTAAGGTTCGAGCTGCAGGATCAGCATTACCAGTTTGTGGCTCTACCCTTCGGTATCACCTCGGCACCTCGGGTGTTCACCAAGGTGCTGGCAGGAGTGATGGCTCTGCTAAGGAACCAGGGCATCCACATCATTCCTTACCTGGACGACATCCTAATTGTGGCCGAGTCTTTTCCTCAGGCCGAGCGGGACACTCAAATGGTGACATACACTCTGGAGTCTTTCGGCTGGGTGATCAACTATCCCAAGTCTTCTCTGCCCCCTTCTCTACCGAAGTAGGCCGTGCCATGCAATAAAGAAAAAAGCAATTCTGTGAGTACTCACCTGTAGAATAGTTTTTTTTCTTGCATGGCACGGCCCGCTTCTCCCCACCCTTGTTATCGTTATTCTTGGTTGCCTCTTTATGGTGATTGTTCCAAGTCAATTGGGGTCTTTTACCACATTTTTTACTTATTCTCTCCCGGCTTCTTGTCTCACTGCTTGTGTACACTGGGAAACTCTATGGTTAAGCCCATTTTTATAGGGAGCCGGGACAAGCCACAGCTTTTCTGCAGTACCACTGCACCACCTTGTGGCGGAATAACCCAACTGTTATGGATACCGAAGCGGACTGTGCCATGCAAGAACAAAAACAATTCTACAGGTGAGTACTCACAGAATTGCTTTATTCCTCACACAGAGCATTTACATTATCTTGTTTCCTGTTCTTAAAGCAAAAACGTAAACACAGAAAACAATTTTACAAGTTTCTGAGAGACGTGAACATTTATCAGCAAATAATATATTTTATTTTAGGTTTCTTTTTGCTGAGTTGGGGAAACAAATCCTGCACCTATTTGGCATGCCCTCTATACTAAAATATGAAAAACACTGAAACACAAATAGTGCCCTAAAAAGACACTAGTGATGATATAACAAAAATACTAATAAGATAGGAGGTACAATGTCTGAATGGGGGAAAAAAATATGAAAAACACATTTAAATTGTGCAGTTTAGAAAAACAAGTTTATCAAAAGTTATAGAAGAAAATAAAAAATGGAGGTCCGCTGAACTCCACTCCACAATTTTCCAAACTTATCGCTTGATAATCTATGGTCATGCCCCAATAAAACAACTGTTCCTCCAGCACCGTGCTTACTCTCAGCTCTGCACCATGAGTGAGGAATTTTACTTCCTCGGCTTTCCTTCCAGGCCCACCCCTCCGATGTTGTCCACCAGTTTTAGTTTGAGGAGCTAGTCCAGACCTCGCCCCTCTCTGTAAAGATGGCTGAAATGGTGCTACCAGAGCCATTCAAACACAGCTAAAAACACAACCATTTCTTCAATTTAAAAACAGAAAACAGTTCCAAGCGTTGCCCGGCACAATGGTCTAGCAATTGCCTTTGCCTGTTCTATCACTTTAAAGACACTGCTTGCTACCTCACTAGATTAATAGCAGGAGAGCCACCAATTCGGGAGTCGAGAGGGTGGGGGTAGTAAGGGCTGCCATCAAGCACTGTTCTATCTATTTACCAACACTTTGCTTACTCCTCTTTTTAACTTCCAAAAATTAATTTACTTCTGAGGGGCCTGAGACATGAAAACATGCAGGGATGAGTCATCCACTGTTGCAGAGGAGGCCCTTTAGATCTTATTAAGAAATATAAAGCACAGATAAATAAAAGATGCTGCCCCTGACAGCCAGTAAGATACATTTTATTAACACTAATATTAAAGTGGATTGGCCCGGGTGTTGGTCTCTAAAATCACTGCGGTGTTTGCCGGTTCCTCATATGACTGCTTCAGTCACATGAAAAGAACCCCTCCCATGGAGCAGACATTCGTGAAATATGCCAGCCTGCTCCTCTATTTGCTGGTACCTGTTGCAGGCACAGCCAGACTTGCAGAATCTAGAAGCAGCCCTGGTGGTAGCAGCTGCAGGAAACTTCTGGCTTCTTCATGCTGGGTACGATGTCATCAGCAGGTGGATCCGGCCCAAGTCGCTCATACCACCTGAGTACGAAAGTACAGGGGGTCGGTAGCGATTTTGCCTGGCGGCCACGGGTTACTCCATCACTATTTAAAAAAAATAATGTAATGCTACATCAATACGCCCCAGCAAAGTAGATTCTGCCCTAGGCAGAGGCCTAGGGTTGCCTTGAAGTAAATATGGCCCTACTTGTGTGTAAGTTATACGCTACACACCTTACATCTACGTCTGTCTCTCTACCAGTCTAACTAAAGTGTTTTTAATTAAGAGCGAAACCTAACTCTTTCTTATTGTCCTAGGAGCTGCTATTTGATGAGCCCCACATTTACACTCAGGAGTGACATGTCTTCCCAGGAAATGACAGACAGACTAATGCTGGTTACATACAGCCAGGTTTCGATCTGCTAGATTAAAAAAATTACATATAGCTAAAGGGATGTTTATTCAAATGCTTTTTAGAGCCTCTGGAATTTTTGGAGAAGCAAACTTTTAAGGGACTATACTGTTCTATAGGTGATGGTCAGCCTATAGGGAAGCCAAACACATTTGGAGACGCTCACAACACAATGCTCAGTTGAGCTCAGCTCAACTTTCATGGCCATGCTAAAGATTTACCTTTAGGTGTGCTTTCGGGATTGAGCTAAATTGAACTGATCTGCTTGAGTTTTTTTACTCGAACACTCCAAAAAATCTGTTCTAATATTTCCCAAATATTCACCTACCCCTGCGATGAGACATTTTTACAGGTGAGGTACAAAGTTTCTCCAATGGTGTAAGGATATTTTTCTAAAATTTGGAAACAACAGCATCTAATAGGCTATGCAGAAGGATTGGGCAAATTGTTTAGCATAGCTCATAGGGTGCTGTTTTTCCAAACTTAAAAAAACATTGGATAAATTACCTCACCTGTAAAAATGTCCCATCAGTAGGTGATTTTTTGGGAAGAAATAGCACAGAGATTACAGAATTTTTAGTGTGTTTTAGTTAAACAGCTTACTAAAATGTAAGCTTAAGTTCACACTGAAAGCACACCCAAAGGTAAACTTGCTTCACCAGATCTTTAGTATGATTCCAAATGGGTTTGTTATTTCCAAAGTTGTAAAATGAAAATAAAGTATCGATCTCATTGGAAATATTCTGTACTTCAGTACAGGAAAGTGCATGCCATATAAAGTTCATGGTAATGAAGCGCATCACAGGCATTGCTCAATCTACAACTGTGTTATGCCTGAAGATTCAGTGAACTATGGCATGCCTAGGATGGCCAGGGGAAGAGAGAGTTAGGGAGAAGAACTGGGAGGAATATTTCCCTGGCCGATCCGATCCCTCCCTGTGGGGCATCCAAAATCGGGATGCCCCGCTGTGTAAAACCCCCAAGGACGCCCGCTGCACTTACCTGGATCCCAGTCCAATGGCGCATGCGGGCGCCTCGGCCACATCTCGCGCTTCTCTCTAGCAGGGCACGTGCCCATGTCGGCAATTTGTGAGGGCGCGCTCCCTGTTAGAGGGAAGCGCAAGATGCGGCCGCCAGCGTGCTCGGAGCCGCTGAGGTAAGACGTTGCATTGACGCGCATACCTCAGCGGCTCCGAACTCACTGATTGGACGAACAGCCGCGCATGCGCCGTAGGAGTGGGGTGAGGTGAGTTGTATCTTGCAATCTGGGGGGTTTCACATAGCAGGGCACCCCCGATCGGGGTGCCCCGGGGAAGTGGACTAAAACCCAGGGGGGATCTACCCCCCTAGGCAACACCTAATTTGGATGATTGGCAGATTCAGAGGTCCCCATAGGTCTCTGCTATGGAACAGTGCTGCCATTGGCATCTGAGAAAGATTTCAACGAGAAGGTATTTTTCATAATTCTCCAAATCGGGCATTGCTCAAGAGGAGCGACGGGGCCAGACATTGTGGTTGCATGGGGGCCAAAAATGGTGGGAGCCTTGTCAGCATCTAAAACAGTGTTAAAATAAAACACATAAAACAACAAGTGTATGTAATGCACATAAACATGAACAGAGTTTCTGTTACCTTTTGGAGCCATTTTTAAATGATGGAAATCAGACTTGAGTAAAGTTTAGATGGCAGCTGATCAAGATCTGTAACTTTGGCGAGTGCCACCTAAGAGGCTCTTGAGTACCACCAGTGGTAATTGCACCACTGGTTGGGAACCCATGCACGAGGCCATCGGTTGCTCCTCTTTAATATGTGACTCACTTTAGATCACAATAGATTTGTTTTCAAGTTTTTACAAAAAACAAACAGTACAAAGATTTCACATTTACAGTACAAAGGGCAACAGATGGATACACAAGGCAACAGACAAGTATTGAATCATAACCATATGTATGTAGATCAGTGAAAGAAAAATATGACTTTGTGGAAGGCAGCAATAACAAATTCCATGATCACATGCAGCTAAACCAAATATCATGCTACAACACAACATTTACGTGGCTTTGACAGGTGTTGTGGTGCCTGCCAAAATGTGAAAGGGCTATTTTTGTTTCTAAAAATGTACTGTATACTGAAAACGCTTTTAAAAATGCAATATTTTTCAGAACCACTAGAGGGCAGAATACTTCCAAACTAAAAATTCCCTGTGAAAAGTTTAGAGTTTAATTTAAATAAACTAATTCAAAATCCTTGATAAAAGCTTTGTGTGCCCTCAGTAAAAAGTAAATGTGTCACTCCCCAGAGCCACAAACCATTCATTTAGAAAGATTTGAGATCCTTCTGGGATATTTCTAAGCGTGTGTTGCTTCTTACCTCTTCTCTCGCGACACATGTGTGGATTCTCCTTTTAGAAGGGTTCTATGCTGTGTATATGGGGTCATTCTAATTATTTGGGAAGCATAGATCCCTCCTGGTGGGCCTTACGGTGAGAGTCACTACCTGCGTCTCAGTGAGAGTTTTAGTTTTAACACACGAGAAAGAGCAATAATACATTTTTGTTGCATTTGTTTTCCCCAAAAATCATCTGTACCTGCGATAGGGCATTTTTAAAGGGGAGGTTTATAATTTAATTTTTTTTTTTTGAGTTTACAAAAGTTTTGGGGGGAAAAACCAGCACACTATAGGCTATGCAGAATATTTTTCTGCATACCCCACAGGGCACTGTTATTGCTAAATTCCTTAAAATAAATAACTCTACCTTGTTGGAACAATTATATATCTTGTCTGTAATAATGCCTCATTGCAGGTGCAGGTGATTTTTTGGGAAAAAGTTGGGCTAACATTTGTATTGTACTTTCTAGTGTAGTATTAAAAAGCTGAAAGTGGCCATCATCCCTCCTGCTGTGCATGTCTGTGCCAGCTATTAAGATAGCGGGTGCAGGTATCAGCCAAAAAGGAGCCCGGGGATGCTGCTGTGGGATAATTGGAAAGGTACGTTTTATGGCAAATCAGGGGAATTTCGCATAGCGGGGCATTCCAACTCAGGATACTTTGGGGACAGGAAATCATCCTTTTAGACTCGGGGGCTGGCCAAGCTGGGGTTTTGGTCATCTTTAAAGCATACATCTACGTCTTCTGCAACTCAGTGCCCCTTCACCTCCACCAGTAGGAGACACACTTTGACCACTTGACCACTAAGTCCCCAGATTTGCACCCAATTAAGCATCTGTGGGAACACCCCAATCATCATGTTTTTTTCTATGAATCCTCACTCACACACCCTCCTGCAGTCAGCATGGCTCCAACTACATGTGATAACCCACCAGGACCTTACTTAGTCACCCCCAGCTTGTCTAGCTTCTGCCCGTTCTGCACAAGGCTCTTACTCAGCATATTAACTGGTGGTCGTAGAAATTTGTGTTTTAGGGTTGTGGCATCTGTGTTAGGGTTGGATTATGTATTAAGCTTAGGTTTAGGAGCTAGGTTTCATTGACTGCTTTTTGGTATAAGATGAACTTGAAGGAGCCTCCAGGTAAAACATAAAGCTAAAACAGTTTAAATGGCAGTTTAAACCAGACCAAACCTGGCACAGTTGGAAAAGAAAGGTAGCGGCCATTTTGGAGCTTCCTCTCCCAGCATCTCAGCCATGCTGCTGTCTGGATTCAACTGACATAACTGACATTGCACAGTAACAGGAAGACCGGCAGCACTTCCTGTTTGTAGGTGCTTCAAATGCATGAGCTGCCATTTTGTTTCTAAAATTTACTACAGCAGGAGTAATGGTAAATTAATTTTTATGTGCGGCAATCTAAATTGCCCTGGGGAAGGGGGCATATAAGCACTGTTTGTTGTGTCGGTCTGGTTTAAGTCATTTTTGAATGTTGGTCCGCTTTAATAATGCTTTCTCAAAAAAATGCTTTTGGTGATTCTGAGCAATGTCTTCCAGTTTTCTCTGTGAATCACAGACTAGTCTTTGAAAAGAGACATGGCCCTCCCTCTGACATTCTGTTGACTCCAGTCCCTTGCTCACTATTCTTCCGACTATTCTTCTTCCGGTGATTGCTTCACAGGGGAAGGGGGGGGGGCAAGGCTTTTTTGCTCTGGTATTAACCTCCCATCTTTAATGTCAGTTTGATTGGCGGCTGCTTTTTTCCTTGGCACTTTTAGCACTTTATTCCCTGGCACTTTTCCAGAATATATCATGTGATGGTATAAGAATTATAGGCATCTTTTCTGCTACTCGAATGTCACTTTGATTTATGCACTTGCACTTTTTGAATGAATTGTTGTAACTCATGCACTGTGTAAATTCATGTTGCTCTTTATTGCGCTTTTTTTGCACATGTCCTATGCACATTGAGCGTGCTGCCAGCTCTCGGGATAACCATTGTACATTAATTGTATATTTATATATTTATCTATTTTGATAATGGGAAGCTTTTGCACCTTATTCTGACTTAATAGCCTCTGCAGTGGGGAACACTGCCCCCCCCCCCCCCCCAAACACAGCCCTTTGTGTCTTTATGGTTTTTAATTTTGTCTTGGTATTGTCTATTGTTACTTGGATCAGGTCATTGCCTACAATAAATTTCTACTACACTTTTATTGGTGTGCAGTTATCTGTTATGGGGTGTGTTTTGGAGCATCTCTAGAGCCCCATACAAGTAGCGGTCATTGTATACCATGTACACACCCCTTGACCTGCACCCTTACTTTGCCAACCCCTTTCTGGCTGTGCCTACCCCAACCCCTTTCCTTATTCTTCCGACATAACAATAGGCTTCAGTGTGATGCAGAATGGGATGGATTTCATTCTTCCACTTGGGATAGCTTTATTTTTCTAATTATATTAGAAATCAAACTATTGGCTTAATTTTAGAGTAGGGACTAGAAACCAGAAACATCTTTATACTTCAGCACATCATGATGGAACGGCTACCTGGGAGGCTAGGATATAAATGCTTTGATTTTACACTCAGCCGAGTGAAACCTTTTAAGAAAAGGCATTTGTTTAGGTTAGATTCGATTGAAGGCTTATGATAAATAGCTACCATTCAGTGTCAGAGAAGTAACGTCCTGGCCGATTGCCAGTTTTAATTTAGATGGCAATCATTCTAACATGGCTCATTCACCCATGGGCAAGCCTCTATTTGCAGGGACATGATTTGATTTCACAGACAGCTGCCCCAGGACTTACATACACTACATATATTTCCTGAAGCCACAGAGGCCAATGTATAATCAGACAATTACAGGAACACATGAGATTGATTACAGACGATCATTCCTCCCAGTGTCACAGCTAAAGGGGGTGATCAAAAGTTGAGCTCCAGAACATAGTCAATAATAGAGGAACAGTAACAACATATATTTGCAGAAATATAAATGAGAGGATTTACCTTGATACCTCTGGGGCACATTCCTCTGGGTTTGGCGGTTCAATAGTTACCTGGTGGCAATATGCAGTCCTGCGATCCTTGTGTGTGCCTCTAACAGTGGTATAATGATTGACACTTTCATCTCCCAAATCTTCTGCAGCTGAACTGTGGCTTCTACAGTGACTGGATCACTACTATCCCCCTCTACACTAAGGACACAGCCATGAAATCTATAGGACGAGATAACATAGGACTTAGTTTAGTAAATTAATCATGGTATGAAAATTGGGGTGAGCGGGGGGGGGGGGGGGAATAGAAGGGGGATTTTTGAAGGCCCTGCTGCACTGGCTCCTTTTGGACAACTCTGGTCCTCATCATCGCCTGCCCCTTGACCATCCATCTGGCAGACTTATCAGCTCCAAAACCACCAGAAGCTCCTGCCCCTCTGTTGGTGGACCTTCCAATGGGAGGCATCAGCTGCGGCTTATCCATGCTCCAGCTTCTGGTCCCCCCACTCTGATATTGGTGGAAAAGCCCTCCAGAAGGGTTTGGGAGGGGAATTTAAGGTCTGTCCTTAACACCTGTTCTTCATAGCACCAACAGATTTTGACTATCCTGGGTTTTGGTCCACTTCAGGGGGGCACCCCGCTGTGTAAAACCCCCCAGAAACCCCCCAAAACTCACCTCACCACGCTCCCACGTAGCCACGGACAAGCGCAGACAAGACAGCGCGTCCGCCGCCGCCTCCCGCGCGCCCCTTTGACAGAGCGCGCGCCCGCGCCGGCCATTCACAAACGGCCGACGCGGGCGCGATCAGGTCAGTTTTTTGGGGCTTTTGGGGGGGGGGGGTCCCTCACCGCGGGACATCCCGATCTCGGGTGTCCCGCGGTGAGGGAGGTGATCGGCCCGGGAATCTTATAGATTCCCGGGCCGATCACCCCTGGGTGTTGGTCCACTTTAAACTCACTTGCCCCATCTTATTATTTGCTTCTGCATCCACTCAAAGCTAAAACACCGCCTCCCAGATCTTTTCCTGATTGCGTCCATCCTTCAGGACCTACGAGGCTTCCTTTCCCAGCATCGCAAGGATTTATCTGATATAGCCCACAATGCACAGTGGCAGCAAACGCAGCAGCATGTCCTCTTTGCAGGCTACCTGCAATTCCATAGGAAAATCGACCACGGCCAGAGTAACAAAAAGGTAAAGTCATTTTTTTATGTGCAGCAATCTGAATTGCCCTGGGGAGGGATGCAAATGAGCTCTGTTTCTTGTAAGGGTGTCGGTCCAGTTTAAAGCAGACCAAAACCCACTGAAATTGTGAAATACATTTTGCCAAAGCCCCTGCTGATACTCCCTTCTTAGAGTGTAGAACTAGAAATGGATATTTTTGCTTTCGAATTGCCCTGGATTTTTGCTGTCTCTCTCTGTGAGATGAAAGATGATCAGACATTGCATAGGTGTGGCAATTATGTAACTGCCACATACAACAATGGCAATAAATGGAGGAGGCGGAGCTTTACAGCTAAAACGGTGGAATTGTCTGGGATTAGATGGAAGCAGGAGCACTAAAAATTGGCAAAAGGTGCTCTTCATGGGGGGAGCAATTCAGGGGATGCTAACTATAAATGTGGGTTTTGGGCTGCTTTGGTTGGAACAAATCATCTTAGTCTAACTTATTTCATTTCCCATGTGTCATTTATTTGTCCCTTTTTATTTTGTTACAAATCCCACTGCATGTTTAGCCATTAAAAAGTAAAGAGAAGCTAGTAATAAGAGGTATTTAAGAATTTATTCTTCTGCCAGAAATTGCTCACAGAGTCTCTAGTTAACACGTATTATTTGACCTCCTTTGGAACTGGGCCTGCAGAAGAGCTGCAGAAGCAGCGGCCCCTTGAGAGTTCTTTCTGCCTTTTATCAGCCTTAAGCTCAGGAACCATAAGAGGTTGGTAATTGACGGCGTAATTCTATTTTAGTATTTCAGTGTTATGGAGAATGTTACCGCTAGAACGTTTCCTAGTGCAATTGTGGTCACTCCACTTATTGCTCTCTATGACAAGAAACAATTGCTGACTTGTAGTCCGTTGGCAAGCTCCTCTGCTCATTGTTTCTGTATGTCGTGTGCAGTCCTGACGTATCACACCTCCCCTCCACCATCATACTTCTAAATGTTGGGTTATTTTCTATAAGGAATGTATCATGTCTATATACATTGGTGCTTGGAAGTTTGTGAACCCTCCAGAATGTGTTCTATTTCTCCTGCTTCAGGTATCATAGCTAAAAAAGGAAAAAAAACAGCAGAGGGCCTTATCTGTGGCAGCCAAATGCCAATCACACAATAAAGGTCCTACATCAGGCAAAAGCAATTGTGTGGGGCTACATTTAGTCCTGTTCAAAACTGTTATTCTAAGTATACAGCACGTCCTGTCCCAGAAGATATTCCTTACACTTGGGATATACATCCAGTAGATGGCGCTGGACTGCAGAGACAGAAAAGTGGCTCCTCCCAGCCCCATATATACCAGGGACCTCCCACAAAATCCCCAGTTCTTCTCTGCAGTCCTGGCTGCGATGACTAGAAGATGGCTCTCTCTACTCGCAGGTGAGCGGGGCTATTAGCCTGCGGCCCTGTAGGACCCGTTTCCTTTTACTGCCTCCCAGCTCAAGCTGCGCTGGTTCGGGTGAAGGTAGGCAGCACCGCTGTCAGGTGCTAAGGAGCGCTGCTCCAACCGCAGTCCCCCACCAAAGGGTAGGCGGTATAGGCCCATGGTGAGCCTTATGAGATTCCCCTCCTGCATTTTATGCCCCTCGCCCCCTGTCCCCGCAGTTGGCTCCCTTTTGGCTGGCCGTCGCTTCCCCTTCGCGCTCCCTTGTAGATCTCGGGGGGGGGGGGGGGGTGCATGTCTTTACTATATGTAGTGTGTTGTGTTTGATCCCTTATGAATTGATTGCACTGGTTTCTTTTGCCGCCGCCGCACGATTGTACTACGCTCCGCGTTCGGCGGCGACATCGCCTCAGGCGCTGCTGCGCCATCATTGGCTGGCCTTGTCATGTGGGTGCGTTTTCGCGCTCTTCAGGGGGGGCGGGCCTTGCGGCTGACGCGTTCTGCATCACTGTCTCCGCAGCCCGCCCCTCGAGGTGTATGCAGACGCCATTTTAGTTCTCTACTGCGTGTGCCTGGCGTCTCCCTATCGCGGTCCGTAAGTGCCCCTGCGGGCTGATTTATTTATATATTTCTCTGTATTGCATATTGCTTATGGGATCTTTTGCTTATGTCTTGTAGGCGGGTCAAACTTTGTGGTTTCTCCCGGTCCTATCCCCTCTATTTAGTGTTAACTCTTATTGGAGAGCTATTATATTTCATTACTCCCACTTCCCCTGCGGGTTATTGGGGCATCCCGGGTTGCTATTATTAGCGTTAATCCCTATTGGCCTGTTGTGCCATGATAATCACCATATGGAGGCTTCTCAGGATAATGTGCTCGGGGTTCCTTCGGGACAAGCCCGGCTGTGTGTGGTGTGATGGGTATCCCCTATAAGTGATGATGTCAGGGTGTGTGTACCCTGTGCCCAGCAGGTACTTGCGCTGCAGTCTGGGTTACCTGCGGCTGGGCCTAGTGCTGCGCCCCCTCTGGCTTCGCCTACCCCCCCCACACTTACATCTGACTCCCAGTGAGGTGCATACCAGTGGGGAGTCTCAACCTGATTTGGCTGCCTGGGTAGCCAGTATTGAAAGGCATATTGCTGGGTCTGGTCTGCGTAAGGCCCCTGCTAAGCAGCGGCATCTGGCACCCGCTGTCACTTCTAGACCTAGGTGTCATCTGCCGGGTGCCCTTGAAGGAAAGGGGCAAAGGCTATTAATCCAATCTTTTCATTGTGCCCAAAAAAGATGGGTCCATCAGACCTATCCTGGATTTAAAGCTTCTCAACAAGTTTGTCAGATTCAGACACTTTCGCATGGAGACTCTGCGCTCAGCTGTGACTTTCCTACGCCCAGGGGACTTCATGACCTCTGTAGACATCAAGGTCACCCCAAATCTTCCCTGTCTTCTTCCATGGTGAAGTCTTTTCTGGGCATGATTCTGGATTCAGCTCAGGTCAAGATCTTTCTTCCTCAACAGAAGGTGGAGGTCCTTCAGGAGAAAGTTCAGCTCCTGCTGTCTTGTCCTCATCCATCCATCAGGCAGGGAATGCAGCTGGTGGGCCTGATGGTGTCCTGCTTCGAGGCAGTTTCATATGCTCAGTTCCACATGAGGCCTCTTCAGCTTCACCTCTCGTCAGTATGGGATCGGGACCCTGTGTACCTGGATCAGGTGTTTGTCTTGTCCCCTCAGGTCAGGCGGTCTCTAGTGTGGTGGCTGGACTCAAGGAACCTGCTGGGGGGGGGGGGCAGGTCCTTTCTGGCCCCCTGCTGGGAGACTGTCACCATGGATGCCAGTCTGACAGGTTGGGGGGGGATTCTGGAAGTCCCTGAAGTTCCAGGGTCAGTGGGGCCCTCAGGAGGCCCATGCCCCTATCAACATTCTGTTATTGAGGGCAATCAGGTTGGTTCTCGCCCACTTAACCCCACACCTGAGGGGTCAGGCTGTTCAGGTCCGCTCGGACAACCAGACAGCGGTTGCCTACATCAATCATCAGGGAGGGACCGGAGCAAAAGGGCCCTCAAGGAATTGTCACTGATACTGTCCTGGGCGGAGGAAAATGTTCCCTGCATCTCGGCTGTGTACATTCCGGGGGTGGAGAATCTGGAGGCAGACTCTCTGAGCAGGGGGACCTCTCTTCTGGGAGAGTGGTCCCTCAGCAGCAGTTACTCACGTGCGTCCCCCACGTAAGCCTATGTTACCAGTCTGGGACTTGAACTTGGTCTTATCTGCCCTGCAGGGGTCTCCCTTTGAGCCCTTGCAAGGGACTCCTTTGTCCATTCTCACGCGTAAGGTGGTCTTTTTGGTGGCTATCACTTCTGTTAGGCGTGTTTCTGAGTTGGCGGCGCTTTCCATCAAGCCTCCCTATTTTGAGAGACACCAGGACAAGGTGGTGTTTCGTTTTAAGGCAGATTTTCTGCCTAAGGTTGTTTCTGCCTTTCATCTCAATCAGGACAATAGCCTCGATTCAGAGAGACAAAAAAAACTTCCATTTTAGTTCCGATCTGTGAAATGCTTCCGTTCTCGTATGAGCGTACGAGCGATTCAATGCATGCATTGAAAACCTTCTGTAAAGTTTCCGTCCGTTCGTACGGCAGATTACGAATTACGAGGATGTCATTTTCCATCCAGACTTTTCCGTTTCATTTTCACATGTTACAACGTAGGTTTTAGTTTTTGCCCTTTTCCCATCGTATCCTCCAACGAATCCTTTACGTTTCCCGTTCGGTTCTGTTTCCCTTTTTCAATATTCGTCCAGACGGAAAGCCTGCGCACTACAAACTTAACTCATTAAAGTGCTCGCCTACATATTTGCCACCCTCACTTCTACTACAATGTTTAGATAAATCACTTAGCACTGTCCTCCATCTTCCCTTTTTGACCCTTAAAGCTCACCCAAACCACTTAGCACTGTCCTCCATCTTCCCTTTTTGACCCTTAAAGCTCACCCAAACCACTTAGCACTATCCTCCATCTTCCCTTTTGGACCCTTAAAGCTCACCCAAATCACTTCTCGGTCATGGTTAGGTTCTTCTTCCATTTTAGCCCCCTAAAACTTACCCAAATCACTTCTCGGTCATGTGAATATTCATCTTTAAATATTTCTGGGCCCATTAGTTTTGTGTTAATGTATTTTGTAAATGAAATGACAATGTAACATTTTTTTATTCCATCATAAAATATAAAATTGTTAAAAATTTGGAAAATTTCAAATTTTAACAACTATAAAAAACAAAATACATAGCAATGGCAGGCCACTGAACATTATTCTTCATCTGTGGTCCCCAACGAGTTGCGCAGCTCCTGCATCTCGCCCACCAACTGAAGGACCCTGACACTCAGTTGTGCCATTCTGGCACGTGTGGTCCCTGTTAAAAAACGTAAATTAAAATTTTGGTATAACCTTGTTGGGGTCATGCTGCAGTGCCCCCCCCTGTATGGTCCAAACACCTAAATCTGGACTTCAAAAGCCAGAGGGCCCTCGCCACCACGGGCCGGGTTTTGCATAGTGCCCGATTAGAGAACCCCTTGCCCGCATTCTGCAGGCAAAGAACGGGCATCAGGAGCAAGGGCGAGTGGCACATCTTGCAGTTCCTGCAACCAAATATAAAATAATTACACAAAGCAAAGGTAACCAACTAAAACAAGAACTCCTACAACAAATTAAGATTCAAGTTCAACAATCCAAATATAAGTCTAAAAAAATATAGCAATTATATGGATGTGTGGGAAAATAAATGTTTACATGCTAAGGACTAATTAAGGTCAGCATTAAAATGCTTCTATAAGGCATACATGAAATGTATGTGAAATTGCATTGCTATACAATTTATGGCCTCGGCCATGCTGATATATGCAATGCCTTGGTGCTAAAGGCGCGCAGACTCCTCCACATAGCCACAAAACATGTTCAACAATAGCAATCCGAGCCCTCAAAGGTCTCGTAAGTGGATCGGAAATGAAACGGATTTATAGGGTGGTGATCCGTCGGAAATCAGCTCTCTGAATCAGACGGAAGCTCTCTGAATCAACTGAAGTTTTCTGAACGAACGGAAAATTTCGTTTTTTCCGGAAAATGAAAATGATCCGAACTAACGGAAATGTTCCGATTTGCTTCCGTTCATCGGAAGCGCATTCCCGAACGTTCGTGCGAGTAGAAAATGGACGAAAAAGACAGACAGCTACGGAAGTCTGGACGAATGTGTCTCTGAATCGAGGCTATTGTTTTGCCTTCTCTGTGTCCTAATCCCAGTAACCCTAAGGAAAGGGTTTCGCATTTGTTGGACGTAGTCAGAACTCTGAAGTTCTATTTGGTGGCTACTGAACCCTTCAGGAAGACTGATGCTCTTTTTGTGCTTCCGTCTGGACCTAAGAAAGGTCTGGCTCCAGCTAAGTCCACTATCAGCAAGTGGATCTGTCAGGCTGTGATATGGGCCTACTCTGCTAAGGGGAAGGAGCCTCCCTTCTGCCTTACTGCTCATTCTACTCGTGCTATTGGTGCCTCTTGGGCTTTTCAGCACCAAGCTTCTGTTGAACAAGTTTGCAAGGCCGCTACTTGGTCTTCTGTTCATACTTTTTCAAAGTTTTACAAGGTTGATGTTAGGGCCTCAGCTGATGCTGCTTTTGGCCGCAAGATTCTGCAGGCGGCAGTGGTTTAAACTGTCTGCTGTTACTTTTGGGGATCCCACCCTACCTTAAGGACACTGCTATTGAATGTCCCAAGTGTAAGGAATATCTTCTGGAACAGGACGTGCTGTATACTTAGAATAATACAATTGTGATTACTCACCTGTAGAATTGGTATTATATGTATACAGCACGTCCTGTTCCACCCCACCCTTGTTATCATTATCTTTAGTTACCTCTTTATGGTGATTGTTCTTATGTTCAAATTTTCATATAATGGTTATAGTTCTCCCGGTCTCATTTTAACTGCTTTTCAATACTGGGGATTTTGTGGGAGGTCCCTGGTATATATGGGGCCGGGAGGGGCCACTTTTCTGTCTCTGCAGTCCAGTGCCATCTACTGGATGTATATCCCAAGTGTAAGGAATATCTTCTGGAACAGGACGTGCTGTATACATATAATACCAATTATACAGGTGAATAATCACAGAATTGTATTTTTTGTTTTTAAATTGAAGAAGAAATGGCTAAGATATCGAGGTTTACAGGTTTACCTCATGATTTTGATTCTGAAGCAAATTGGAGTGCCCCTTGGCTTTGTGATGTTGCCTAATAATCAGAATAATGGGCGGGTCTGTAAGATTCCCAGAACCTGCATAAGACACCCTGGCTGTGCTTCTCCCCTCGTCCCCTGTTGCTAGGCGACTTTGCAGCCTAGACCAGCACTCCCAGACATACGTCCCAAAGTGCACACCCATGCACGCATTCCCCTCGATGCTCGCACTCCCAAACATACATGTGTGCACTCCCAAACGTGCAAGTGCATGCACTCCCACATGCACTCTCACACATGCATGCACGCACTTCCGCATGCACTCTCACGAGCATGCACATGCAGTCTCATGAGCATGCACATGCATGCACTCCCATGGATTAAGCGAGAGGGGAGGTGGGAGCGATCAACAAACGCCTATATTGTCGCTGCTGCGCCATGTCTCTGCCAGGGAGGTCTTTGTGCCCCTGCTCGCCACGGATGACAGCGAAATCCGGGGGCATGATTCTTCCCCCCCCCCCCCTGTGTGAGTAAGCAGTGAAGGGAGGAACGAGCCACACCAAGCACGATGTAGCTCTTCCTGCTGCTGGCAAATGGGGAGGGAAAAGCAGCAGTTTATCCCTGCTTGGCATAGATGTCAGCATCTGCCAGGGGCACAATTCTTCTCCCCCTGCTGTGGGGGAGGATATTGCTGCGCTGAGAGGGGAGGCCGCAGCAAACTGTCAGCACTCTGCGCTATGAAGCCGGATGGCGGGTGGAGGGAGGGGACCAGCAAATCCGTCCCACTGTGCTGGGATGATTGGGGGGCGGGATTTAAGGGAAGGTGATAGTATACTAGGAAATAGGTTATGACACCCAGTGTCCTGCGACGTTTAGAGTAACAGCACCAGCGCTATTAGACAATGATAAAGGTAAGTGCTGTGTTGTAAAGAGAAATAGTGAGGCTGCACAAACACTTTAAGGAATCAAGGAGACAGTGTTCTAACATTCATGTCCTTTTACGTTTACAGCTGCTGACTCTAAGGAGCTACAGTTCTGGTTTACTCAGCTTCAAGCATGTGCCAAGTACCATACAGAGACCAAGGTAAAGAGCAGGTCATTGAATAATTATTATGCAGCTGCTAGTTCATAAAGCCTTTAATGTTAGTTCAGCTGATGTGGCCAACCTTACATGAATATGTGACCTGTTTACCGACAATCAACACATATTTGAATGCTACTCGGCTGTGGGAATTTTAAAATTGCAGTTGATAAATAACCAACAGGAAAACTTACCAGGGATTTGGTGCACATTACAAGAGAGATGCGGATTTGGGATGCCCATGTGTACTCACGTTGATCCACACTCACGTCAAATCAGAATTCACTGCTGGAAATATTCATGGCTGGCAATGAATTTATGCTTAATGAACTATGGGGTTTGCCCCCTTACTATGTAGCACAATAAAACAATTTAGTTGTGTTGCTACATGTGTACTAATACAGACTGTGTGTATTGTTTGTGACGCAGTGTGTTTAACGTTTACCCTGCCTACCTCGCACTGTGAAACCTGAGTGAGTAAAGGAACCACTGAGCCACAAGACAGGTCTAGACCTACTTATATATGCACTGTAAGCTGTCTTTATAGGGATGTCAGTCTGAGTTATGTAATTTTTCTTCCGAATGGACATGACCAGTTCTGTCAAGTGTCCTTCAAGGATGGATATCTGTAGGTTTCTATTTCTGCAGAACCTATTACTTGTTTTTGCCTTTCTTAGGGCCTTATTCATGAAGGGATAGCGTCAGGTAGTGCCTTTTAAATGACAGTTAGTGTCAGCTAGCGGCAGGTGAATGCCGGACACGGCATTCAATTACACATTTATCAAGCAGAATCTGTTGAGCGACTGGGATAACGCCATGTAGCATCCGATTCATCATTATCCCAGCCTCAGCGTACAGCGCCGGCGTTCTGCCTTGCAGAGCGCCACATCTCACCTCTCACTACCTGCCGCTCTCCCATACATTTCAATGGACGTTATTTTATTTCTCTTTAAACAGGGTTTTTTTTTATTCTCAAATAATGTTGGGGTATTTCCTGGCCTTGAAAAAGCCATTTATTCTAAGTATGTCACACACCCCGCATCAACATTAATTATTACACTTGGGTTACTCCACCAGCAGGTGACGACGTTGCAGAGAAGTCTTGAAAAACGAGCCCCTCCTGATCTATAATACCTGGGACCTCCCACTTATTCCCCAGTGTTCTTCTCTGCAAGATGGCGACAAGACAGAAGAAAGAAGTCTCCTTCTTGCAGGTAGCCGGGGTAACACCCCGCCCCCCCCTTTCTGGTCTATTTCTACCCAGTCCATGTTTTGATATTTAATATATATACTGGAAGCCTCCCAGCCTTGGCTGTTAGGCTGGGTAATGGTAGGCGGCACCTGGTGGTGCCTAGGAGCTTATCTCCTCCGCGAGACCCCATGCGTGGGGCAGTGCGGCTATCCGGCTGGTGACCCGGATTTTGGGATGCCCCGTCCCGGTTTATCCCTCTAGTCTCCCTCTTTCCCATGCTTCCTAGAATCCCTTCTCCCTTCACGGTGGGGGGGAGGGGGGGTGACTTGCGTGAGGGGTGGTTTTTTATTGTATGTTACCCGGCTCTCATTACATGTCAGGGAGATGCGGGTATTTTGTGTGTTTGACTGTCCCTTTTATCTTGGTGCGCGGTTCGCGCTGTTCAGCTACCTATGCGGTTTGTGTTTAGTGTTTGTTTTATGGTGGCGCGCCGCCATTTTTTCTTTCTGAGGTAGCAAGGGGAGAGGACGGGGCCGCGATCTGCCGCGGCCCGCACTGTACGGGCTATGGTCGGGGGGGGCGGGGCCGGATCGCTTCGCGCGCGTCCTCCGGCCCGCCCGTCGTCTCGTCCCTTTTCCTTCGCTCCTCGCTGTTCGCTGGTCAGGTTCCCACCGCTTCGTGTGGTAAAAAGTTTTTTATTTAGCTTGCTAAGTGTTCAATCTATGTTATTTCAGCGCTTCTATGCAGCGTTCGCTTGCTGGCCTGGTTTTATAGCTCTGTGCTTTATATTTATATATTTATCCTCATTTGGTGTCATTATGTCCCTTACTGTTCCCTCTTATCCATAGGTGTTATAATATTCTGTATATAGTTATATATTTGTATATATATATATATATATATATATATATTTCCCTTGATTAGAGCGTCTGGATATAATTCCTTGCTTTTATGTATGTGTATGTGAAGGCATGCGCAGTGTATTTGACATCTGTGTCTTTTTGTGTATGCTGATTGTGGTTTTTCTTTCTGTTTCAGACCCGGGGATACCCTGCCTGCTGGGGTCTCCCGGTCTGATATACCTGGGCTAGTCTGTTATAAATTGGGTCTATTTAAGGGATCTAAAAATCCTCCCACTCCCGGGACCTTAATTGTTAAAGGGGCATCCCGGGTCGCTTACTAGCGTAAATCCCTGGGTACTTGCGAATACCACAAAAAGTTTCACCGTGTGGAGGTTTCCAAAGCTACCGGTAATAGCTCTTCGGGGCAATCCAGGCAGTGTGGGGGTTGTGGGGCTCCGCGCCCAGGTGATGACGTCATATTGTGCGTTCCTTGCGCCCAGCAGAATATTGCGTGTCAGACCGGCAGTTCGGCTTCTGGCTCTTCGCAACCTCAGTCATCCCCTACCCTCCCACGCCTATTCCGGACCCCGTGTGACGTGGTCATGGGTGGGGATTCGCAATCCGAGGTATGCGCCCGGTTGGCTAGCCTCGAGAAAATATTTCCGCTGTGGTTGCTCAGAAGGCTCCGGCTAAGCGGAAACACTTGTCCCCGTCTCCGCCGGACTCAGACGTGGATGTTATTGAGGCATTGGATTGGTCAGATTGCCCCCCGATTGAGAGGGGGAGATTCTGGAGGTTTACAGATATATACGGCACTGAGCAAACGGAATTAATTTTATTATTCCTTAAAAAAAAAAAAAACAATAGAAAAGAGTCCAAAAATTCAGATGTCCCACGGTGCATGCACATAGACTAATTGGTAACACCTGTGCCCACTGGTGAGATTCTAGAGGAACTGGACGACCCTGTGGTCCTGCAGTTGTTTGGTGCTGAGGGTGACCAGGCGGCGGGGACGGTATTTGACATCCCTTCCATATTGACTCAAATGTTGAAGTTTTAGTCCCTCCCGAGGCGGTTCCTCCGCCTAAGGGTGATTGTTTGTTGTGGCCAAGCCGCGTTTGGAGTTTCCCTGTCAACGACATTTTGAGAATGTCGTCCTTAAGGAATGGGAGCAGCCTACGCGTCTCGGTGTTCCGCCTGGTTGGGATAAGTAGTATCCTTTTCCGGCGGTCTTGGTGAAGCGTTGGCTTTTCCTCTCGAGGTTGATGCCCCGGTTTTGGGGCTATCTAACATGGCGGTGTTGCCTTCTCCTGACTCGACTACCCTTAAGGATGGCGAAGTTCGCCGGATTGTCCAGCTGGCTCGCCATGGTTTTACCTGTGCGGGTTCGGCTTTGAGGCCTGTTGTGCTTCGGCACTTTTGTTGCTGGCGGTTAGGTCCATTGTCAGGGGTTATGTGCGGACCTTGATCCTACTTGTGATGAGTTCCTTGCTCTCAAACGTTGTGAGTCCTTCGTTTTGTTTGTCCTTGCCGCTCAGGATGATGCCATGGTGATGTGTGGCAGGACCACGGCCTTGTTGGTGGCTATCCAACGGTCGATGTGGTTGCGGCAATGGACTGCTGACTTTCTAAGAAGTCGCTTACGGTTCTTTCCCTTTTTGGGTTTGTGCCTGTTTGGTGAGAAATTGGATTAGGTTGCCAAGGGAGGTAAGTTACCTCAGTGCAAGAAATTTCGTCGTTCCTTTCGGGGGGCGGCCTTTTTGAATTCCTCCTTTCGGGGAGCCAGAGCTGGCAGAGGCGCGGGCGTCCCATCCTGGATCTGAAGTTCTGCGTTCTGCCATCAATTCTCTGCGGCAGGGGGATTTCATGACATTCATAGACATCAAGGATGCCTATCTTCATATTCATATATTCCGGCTCACCAAAGGTTTCTTCGCTTCGTGGTGGAAGATCGGCATTTTCAATTTGTGGCTCTTCCGTTCGGCCCTACCTCGGCTCCAAGAGTGTTCACCAAGGTGTTGGCGGGCGTGATGGCCCTTTTCAGAGCTCAGGGGATTCGCGTTGTGCCTTATCTGGACGATCTTCTCATCATAGCTTCTTCTTTCAGTCAAGCGGAGGTGGACACCAGGGCGATGGTATCCGCTCTGGAGAGGTTCGGCTGGGTGATCAACTTCCCCAAGTTCTCTCTCGTTCCGGCCTGGGTGGTGCCCTTTCTGGGGATGTTCTTGGATTCTTGCCAACACAGAGTTGTTCGGCCTCAGGCCAAAGTTCTCTTGGTTCAGGAATTGGCGCAGCTTCTTCTTTCCAATCCTTGCCTGTCCATCCGGCTAGGGATGAGACTGGTGGGGTTGATGGTAGCTTCCTTTGAGGCAGTTCCCTTTGTTCGGTTTCACACGAGGACGCTTCCGTTTCATCTGTTGGCGTCTTGGGACTGGCGACCGCGGTCGTTGTATCGGTCTTTCCGGATGTCCTCCCGGGTTCGGCAGTCTGTCCAGTGGTGGATGGTCTCGGGCATTCTCTTGAGGGGCAGGTCTTTTCTGATGCCTCTTTGGGGAACTGTCACCACGGTCGCCAGTTTGTCGGGATGGGGAGTTTTATGGAAGGACCTTCGGTTCCGGAGGAGGTGGGGTCCTCTGGAGGCCCACTTTCCCATCAACATTCTGGAGTTGAGAGCCATCAGGTTGGTTCTGTCTCACTTGACACAGCATTTACAGGGCTTGCCGGTTCAGGTTCGGTCGGACGATCGGTCGGCGGTTGCTTACATCAATCGCCTGGGAGGGACTCGCAGTATGCGTGACCTCAGGGAGGTGTCTCTGATTCTAGCCTGGGCGGAGACTCATGTCCCTTGCATCTCGGCAGTGTACATTCCATGATTGGAATACACGGACGTGGCCTTCCTGAGCAGGTGCTCTTTCCGCCGGGGGAAATGGTCTCTCCACCCTCAGGTTTTTCGGTCGCTTTGTCTCCGGTGGGGGACGCTGGAGGTGGATCTGTTTGCTTCTCGTCGCAATTGCAAGCTTCCGACATTCGTGTCACTCTCTCAGGATCCTTTGGCTCTGGCGGTGGATGTCATGTCCCTGAGCTGGGGGGAACTGGGGTTCCTTTATCTTTTTCCTCCGATCCCCATGCTAGGCGAGGTGTTGCGAAAGCTGGCCCTGGACGGGGTTCCCGCCATTCTCATGGCTCCAAGGTGGCCAAGGAGGGTGTGGTTCGCAGACATCGTTTGTTTGGCGGTGGATCAGTGTGATCTGTTTCTTCGGCTGGATCTTATCACACAGGGTCAACTGCGTTGCCCCAATTTACCAACGCTGGCTGTGACGACCTGGCTGCTGAAACCTCCATCTTAGGGGAGGAAGGTCTTTCGGATCCGTTATTCAGACTTTTATTAGTGCCGGGAAGAGGTCCTCTTCTACCATCTATTATAGGACTTGGAGATCTTATATTGATTGGAGTGAGGCTAGATCTTTGCCCTGTCGGGTCTTTTCTGTTTTCAGGATTTTGGATTTTCTTCAATCGGGGCTGGACTCTGGTCTTCAGCTGAGTATCTTAAAGGGGCAGGTTGCTGCCTTGTCTGTCTTTTTTCAAAAGTCCTATGCGTTTCCTCCTTTGGTCAAGACTTCTTCCAGGGGGTTTTCACATTGCGGCCTCCTAGGAAGCCTTTGCTCCCTGTTTGGGATTTGAATTTGGTTATCTCTGCTCTTCAGGCTCCTCCTTTGAGCCTTTGCAGGATATTGCTCTTTCTACTCAGAAGGTTGCCTTTTTTGGTGGCCATCACTTCGGTTCGGCACGTTTCGGAGTTTTCAGGCTCCTTACTTTGAGAGACATCAGGACAAAGTGGTTTTCCGCTTCAAACCGGACTTTTTTCCTTAGGTGGTCTCTGCTTTTCATCTTAACCAGGACATTGTTCTTCCTTCCTTGTGTCCTAAGCCTAGGAATGACAAGGAGAGGGTTTGCACTCTTTGGATGTGGTACACTGTGTGAAGTACTGTTTGTTTACTACATCTCCTTTTCGTAACACTGATGTCTTTTTCGTGGTGCCCTGTTGGGCCTAGGAAAGGTTTTGGCTCCCGCTAAGTCTTCCATTAGCAAATGGATTCGTCAGGCTGTTGTTGGCGCCTATTCGGCCAAGGGGAAGGTTCCCCCTTTTCGTATCACTGCTCATTCTAAGCGTGCTGTTGGGGCGTCTTGGGCTTGTCAGCACCAGGCTTCTGTTGAGCAAGTTTGTAAGGCTGCTACTTGGTCTTCTGTTCACACCTTTTCCAAGTTTTTGCAAGGTTGATGTGCGGGCTTCAGCGGATGCTGTGTTTGGCCACAAGGTTCTGCAAGCTGCAGTGGTTTGAGTTTTGCATTATGGCCTTGTTGGATACCCGCCCTTTCTGGGCACTGCTTTTGGATGTCCCAAGTGTAATAATTAATGTTTGAAGCGGGGTGTGTGACATAATAATACCATTTTGTGAATACTCACCTGTAAAATGGATATTATAAGTATGTCACACACCCCTCTTCACCCGCCCTTTTTGGTATCCTGGATTCTTTATAGGGTGAAGCTTCGTTTACAGTTTGAGGGTTGACAATGGTTTTTTCCTGGTACCTTGTCTTTACTGCTGTTTGAATACTGGGGAATAAATGGGAGGTCCCAGGTATTATAGATCAGGAGGGGCTAGTTTTTCAAGACTTCTCTGCAACGTCGCCACCTGCTGGTGGAGTAACCCAAGTGTAATAATTAATGTTTGAAGCGGGGTGTGTGACATACTTATAATATCCTTTTTACAGGTGATATAGTAATCAAATGGTCATGGACCCAAAAGTGCAAAGTGCATAAGAACATGAAAATCGAAAAAGAGAAAATAAGAGGTGTAATACAAGACCATAGTAATGCAGCATAACCGTTCCTCAGAAATCAGAGGGGGGAGAGGCAGGGCGTCCCCTCTGCCTCTCCCCCCTCTGATTTCTTTGGAACGGTTATGCTATTTAAGAGAAAAAATAATTTAACCTCCCTGGCGTTGTGAAAAAGACAAATGCAATGGTAACGAAAGCGTTACCATTGCATTTGTCTCTGACACACGGCTCCGCCTCCATGAGCCTCTGCGGCTCACAGAGACGGAACCCGGAAGCGGAGACGGACGCCACAGCCGCGGCTCTCACCTGCGATCGCGGCGGAGACATCGCTGGATCGCAGGGAGAAGGTAAGGAGGCTGCGCCGCCCGCTCTTGCTCCCAAATCGATCCCGAGCGTGACTCGGGGTTACCGCCACTTACAGCGCAAATTAACCCCGAGTCACGCTCGGGATCGCCGCCAAGGGGGTTAAAACAAAAAAACCCTGTTTAAACAGAAGAAAAGGAACGCCCATTGAATGTTTGGGAGAGCGACAGGTAGCGTCAGGTAACACCTGGCGCTCTGGAAGCTGCCTGTAATGTTGAATTGTATGCTTCATAAATGTGGTATTGCGTACAGCGCTCAGCGTTCACCAGATGCTGCCTGCTGCTTACAAGGCACTACCTGCCGCTATCCCTTGATGAATAATCCCCAAAGATAGTTCTCTCCAATACTTCTGACGTATATCCACACCAATTCAGATGTCAAAATCATAATGGTCACAATCAGGCGGTGCATAACCCACCCCACCAATGCCTTGGTGATACATGTGGCTTCAATTGTTCTTGTTCACTCTATGGATGACCTGTCCTTTAGTTGAGGCACCACTGAGCCAAAATACAGGTTCAAACCTACCCCTAGCATATATGGACTGTAGCCACCAGCCTAATCGTCCAGTAGATGTGGGATGGATTGTAGTCAGCATGGCTCCTACCGGCAGCTTACTGAGTCACTTTCAGCTCAACTGTGTGTGTGTATGTGTGGCCCCTACAAAAGCCTTTATAGGAAAAAACTAAGATCATTTTGGTTCTATCCTGGAAGAAGCATACATTTTCTCCGCTTCCATTCATTTTTTCTTTTTGGTTAGAGGCGGTCAAGACAACTCTAATTGTGACACAGGGGTGGTTAATCTGACCTTGGAGGGGCCATGGCATTTACTTCTGCATTCAGACCTCTGTCCTAAGGGTCGCTATTTGATTTTAATGACAAAATTAAAGAGGCCTTCCCATTTGTTATTTGTAGTCTTTTGGGGGCTTGGAAGGATTCCTCTACTGCTACATCCTGCTATTGAATTCATATTTTAGACTGTCACTTTATTTCTGACCATGCAAACTATTTTATAATAATCTGACTGGTGATTGTTAAAGAGCACTGTAGTCCACAAACAATGCAAAAAAATGGACAGTACTTACTACACATCAGGAACAGGGTTGCCATACCTGTGTGTTCTAAATGCTTTATTGGATTGTTAGGCACCACTGTGTTTTATCACCCAGTCTGGGACACTGATTCTGGGTACTCTCCCTGCTTCTTTGAAGGAGCAGTCCTTACCATAAGTGTCCATAATATAACTTCTCCCATGCCCCTACTTCCTTGCGACCCTACTTGCTTAGAGATTGCTGCTAGTGCAGCTGTTGTTGTGATGTCTGTTGAGTGGGATTAGACAGTCAATTTGCACAACTTGGTGCCTAGAGGCCTGGAAGCCAGTAGCCACCAATGGCTACAGGGAGCTATGCAAGAAGGTAGGAGAAGTGGAAATCACCAAATGGGCATCAGATAGAGAAACACATATCCTATATTACACTTGTAAAAGCTTTTTACGCTGTGGATGTTTTTAGAAATGAATAGACTGTCGTCTCACACTATGCTATAAGTTTACCCTGACATCCAGACATGTCTGTGCATTGCAGCTGATGATGAGTGTAATGCTGGACAGAAGGTCCCTTTTTGTCTCAGTGACAATTGATTGATTAAATACTGTGTATTAGCTTTCTGAAATCTTATGCCCTCAAAAGATGACGAAGATTGATGAAGTGGGTGATGTTCTTTCAACTCTTTGAAATTAAAGTTTCACTTTTTCCAGAAGTATTTAAAATGTAAAAGAAAGTTTTAAAGTATAAAAAAACAGGTTTTAGTTTTACTAAACGACTTTATTTTTAAGGAACTGAGCAGTTGGCTCGATGCCTGTAAACGTATTTTACCGATGTAAATATAATCATAATGTGCATGGTGTTTTTTTTTTTTTTAATTCACAAGATAGCTGTCCGAAATAGCCAAACCGTGGGTACAGAAACAAATTACACAGGGGCATACATATTGGACAGTGCATCTTACAACCGAATTCCACAAAACCACCAGTTGCAGATTAACATTTCAATAACTGCCCTCCCACTTGGAAACAATAGCTCCGCACACCTCTCTCCGGTCCACCTTTCCAGGCACCGGCTTCCCACCACGGCGACACTATACGAAGGGTCTGCCCCGGTGCTGCCAGGTTTGCGGAGCCACCGCCCGGAGGATGTTCCATTCTTCATTTACTTAAGTACTGTACCCAACGCTGCCGTAGCGCAGTAGAGTCAGCCCGGCAAGACAGGGCCAAGAGCCCGTAGGGAATAATATTAAGGTTGTGTGGGAGGGGTGGTAACCAAGGGGGGGAAAGGGGGTTGTCAGCCTGAGCGTGTTGTGGGTCGATCTAATGTTCGGCTGCATATGGCTCCTGGTCTCCTTGGTCAGGCTACTTCAAGGGGGGGCGCCCGTCAGCACAGTGCCTCCTGTTAGGTGGAAGTAATCTGAATGTAGCTTTCAGTGTCCTTAAAGAGATACCACGGTGTCCAGGTACACAGAAACAGGGGTGTGTCATCATGTATGGAAGCTGTAAGTTCTTCCATTTCCATGATGCGGTTAATTTCATTTGCTCAGTCTATTGCAGAAGGAGCCACCTCAGATGTTGATTAAATGTCTTAAGAGTGAGTTTTAAGAGGCATATTCACCAGGTGCAGAAGAAGCAGAGATGGGTCTAGTGCGACGGATTCCCCCAGAATCTCCTCTGAGACTCTGGCCACCGCATCCCAGAAGGGGGCAATCTTGGGGCATTCCCAGAATATGTGGAAAAAACTCCCGATGACTCCCGTTCTCTGACATCTGCATGCTGCGGAGTATGATGGAAAGAAGTTGTGTAACCTCGCCGGGGTGTAATACCATTGTGTAAGAAATGTATAATTCAGTTCTTGCACCTTGGAGGAGATGGAGGCCTTGTGTGCTATGGTAAAAATATATCTCCACTGCTCTGCTGTGAGGTGCCAGTCCAGGTCCCTCATCCAATCCGCACAGAAACGGGGTAACCCCCCATCTTCGGAGGCCATCAATAGCGCGTACAGGCGCGATAGCAGCTTCGTTGGTGGCGATCGTGACATAGTTACACTCAGAACAGGCCTCGCCATTGTCAATAAAATAAGTTGAGTGCACATGATCAGCATCACATCCAGAGGTTGTCTTTTCTGTTTCAATCATTTTGTTATTTTTGTTAAACAAACTCAGACAATAGGGTTGATTCAAAGCCCCTCTCACGCCTTTTTTTGGAGGTCTTGCTACCAAGCAAAATATCACGGAGAAATTAAAAAATTTTACATAAAAATTGTTGCCGAAAAAAGGCTTTGCTGAATCAGACGAGGGGGAAAAACGGAAGAGAATAAAAATGTTCACGCAATGTCGAGAAAGGGGCTCTGAATCAAACCTAATATGCAAAAAATGCATGACAAGTTATAGTAGAATATGCAAATGTTAGACAATATAAAGGCAAATTATTCAAGACAAATGATAGTAGAATATGCAAATGTTACACGATATAAAGGCCAAGTCTAATTATTTCACACTTTGTTAGGTTCAATACAGCCACATATAGAACTATACTGTTTACTATGAAATACTGATATAACAACAGAATACAGATGCAAGAGAATACTGATTCCCTGCCATGCTGTGTGAACCCCCCTTGTTCGCCCCCAAATATTACATTTCCGACGAGCCCACGCTCGGTGGCCGGTGAAGCACCACTCACATCCTCTTTCAGCTGTGATTAGCTAAAGGATGCAAGTGATTCTGTGCTGCCAATCCATTCAGCTTCTCCAGCCGCACATTAATATGCATGGCCAGAGAAGCTGATTGGATGAGAGGCTAAGCATGCCCCATTGGACCAAGGACAGATCAGTTTCCTGGGAGAACAAAGGGGTTTCACACAATGGGGACAGACCAAAACCCGGGATAGTGAAAATCACTTTAAAGCCTAAGAATTTAGCAAAAAGTCCAAATGTTTCATCAGGTTCCGTAGGCAGGTAATGGGTTGGTAATGTCTCAACTCCCATGATATTGAAATTATTTATGATTGCAATGGCCAGTGATTCGATTGCAGGGCTGAGAAGAAGAGTCGAGATAGGGCAACCATGTCACTTTGCCCTTTCAATCAAAAAAAGGGTCAGAGAGCTTGAGCAATAGACCTGTGCAGAGGAGTTGAGGTAAAGGGCTTTTATACAAGAGTTAAAGCCCTACTCAAACCTAAAATGTCTCTTTTCCAAATAGACATATGAGTTCTGCCAGCATTGCTGCAGAAGTTAAAAAGGTGGGGGGGGGGGGGGGTAGCCTGTGCTTAGAACATACATCACACACTGCATCAAATTGGTCTGCATAACTGTTGTCCCAAAAAGAAGCTTCTTCTAAAGATGACATACAAGAATGTCTGCAAACTGTTTGATAAACAGACTAAGGACAAGGATTACTGGAACCATTACTTGCGGTCTGATGAGAGTAAGATAAACTTATTTGGCTCAGCTGGTGTGTGTTGTGCCAACCAGGTGAGAAGAACAAAGTGTGTCTTACCTACAGAAAAGCATGGTGTTGGGAGTGTCATGGTATGGGGCTGCAGGAGTGCTGCTGGCTCTGGTGAGCTACAGTGCATTGAGAGAACCATGAATGTAATGCAACATATTGAAGCAGATCACGATACACTTCCTTCAGATCTGGGCTGTAGGGCAGTATTCCAACATAACAACCCAAAACACACCTCCAGGATAACCACTGCCTTGCTAAAGAAACCGAGGAACTAAAGAATTGAGAAACTGTGCTGGACTGGCCAAATATGTCTCCAGACTTAAACCCTATTGATCATCTGTGGAGCATCCTCAAGGTCTATCATGTCCACCAGCTCTGCGATGTCGTCATGAAATAGTGGAGGAGAATTCCAGGGACAACCTGTGAAGCTGGAAATGTTGTTACCACCTACATCAAGTGTTTATCCATAAACATATTAGTTGCTTTCTTTTTTCTATTACTAAGGCTTTGTCTTTGCATTAATGAGTTAAAGAAGGGCTAGGAAACCTCAAACTTTTAGGGCAATTGGAGCAACTAGAATCTGTGGCTAATTTATTTTAAACTGAAAATGTTCTTGCCACAGCTTTGCCCTAATTGAATCTAAAACTTATCTTAAAACATTTGCTCATTACTAGCTGTGAAGATTGTTTATGTTTATTTTGGTTCTTCATATTAGCATTTCTTCTATGGCCATAGAAACTGCAAGACTACAATTTAGCTTCTTATTTTGCCACATAATCTTCTTTTCTGGACCTGATGAATGGGAGTGTCAGATTCATTTTTTTTTCTTTTTTTTGTCATCTGTCTTCCTTCATCTACCCTCTTCCCCGTCTCTTGTGGCATACTGCCGAGGACTGTGGGAAACCGTGATAGGAAAATAATTCATAGAGCTACCATGATAATGCCACTCACCATATTTAGAACAGCAAATATTATATTATTATGACATCACTGTGAAGTCACTTTAATAACATACATACAGGCTGATTCATTACTAGCGCTAGGTATCGGCAGATGAGCGTCTAAACAGAGGCGCTAAGAGCGACCGCTAGTAGACGCTGTGATCAGCAATTGGGCGCTGTAACAGAGCGTCTCATTCGCTGTAGTAACCTGGCCGGCATTGATGAATGTGATATATGTTGGGCGTTCTATCACCAGTACAGCGTTGCAAGGAGCGAAAGGTAGCGCCAGCTCGTTGCGACCGACTCTCAGCGACTCACACCATATTCAACAAAAGAGCAGACACACACAGCGTCGGATCTGGTCGCTATATCATAGAGCACCAGACGCTGTGTGATTAAAGTCTGTTTTTGAACACATATCCACCAGTAACAAGGCGAAAACACAGGAATTACATTGTTGTAACATTGTGCCATTAATACTTTAATGCCAGACCTGTAATGACAATTCTGCATATAAATATAAAAAATCTAAAAAGTTTTCAAAAATGACTCTTTCTAGGCCAGGAGAGGTGACATAATTATTTGTGAGAAAAAAAACAAAATAAACACAAAAAACCCAGCTTAACCCTTTAAGTGCCAGCCTACCTTGAGATTTTGTCACCCTTTGTTGCCAGACCATTTTGCACTGTTTTGCGCTCCCCATGTTCAACTGTGATTTTTGAAGGGATTTCCAGGGATTTCCCAGGAAAGTAATATATTGTTTTTTTCAGCAGAACCTGGGCTTTAACATGAAATGTCTTGTTTGTCATTTTCTAAGTGTATTCTCAATATTTTGGGGTGAAAATTGTGCAAAAAAATAAAAAAAACCAGATTTTTTACAATTTGTAGTGTTTTTTTGTAATAAAAAATTTAAGTTTGGCAATAAAATCTTATTTTGTGTGAAACCCAATTTCTCCCGGTTACAGCGGTACCACATATGTATAGGTAGACACCCGTTCCTGCCCAGGAGACTCCCCCAAACTGAAACAGCGCTTTAGGAGATTTTCAGATAAAATACAACTATGCTATGCAATATGCGCACCTTGCAGTTTTTCAAGAAAAACAACCCTTTACATTTGAAATACCCCCAACAAACTATATATTCCCTAGAAGTATACACCTCAGGCTTTCTAGGCGTACCAGGCTTGTTGACATAGGTGCAGTTTTCTGGAAGTAATCCCTCAATGTATTCTTTGGTTACACAGGGTTTCCCTAAAAATTAATAAAAAAGCAGAATCAAAACCACATTTTCCTAAAAAAAAATATATGCAAACCAGAAAAAAACTGAAAATCTGAAAAAGCAACATCCCCCAAACAGAACAATACCCAGGATGCATAGGTTCTGTCAAGGAGAGAGTTGCCAAACACACCATAGTAAAGCATGTGCGTAACTTTAATTTTACTTCAAAATTTCCGCTCTGCAGACAAAGTGCGCACCTTGTGCTTTTTCTACCAAAACAACCCTTTACATTTGGAATATCCCCGATAAACCATATATTCTCTGAAAGTACACATGTTAAGCTTTCTAAGCGTACCCAGCTTGTTGTAGTGGGCTCATCTATCTGGAAGTAATATCTCGAAGCATTCTTAGGTTGCACAGGGTTTCACAAAAAATTGTATAAAAAAGCAGAATAAAAAACACCTTTTCCTAAAATATCAATATGCAAATAAGAAAAAACAAGCTAAATCTGAAAGCGCAAGGTCCCCCGAGCAGAACAATACCCAACATGCATAGGTACCTGTAACCTTTTAACTGCCAGCCTACTTGAGATTTTGTCACCCTCTGCTGACAGGATATTTTTCACCATTTTGCGTGATGTTTAACTGTGATTTTTGCAGGAATTTCCAAGAAAATGGCATATTTTCTTTTTGTGGCAGAGTTTAGGCTTTAACATGAAATGTCTTGTTTGTATTTTTTCTACTTTTTTAATATATTTTTAAGTAAATAAGTAAAAAAAAAAAAAAAATATATATATTTTTTAAATTGTCTCCTTTATTTTAACAAAAACATTTTATTAAAGAAAACCATATTGCATGTGAAAGCCCCATTTCTCCCGATTACAATGATACCACATATGTATCGGTAGCCCCCCGTTCCTGTCCAGGTGATCCCCTAAACTTAGAAGAGCACTTTATAACATTTACAAATAAAATACAACTACTATCCACATAGTAAAGGGTTAAATAAAAAAAATTGGTGTGGGGTCCCCCTTCACAGGTGGGGGGGGGGGGGACACCATTTCTTGGGGGAATATAAGGGTTTTTTTGGGAGGCAGGTAATGGGGGGTCTCAGGGGTTAATGGCAAGTCACCCACTAGCCGCAGGTGACTTGCCAGACCCCTGAGCCTTGTAAACTGGTATAGGGGTCACATGGACCCCTTACCAGTTCACAAAGGGTTAAAAGTAAAAAAAAAAAACACTGAGACACTTTCGAAATAACTTTATTAAACTTTTTTTTTTTTTTAATTATTTTTTTTTAATACTTACCTCCCATCCATCGCTGTATCCCACGCTAATTACTTAGGCTTCTGCTCTCCTGCTGCTGCTGGAAGCCTTTTATACCTACTGGGTTACAGGTAACATAGGGTTAATTTTTAAAAAAAAATGACATAGGGTCCCCCCTCCCAGGGAGGGGGACCCCATTTTGTTTGGATTTTTAAGGGTTAAAACCCTTAAAAATCCCCCAAAAGATGGCGTGAGGTCCCCCCTACCCAGCGTAACCAGCCTGTGACCAGCTATGGGGGCTTGTAGAACAGGGCGCAGGGGCCAGCTTTAGTGGCTGATTGATCTAAGAATGGCAAATATCCCCATATAAATCACAACAGTTTTATAGATCCACAAGGTAACATTATTGCTTTGCTGCAAATTCAATGCATTGCTTTCATCCTTTCATTGTAAATAAATTCATCTGGACTGATAATTTGCTCAAATATATGAAGATTAAAAAAATAAAAATATGAATGTTTGGATTTTAAAACTGTGAAATGTCTAGTTTTTCATTGTAGAACAACATTGTAAAATTGATTGGTCAAATTGCTTATCCCAACTTTGGAGAATCGAAAACAAATGGGGTGCCTTAACTCTTTAACTGCCAGCCTAGCTAAAGCGTTTGTCACCTTCTTTAGCCAGACACTGTTTTCACTATATATTTAACTGTGGTTTTTGAAGGGACTTCCCAGGAAAATTATTTAGGGCTTTATTCATGAAGGGATAGCGACAGGTAATGCCTTTTAAGCGACAGGTAGCGGCAGGTGAACACCGGCCCGGCACGCAATTCCACATTTAAGAAGCCGATTCAGGTGAGCGACTGGAACAACACCATGTAGCGTACGATTCATCATTACCCAAGGCACAGCGTACAGCGTCGGCGTTCAGGCTTGCAGAGCACCACATCAGTCATTTTTGAAAACTTTTTTGATTTATAATATTTTTATGCAGAATTGTCCTTGCATGTCTGGTATTAAAGTGTTCATGTTACAATGTAATAACAATGTAATTCCATATGTTTTTTGTTTTTGGATAAATGTTCAAAACCAGACTTTAATCACACAGCCTCTGGCACTCTGGGCTGCAACTACCGGATTTTTTGATGAATATGGTGTGTGTCGGTCGCACTGAGCTGGCGCTACCGTTCGCTCCCATACAACGCTGTGCGAATCACACAATATGTTCATCAATGCCGGCCAGCGACTGAGACGTTCTGAAACAGCGAACCATGGCCGAGCACAGCGACTACTAGGGGTCGCTCTCTATGCCTCGCTACAGACGCTCATCTATCAGTACCTGGCGCTAGTAATGACTCAGCCTGATATTGTTTTTGTCAGCTTAGCACTTGTAATATGCTTCATCTTCACACACATGAAGATTGCTCAGTCCTCAAATCCACTGAAGACCAAATGATCCTGACACCATTCAAAGTCTGACGTCATGGCATTCATCCATCCTCATAGAGCCCAGCCCCCCCCAACCTGGAATTTACTAAAAGTATACAGAGAAACTGGTGCATATTATACAATACTGTATATGTGATTATGCAAGGCTAGCATAAGGATACAAATGCATACCTACCAAATTTTCAGGGTGGGAAAGAGGGACATTTGTTAAATAAGGTCACACACCCTCATTGAGGCATGGATAGGAGATAGGATGTGACAGTCAAAACTATATAAACACTTCAAATAAGCAAATGACTTATTTCTTTATGCAAATCTGCATCTTAAACCTCAAAGAAGGGCAAAGGAGAAGGAACAGGGGGACATGGACTCAAATCAGGGACACTTAGGAGGTATGTAAATGGCGGTTGGTACAGGGTATGTCTGGACAGGAACTTTTCATTTCATCTTCCAGGGAACTTTCCATGTTGCAATTTTGTTGGAAATCCTTTTTTAAGATTACTATCCGACTGATATTTTAAGAATTTTATATAATACTGCGTGATTCAGTGTCAAATTGCAACATTACTTTCTGATTCATCCTCAATTAGAAAGATAATGAATAAGATCAGTCCCAATATTGATCCCTCTGGCACACCGCTCCCAACATTTGACCATGCTGAATGTGTTCTGTTTACAGATATTTTTATTTGTACATAAAAAGTAGTTAAAGTGGACCGAAACCCACTGAACTTAACTTGTGAAATACATTTGGCCAAAGCCCCTGCCGCTATGCCCTTCTTAGGGTATAGAACTAGAAATGGATATTTTTGCTTTTAGAATTGTCCTGGAACACTGATTTGTTTTGTGTGGTCCTCCCTGTGAGATAACAGCTGATCAGTCATTGCGTAGAAGTGGCAATGACATCATTGCCACACACAGCAATGGCAATTAATGGATGAGCCTAAGCTTTAGAGATAAAACAGGCAGCATTATCTGGGATGAGAGTGAAGCAGGAACATTGAAAATTGGCAAAAGGTACTCTTTTTACAGGGAGCAATTCAGGGGATGCTAGTTTGAAATGTGTGTTTTGGTCCACTTTAACTTTTTCGCTGCCAGTCTATCTGGAGATTTTGTCACCCTTTGTTGCCAGACCATTTTGTACTATTTTGCGCTCCACATGTTCAACTGTGATTTTTGAAGGGATTTCCATGGAAAATTATATTTCCTAAAATATCAATATGCAAACAAGAAAAAACAAGCTAAATCTGAAAGCCCAAGGTCCCCTGAGCAGAACAATACCCAACATGCATAGCTAATTTTAACTATTTTAATTGCCAGCCTACTTGAAAGTTTTTCACCCTCTGTTGACAGGTTATTTTTCACCATTTTGCGCTTGTTTAACCTTAATTTTTGCAGGAATTTCCAGGAAAATTATATATATTTTTTTGCGGGAGAGTTTAGGCTTTAACATGAAATGTCTTGTTTGCAATTTTTCTACTGTTTTTTAAAAATATTTTTAAGTAAAAAAACTATAAAAAAATATTTTTAAATTGTCTCATTTATTTTAAATGAAACATTTATTTTATTAAAGAAAACCATACTGCATGTGAAAGACCTATTTCTCCTGATTACAACGGTACCACATATGTATCGGTAGCCCCCCTTTCCTGTCCAGGAGACCCCCCAAACTGAAAAGAGCACTTATACTTACTTATAACATTTACAAATAAAATACAACTACTATCCACACTATAAAGAGAATTTTAAGGGTTAAAACTCCCTAAAAATAACCAGCCCTGGCACCAGCTATGGGGGCTTGTAGAACAGGGTGCAGGGGCCAGCTTTGGTTTGGTTTGTTTTGGCTGTGTGTGTGGGAGGCTGTTTCGGGCACTTCCCTGCAGCCACAGGGGCCTGGGTGGGGGATCCCCCTTATGAAGAGGAATAATTTCCTCATTCAGCTTTCAGTCTCCACCTCGCTGACCTGGTCCTTCAATCAACTTTCAGTGGACCGAGAATGGAAACAACCCCCACTCCCTCCCCAGATTTCCTGATTGGCTGCCTCTTTCTGCAGGTCTGAAACCCCATCCTCCTCTCTCTTCTATCTTCTTCCTCGTGAACGTGCACAGCTGTAAACATTCTGATGTCTGGCATCAGCCTTTGATCAGACTGCCAGCAATCAACAGCCTGCCCATGCCTGCCACCCTGTATTCCTGCATATGCCTGGGTTTGTCAGCCTTGCCACAGGTCAGACACCCCCCCTTCATCTGGGCACACTATGAGCTATCAGACTGCAGATAGTCTCAGTCTGCATCATGTCTCTCACCATGTCTTTCACGTTTGGGACAGTGCAACATGTAGCCCAAGACCACAGGACAACATTCAGGCTTGCTTTTAGGACCCTACTTGCATGCATGGGGGATAGTACCACGTTACATAGGTTGTGCAGCATACACAATTGAAATTCATTAGTACAATCCATGTCATGGAAAATATTTTGACTGTAATGGCTTTTGGATAACATGCCTTTGATTGTCCTTCTGAAAACATTTCTTCAAAGAAGGTTGGTTTTATCTACTTCATCATTTAAAACATATTTACATTACCTTACCCTAAAAGCAATAAAAGGGCACTTGAATGAAGTTCTCTCTATAAGTGCATAACTACATACAGATTGGATGATATTTGTTTCCATTTTATGGACTGTACTAATGATATTTGGGATCACATTTCAATTGTAAATGCTGCACAACCTCTGCACATGTGTCACTTCCCTTAAGTGAAGGTTGCATAAATGATGAAATGCCATGTGTAGTGTAAAATAAATGTTACACATTTTTAATACAAGATTGAACTATAGAAATATAAAGGGCTGAGCTGTGTGAGCAAAGCAAGGGAAGCTTTTGTAGAGGCTTTCTCTATTTTTTATTGTGTCCACTAATTCAATTGAGTTTACCCATGCTGCTATCCAGTGCTGCTTATTTGTTTTCAAATAAATTTTTTTCTGCACTAGTAGGTTAAGGAGTGATTTTACTTAAAGTGGCCAAAACAGGACCTAGCATCTAGTTCAACTTAAATACTCACCCCTGGGGCTCCCCAAATTTGTGATGCCACGCCGTGGGAAACCCTGCTGGTTGCCCATATACATACCTTGCCAGCAATCCCACAACACATGTTTGGCTGGGGGCTGCATCTCCTACATCCCTCTACATCTGTGCATGGCCTCACCCACTGTAACTGAATGACTGAAGTAGCCATGCATGGCCAAAGGAATGTATGGGGTGGCTCGCCGATCACAAAAGCAAATAAGCTCCCATTCAGCATCATTAGTCACTTATTTATATTCATGGCTTAGAGGGCCTCTCCAGCCCCTTTGTAAAAAAATAACATACCCCTGCCCTCCTATTAGTGATGCAGCACGTATAATAAAAGGAAAAATCAAGACACTCTCCTTCACCCGGAATCAAGTGGCAAAGTTGGTTGTGCCGCAACACTCACCCTCCGTCATGTTCTTGAAGTCTTCCATCCATTTATGTGAATGGGTAGGCAGATGGGAGAGCATTGCACTCTGTGCAATGCATAGAGTGCCGGCTCCCAGCGGCTGGCCTGAACTTCAAGAACGGCGGCAGGCGATTGTGCGGCATCTGTGGCACCGCCAACTCCACCAGCTGGAAATGGGTTGGAGGTGAGTGCCTTTTTTTTACTTCTTTTATTACACATGCTTTATAGCTAATAGGAGGGGGCAGGGCCCTTTAAAAAGCTGATTTGGGCAGAGCTATCCCTGCGCCATGGGAACACCGGTTAGATATGTAAATCTGATGACCAACGGGGTTTCATACTCAGTGTTAGGGCGAGCGCTGCACGCCCGTCTCACAGCATTTCACCTACCTCCATGGCTGCATGCAGCCGTCATCCATCTTCCCTCAGGGCTGCTTCCAGCTGCCGCCCTTCCCCCAATGCTTCCTCCTTGCATGGTCAGGTGCGCACACGTCTCCGTCCACTAGAGGGCGAGCGCACAGGATCCCTGAGATTTAAAGGGCCTTTACAGCACTGATTGGTGTTTATGTCATCCAATCCTGCATCATCTTCCCCTATTTAAACAGGCACTTCCTTCCTTCAGTGCCAGATCTTGGTCTCTCCATGCTTGTTGAAAGTCAGACATTCTTGGATTGCTCACCCGTGTACCGACCTCTGCCTGTCCCCGACTCTGAACCTTTGCTGCCTGCCCCGACCTCGGCTACTCACCTTTACCGCGAACCTGTGCTTCCAGCCCCGATCTCTGCCTGTACTACTCCGCCTTTTTGCCTGCCACTTGTGTACCTCACTGAACCTCGGCTGACTGTGGGACTGGGCCGCTGTTAGGGGGTAGCGACCTGGGGGTCACTCGCCGCACAAGACCAACCTGCCTTGCGGTGGGCTCTGGTGAATACCGGTGGCCTCTTAGACTCCGCTCCCCTGACACGGTACCCGCCATAGGTTCCACAGTTAAAGCGGATCCACACCCGAGTCCGCTCCACCCGGTCCGTGACAGTAAGATCCGGCCATGGATCCCGCTGAGGTACCGCTGCCGGATGCCACTGAATTGCCTGCTATAGTGGCTATGCAGTCCCGCCAGATTAATCAACTCTCTGCCATGATGCAGCAATTATTAACGATTCAGCAACAGCAAGTTTCATCACCGGCTCCAGCATTACCGCCACAACCCCCGGTAACATCTTCTGCCAGAATCCGTCTCTCCTTGCCGGCTAAATATGATGGGGATGCCAAGTTATGCCGAGGGTTCCTTGCCCAATGTTCCCTGCACTTGGAGTTGTTGGCGGATCAATTTCCCACTGAACGAGCTAAGGTGGCCTTTGTCATCAGTTTGCTTTCTGGAAAGGCTTTGGCCTGGGCCACTCCCTTGTGGGATCGCAATGACCCTGTCTCTTCCAGTATTAACACCTTTGTCTCAGAGTTTCGCCAGGTCTTTGAGGAACCTGCCCGGGCTTCATCTGCTGAATCGTCCCTTTTGAACTTGGTCCAGGGCGAGTTGTCCGTTGGTGAATACGCCATTCGGTTCCGCACTCTTGCCTCCGAATTGTCTTGGAACAATGAGGCCTTGTGTGCCTGCTTCAAGAAAGGACTTTCTAGTAAAATTAAGGATGCTCTTGCGGCTCGTGACTTGCCTTCATCTCTCACTGAACTCATCCATCTGGCCACACGCATTGATGTGTGCTTTGCTGAGAGGCGTGAAGAATTCCGCCAAGAAAGAGACTCTCAACGCCCTAGGAGGGCATCCCGTTTGGCTCCAGTATTTCAAAACCCTTTGTCTGCACATGTCCCTCCCAGTGAGGAGGCCATGCAGGTCGATCGATTCCGTTTGACCCAATTGGAGAGAACTCGCAGAAGGAGCGAGAACCTGTCTGTACTGCGGTGGTTCTGAGCATTTTTTGAAGGACTGTCCTATTCGCCCTCCACGTCAGGGAAACGGGCGCACCTAGTGGCGGTGGGAGAGGCGTTTCTGGGTGTATGTGCTTCCTCTCCACGGCTCACTGTTCCTGTTCAACTTTCCATCTCACCTTCCACCTCCCTGAATTTAACCGCCTTTTTGGACTCTGGTTCTGCAGGGAACTTTATAGAGGCTGCCTTGATCAATAAACATAATATCTCTGTGAATCGCCATGCTACACCCTTATTTATCGCCTCAGTCAATGGTGATAGGCTGGACTGTACTGTGCGCTATCGCACCGTTCCCCTCCAATTAAAAATTGGACTCTTCCATCAAGAGAATGTTAGGTTCTACGTCCTCCCTAATTGCACCTCTCAGATTCTTCTAGGCCTTCCTTGGCTCCAATGTCATGATCCCACGCTTGACTGGACCACCGGTGATATCAAGACTTGGGGTGCAGCGTGCTTTAAGAGGTGCTTGAAGTCTGTTCCTGTTCGACCCATTCCTGCTTCAGCACCATTACCTGGCTTGCCTGAGATCTACCAGACCTATGCTGATGTATTCTGCAAGAAACAAGCGGAGGTACTTCCGCCTCATCGCCCCTACGATTGCCCTATAGACCTCCTACCGGGTACCACTCCTCCTCGTGGCCGAATTTACCCTCTCTCGGCTCCTGAGACTCAAGCCATGTCGGAGTATATTCGAGAATATCTTCATAAAGGGTTCATACGGAAGTCTTCCTCTCCAGCAGGCGTGGGGTTCTTCTTTGTGGCGAAAAAAGATGGCTCTCTTCGCCCTTGTATTGATTACCGCGGCCTCAATAAGATTACCGTAAAAAATCGCTACCCTTTGCCCTTGATTGCCGAATTATTTGACCGACTGCGTGGGGCCAGGGTCTTCACCAAGCTTGACCTGAGGGGAGCCTATAATTTGATACGTATACGCGAGGGCGATGAATGGAAGACCGCCTTCAATACCCGCGATGGCCACTTCGAATATTTAGTGATGCCCTTTGGTCTCTGCAATGCACCCGCTGTATTCCAGGAATACGTAAATGACATTTTTTGGGACTTGCTTTACTCCTGTGTTGTTGTATATTTCTTTTCATCTAATCTAGAAGAACATCACCGTCATGTCCGGCAAGTCCTGTCTCGTCTCCGTCAACACCATCTTTACGCCAAGCTGGAGAAGTGTCTATTTGATCAAACCGCCTTACCCTTTCTTGGATATATTGTCTCAGCTCGTGGCCTTCAGATGGACCCCAGCAAGTTGAAAGCAGTTCTGGATTGGCCCCGTCCTATTGGCCTGCGAGCTATTCAACGTTTTCTGGGCTTCGCCAATTACTATCGGCAGTTTATTCCTCACTTTTCCACTGTAGTGGCGCCTATTGTGACCCTCACAAAGAAGAGCGCCAATTCGAAGTCTTGGCCTCCTCGGGCGGAAGAGGCCTTCATTGCTCTAAAAAAGGCCTTCTCCTCTGCACCAGTGTTGTCTAGGCCAGATCCATCTCGGCCTTTCGCCCTAGAAGTAGATGCCTCCTCCATTGGAGCTGGAGCGGTGCTCACTCAAAAATCGTCTACTGGCAGAATTCTCACCTGCGGGTTCTTTTCGAAGACCTTTTCGCCAGCGGAGAGGAATTACTCCATCGGAGATCGGGAGTTACTCGCCATCAAGTTGGCGTTGGAGGAGTGGAGACACCTCTTAGAAGGTTCTGCCCATCAAGTATCCATCTATACTGATCACAAAAATCTATCTTATTTAGAAACTGCCCAGCGATTGAATCCACGACAAGCTTGTTGGTCGTTGTTTTTCGCTCGATTTGATTTTCAAATCTTCTTCCGGCCAGCTGCTAAGAACATCAGGGCAGATGCCCTTTCTCACTCCTCTGACATCTCTGGTGTTGAATCAATTCCACAACATATCATCCCGCCTGAACGCCTTGTCCACTCTGCCCCCGCTACTCTTGTACAAGCACCGCCGGGAAAGACCTTTGTGCCAGCCCGCCAACGTCGCAAAATATTAGAATGGGGGCATTCTTCCCATGTAGCCGGCCATGCCGGTATCAGGAAGTCTTGTTCTATCATTTCTTGATATTATTGGTGGCCTTCTTTTGAAAAGGATGTGACCGAATTCGTTCAGGCCTGTACCACCTGCGCTCGCGACAAAACCCCTCGCCAAAGACCTGCTGGCCTACTCCACCCACTTCCTATTCCGGATACCCCATGGACACACATTGCTATGGACTTTATTACCGACGTCCCTTCTTCGCATAGCAATACTGTAATTTGGGTGGTAGTGGATAGGTTTTCTAAGATGGCGCATTTTGTTCCTTTGCCCGGCCTCCCGTCAGCTCCTCTGTTGGCAAAATACTTCCTGAAGCATATCTTTCGACTTCATGGTCTACCTACACATATTGTGTCTGACAGAGGTGTGCAGTTTGTGTCCAAGTTCTGGAGAGCTCTTTGTAAACAAATGAAAATTAAACTGGACTTTTCCTCCGCTTATCATCCCCAGTCTAACGGCCAGGTGGAAAGAGTCAACCAGATTCTCAGGCATTATCTTCGCCATTTTGTTTCAGCGCGTCAAGACGATTGGGTCGATCTGTTGCCTTGGGCGGAATTCTCGTATAATTTTAAGGATTCTGAGTCCACAAGGAAGTCCCCGTTTTTGGTGGTATACGGCCGTCAACTCCTTCCGCCTTTGCCTTTATCCACGTCCTCCGGAGTGCCCGCCGTGGACAATCTCACACAGGATTTCTCCACCATCTGGCAAGAAACACAGCGTTCCCTTTGTCAAGCTTCCACCCGCATGAAGGTTAGCGCTGATAAAAGGAGAAGAGCTCCGCCTGTTTATTCTCCAGGAGATAAGGTGTGGCTGTTGGCAAAATACATCCGCTTCAAAATTCCTAGCTACAAATTGGGCCCCCGTTACATGGGGCCATACAAGATCAAACAACAGATCAATCCAGTTTGCTATAAGCTTCACCTACCGACTTCACTGCGAATTCCCAATTCTTTTCACGTCTCTCTGTTGAAGCCAGTTATTGTCAATCGATTCTCTCCTAAAACTTTGGTGCCTGCCCCAATCTCGGGCACTGAGGATACCTTTTCAGTGAAGGAGATTCTGGCTTCTAAGCTCTCCAGAGGAAAAAGATATTTCTTGGTCGACTGGGAAGGCTGTGGACCTGAAGAAAGATCTTGGGAGCCCGAAGAGAATATTCTAGACCGTAGTCTCATCTCAGATTTTCTTGGTCCCAAGAAGAAGGGGAGACCCAAGGGGGGGGGTACTGTTAGGGCGAGCGCTGCACGCCCGTCTCACAGCATTTCACCTACCTCCATGTCCAGCCGTCATCCATCTTCCCTCAGGGCTGCTTCCAGCTGCCGCCCTTCCCCCAATGCTTCCTCCTTGCATGGTCAGGTGCGCACACGTCTCCGTCCACTAGAGGGCGAGCGCACAGGATCCCTGAGATTTAAAGGGCCTTTACAGCACTGATTGGTGTTTATGTCATCCAATCCTGCATCATCTTCCCCTATTTAAACAGGCACTTCCTTCCTTCAGTGCCTGATCTTGGTCTCTCCATGCTTGTTGAAAGTCAGACATTCTTGGATTGCTCACCCGTGTACCGACCTCTGCCTGTCCCCGACTCTGAACCTTTGCTGCCTGCCCCGACCTCAGCTACTCACCTTTACCATGAACCTGTGCTGCCAGCCCCGATCTCTGCCTGTACTACTACGCCTTTTTGCCTGCCACTTGTGTACCTCACTGAACCTCGGCTGACTGTGGGACTGGGCCGCTGTTAGGGGGTAGCGACCTGGGGGTCACTCGCCGCACAAGACCAACCTGCCTTGCGGTGGGCTCTGGTGAATACCGGTGGCCTCTTAGACTCCGCTCCCCTGACACGGTACCCGCCATCGGTTCCACAGTTAAAGCGGATCCACACCCGAGTCCGCTCCACCCGGTCCGTGACACTCAGGGCATCCCAATTATACGGACCAAAATCCAGGACATTGAAAATCCTGTTTTTTAAAAACATAAATATGGGGAACACTGGGGTCCCCAATGGCCCAATGAAAGGCTGCACAGCCAAGATAAAGCTTAATCTATAGATCTTTGTGTCTCTTCTTATTCTTTAATGTTTTAATGGTTTTGTCCACTTCTCTTTAGGATGAATCATTACAAAATTAGAAGTCTTCTTTCTAATTCTGCAATGCTCTATCCCAAGGACAAGTGAAAGACAAATGAACATAATCCAGCATTAGAAAAAAGTGGCTGCGTAATACATACACACACACACATATCTATATATATATATATCTCTCTCTTTCTCTCTCTCTCTCTCTCTATATATATATATATATATATATATATATATATATATATATATTAAAGGAGGATTAAGTATACATGTATATACTGTGACAGTGTCTGGACAAGTCATAGAGGGTGTGTATATCTGCCCAAGATTTCTTGTATCTGTCAGGTGAAGCAACCAGGAAGTTAGAAACTAGAGATCTAGGATCTCTAGTTTAGGGTTTGGGTACCCGTTTACAGGGCCTGTTTTGCTGGAGTGGGGAAGAGAGGGTGGGCCCCACTCCACCCGGACAGTCCGGGTCTTGGGCTGTCTGATTAGTGCAAGGTGTGCTTGCCTGATAAAAGGAGGGAGTTCACACACATTCTAGCTCTCTCATCCTGGGAGCAGGACATATGCTAGGAGCCTGTGGGAGCATTGCCGTTGGTATGTTATGATCTGTTATGTTATGGTGCCCGGTACTAGGCCGGCACTGGGTTAGTCAGGAGCACCTAATGTTTAGTTAGAGCCGGACAGGCATAGGACTTTATTTATTTTATTTTTTTAAGTTTTACTTTATACCACAATCTGGAAATAAAACTGGCTGAGGTCAGTTAAACGATCCTTTCTTGTTCTGTGGACTTTGTGCCTGCTGAAAGTGTGCCAGTCTACCCAGGAGACGACTAACCTGCTACCTAACCCCTTACAATTGGTGGAGGATGATTTAGGCACTAATTTTTGGCAAAAGAAAACAAAACTGGAAATTTAAACGGCCGGAGTCCCTTTTATTGCAGACTGTTTCTTTGCATCTGGAAAATGGAGGATGTAATTAAAGCTATGTTGCAAGCTGTGACATCTCAACAGGAGGCTACCCGAGTGCAGCAGGAGGCTACCATGGTGCAGCAAAGAGCACTTGAGGAATCAAGCCGCAGGCTGACAGCTCAACTGGAGGCAACACAGGAAGAGCAAAGGAAAGACCGGGAGACCTTAAAAGTTGTTTTACAGCAGCTAGCCAGTGTCACTGAGCGGGCCCCAGGTGTTGCAGACGCTACTCAAGCCTCCATAAGAGCTAGTCATTTCCTACAAAAAATGTCCGCAGCTGATGATGTGGAAGCCTATCTGCCAACTTTTGAAAGGACTGCCGAGCGAGAGTGTTAGCCAAAGGAACAATGGGCGGGTCTTTTGGCACCCTTTCTTTCAGGAGAACCTCAAAAGGCCTATTTTGATCTGGAAACCCGGGATGATATGGACTATGGCAAGCTAAAAAAGGATATTTTAACACGCCTAGGATTCACAGTTTCTGTCCGCGCACAGCGCGTGCACACCTGGGTCTGCAGCATGGACAAACCTCCACGCTCTCAAATGCATGACCTCATTCACCTAACCAATAAGTTGTTGCAGCCGGAGATCCTGAGAGGCCCCCAGATGGTGGAACGGGTTGTGATGGACCAGTACTTAAGATCCCTCCCCGTTACCTTGCGCAAGTGGGTGAGCCATGGAGACCCCAAAGATGCTGACCAGATGGTGGAGATGGTGTAGAGGTACAAAGCAGCTGAGGAACTGATGAGTCTGCCACAGCGCCCCCTAGCCCCACAGCTGAGATCTCCAGGACTTTCTGGTAAGACTGTTCTAAGGGAAAAGGGGGCTGGTAGATCTGATGGGTTGGTGAATGCAAGTGGAGAGACTGAAGGCCCAGGCTCTAGAAGCTGGCAAGCCATGCCAGGGAAGTTGGGGGCCTATAAGAGACTCAGTAAGGACGTTATAAAGTGTTTTCGATGTCAAATGCCCGGTCATATTATTGCCAATTGCCCAATGTATGATGATGTCATGCAATGTGATGTCTCCTACATAAACTGCCGCTTATCACTGTAAGCTCAGCGTGCGTGTGTAGCGTTACCAAATGCTGGGGATGAGAAACACGTGTCCTATTACGGCCGAAGGTAAAGTTGTAAATGCACTGTTAGACTCAGGTAGTCTATTGACCCTGGTAAACGCAGATTTGGTACCTCCAATAACCCGTCTGGTGAAAACTATTGGAGTTACTTGTATTCACGGGGACATTCGACATTACCCCACGGCTGTAGTGGACATACATACACAGTTTGGTGCAGTAAAATTCATGGTGGGGATAGTGCCATTATTAATGCATGATGTCATCATGGGCCGGGACTTCCCACCTCCCATCTGGAAGATGTGGGAACACAGAGTCTCAAATACACTGCCAGTAAGTGGGGCTCTAAATGAGGAGGAAAATTTCCCCTTTTCAGTTATGGCTGGAGAAGAAGCTAAACCCCACAATGTGGTGTCCCCAGAGGGTCATAACAGTCTAGAGCCCCCTAGTGACAGTATGCCTGATCTTGAGGTGCGGAAGGATCAGTTTGGTGCTGAACAGTTGAAAGATCCCACTCTTACCAGAGCCCGGGAAAATGTTAAAATGATTGATGGTAACCTGATGGAGCCTGACACCAGACTGTCCTATCCATACATGGCGGTAAAACATGACTTGCTGTACCAAGTGGTAAAAAGGGGAGAGGTTCTGGTGGAGCAGCTAGTGGTCCCTAAGACATATAGAAGGATTGTGCTAGATCTAGCACATGGTCACCTTATGGGGGGGGGGGGGGGGGCATTTGGGGACAGAGAAAACTAAAGATAGAGTCCTTCAATGGTTCTTCTGGCCTGGGGTTCACAAAGACGTGAAAGATTATTGTGACTCCTGCCCAGAGTGCCAGGTTTCAGCTCCTCGCCCACACTACCGTAGTCCCCTGGTTCCTCTACTAATTAAGTGCCGTTTGAGAGAATAGCAATGGATTTGGTGGGGTTGTAAGATCTACTCGCGGCCACCAGCATATTCTTGTAATTATGGATTATGCCACCCGTTACCCGGAAGCTATACCCCTACGCAATGCATCATCCAAGGCTATAGCTAAAGAGTTGGTGCACGTGTTTAGCCGGGTAGGACTACCAAAAGAGATCCTTACAGATCAGGGTACCCCCTTTATGTCCCGGGTCATGAAAGAGCTGGGTAAATGTTTCCAGGTGAAACAGCTGCGTACTTCTGTCTACCATCCGCAGACCGATGGACTGGTAGAGAGATTCAATAAAACCCTAAAAGCCATGTTAAGGAAGGTGATGGACAAAGATGGGAAAAATTGGGGACTTCCTTCTCCCTTACCTCATGTTTTCCATCCGTGAGGTCCCTCAGTCATCTACAGGGTATTCTCCATTTGAGTTACTATATGGCCGTCACCCGAGGGGCCTTCTAGATATAGCAAAAGATACCTGGGAAGAAGAAGCTACCCCCTATAGGAGTGTCATTGAACACGTGGCCCAAATGCAGGATCGAATCTCGGCAGTATTGCCTATTGTGCGAGAACATATGGCCCAGGCTCAGGAGGCACAACAAAGAGTATATAACCGCAGTGCCAGAATACGTACCTTTGCACCCGGTGACCAGGTTTTAGTGCTGATCCTTACAGTAGAAAGTAAATTTCTGGCTACATGGCAAGGGCCCTTTGAGGTATTAGAAAGAATAAATGAGGTGAACTATAAAATCCGCCAGCCAGGTAAACGGAAGCCAGAGCAAGTGTACCACGTCAATCTTATAAAACCGTGGAAAGATCGACTGACACCTCATCCCAACCAGAGCAGCTGGCCTCTGCGAAGCCCTTGTTGCCAGAAGTAACAGTACCCGACTCCCTTGCAGATACACAGAAAGTAGAAGTGCAGGGGTTCCTCTTTAAGAACAGGGTTTTTTCTCTGATACCCCAGGTCGTACCTCTCTCATTAAACATGACATTCTGACTGAACCAGGTGAAAAGGTTAAGCTGAGGGCCTACAGAATACCAGAGGCCAGGAGAGAGATTATCTCTGCAGAGGTGAGGAAAATGTTAGAACTTGGGGTAATAGAAGTGTCCCATAGCCAATGGTCCAGCCGAATAGTTCTGATCCCCAAGCCAGACTGCAACTTAATTCTATATCTAAATTTGATGCTTACCCAATGACACGTGTGGATGAGCTCATTGATAGACTCGGAAATGCACGTTATATAACAACCCTAGATCTGACCTGACGAAAGGCAAAGACTCTGTCATGGTTAAGTGGACGACACACAGGCGGAAAAATCATTTCAGACCCTTAAAAGCCTACTGTGTGTTCAGCCGGTGCTGATAATGCCAGACTTTAGGAGAGAGTTTGTCCTTCAAACGGATGCATCTGATGTGGGACTGGGGGCAGTACTGTCACAGGTGCGGAATGGTGAGGAACACCCGGCGCTGTACTTAAGTAGAAAATTAAATGATCATGAGACGAAGTATGCGGTTGTAGAAAAAGAATACCTAGCCATTAAATGGGCCCTAGAAGCCCTCCGTTATTACCTGCTTGGCCGTCAGTTTGAATTGGTTACAGACCATGCCCCCCTCAAGAGGATGTGTGAAAATAAGGAAAATAGGAGGGTTACAAGATGGTTCTTAGCCTTACAGGAATACAGGTTTACAGTAAAACACAGGCCAGGGACCCAAATGAAAAATGCTGATGCCTTATCTCGGGTACATTGTGTGATGTCCAGTTGTGTTCCAGCCCCGGGTATGAAACGGGGGGGAGGAGTGACAGAGTGTCTGGACAAGTCATAGAGGGTGTGTATATCTGCCCAAGATTTCTTGCATCTGTCAGGTAAAGCAACCAGGAAGTTAGAAACTAGGGATCTAGGATCTCTAGTTTAGGTTTTGGGTAAAAACCCGTTTAAAGGGCCTGTGTTGCTGGAGTGGGGAAGAGAGGGTGTGCCCCACTCCACCCGGACAGTCCGGGTCTTGGGCTGTCTGATTAGTGCAAGGTGTGCTTGCCTGATAGAAGGAGGGAGTTCACACACATTCTGGCTCTCTCATCCTGGGAGCAGGACATCTGCTAGGAGCCTGTGGGAGAATTGCCGGTGGTATGTTATGATCTGTTATGTTATGGTGCCTGAAACCAGGCCGCAACTGGGTTAGTCAGGAGCACCTAATGTTTAGTTAGAGCCGGACAGGCATAGGACTTATTTTGTTTAGTTTTGTTTTACTTTATACCACAATCTGGCAATAAAACTGGCTGAGGTCAGTTAAACGATCCTTTCTTGTTCTGTGGACTTTGTGCCTGCTGAAAGTGTGCCCGTCTACCCAGGAGACGACTAACCCGCTACCTAACCCCTTACAATACATAGGCATATAAAATAAAAGGTGAATATAATGCTCATGCTGGGTTATGTCCACTTGTCTTCACAATGGAGCATTACAGAATTAAAGGAGACCGTGTCTTCCAATAGGACTAGGCAATGTTGGGTTTTGTCCACTTCTCTTTAGGTTAGATCATTATAGAATTAGACGAGGTCATGTCTCCTAAAACAACTAGAGGAAAAAAAATTAGGATGAACACTAAATTCTCCTTTTCTTTTGTGTTGTGTGGAATTCTGAAATGCTCCATCCTAAAGACAAGTAGACATAAGCCAGCATTACCGAATTAAAAACGTTTTCCATTACGAAAAGAAGATAAAGAATTCAGGATGAGCACTTAATTCACTATTTATTTTGCATTGTTTGGAAGACACAGTCTCTTCTAATTTTGTGATGCTGGGTTACGTTCCCTTGTCCTGAGGATAAAGCATTACAGAATTAGAAGCCTTGTCTTCTATGCAAATAGAATAAAAACTATTTAGGATGAGTGCTAAATTCTCATTTTTTGGGTAAGAATGTTTCAGAAAAACTGTTTGTGACCATAAAATGGACATTTTTTGTTTCTAAGACACCTGCGATTTATAATAGGAAGCCACAGCTGATCCATAGCTGCCCACTGGGACAGAGAATGATGGACGATGTTTTTTGATGGCGCCTCTTGCGTAAGGTGAAATTGGTTCAGAGAGAAACTTTAGAAAAAATCAATTTTGGAGTCACAAACAGCAATCAAAGCCTGATTTACAAAACCGCATGATCTAAAACTAAAAAGAAACATTTGCCTGGAAAAATTCATGGTGTAAACTAACAGCACTTAAAACTATGTGTTTGCCTAAAAAGAGTTAATGACAATTGATTTATTTTGTTGAGCTATGAGAAAAAGAACTTTTCTAAACAGCATATTTTTTCTCAAGGTGTGCTTGTTTACCAGACGTTGGCAATTATCCGGTATAAGCAGGACTCTCTCCTATTGTATTTGCTTTGAACTTGGTAGCATCTTGTTTGTAATGATGTATGTACTGTGTATGTCTTACCCTGAATGTTATAAGCCATTGCTATACTGCAGAAGTTTCAAATTATGATCCTTATACCATCAATAACTAGCTGAGATAGAGATAAAAAGTATAAAGAGCCCAAAAGAGTTAACAGAGGGAAGGGTTATGATGGGGGGTAGGAACAGGGTGACAGATAAAGTGGTTACCATACCTTGCCCAGATTTCAACACAGGCAGAGCCATATTGGGCCACATATATGATCTCCTTGAGCCACCTATTTTATGGGAGCTGTTTAGAATGCTGTTTTTTTCTTTCTTTCTTTCATTGCTTGGCAGAATATTTCAGGTACACTAATATATATTTTTTTGCATTTGAGCTTTAGGAGGTTGCAGTGCAGAAGGGCAACCCAACTCCCTACTCCCTATGTTATATTGGCACAACCAATATAGTTACCCTTTACTCTCTTGTACCTACTTGTATTATATATTGTTACATAACATACTTGAATTTATAACATTACAGCTGTTAATGCTATACTAAAACACACGTAAATAGAGAGAATGTTTGTTCTGCTGTTAGGCCGTTGGTTACAATTTGGGCAGAAAAAGTATCATCTTTGAAATCCCATCCATTATTCATCTCTAATAATCCAATTTTCTTAGACTTAGAATTTTCAGTGTGTTACTCTACTCCTTAAAGTGGACCAATCACCAGGATTTTGACTATTGGTCCTTGCCCTGGGAGAAAAAACCCAGATCGCCAACTCCACTCACCGTCGCACCGCTTGCATGCCATCCCGCCTCATGCTCTCATGCGTAGACGCTTGGCCAATCAGAGCTTCATGCCATGCATACTTGTGCACGGCATAAAACAGTTGTTTTGGGGCGCGCAGCGGCATATAGAGCACGGGCGGCTGCATCCCCAGCTCCCCTGTGGGATGCCATGCATGGTAACACATGCTATCCCCTCCATCCACACGGAACCCTCATACTCATCTACTTCTGCAGAAGTGTTTCTCCTCACACAAACGTGCACCAATGCGAGCATGCTAATAACCACAGACGTGTGTGCGCAGTAGAGCCCAGTTTGGCAGGTGCTTGGCAGGTGTTTGGCAGGTGTGTAGAGGATCACGAAGGGGATAACTACACCAGGAGACGCATGTGCAGTCTGACCCCAGTGATATCTCTTGTCTTGGTACACTTGTACACAGGCGCGGACCATCATATGCTGCACAAACATTAGTACGATTTTGCATATGCATGATGAGCACTTCCTGACACCAGAAGGCCTTTGAAAGGAGGCGCAGGGAAGATGCCTAAATATCTTCATAAAAGTGCTGCCTGACACCTGCCCCTGTGTCGTGAGAAGAATCCGGTTTTGACCTTGGCTCTGCTAACTACGCTCTTTAGCTCCTGAACCCCTGGCTTGGATGACTACCTGCTCTGGCTCTTGGAACTAAACACTGGATTACAAATTACCCTGGCTTTGGACTTCTTGGCTCTGTTTGAGGAATACTTGACATTCCCTGAATTGTACTTTCTCAATACTAAACTTTCAGGGTTCATGAGCCATCAGTAATGGTTGTGGGATCCCTTGGGGAATGCTACAGTGAAGACCAATCTTGCCAGCAGATTCCCCACTCTGTAACCGGTGTATGGTGTAGCATGCCGCCAGTTGATCATTGCTGGCTCCCTTTACATAGTAACATAGGAACATAGTATGTAAGGCTGAATAAACACTTTAGTCCATCCAGTTCAGCCTGTTTAACTCCTTCCAGTGGTCTAGTAGCCATAGCTGGAAATGTTATTACATGCCAGGAAGACATCAAGGCCACTTTTGAACGTTTTTACTGTATCCATCATTACTACCTCCTCTGGCAGCGAGTTCCATAGTCTCACTGCTCTTACATAGAAGAATCCCCTCCTATGTCGGTGGCGAAAGCACCTTTCCTCTAACCTTAGTGGATGCCCCCGGGTTATGGTTACACTCCAGGGTATAAATAGATTGTGGGACAGATCCTTGTATTGACCCCGAATATATTTATACATAGTTATTAGATCACCCCTCAATCGTCTTTTTTCTAGACTACATATGCCTAACTTGGACAATCTTTCCGGGTACTCTAGCCCCCGCACTCCTTTTATTAACTTTGTTGCCCTTCTTTGAACGCGCTCCAGTTCTGATATGTCCTTCTTAAGCACAGGTGCCCAGAACTGTACACAGTATTCCATATGGGGTCTGACCAGTGACTTGTACAGGGGTAAAATGATGCTCTGTCATGAGCACCTATGCCCCTCCTGATGCACCCCATGATCCTATTTGCCTTGGCAGCAGCTGCCTGGCATTGATTACTACAGTTGAGCTTATTGTCAACTAAAACCCCTAGGTCCTTTTCCATTGTTGTTTTACCAAGTGTTTCTTTATTTAATGTGTAATCATGACACAGATTTCTCCTTCCCATGTGCATAACCATTTATCTGTGTTAAACTTCATTTGCCATTTAACTGCCCATGCTTCCAATTTATCTAAATCTGTTTGTAGCTGCCTGTTGTCCTCTTTTGTTTTAATTACTTTACTCAGCTTAGTATCATCTGCAAAGATTGAGACTTTACTTTTTAATCCATACCCAATGTCATTTATATATATATTGAAGAGAATTGGTCCCAGAACTGACCCTTGTGGTACTCCACTAGTAACAGTGACCCAATCTGAGTGTGTACCATTGATAACCACCCTCTGCTTCTGATCATTAAGCCAATTTCCCACCCATCTGCACACGTTTTCCCCCAGTCCAAGCATTCTCATCTTTTGTACCAGCCTTTTATGTGGCACAGTATCAAATGCTTTAGAAAAGTCAAGATATATGATATCCAATGACTCCCCCTGATCCAATCTTGAACTTACCTCCTCATAAAAGGTGATCAGGTTTGTCTGGCAGGAGCGATTCCTCATAAATCCATGCTGATATGGAGTAATAAGGTCATTTTCCCCAAGGTGCTCCAGGATAGTATCCCTTAAGAAACCTTCAAACAGCTTGCCCACCACAGATGTTAAGCTTACCGGTCTGTAGTTCCCAGGTTCCCCCCTAGATCCCTTTTTGAATATTGGCACCACATTTGCCAAGTGCCAATCCATCGGAACAGACCCTGTAGTTATGGAATCCACAAATATTAGAAATAACGGCTTGTCTATTACTGTACATAACTCCCTTAAAACACGAGGATGTATGTCATCTGGTCCCGGTGATTTATCGATTTTTATCTGCTTGAGACGGTGCTGGAATTCTTCCTTGGTTAGACCAGTGACATTTAATGGAGGGTTTTGGTTATTCCCCTGCATTTCACTCGGCATGTCAAAGAAGCAAAGAAGTTGTTAAGCAAATTAGCTTTCTCCTCATTTCCCTCTATAGGGGTCCCCTCCTTGCTTTTCGGGGGGCCCACACCCTCAGGTTTGTACCTTTTACGGTTTATGTAGCTAAAGAATAATTTGGGGTTAGTTTTACTCTCTTTCGCGACCAGTCTTTCTGTCTCCAGCTTAGCTGCCTTATCTGTTTACATTGTTTATTTTCTTCTTTATATTTTTTTAACTCTTCCGATGTCCCTTCCTGCTTTAAAAGTTTAAATGCCTTTTTTTTTGTTTATTGCCCCCTTAACCTTTTTATTTAGCCACATCGGTTTACATGTGTGTCTAATAGTTTTATTCCTGTAAGGTATATATCTGTCACAATGAAAATTAAGGATTCCTTTGAAAGTATCCCATTTAGTGTCCATGCTTTTGTTTTTAAGGACATTTTCCCAGTCAATGCAGTGTAGGGCATCTCTAAGTTGGTCAAACTTTGCCTTTTTGAAGTCCTGCGTTTTTGTGGCTCCTTGATAAGGCACCCTAGTGACTGCTAATTGGAAATTAATGATATTATGATCACTGCATCCAAGGTGTCCCCCAACCTGTACCTTTATTACTTTGTCTGGTACATTGGTTAGTATTAGGTCCAATATGGCTTTCCCCCTTGTTGGAGCTTGTACTTGTTGGGAAAGGTAGCCATCTTTTGTTTTAGATAAAAAACTATTACTTTTATGCGAAACACATGTTTCAGCATCCCAGTCTATATCTGGGTAGTTAAAGTCCCCCATAATCACTACCTCATTTAGTTTAGCGGCTATATCTATTTGCCTTAGCATCATATTTTCTATGGATTCGGATATATGTGGAGGTTTATAGCAAACCCCCATCAGTATTTTATTTTTGTTTCTCCCTCAGACTTCCCATACAGACTCCACATGGTCATTCCCCTCACATATATCCTCCCGCAGAGCAGGCTGTAGAGAGGATTTTACAATTAAGCAGACTCCACCCCCTTTGCGTTTGTTACGGTCCCTCCTAAACACACAGTATCCCTGTAAATTTACTGCCCAGTCATAGCTTTCATAGCTTTCATCCAGGTGCAGACTTTGTAAAGCCCTTCCTGTCTTCCTTCCTGTGTCCTGAACACCCACTCTGCTCACCAGATCCATGGCATCTAAACTTGAAACTCTAGCATTCCCTTCTATTGAATCTCCAGGGTCCAGTCATGTATTTTACAAACACAATTTACATCCAGGCTCCCTCTGCTGTATCCACCGCCACCCCTCAGGCAATACCTTTTGGATGGTAGGGCAACCTCAGGCAATACCTTTTGGATGGTATGGCAACCTCAGCCTGCTCCCAATTTATCTATTGCATTGTATGTCCCAAATGGGGCTCTCAGAGATTAGAGTTAGGACTGCACCCCACAGAGGCACTTTGGCGTAGTGGTGCAGCTTAAGCATACTTCTGCAGATGTGTGTGACCAAGCCTCTGTTTTTAACCAGATTTAGAGACAGATTTAAGGTTGGTCTGCAAGCTAACAGGGTTGAGTGCTGTTGCTCCTTTAAGACTTTTGAACCTTTTGGATGGTTTCACCTCCTTATCGTTCTCTCTTCTTTACCAGCAATAAATTCAACAATTTATCTGAAGTTCCAATTGCTGAGGCTTTGGGTAGTACATGCTGGATCCTCATGTATGAAATGCCTGCTGCCGGGGCCGTGCTTTGATGACATAGGGGAAAACCCCCCAAAATAAGATTTACAGTAGGGTACAGTCAGCAAAAATAGTGATTGTTCCAGGGATATGACTAGCAATGGGGAACTAATTTGGTTGTCCATCACTTTGGGTTTTGGTCCATTTAAAAGAAACTTTTTGCTTATGCTGACAAAGCAGAAATGGGGGCTAATTCTTTCCAGTAGAGTCACAGATAACAAATCACAAAGGTTATTGTGTTTAAGGCTTACCATATGGAAGGAAATTGTGACTGGCTGTACATTACTGTACATTACTAAGGAAATTGTACAATGACCTCCACAGGTGATGTGAAAAAGGACATGAATTTAGAATAGTCACAACTAAAAGAAGAAAAATAAGGTTAATGGGAAAGAGACATTTTGCACGGAGATTATGGATAAGTGAATCTTCCCCCTTCCTTAAGCAATTTTTCATCTTGTGAAATAGATTGTGGGACAGATCTTTGTATTTACCCCAAATATATTTATACATAGTTATTAGATCACCCCTCAGGCGTCCTTTTTCCAAACTAAAAAAAACCTAACTTTGACAATCTTTCAGGGTACTCTAGTTCCCGCACTACTTTTATTAACTTAGTTGCCTTCCTTTTCATGCGCTCCAGTTCCAATATGTCCTGCTTACACACAGGTGTCCAGAACTGTACACAGTATTCCATATCGGGTCTGGCCAGTGACTTGTACAGAGGTAAAATAATGCTCTGATCATGAGCACCTATGCCCCTCTTGATGCACCCCATGATCCTATTTGCTTTGGCAGCTGCTGCCTGGCATTGATTACTACAGTTACGTTTTTTGTTAACTAAAACCCCTAGGTCCTTTTTTGTTGTTTTGTCAAGCATTTCTTTATTTAGTGTATAATCATTGCACAGATTTCTCCTTCCCATGTGCCTAACCTTACATTTATCTGTGTTAAAGTGGACCAACACCCAGGATTTTCACTGTCCTGGGTGTTGGTCCACTTCCGCGGGGCACCCCGATCGGGGGTGCCGCGCTGTGTGAAACCCCCCAGAAATCCCCAAAAAAGTACCTTACCGCCGACGGATAAGCGACAGACAAGCTGGGGCCGCCGCCATGCTAGAGGGACGCGCGAGAGGAACGAGGCACAGGTAGGATTTGCGGGCGTCCTGGGGGGTTTCACACAGCGGGGCAACCCCGATCGGGGTGCCCAACAGCCAGGGAGCTGATCGGCACGGGAATCTTATAGAAGGCAGGCATTTTGTAAAGAATCTGTATGATATGATAGATGATAGTTAGGGGGCCTACATTATCCAGCTAATCAAATGAACAATATTTAGTTCTAAAGCAGTGCTGTGGTTTGTGTTTTATTGACCAGCATTGTCACCTGCTGAGTGACGCATTGATGAGGAAACAGCATTTGGCTCTTAAAAATGCTCAAGAAATTAGCTTTGGATGGTTAAATGCTGAGTAGGTCAGAGCTGCCTGTGAGTAACCTGAAGCTTCGATGCATATGTGGAGGAAATAATTAAATCTCTCACATTAATTCCTTATAGAGGAGGAAGCAGAAGAATGAACATATTAACCCCATCAAACAGTGACAATAATCATTTACAGCAGGCTCAATGCAGACCGCCTGGTTGGTCTGAATTGGTAGTCTGACAACACCAGAACAATGTATGCCTTATTCATGGGTTATCATTTACTGCTGTAGGGCCGGTTCAAGATTTTTTCTATTTTCTATTTATCCTAAAAACTGGGCTGTTTATAGGGGTTCAATTGCACTGGTTGCCAAGGCCATTGCTCATGCTGGGGGGCACCTTTATCCCAACCATCTTGTTTTCTGCAGAAGTGTCAGGGGCACCAACAGTGGGGTCAGTCATATGTCAGGCCTCTCATCCCTCATATTAGGCTCAGTCATGGGGAGGGGGCACTGAATGCTGCTAAGGAAGAGGCATGGCTTGTCATATATCAGTAGCAGTAGCGCCATAAAGTGGGTGAGGAAGCGCCAGATTTTTTTTCCTTTTATTACTGGGAGCTATTTTGTCACATATTTATTTTATCCCTCCAGCTCTAGATAATAATGTGATGTCTGCTATCATGAATTGTTTTACTTTCACAACAAAAATATATTGTCTCCCTGGACATGCCACAAGTTGATACCCCTGGTCTTGTGCTATTTGTTTAGTATATCTGATATATCTGTGACCCTTTGCTTCATATAGTCAGACCGACCTTCATGTTTTGGTTTGAGTTTTTGCCCAAGTTGCGTTTTTGCCCAAGATTTTTTTTTCCTTTCCTGTTTGTATAGCGACTCTGGTCACAGATTTGTATTTGCATTATCATGTACAGCATTACATTGGTCATTTGTGCCTTGAAGGTAAACTTGTAAGGGGGATGAATTACCATACAGAGAATGGAGATGACAGGACATGGAACAGGAGAGGGGGTCAGACAACAATATGGTGTTTTGCTCTACCAGTTTCACACATGGATCGTGTGCACACAAGTTTGTGGGTTATTCAGAGCCTGGTGAAAAAACTAGTACAAAGTATGGGGGTAGCCCAAATACCCCCATTTTCTTTATTGCCTGGCACGGCAGGGGAATGTTGGCAGGGAGTCACATTCTGATTTGGCTCTGCGGGTGGCTAACATTGAAAAGCAGCTTGCCTGGACGGTTCCTAGGAAGGCCTCTGGCAAGAAGAGACACCTGGACCCCAGGCCTGCTCCCTTTACTGAGATGTATGTGGGGATGTATGATCTTGGTGGCTGTCACCCCCTTGAATCCTCTCCCAGTATTCTGACTCCTCTGGGAACCAGCAGGAGGGTTGCGTTAGTGACCCTGGGTCTGCGTCCGGAGAGGAATCATGGTACCCTGAGGACACTGATAATCTGCTGTCACATATTTTTGAAATTTTGCACATTGCTGCCCCTGAGGTAGCTAAAAGAAAGCAGGGGGAGCTTTTTCGCCCTGGTAAACAGCATTTAGAGTTCCCTGAGCAGGAACATTTTACCACCTTGTTGCTTAAAGAATGGGAACATCCTAACAAGTTGCCTGCTGTGCCCAAGGGTTTGGATAAAAGGTATCCCTTTCTTGTTGATCTTGTTAAGAGGTGGTCATTTCCCCCTGAAGTGGACGCTCCCGTGCTAAGCTTGTCCAATACTTGCCTTCCCTGACTCTACCACTCTGAGGGACGGTGAGGACCGGCGCATGGATCAAGTGGCCTGCCATGCTTTTACCTGTGTGGGGGCTGGCTTGCGCCCCGTATGTGCTGCCCCCATTACTGCTATTGCCCTTAAGAAGCTGCTCAAGCTTCTCATTGATGGCGCAACAGCTGGTAGTGTGGGGGAGGAATATAGGACTCTCTTACTTTGCTCTGATTTTGTGGCCTTTATCCTTACTGCTATGGATGATGCTGTGCGGCTGTGTGGTAGGACCTCTGCACTCTTTGTGGCTATGTGCCGCTCTGCCTGGTTGCGCCAGTGGGCAGCTGACGCTGCGACTAAGAAAGCTCTCACTGGCCTCCCCTTTGTGGGGCTGCGGCTATTTTGGGAATGTCTCGGCCCTTTCGGGGATCCTCTGCCCCCCTCCCTTCCTTTCGCATTCCCAGAGGGGGCCGTGGCTCCCTCCTCTCCAGTGACCGCAGAGATTCTTGGGGCCATGGCAGAACCCATGGTCATCCCGGTCTCTCCTGGAATCCTAAGCCCAAACCCTCTCGCAAGCCCCCTCAAGCATGAAGGGGCGCCCTCACTCGTCCGGGTGGGGGGACGGCTTTGGCTCACGTCTGGAGGCTTCATGTTTCAGGAGGTAGTGTCCTCCGGTTACAAGATAGAGTTTGCAGCCTGCCCCCCCCCCCCCCCAAGATTCATCAGATCCCGGATGTCTTTAAACCCCCTGTCCACTCAAGGATTGCTTCTGGCGGTTCATTGCCTGTTAGAGGCCGGAGTCATTTGTTTGGTGCCTCATCAGGAAAGAGGTCAGGGGTACTATTCCAATCTTTTCACGGTTCCCAAAACGGACGGCTCTCTGAGGCCCATTCTGGATCTGAAGGGCCTCAACAATTTTGTCAGACTCAAGTATTTTCGCATGGAGGCGCTGCGCTCTGCTGTCAGTACCCTTCGCCCGGGCGAGTTCATGACCACTGTGGCCATCAAGGATGCTTATCTTCATGTGCCTGTCTTCCCAGGTCATCATAGATTTCTAAGGTTCGAGCTGCAGGATCAGCATTACCAGTTTGTGGCTCTACCCTTCGGTATCACCTCGGCACCTCGGGTGTTCACCAAGGTGCTGGCGGGAGTGATGGCTCTGCTAGGGAACCAGGGCACCCGCATCATTTCTTACCAGGATGACATCCTGATTGTGGCCGAGTCTTTTCCTCAGGCCGTGCGGGACACTCAAATGGTGACATCCACTCTGGAGTCTTTCGGCTGGGTGATCAACTATCCCAAGTTTTCTCTGTCCCTGTCCTTGGTGAGGACCTTTCTGGGCATGACTCTGGATACCTCTCAGGTCAAGGTGTTCCTTCCTCAGCAGAAGGTGGAGGGTCTTCAGCTGCAGGCTCGGGCTCTGCTGTCGTGTCTTCATCCCTCCATCCGTCAGGGGATGCAGTTGGGGGGGCTGGACTCAAGGAACCTTCTGGTCCTTCCTGCCCCCGTGCTGGGAAAAGGTCACCACGGATGTCAGTCTGACCATCTGGGGAGGCTTCTGGAAGTCCCTGAGGTTCCAGGATCAGTGGGGCTCACAAGAGGCCCATGCTTCCATCAACGTCCTGGAACTGAGGGCGATCAGGTTGGTTCTTTCTCGCCTATCCACTCACCTTCGGGGTCGGGATGTTCAGATCCGCTCAGATAACCAGACGGCGGTGGCCTACCTCAATCATCAGGGAGGGATTCGTAGCAAGCGAGCCTTCAAGGAAATGTCCCTGATTCTGTCTTGGGCGGAACAGCATGTTCCCTGCATCTCAGCGGTCTACATCCCAGGGGTGGAGAACCAGGTGGCGGACTCCCTGAGCATGGGGATGTCTCGTCTGGGGGAGTGGTCTATCAACAACCGGGTGTTTCTCTCCCTCTGTGGACCTGTTTGCATCCCGTCACAATCACAAGCTTCCCAGATTTGTCTCTCTGTCTTAGGATCCTCTGGCCTTCACCACGGATGCCTTGACAATACCTTGGACGGAGTTTCAGCTTCTCTATGTGTTCCCTCCATTTGCTCTCCTGGGCGGGGTCATGCGCAAGATAGCCCAGGAGCGGGTACCAGCCATACTGGTGGCCCCTTGTTGGCCAAGAAGAGTTTGGTTCGCAGACGTCGTGCGGTTGGCAGTAGACAGGCACGTCTTGCCCAAGGATCCAGATCTTCTCACACAGGGGCAGCTACGCCATCCCAATTTACAAACTCTGGCTTTAACGGCTTGGCTGCTGAAACCTCCATATTGATGGAAAAGGGGTTGCCTGCCTCTGTTGTTGATACCATGATCCGGGCTAGAAAGAATTCCTCGTCCTTTATCTATTACAGGGTCTGGCATGCTTACATTGCCTGGTGTGAGTCCACGTCTCTTCCCTGTCGGGTGTTTTCTATTCCCAGGATTCTGGAATTCTTACAACATGGTTTGGATCTGGGCCTTCAACTTAGTACCCTAAAAGGCCATGTTTCAGCTCTGGCAATTTTTTTCCAAAGATCTTTTGCCAATCACCGGTTGGTTAAAACCTTTTTCCAGAGTGTTTCTCATGTGCGTCCACCCCGTAAGCCTTTGCTACCAGTCTGGGATTTGAATCTGGTGTTGTCTGCTCTGCAAGGGCCTCCCTTTGAGCCTATCCGTGAGGCTGCCTTGTCTATTTTGACTCTTAAGGTAGCCTTTCTGGTGGCTATCACATCTGTAAGGCGAGTTTCTGAGCTAGCGGCACTTTCCATCAAACCTCCTTATTTTGAGAGACATCAGGATAAGGTGGTGTGCCGGCTTAAGCCGGATTTCCTGCCAAAGGTTGTGTCTGCCTTTCATCTCGATCAGGACATTGTCTTGCCTTCATTGTGTCCTAATCCTGCTAATTCCAAAGAGCGGACTCTGCATTCTCTGGATGTGGTCAGGGCTCTGAAGTTTTATTTGGTCAGCAAGTGGATCCGTCAGGCGGTGGTTCAAGCCTATTCTGCTAAGGGAAAGGAACCTCCCTTTAGGATTACTGCTCATTCCACTCGTGCTATTGGTGCTTCTTGGGCTTTTCAGCACCAAGCTTCTGTTGAACAAGTTTGTAAGGCCGCTACTTCTGTTCTGTTCATACTTTTTCCAAGTTTTACAAGGTTGATGTTAAGGCCTCAGCGGATGCTGCTTTTGGCCACAAGGTGCTTCAGGCGGTAGTGACTTGAACTACTGGCCGTTACTCTTTGAGGATCCCACCCTACTTTGGACACTGCTTTTGGATGCCCCAACTGTTATGAATACCGAAGCGAGCCGTGCCATGCAATAAAGAAAAAAACAATTCTGTGAGTACTCACCTGTAGAATTGTTTTTGTTCTTGCACGGCCTGCTTCGCCCCACCCTTGTTATCGTTATTCTTGGTTGCCTCTTTATGGTGATCGTTCCAAGTTAATTGGGTTTTTTTTACCTTTTTCAAATTTTTTACTTTATTCTCTCTCGACTTCTTGTCTCGCTGCTTGTCTACGCTGGTTAAGCCCATTTTTTATAGAGAGCCGAGACATGCCACAGTTTTCTGCAGTACCAATGCGCCACCTTGTGGCGGAATAACCCAAATGTTATGAATACCAAAGCGGGGCATGCCGTGCAAGAACAAAAACAATTCTACAGGTGAGTACTCACAGAATTGCTTTATTTATGCCAGAATAAACAATCGCACCACTAAACAATTCCAAATTTCATACTATTTTTTTGGGAAAGACAAAAAGCACATACATGGACAATGTTAAAATCCATAAAAAACATAAACACATTATGACACAGATAAGCGAGGCGCTACCCATTTATTCTCATAGCCTATCCTGAGTATCACAAAAAAGAGTTCTCCCACTTCCCCTCTCCCCCAAAACTCATAAACCCCCATAGAAAAGATATATAAGTATTATAAGTAAAAAATGTGCAAAAGATTATATTTCATTTTGACCCCTATTATAAGTAAAGTGCATGTGCCATAAATATAATCAATTCATAAAGTGCAAAATCTCCAATGCAAGACACTTTCTTTACATTTCATAATTATACCCACAATTAAGGAGGACAAAGGGAAGGAGGAAGGAAGAGAGAGTCACAAAAGTCTGATACAAATATACATCACCGGCAGGCCCATAAGCTGGCCGCACACCCTAACAGCCCACGCATTTTGTGACGGTATGCCCCTGTGACTTCCTCAGGGCAGTGTGTCCGACATTCTCCGGTTATCCCCATCCTCCACCGCCCACACGCCAGCTGCCGCAATCACGGCGCTCACTGTTTGCACTCTGGCCGGCATCAGCGGCCTGCCGGAAATGATAAAAGCGGCAGCAGCAGTGGGAAGCAGACGGCGTCACACTGCCATTCCGCAGGCTACCCCCATATTTTTCATTTTGTCCGTATGGTTACTGCCAGATTACTGCACAATTTATTAAGGGTAATATCTGTTTGCTAATGTGGTAGGTATATATTTGTTAGCTTTGGCATTCATTTTCATTGTCTTGGAAAGGTGCCAGGTGAAAATTTTTACCCGATAGCAACCTTTTTGTAACTGCTGTGATCAATTTTACAACCAAAATGGTGTCCCACTGAGCTGCAAGCCACCTGCAAGGAGGAAGAGCTTCTTGGTGTCCTGCCACTGTGCATAGTGGGTTATGTGGAGCAACATGGCTGGGATGCTAGGAAAGGTAGCTCACTACCAGGAAAAAAATCAGTGGAGTGGTGTTTCGCCATTGAGTGGTGCAAGAGCAAATGTAAGTGTTGACAATGATTGAGTATCATGCATGGATATGGGGCAAATGGGGAGCTTCCAAATGTGCAAGACTTTTGGTCTGGTTTAAAGTTATCCTATACCCAGAACGGAACTATATGACATTACCTTTTATCCCGAGCCTTTACTAAGGCCTTTGGCCAATATTCATAAAAACACTTGACTTGATGCAGTCAGCCAGGCCGGGGGGGGGGGGGGATGCAGAAGAGCCCTGCGCTAAGCCCATGGGCTAAGTGGCCTGATAGCCTTTAGGGCCAGGGCGCTGGTACCTGAGCTGGTTTTGCTGGAGAGGCGGGGCCCTGCTATGATTTTTTTTACACTGATTTACAATGATTTTATATGAAAATCTCAAAGCACTCTTTTCAGTTTGGGGTGTCTCCTGGGCAGCAACAGGTGTCTACCAATAAATATGTGGTATCGTCGTAATAGAGAGAAATTGGGCATTGGGCTTTTACAATGGGGAGATGCTGCACACTGGCTGTAAAGAGGGATGCCGCACACTGCCTGTAATGAGGGATGCCGCACACTGCCTGTAATGAGGAATGATGCACACTGCCTGTAATGAGGGATGATGCACACTGCCTGTAATGATAGATGTGACGCTCCCTGTAATGGGAGAGTCCACTTACTTTCTTTAATGTGGTGACTGGGGGGATTCTGCATATTAGGGCTGATTCAGAGACAGATACGCATGGACTTTCGCATGTGTCTGTTTTTTTTTTGTTTTTACTGTTTGGCTTGTTTTTTACGTTACTTTTTCCATACATATGTTCGTTCCCGCTAACGTGTATATGCGCTTTCGATGTACGGATTAAAATCTGATAATTTGCGTTAGTTCGGATCATTTTCGGATCAAAATCTGATAATTTGCGTTAGTTCAGATAAGTTACGTTATTGGGATGGGCTTGCGTCTGATTCTGAGACCTGATCGCCGATGGACCTCCGCCCTATAAAACGGTTTCATTTCCGCTCCACTTACGGGACTATTTTTAACTCGGATTGCTATTGTTGAGCATGTTTTGCGGCTATGTGGAGGAGTATGAGTGCCTTCAGCTCCAAGGCATTGCATGTATCAGCATGGCCGAGGCCATATTGCACCGGCGACGCATGCATATCGATCGCATGCATGACGTTGAGCTGTTCAAGCTGACCCAACTTAATCGCGTTTCCCTCCATAAAATGTATAGTGAGCTGCGGCCATGGTTAGCCCGCACCACAAGGAAGGGGCAAGCAATTTCAGGTATGACCAAGATGCTTGGCTGCCTACAATTTTTGGCGAACGGCTCGTTCCAGAGGTTGGGTGCCCTCTCCGTGGGGATGTCACAGCCTACGCTGAGCCATGCGCTATCCAAGTTTCTGGATGGCATGGCTACCCTGTGTCCCAAATATATTTCCTTTCCAGACGACATGGTAGCCTGGAACACGCTTAAGTTGGGTTTTTATAATATCGCCGACATGCCCAACATCATGGGTGCGTTTGATTGCACACATGTTGCATTGGTCCCTCCCGCAGCCGATGAGTACATCTATAGGTAAGTTAATTATGTCATTTTTTAAAATTGTTTTGTCAAACTTAATTGAAACTATCTATTAAGCCCCTTTGAAACAGTTTACAATGCATACCTTAATCCCGTCTTCTCTAGTGTCCCTTTGAGACAGTTTTAAATGCATACCTTCATCAATTATTTTCATGTAGGCCTTATAAAACCATTTTAATGCTGACCTTAATGAGTCATTAGCATGTTAGTTCTTTTCTAACACATCCATATATGATTTGAACTACTTATGTACTTTATAAAATTTTTGGGGATAGTCGAACATGTTTTTTTTTGGGTGTTAGGAGTTAGTTTTAGTTGACCTTGGCTTTGTGTCATTTTTTTTTGTGTTTCAGGAACCGCAAGATGGGCCACTCGCTGAATATCCAAGCAGTGGTTGGCCTGGATATGGGATTCCTTTGTGTACTTGCAGGGTATCCAGGCTCATCCCATGATGCTTATATATTGCCAAGCTCCGGATTATTTTGTCTGAGTGTGGAGAATTATCTGGTGGATGGCTCCTGGGTAAGTTTGCTCAAATTCCATCATTCCCTTTTCACTGTATGGCTATGAATATATTTGATGACCCATGTCTTAACCAATGGCTGATTTTTTCCTTTGATGACATGTTAAACAATAATGTTGCTTAGAATGTGTAATGTATGTAAGTATTTTGTTATTCTTTCAGGGGATTCTGGATATCCGCTTATGCCCTGGCTCCTGATGCCCGTTTTTCGCCCACAAAATGCGGCCCAGGAGTCGTATAATTGGGCCCACCGGAAGACCCGGGCCATAGTGGAGAGGGCCTTTGGACTGCTGAAGTCCAGATTCAGATGTTTGGACCATACAGGGGGGGCACTGCAGTATGATCCCCAACAAGGTCATCCAAATCATCATAGCATGCTGCGTGCTGCATAATTTTGCCCTGATGCAGCGTGTTCCCCATCATGTGGATCTGCACCCCTCTCCACCCAGCCAGGAGGCAGATGACATCTCTGATGGCACCCCTAGTGCATCTGGGCAATCTGTGCGTGCACATGTTATTTCTTCATATTTTTCTTAACATTTGTTTTGTTTGTTTGTTTTTGCAATATTTGTTGCCTATGTGAAGGCCTTTTTTGTTTTGTTTACCAATTTAGTAATGCTTTAATTTCTAAACATTTTACACATGATTTGAGCGTCATGCAGTTTATTTTTTCAAGTTTGTGATTCCAAACCTTCATTAATATCCAAACAACACAAACATTAATGCATCAACTTAGGCAAGGACAGCAAAAGTCAAATTCCTTATATTTTCTGGAAATATGTCAATTTTTAGTTGAAGGGCACTCGAAAACTCCATGTACATACATTTAAAAACAGAACTATAAATTGGGGCAGACTACTGGCCCCTAGCAATTGGCCACATCCAGGAGTTCTAAGGTAACTGACTCCAGCCCGAAGTTTCCCCGCCCACCAACATCAAGATCCATAGTGAGCAAGAATTTCAAGGGAAATTGTCGCCCAGGAATATATAGAGCCACATACACACCCTCTCCTGCTTCTAATTTTCTCAGCCTATGACAGCCAGACCCCATGCCAGTCCAGTCCAATCTTTGCCATGGGCAAATGTTTATTTTTTACAGCAAAGAATGTCCCCCAATATTGCCAACAAACAGGATGAGGCAGCCAGCATTTCCTTAGGCCCAAGCCTGCTGAGTGGGAGCTTGAGCGGCCGCTTCAGTGAGGTTTAAGCTCAGCCATTGGCTAGTGGGGTATGTGAGCACTCTAATGAGCTATATGGGCGAATTAAAAAGCAAACCAGCAAAGCCATAAACCACACAATCTTGGTTGTGCTCACCACACAGGTAAATAAAGTTGGAATGTAGAGGAAAGATGTTTAGCAGATCCAGGTCAAATTGAGATTAATATTGATGTTGCCCATAATAAGGTTGTGGTGGGTCTTGGAAGTGGCCCAACACCTGGCATTCGTAATCTGCCACTGCTCCAGCATCTGTCTGTTACTAGTTCGAAATTCATCTAGCATGGCAGTGAAGTTTGCATTTAAGGTGGCCATTTGTTCAGCCATCTGGCTGTTGCTCGTCCTAAAATCAGTCAGCATGTTAGTGAAAGTAGTATTGAAGTTCTCTAATTGTGCAGTAATCTGCTCTGTTGTTCATTGAGTCACCTGCCTAAAGTAATGGCTGTCATTGTGCCATGCTGACTCCAGGATCGGCACGTGCCTCCCCTGGGAAAATGGTCAACGTTTTTGACTGCGTCTTCCACTTCCCCGGGTTTGAGCGCCTGCAGATGCTGGAGTTCTAGGGCGAGCAACAGTACCAGATGTGCTTGGCAAAACCTCTGCAGCAGAGCTAGCACTGGGAACTGTAGGCTCAGTCTCAGCCTGCTACCCACGATGGGCTGGCAGCATGCGTCCAGCTTCACTCTGCTGCAGAGGATTTGGTGCAGAAGGATGCTGGGGCAGTGGCAGATTAGGTTCCAGGGGGGTAATTTGCGAAGGTCCAATCCGGCTGGCATTCTCCTCCTCCATATCCTGGATTACATCCATTAGTGTGGGAGTCTGTTGGGACATGTGAATAAGTGTGTCAGATTGGGGCCTAAATTTCTTTTAGAACCAAATTAGTCATGTGCATTCACATGCATCACCAGTTTCAGCAAAGTCCACTTACCCTATATATCTGGTCCTGTGTCCTAGACAGCAGGGAAGTAGACGGTGTGCTCAAACTGGAGGAGGCTTCTACACTTCCAGAGGCTGGATGATGTGCTGTGTTAAAAAGTAAAAGGCACGTAAACACACAAACATCCCTTGATGAGCCTGATGAGTACATATGCTTTACAAAACACGTGGGCAAGCAGGAATGACAACTCCCCCAACGGTCAAAGTTGACCTTCACAATGAATCTGAGTCTATCTTATATGTATGCCTCACCCTGTACATACAGATTGGTCACTTTAAATATTACAAACATGCATGTTAGGAGGCTTTACAGATCCAAAATGGCGCCTTAGAGGCCAACAGTCAGCTTGCAAATAGCATTTGGCTTCTGAGTATGCTACTGTGCATTCTTGCAACGTTGACCTTTCCTTGACCCCAGCTCAAGTTTGTCTGACCAAAGCACAGCTACAACCCCAGTGGTAGAAAGACACAGAAGTAAGTGTAGTGTTGTCAATTATTGACTATATTCACATCACATGCAGTGCTTTGGTAAGATACATTGTTTAATATTGTCCAGAAATAATGTCAAAGGTTGTGTATGGCTTGCAAACCTTTATAAGGACCATTAACTACTGCACCCTGGGATAGTGTCCATCATGAAGGCCATTCCTCAGACATTAAACATCTGCCTAAAACAGTAACCTCCCCTCAAAGGCACTCCTTAGGGGCCTGTGTTCATATCTGCCTGTGAGCCTCATTTCACACGTTTACAATAGTTCACATTAAAACAATCATTACTAACCTGCAGAAATGTCCTGGGTTTCCGTGTCGTGTCTGCCAGAGAGGCCCTCTAATGCTACGGGGTGGATTAAAGCCAGGACCATTTCTTCTACTCTCGTGTATTGTAATTTGGTGGGGAAGCCTCCGCCACTTTGGAAGCTGAAAATTAGAGGTTAAAAATGATTTGGCATTGTGGTCACTACAACAAGCAGCAAAATGCAATCCTCAAATATGTACCTGTGATTGCGCCGTTTATTCTGCTTCTTCCGTACTTCATACTTCAGGTCAGATATTTTCTCTCTGGATCTTCTGGATATTCTCTGGATCTGCTCCACACCTTTCCTCTCGTCCCCCGCTGCATTCACCTGTCTGGTGAGCTCTTCCCAGATTTGTTTTTTTCTCAATTTGCTGGTTGCTTTTGAATGGAGCCCAAATAGCTCATCATAATGAAGTGTGAGGCTACTTGCCAAAGCTAGGGTTTGTGCCTCCCCAAACCGGCCGCTCAACTGTCCTCGCCGCAATGTTCGGCCTAATGGTTTTTCTTCTGGCTCATCTGTGTTTGGTGGCAATTCAGGGGACATTCTTGGCTGGCTGTGTGTTGATGAATCGGCCATCACGTGGCTGGAAAAAAACTGGACTGCACTGGCATTAGGACTGAGGGTCATTGGCTGGGTGGCCACTGAACTTCCAGGCGTGGATGTTGCATAGGTCTCGCTGGTTTCCAACTGTGCCGTGGCTAATGTGGCAGAGGAGGAGAGGGTGTGCTTGGGGGGCTCGGGCTTCTGGCCCTCTGCCTCTTTTGGCCCTTGGAACTTGTGCTCCCTTTTCCTTTGGATGTGGTAGGGTGGGGAGCAGGAGAGGGTTTGCCCAGGGGGCTCAGGCTTCTGGCCCTCTGCTTACTTTTACCCTTGGACGTTGTGGTACCTTGCTGTTTGGATGTGGGTGCGCGGGGATCCTTCTTCTTGGAGGATCCGTTCTTGCGGGTGCTTGATGTTTTGGATGGGCCTGGAGTTGTGGCCAATGTAGCCTTGTGGTGGCCACTTTTGCTCCGCGTTTCAGGCACCTTTGTAGAAGATTTGTGCGAGGGAGTGCTCGGTCTGGAGGATGAAGTGTCCTCATGCCACTCTGGCCTTTTTGTCTTGGCCTCCTTTGTTGCTGGTTGCTTCGCGCTAGGTTTTTTGGTGCCATGATGAAAATCACAAAGAGAATGAGCTGTGTGTCCATGACTCTTTAAATACAAATGGCTGGGTATGACGCGTTTGCGTACGCGTGCGTCCGGCCAGCCGCGCAGAACCCGGAAACCGCTGGGGCATTATCTGCTGCAGACAAGAAGAAAGATGGCGCCCATGATCTTCACCCGCCAACAACAAGAGCTCATTATGCTCGTAAGTGTATTGTAAGGACGTTGATTGGACATCTAAATGCATGGCTAGGCCTTAAGGAAGCGCAGGAAGAAACAGTTGTTTTTAAAAGTGATTTAAATTCCGTGCCAAACAGAAGTTAGTGCGCACATGTGACAACCAACTCACTTGCATCTAGAAGGATAGTTTAAGACTAGAAATGTGTTTGGGAATGTCATTTAGTCAACTGATCTAATTGTGAATGATGTTTGTATGCTGTTTGATCTAACAACTATTTTGTTTTTTGTGTTTTTTAGACTATGCTTCAGCGCAGGTACAACTACCTGCCCAACGCCTTTGAGAAGAGGAATCTGGCCCTGGAGATCGTGGCCCACCAGGAAATGGATACCACCTTCACTCATACGCAGATCATGCAGCCCTGGTCGGACCTTAAGCGACTACACATGCCCCGGGTGCGGCAATTTTTTGCTAACCATTTCCCAAGTAAGTACATACCGATTGCATGCTAGATGTATCTAATACAGAAGGTAGGCCTTTTCTTTTATAGTGTCGGAAATGGACTATCGCTTTAGACCCACCCGGAGGCTCTCGGTCCGGTCAGTGCGGCATGAATCTGCAGCAGTAAGTGAAGGTGGTGGATCTCCAGGGCCAAGTTCCTACCCCTCCTCTGTAGCTGCGTCAGACCAGCCCCTGGACCTATCCACAGAGGAGGGCCATCACGGCGTGGGCAGGCAGTCGTACGAAACGACTGAGCCATTAGCCTCTGGTATGTGACTCTTAATGTAACCCCACACACATACATGCTATTTAAACAAAAGCTGATTCCCTTAATCTCTTTTTATAGATGAATATGTAGCGGGTGAATGATCTGGAGCAGAGCCTTTAGCAGATCATGCCCAGGAGGAACATGGAGAAGGTGGGTGATGTTACACACACATTTGAAGTGTCATTTGGTTACTGTTGACTCAGACATTAGAAATTAGCCTATTTTAAATGTCACTACAGCCTCACATTCCCAGCAGCGGCAGGCAAGAGACCGTAGGGTGGTCCCCGAAGCAGAGGTCGCCCGCCACCGAAGTAAGTTGTAATGTAAATATTTTGAGTATGTGTAAAATAACATCATCACCAATCAACCTAAATCCATTGTCGATTTCCTTAGCATAATGACATATGGCCTCTTCCTTTAAGAAATTCCTTAGCATAATGACATATGGCCTCTTCCTTTAAGAAATTCCTTAGCATAATGACATATGGCCTCATGAGTTAGATTTCAACCTAATAAGCATTCCATCCACAGCTGTTAAACAGGTATTTGCAGAACAATAATTTTCTTCTCCTTTTTTTTTACAGACACCGCACATGCGAGATTGGCACAAATCACTGCGACGGTGTTTCAGTTGGTGGGCGAGATGCAGGAGCTGCGCGATTCGTTGGGGACCACCGATGAAGAATAATTACCTGGGGCCTGCCATGGCTTTGTATAGTTTGGTATTTTAGAATTTTGTAAACAAATTTTAAAGATTTGTTCAGTTTTTTAAATTTTTTAAGCAAAAATTTTAACATTTTTGTACTGGCACAACAAGAATATCCAGACCGCGATATGATTGAGGTAAGCATTAAGTGTGCAAAGGAAAGAATATCCAGACTGCGATGTGATTGAGGTAAGCATTAAGTGCGCAAAGGGAAGAATATCCAGACCGTGATGTGATTTAGGTAAGCATTAAGTGCGCAAAGGGAAAAATATCCAGACCGTGATGTGATTTAGGTAAACATTAGGTGCGCAAAGGGAAGAATATCCAGACCGCGATGTGATTGAGGTAAGCATTAAGTGCGCAAAGGGAAGAATATACAGACCGCGATGTGATTTAGTTAAGCGATGTAATTGAGGTATGCATTGTAGCAGAAGTGAGTGATCAAAATATGGAGACGACCACATAAATGAGTTAATTTTGTTGTGCGCAGGCATAAGGTCGTAAAGATTTCCGTCTGGATGTTTATTTATAGAAAAAGGAATTCAGAATCTAAAGGGAAACGTAAATCATTCGTTCGAGGCGACGTTGGAAAAAGGCAAAAAACGGAAGCTTACGTTGTTTCCTAAGTATCCTAAACGAAAAACGAAAGCTGAAAAATGACTTTGATTCTCGTTGGTGTGCGAACGGACGAACACTGTACAGAAGGCTTACGATGCATGCTTAGAATCACTCGTACGCTCATACGCAAGCGGAACAAAAACGGAAAAAAAAATAACACGAAATTCATTTTATGTCTCTGAATCAACCCTATTGTCTGTAAAGGGGTTATTGGGAGGGGGGTTTAGCACACCATTTGCTTGAGGATATTTTTTTCCTCTAAACCCTAGGTGCATTTTATATTCAGTTGCATCTTGTGGGTCAAAAGTTATGATATTTATAATTTAGTTGTCTGTTATTGTTATTTTTAATCATTATTATCCCTTCCACTCTAACAAGATTGGCTATTAGCTAAATTCTGTTTTTGAAAATGTGAAGAATTTTATAAAGTAGTTTAATCATTTTATGGAGTCGTTCAGAGCAGCTGATTTTCTTATGATATTTTCCATCTCTATTTTTTAGACTGCATTGTCCCAGAGACCCAGAAGTTTTTCATTGCTTCCCCATGGAACATCGAGTTCCTCGTCCCCTGGGAGCCAGAGGCATCTTGCACACAGTGGCCCCAGCGTTGTCAGCATCACACATCACAAGTCGCCCGCTGCTGCCAGAAGATGCAAGAACCAGAGTCCTTCCCAGCTACATGAAGTTAAAGAGGTGAGACAAATACCACTTTTCTAAAAAAAAAAAAAATGTGTATATATTTAGGCCCTTATTTAACAAGGGATAGCGACAGGTAGCGAATGGTGAGCGAACGGTAATGACGCTCACCGCCACGAGTACGCCGGCTCCACTCTGCAATCACACATTTATCAAGCCGATCCTGCTTAGCGACTGACAGAGCGCCAGATAGCGAATCATTCATCATTATTCCAGCCTCACCCCCTTGAACAGCGACAGGTATGACCTCTCACTACCTGGCGCTCTCCAATGCATTTCAATGGAGCAATCTTTAAATATTCATAATTAATTGCTATTTTTTTTTTTTAAATGTCAAAAATTCTGTGACCACTTCTGCAATGTTAGATATTTTTTTTAAGTTAAAAAAAAAAAAAAAAAAATTGCAGAATTGATATTACAGGTCTGATAATGTATTCATATTACAAAATGTTTTGAAAAACATGTTTTTTTTTTTCCTTTCTAAAAATATGGTTGTTTGGGGGTTAAACTACTTTTAACCCATCGCCGCCAGCGCTCTGGGGTTTAAACATGCATTTCACAGCGCGAGAATTTTTGGAGCGTGATTTGTTAATGAATATGCTGGGAGCCGTTCGCTATGGCCGTTCGCTGTCATGCGCTCCCATACAGTGTGGAACCTGTCAAAACAGCGACTCCTAACCCCGTATTCAACATTACCGCACACCGACTGAGTCGCTGTCAACAGCCGAACAACGGCCAAGCACAGCGAATACTAGCGGGAGCGCTGTGAAAGTAACGCTACTGTCGCTCATCTGTCGCTACCTGGCGCTATTAATGAATCAGCCTGCCCGTTGTCAAGTAACTGTTATGCTGGGTTCTCTGGCTCCAGGCATTAAAGATTTGAGTCACAATAGCACTTTTAAAGTTAAGGACAATAACATGATCTTACCTTTATAAGTGTTTGGGAGTATTTTTGCAAAAAACTGGAGATAGCTTGTTAACCTTTAGACTTCCATGTAGTCATTTTTTTCTGCAATTCTTATGCTTTATAATTTTACCACATTAGCTCATCATTAGGTAAGTGACAGTGAACTGGCCCAATCTCCATTTAGCAAAATCCAAATAAAGTCGCTGGCGCCCAAACTATGCTTAATTGTTTGCCAAGAGGTATGTTTAGACCCTTACTGACCTCTTTTATGATACACATGCATCTTTTATGCATGTGTATCTAAAAAAGCTTATTTTTGCTATATAACCTCCCATTCATGTGTAAATAAATGTGATTTTATTCGCAAATGTTATTCTCACATACAAAGCTTAATTTATCTAGTCAGTTTTTAGAGGCTTAATCGTCTTACTGAATGCTTTATGATTTATTTTGTTTGCTTGGACCTTAAACAACTGTTTTTATAAGACATACTGTATTCCAATTGCATTTTTCTCTTCCAGATATTGATTCTGTGCACACTGTTTTTCTTAATGTCCCAGTGAGATGTTTTGGACAGATCTATTCTGTTTCTAAACGGCTTAAGTAAAAAAAAAAAAACAATGGCAGGCATTTGACTTGCAAGTAGGAATCTGGCAGTAAAGAATTTATATGCAGTTCAGTGCTTTAAAATTGTCTTGAGTTGTTTATGTTATGTCAGTTTTACAATTTTTATACCAACGTTGCTAGAGCATAAACTATCCTTGATATTAATCAATGCTGTAAGTCACAGGTAGGCAAGAGTGACAGACACATTTTCTTATTATTATTCAGGGTATCAGGTCACAGTTCAGCAGTTTCATATTTACAGTATATGTCAGAATATTTCACAGCATCCTTTCATACATAGAAGAATGGTATGTAAATTATAAGATGTCAGGGATAATTGTTTGCTAAATGGCAAGATGCCTTATATTTCCAGTAGTCCTCAGCAATGTGCTTATTAAACTATTAATGATTGCCCATCCATACAAAACACTTTTAAACATTATTAAAGGGTCAATGTGATAAGCTTACACATCATTGTTTGGGTTACTAACTGCCTAAACGCCAACATTTCAAATCATCCACTTCACACTTGCCTTTTGTATGCTACTTGCTTGTATAGGCTGTCTCAGAGGGGTACCAGGAAATTCTCTGGTGGGCCCCTGAACTGGAATATGTATGATGCTAACACAGTGTTGTCTATTGAGTGCCTACGAACAACATTGTCAGCCATTTCTTAGTTTTGTCCCTGTGTACAGCTTTGAAGATCAAGTAGTACAGCACAGATGGCTCACTATAATAATAATAATAATGCTATATACTTATGTGTTCCTGGTCCAGGTTAGGTTTTAGACTATATCTTGTGGAAAGGGGTAGATCACCCATTTTTGCCCTCTGTGGAGTGGGGCTCCAGCTAGGTAGTTGCATAGATGGGTTGATTTCATGTGCCTGTTCAAGCCCTAGCTATCCTTGGACAAAAGGTGCTCCAGTAGATGATGTGGGCATATGATTTTCTCTTTCTCTTTCTGGATCTTGTCTAGCTAAAGTTGTTGCCAGGGATCATTTTCCAATTTCCCCACATAGATGATGGCTACTGAGCATGGCACTAAACAGGGTGAGCATTTGTCTGTTGAGAATCTTTCCCTAAGGACTGACTAAAATATATCGTAGAAGGTTAGGTCTGAAAGCTAGCACATCAGCATTGTAGGGGCACATATTTTTGAAGGTGTGTTTCATTGTTGTATTAGTTCATTATTGTATTCAACTTTTTGAGCTATATCCTTTTATTTATATATATATTTTTTTCATTATGCATATTCACATATATGGGATTAACATTCGTCCATAAGTCAACCGTTGTTATATGGGTATTTGTGGGGGGTAGGGGTGTCTCTATGTCTTTTATGTGGATATTAATCAGTGTATTTTTTGTATAATAAATTGATTGCTTATATTTATAATTTTTGTGGTGCTCCCATTTTTAGGGGCAGGTGAAGGTTTTCACCTTCCTCTATATTTACAATTGTTGGCAATTGTTAGGTGAGCACATGTTTATTCATGTATTTAGGTGGTGGTGGCATTTGGAGTGTAACTTATTTATACAGCGTAAACTTTAGAAAGTTACCCAGTATGTGAGAAACAACTGATAATAGTGGTTTACATGACTTTTATATTTTCTTTTATTCTTGGACCTTTCAAACAACCCACACACTCCCAAGATGCGCCACATACAATATATTCTGAGACCCCTGCAATGTGGACATATGCTATTAAAGTGTGTTTTCAGCTACGATAGTTCGCTGACTTTCTCCAAAGCACTTTTCAGTGTAAATACCTGTGACTTTCGCCAGCACATTGCCGTGCCTGGTGAAAGTCTGTGTTCACTCGTGTTCGCTGCTGTAAGTTTTGCTCAATTGGCCACAGTTTTCTCACCTGGCCACATGCATGCAGAAAGCAGCAAAGCCAAAAGTAGCGCACATTGTAAATCACCCCCTTAATGTGCAATAAGAGAGGTAAACGGAAATCCATGAAAGTGCATGGTTTTGAATTCTCAGGAATGCCAGAATGTGGAGTAGATGAGGATGGCCAACAGTGTTGAAAGCAGAGGATAGGTCCAGGAGGAAAATGATAGAGTAGTAGCCTTAGATTTGACTGTTAGTAGATCTGTAGTTACTTTGGTCAGGGCGGTTTCAGTAGTTGTGGTTGGAGCAGAATCCAGATTAAAGAGGATCTAGCAAGGAGTTAGCAGAGACATACCCCTCGATTCAAAGAGCAAAAGTTAATTGATTTCGGATCGAGATTCGTAAGTTTGGGTGGGTGTTAGTAATTTTTTCCTGTTTTTTTGGCCATTTCCGACTCGCACGAGCCTACGTACGAATTCGTATATGCTCTTACGATCATCTCAAGTTCGTTCCTAAATTTTAGGATCAAAACTTAAAACTTAGGATCAAATCCTAAAACTTAGGATCAAAACGTAAAACTTAGGATAATCGGATGTGTTTAGGTGTGATTCAGAGAGCAGTTTTCCAACCTCTAAATACGTTTCAAAAGAAAGCCACTGCCGACACCTTTTAGCAGTCGTATTGCTGTTCTTGAACAGGTTTTTTGGCTATGTGGAGGAGTCTGCGCGTCTTGAGCTCCAATGAACTGCATGTATCAGCATGGCCGAGGCCATAAATTGTATAGCAATGCATACCTGATTCATGTATGCCTTATAAAAGCATTTTAATGTGGACCTTAATTAGTCCTTTGCATGTAAACCTTTATTTTGCAATATATTTGCGTTAATTAAAGAAACTTATGTCCTTTGTTATTTATTTTTAAATTGATGTACTAGAATAATATTTTTAGATTGAATTTATTGGTGTAGTTGTTTACCTTTGTTTAATTATTTTAGCTCATCTTTGGTCAGATGCATCACACTTACTGAGGAGAGGAGAGCGGGATAAAGTGCAGGATGTGGGTTACTGCTGTATTTTGCACAGACACAGCAGAGCTGGGGGCACGGAAAGGTCAGAAATCAAAGAATGCAGAGCAACACAGTCACAAGGCCCTTTCTGTTTGCAGGCTGCCCGAGAATACCTGACCCGCCATCTTGGCTGTTTCTAGACTCATAACATGCAGAAGTTGCTGGGTGATTTTTTATATTTGGTATGTAGAGGGTGTGGGTAACTACACACAATTTTAAGTTGTACCATTTGAAGCCAAAATATTAAAATTAAATCCACAACTAAAAAATGCAAGTTAACTAAAAATTAAACAAAGTAAGATTTACTTATGCAAATGCATTCATTAATGGTTGGTTACTACAAAATGAATGAAATAAAGAAAAATAAAAGACCAAATATTTAGAATGCACTTTAATGAGGTAAGTTTGTAGTGCGCAGGCGCAAGATCAGAAGGATTTACGTCCAGACAAAAAAGGAAAAAGGGCAAAACCAATGTTGCAACCTGAGAAATGAAACGGAAAATTCAGGATGGAAACTGACATAGGTCTGATTCCCGAACTGCCATACGAACGGACGTACATTTTAGGATAGAAACGTATTCGCTTATAGAATCACTCGCAAGTTCATACGAGCGCACGAGCGTTCGGGAAAAATAGGATGATCGGCACCAAAATCCAAGCTGTTACATGTTTCTTTGAATCGACCCTATAGTGTGCCAATTCTGAGTGGACATGCTGTTCCAGAAGTTGGGATGAAAAAGAAAGATGAGATGGGTTGGTAACTGGTGAGAGCAGATGGGAGTATTTGGGTTATGACCGTGTGTTTAAACTAATACTGTGTTTTCCAAGTATAAGCATTTTCTCAATGAGGTTTTAAACATGGGTTAAGAGATTCAGTGTTGCTGAATCACCTCCAAGGTAAACAACAAAAGTCTTTACTTTTGCTCTTAGGGCATTATTCATCAAGTGATAGCGACAGGTAGTGGCTGTTAAGCGACAGGTAGCGGCAGGTATCGGCATGAGATCGCCGGCCACATCACGCAATTCCACATTTATGAAGCCGATTCTGTTGAGCCACTGGGATAACTCCATGTAGCATAAGATTCATCATTATCCCAGCTTCAGCGTACAGCGCTGGCGTTCAAACTTTCAAAGCGCCACGTCTTACCTCTCGCTACCTTGCGCTCTCCCATACATTTCAATGGATGTTCTTTTACTTCTCTTTAAACAGGGGGTTTTTATACTTTTTTTTTTTATTTTTATTCTCAAATAATGTTGTGACCTCTCCTGGGCTAGAAAAAGCCATTTTTGAAAATTGTGTTCATGTCACAATGTTATAACAATGTAATTCCATATGTTTTCACTTTGTTACTGGTGGATACATGTTCAAAAACAGCCTTTAATCACACAGCCTCCGGCGCTCTGGGCTACAGCGAAGCATTTTAGAGCGCCGACGGTGTGTGAGGCTGTTTTTTAATATGGTGTGAGTCGGTTGCACTGACCAGTCGCTACCATTCACTCCTATACAGCACTGTACTGCTCATATAGCAACTCCTCACAACATATTTATCAATGCTGCACAGCGACTGAGGCACTCTGAACTAGCGAACCATGGCCGAGCACAGCGACTACTAGCAGGCGCTCTGAAATGTCTGCTACAGTCGCTCATTTGTCGCTACCTTCTGCTAGTAATGAATCAGCCTGTTCATTTTAAATCAAAGGAGTGATTCAGCAGTAGATGCAAAAAATGCATGTTTATTTTTCTGGGGTAAAAAATGGTTATTGCCTTTCATTGGGGGTCATGCTAAATATTTGGTAAAGCCAGCGTGACTTGCAGTGTTCATTGTGGTGTGAATTGCAACCTGCTTCTCGGTGAGCATTTGCAATAACACACAAAGTGCAAAAGTAAATATATATATATATTTGTCCTACAAAAAATCACCTGTACTGTGATGGCACATTTTTACAGGTGAGGTAGGTTTCCAAACTTAAAAAATATCTTTAACTCATAGGAAAAATGTTGTATTATTTTTTGGGAAAAAAGGTAGAAAAAAACATTTTTTTGCACTTTTTTGTGTCTAAATGTTAAAAGCACACTGTGATGCAGGTTGCAATCCACGCCACATTGCACAGTGCAGATCACACTGGCTGCCCAAATAATTAGCATGACTTTCATTGTCTACCTAGGAGTCGGGGCAACACACTTCTATTTTTATTTTTTACTTAAAGTGGACCAACACCCAGGATTTTGACTATCCTGGGTTTTGGTCCACTTCGGCGGGGTGCCCCGCTGTGTGAAACCCCCCAGAAACCCCAAAAAACTCACCTCTCCCCGCTCCCACGTGAACGCCGCAGCCACGGGAGGCGGCGGAAGCGGCTTGGACGTTCCTGATCCCCGCCTGGACGTTGGCGGGGATCAGGAACGTCCAAGCCGCTTCCGCCGCCGCCGCCTCCCGTGCGTCACTCTCGGCGCACGCGCCCCCGCCGGCCATTCACAGAGGGCCGGCGCGGGCGCGCGCACGTCTGGAGGGGCGCGCGGGAGGCGGCGGCGGCGGCGGAAGCGGCGGCGGATCAGGTAAGATGTTTTTGGGGTTTCACCCCGCGGGACATCCCGATCTCGGATGTCCCGCGGGGTGGGAGGTGATCGGCCCGGGAATCTTATAGATTTCCGGGCCGATCACCCCTGGGTGTTGGTCCTCTTTAATGTGCACTTCAGAGTGTACTTTTTGCATGTGGTGCCGAATTGATCCTCCACACCAGGGAAGTACATCTCAGAGCACAAATCACATCCGGTTGTGGCTGCATATTTCTGTCTTTCCAAGCCAGGCAACTTTGTATGGTTTTCAGACAGAGCCATTAGCACCATAAGTAAAGCATTAGAATAGAGAAGCTGTGTCCCTAAGAGGCACTTTTACATTGAGTAATCTAAATCTGTTTTATATGCACACAGCTTTAAAACTAAAATCTCTTTTGCATTTAGACGTTAAGATCAGTACTTTAGGCAACTTATTTTAATTTAGTTTAATATCGCAGTGTCCCAGACAGGCCACCAGAACTGCTGGAACTGGCTTTGTGTTTGTTTGGGCCCCGGTAACCTTGAGGAGCTAAACTACAAGTGTTTATAGAACATGAAAGACATTTGAAGTGTGGTATAATTTTAAGCTTTAGCATGTTGTTCATAATGATTTTGTCGTACTTCCAGTCCACATGGCAGAATATCCCATAAGAGCATGGTTATTTGCACTGCTTGGCATAACGTATAGCCACTGCCATTAGCTTTTTAATCTGGTGTTAATGGACTCATTTGTATTGATTTACTTAATACTATGCCAGAGTGGAATTTGTCATGCCGCAATATGAATGTGAGAAAACTGTGCTTGGCAGCCAAAAACAGCTCTGTCAAAAAGAAAGCAGCATTACAAATCCTTCTTAAAAATCACTCGTGCTTATCTTGCTGTAAATGCTTCCACTCTTCTGTTGGAATCACAAAAACATATTAATAGTCCATTACACACAAGTGTAGAAATATTTCATGGCTTTTTAGACTGCGTCTCATGATAATGAAACATTTTATGTGGTTGATTTTTCAACACTGACGGGAACTATTTTTTACAACACCAAGGCCTCAATTCAGTAACTTTCCTTCAAATATCTAATAAAAATAAGGGCTATTTCATGATTTATTTCAGAACATCTGAAATAATATATTTTACGTTTTTAGTCACTTACTTATTTTTCTTTCCCCCGCTGGGCTTCAACTGTGTTCAGGACTCTAGGATACGGGAGCCGCCATCTTGCCTCAGAAGTATCACATACTGAGGAGAAGAGAGGGGTGAAAAGTGCAGGGGGTGGGTTGTATCTGTGCTTTACACAAACAGGAAAAGGACACACAAGTCTTAAAGGAGCCACAGCACTCAACCCTGCTGCTTGTAGACAAACCTATATTCTGTCTCTAAATCTGGTTAAATGCAGAGGTCTCGGTCCACACACATCTGCAGTAGTATACTGAAGCTGCACCACCAAGCGCCAAGGTGCCTCTGTGAGGTGCAGTCCTAACTCCAATCTCTGAAAGTCCCCTCTATCTGTTGCATTGCATGCCCCAAAGGGGGCTTTCATAGATTAGAGACCCCTTGGCGCTTGGTGGTTCCGCTTTAGCATACTTCTGCAGATGTGTGTGGACCGAGACCTCTGATTTAGAGACAGATTATAGACTTGTCTGCAAGCTAACAGGGTTAGGTGGTGTGGCTCCCTTAAGATTTGTGTATCCTAATTGCCTTGCTCATGCGCACTTCACAGGTTAGTTATAAAATGGTCTGAGTGGCTGCCATCCCTCCTTTGTTAGGGAAAGGACAGCAATCTCAGAATGCAGAGTGGCATAGTCAGAAGATACTTCCTGTCTGCAGGCAGCCTGAGATTCCAGGCACTGCCATCTTGGATGTTAAAAGGTTTAAAAACACAATAGGTGCAGGTAGGATGATCTGTATGTATGGGGTGGGGGAAACATACAAGATGAGCTGTTGGAGCCGTCTGTCCCTCGCTGAGCCTGTAATCTTAATAATTCATCACTTCCTAAGCCTTGATTGGTCTTCAGTCTGTGACGTGGCTGGTGATGATTGGAGCCTGCTGGACCCTGTGCAGTGAATATTAATTAGCCATGTGTGTGCAGTGTCTTCTGTTTTATGCCTCAGCGCCTCCTCCCTCTGTCGGCAGTTAGGGTAAGCTTAATCTACACACAGCATGGTGGAAGCGGGGAGGCTGGCTGCGCTGTCAGCGGGTTGCAGAAGCCGGCTTCCATCGCCCGCTGACAGCGCAGCCAGCCTCCCCGCTTCCACCATGCCGGCATATTTTTTTATTTTTTTAATTTCAGGGCTTGGTGGGAGCGGGGAGGCCGGCTGCGCTGTTAGCGCAGCCGGCCTCCCCGCTCCCACCTTCCCCAGTACATTGGTCGGAAATCGCGCATGTGCAGTAGCGCTGATTTGGGTCAGGTGAAGCGCCGCTCGCTCCCGATGCAAGCGGCGCTTCACCTATCTACTGCGCATGCGCGCGATTTTAACAGGAAGAGGTCAAAGGATCGCTTCCTTTTTGGCAAAAAATTAAGATGGCGGCCAATATTAATAACGTTAGCGAAGCGCAGAGGGAGCATAAAAGGTACGTTTTTTTTTCCATAACTATGTAAATCGGGTCGTTCTGCATAGTTTGCATATTTCAAAAATACATATAAAAAAAAAAAAAAGGGTGTTGGTCCACTTTAACAAAAACAAAAATTCACTTGGCCTATCTGCATGAATGATACCGGAATCATTGTCAGCAGCACTTAAATTTGCTCCTGCATCCACTCAAAGCTGCAACGCCGCCTCACTATTTTTCTCCTAGTTGTGGCCATCTTGGATGCTTCTTCTTTTCCAAGCATTACAGCCATGCTGCTACCTGGAATTAACCGACATAAGCCACAAAGCAGGCAGTGGCAGGAAATCCTGTTTGCATGGCAGATCCATAGGATGTCATTAGCCTTGATTTAGAGACGCATACACATGTACTTTGTATTTTTTGTGAGTTTTTTTTTTACGGTACTGTTTTCATGCGTATATGTGTTTACGTTAATGCGTATACGCGCATTCGAAAGACGGATCAATATTGTCATTTTTGCGTTATGTCTGATAACTACGTTATTGGTCTGATAACTTGCGTCTGATTCAGAGACCTGGGCCTTGATTCACCAAAGGTAGAAAAAAAAATTTGCGCTTGGAAAATAAATTCGCATGCAAGAATTTTTCAAACTTAGGAGCGATTCACGAAGGCAGTTGAATTAAACTCGTGTGTGCGAATTTGCGGGTGAATTTTTTTCGTGTGCAATTGAAAATCACTTTACAACTACACGAATTTTCCATACCCAAATGCTGTGTGTGAAATTTTTTTCTACTGCTTCCTAATTTGTAGCAGAGCAGTATGATCCCTTGTTGCCCTTGTTCTGTTTTTTATTTTTTGCTTTGTGTTTCTGGACTTTCTAATTTATGTGAAATAGTACATGTCATAGCTAATGTTTAATTATGTTTAATTTTGCACTTTGCATTGGTTTGGTGCATCATTTTTTTTTGATGGTGGTTTAGGTGCCCTTTTGGCAGTGTTGCTTTGCAATGCTTTACATCTGTTGTTATTGTAGCCATTTATTTGGGTAGTTTGTAGATTAACAGTTCTTAATTTTGGCTTTGCTCTGTTGCTATGTGAATGTGAGTGTTGCCCTGAGTGTCATCATTAGCATGCAGATACCTGTTAACTGGGTTAGTTTGGTCACCCCATATAGGCCTAATGTACTTACATTTCCAAACCACATTAAAGGTTTCTGTTGCATCCAGGGCCAGCTCCAGGGTTTTGTGGGCCCCTAGGCGACAGAGTACCAGCGGGCCCCTTGTGTCACCTCACTTGTGCGGCTCTGTGAATCCCCATGGGATGACGGTATACTCACCACACATATTAAAATGGATCAAAACCCTAGATTTTGTCAATCCTGGGCTTTGGACCTTGCCCTTGGGGGACCCCATTTGGGGGAAGCCCCACTGTGTGAAACCCCCCAGGTCGCCGAAACCAACGTACTCTTACTGGTCCTATGGGGCATGCGCAGCCTTTCGTCCAATCAGCGCGCTGACTCCCGCATCCCCTGCTTCCCTCTAACAGGGAGTGTGCTCGCAGCAGCCATTCATAAATGCCTGGTGCTGGCACGTGCCCTGCTAGAGGGATAGCGGGGATGCGGATCACGCATGCGCTGTTGGACCGGGAAAGAAGGTGTATTTATGGACGACCTGGGGGGTTTCACACAGTGGGGCATCCCATTTTGGATGCCCCTGGGGGAGGGAATTGATCAGCCCAGAAATCTATAAGATCTATAATCGCCGTGTGTTTTGGTCCACTTTAAAGTGCACCAAAACCTGGGATTTTAAAGGTTTGGTACTCAATTTGTGATGACCCACTATGTGAAACCCCCCAGTTTGCCTGTAAAACTTACATGACTGCCAATGCAACGGCGCATGCCGGGCAGTCAGTGTACTTGGTTCCATTCTGCTTTGCTCAGCTGTCAAGAGGTTTCATCGTCCCGATGAAGGCGAGTGCACCGATGGCCGCATCCCTGTTAGCCTCTAGCTGGGGGCATGCCCGTGCCAGCTATTCTCAAATCATTAAACGGGGGCCCCAAGGAGAGAGAACCAGGTGGCCCTGGAGTCTTATCGACTTCATGGCCGCTTTTGGTCCACTTTAATGCAGGGCATAGAATTCTATTTGCCCACAGAGCATGGCATAGAGAGCGAGGAGTGAACAGCATCCCCAGTTTCCCTCTGCCTGATGTGTGTGGTCCTGCACCCAGGTTGTCTGGCTGAGCTCCCGGCTGAACACCAACTGTGGTAAACCGGGGATGAGCTGTGGGACCACAGGCAAGGTGAGTATACAGGTGATCTATAAAGGTTTTACACAGTGGGATGGCACATGGATGGGGATTTGGCCGGATTAGGAGTTTGTTTTGCCTTGTTCGAATGGCGCATGTGCAGGCTCTCGTCCAATGCGAGGCATCTGCCTGGGCTCTCATTGACTTTAATGGAGAGCTCATGCTGGCACATCCCCCCGGTGGCTTGTGCTTGCTCCTGCCCTAGCCATTCATATAGGCAGGAGCGGGTGCTGCTGGGGATGCGTCAGCGTGCACTCCCCATTAAAGTCAATGAGAGCTGTCTGGCGAATGACATAGTCATGGCAGACAGCTGTCAGTGGACGAAAGCCCGGGCATGCATCATTGGAACACGGAAGAGGTGAGTGAATAGCGGCATTCTGGCGGGGGTTCACCGAGGGGGCATTGCGGGTTTTGTTTCACTTTAAGGTGGACCAATCACCAGGATTTTCACTATGCTTGCCCTACAGGCATCGTGATGCCCTGCTGTTTCAAACCCCTGAGATCTTCCACTCCAGTCATTTTTCTGCTGTTCCCACAGTGCATGCGCTTATCCAAGCAGTGCTTTATGCTATGTATACTAATGTAGAGTATAAAGCTGTTGTTTTGGATTCAGCGTCGAGTGCGTGCCACCCTGCGTTTGGACATCAGCAGGAATACCGGGGAGCCTTTTAGACTCCAGGGCCTTCGGGTAGTGATTGGTCCACTTTAAAGAGGAAGATTCGCAGCCATGGGGTCTAAAATATCACTTACAATACTAATGGGCAACTTACAATACCTGGTGCATCCCTATTAGGGATGTTCTGATGTGTGAAACACCCCGGGAACCCCCACAAATACCTTTCCTGGATCCCATGCCATATTCATGGGTCTCGGCATATCCCTGGCCTCCCTGCAGTCTGTGGTGCGCTCCCATGTGGTGCGCTCCCATGCTCAGTTTATTTGAGGGGCTGGATGCAGGAGCATGCCTCAGCCTCAGAGATGTTGTGGAACCACCAAGAAAATACCTTTCCTGGATCCCATGCCATATTCATGGGTCTCTGCATATCCCTGGCCTCCCTGCTGTCTGTGGTGCGCTCCCATGCACAGTTTATCTGAGGGGCTGGATGCAGGAGCATGCCTCAGCCTCAGAGATGTTGTGGAACCACCAAGAATAGGCCCCCCATAAAGGTACCTGGGGGGTTTCACACAGCGGGGCATCCCAAATCAGGATGAAAATCCCGGGTTTTGGTCTATCTGCGCCCGCACCTGTCTGCAGCAGGGAGCTAGGCAGCGATATGCCTGCGCTCCCTCCAAGCTGGTGGGTCAGGTTAGCGCACGGCTTATTGGAGCCGCTGCGGCTGTAACCCCTAGCATGAGCTGGGAACAGTGGCCTTTAACCAAAAAAAAACAGTGCCACCCTCAGCAGATGAGTACATCTATAGGTAAGTTATTTATGTCATTTTTTGATATTGTTCAGAAAAACTTAATTTCATCTATCTAGTAATCCCTCCTTCTCAAGTATCCCTTTTAAACTGTTTAGAATGCCGACCTTAATCAATACTTATCAAGTATCCCTTCTAAACAGTTTAGATTGCATACCTCAATCCCTCCTTCTCAAGTATCCTTTAAACTGTTTAGAATGCTGACCTTAATCAATACTTATCAAGTATCCCTTCTTAACAGTTTAGAATGCATACCTTAATCCCTCCTTCTCAAGTATGCCTTTTAAACTGTTTAGAATGCTGACCTTTATTAGTCCTCAGCATGTTCACCTTAATTTTCAAACACCTATATTATTTTTCTATTTAGTTAGAATTATGTCCTTTTGTTTTTTTGGTGGATACCTTGGCTTGGTGTAATATTTTTTATTTTTTTGGTCAGGAACCGCAAGATGGGCCTCTCGCTGAACATCCAATCAGTGGTTGGTCCGGACATGCGTTTCCTAAATATCCTTGCAGGGTATGCCGGGTTGTCCCATGACGCATTTATTCTGCGGAGTTCAGGATTATATACTCGGTTTGAGTCTGGCGATTTATCTGGTGGATGGCTACTGGGTAAGTTTGTTCAAATAAAATCATTCCCCTTTCACTGTATGCCTATGAATATAGTTGATGACCCCTGTATCAACCTATGGCTGTTTTTTGCCCTTCATGACATGTTAAACAATAATGTTGCTTAGAATGTGTCAGTAATTTGAGTATTTTGTTATGCTTTCAGGGGATTCTGGATATCGCCGTGGCTCCTGACGCCCGTCCTTCGCCCGCAGAATGCGGCCCAGGAGTCATATAATAGGGCAGTAGTGGAGAGGGCCTTCGGCCTGCTGAAGTTGCGTGTTTGCTGCTTGAATCATACGGGGGGGGCTCTGCAGTATGACCCCAACAAGGTTATCAAAATTATTTTAGCCTGCTGCATGCTCCACAATTTTGCCTTCAGGCAGCAGGTCCCCCGTTATGTGGATTTGCCCCCCGCTTCACCCAGGCAGGAAAGTGATGATTTGTATGGTGGCACCCCTAGTGCTTCCGGCCACTCCGTCCGGGCCCAGCTTATAGCTAATTTTTTTTCTTAATATTTGTCTATTTTGTTTTTGGTTTTTTGTTATTTGTCTATTTGTTTGATTTCTGAAGTACCTTTTTTTGGTTTAACAATTGTGTAATGCTTAAATTACTAAAAAATTAGACCTGATTTGAGCGTAATGCAGTTTATTTTAGCCAGTTTTTAATTACAAACAATCATTTATTTAAAAAGCCAAAAAACATAAATGCATCAACTTAGCACAGAACAGATAAAGTCCCATTCCATACATTTACAGTAAAGATCTAAAATTTTGGTTGAAGGGCACTCGCAGCCTCCATGGACATCCATTAGCAAACGTAAGTATACATTGGGCCCGACTCCTGGCCCATAAAAATTGGGCACATCCAGGAGTTCTAAGCTAACTTACTTCAGGCAGAAGGTTCGCCTGCCACCAACATCAAGAGCCATAGGGAGCATGACTTTCAAGGGAAATAGTAGGGCAGGAATACATAGGGCCACATACACACCCTCTTCTGCTTGTGCCACATTTCATCAGTGCAATGTTGCAAGGCTGGAGTCATCTGCGAACTCTATGGATGCAAGTTCTTTTTCCAGCCTATGACAGCCAGCCCCCATGCAAATCCAGTCCAATCATTTCCATGGCCAAATGGTGATGTTCATCAGCCAAGAATGTCCCCTAATATTCCCAACCAACAGGATGAGTCAGCCAGCATTTTATTAGGCCCAAGCCTGCTACGTGGGAGCTTGAGCGGGTGCTTTACTGAGGCACAAACTCAGGCACTGGCTAGTGGGGTATCTGAGCACTATAATGAGCTTTATGGGCACATTTCAAAATTAACAAGCAAAGGCATCAACCACAAATTCTTGGTTGCGCTCACCAGACAGGTCAATAGTGTTGGGATGGAGAGGAAATATGTTGAGCAGATCCAGGTGAAATTCTTAATATTGTTGATCGCCATAATAATGTTGGGGTTGGTCTTAGAGGTGGCCCAATACCTGGACATGTGTGACATTCATAATCTTCCACAGCTCCAGCATCTGTCTGTTGCTAGTGCAAAATTTATCTAGCATGGCGCTGAAGTTGTTATTTAAGGTTTCCATTTGTGCTGCCATCTGGCTGTTGCTCATCCTAAATTCTGTCAGCATGGTGGTGAAGTTATTATTGAAGGTCTCTAATTGTGCAGTAATCTGCTCTGTGGTTCTTTGAGACACCTGCCTAAATTAACGGCTGTCATGGCGCCATGCTGACTTCAGGATTGGCACGCGCCTCCCCTGAAAAACTGGTCGACGTTGCTGACTGCGTCTTCTAATTCCCCGGGTTGGAGCGCCTGCAGATGCTGGAGGTCTGCGCCGAGCAACAGTACCAGATGTACTAGGCAAAACCTCAGCAGCAGAGCTAGCACTGGGGACTGTAGGGTCAGTCTCAGCCTGCTGGCCATGATGGGCTGGCAGCAGGCGTCCAGCTTCCCCCTCGCTGCAGAGGATTTGTTGCAGTAGGATGCAGTGGCAGATTAGGTTCCAGGGGGGTAATTGCAGAAGGCAGAATCCGGCTGGCATCCTCCATATGCTGGATAACATCCATTAGTGGGGGAGTCTGTTGGAACATGTGAAAAAATGTGTCAGCTATTTTGAGAAATATATTTTTTAACAATTAGTCATGTTCCTTCACATGCATCACCAGTTACAGCACAGGATACTTACCATATCCAGCCGGTCCTGTGTCCTAGGCTGCAGGGAAGTAGATGGCGTGGCCAAACTGATATCCCACAACGCAACGGTTAAAGTTGACCTTCCCCATGAATCAGAGTCTATCTTATATGTTTTACTCACCCTGTACCTACAGATTGCTCACCTTAACAAACAACCATCTACTGCATGTTATGAGGCTTTACACATCCAAGATGGTGGCTTAGCAAACAGGAATTGCCTTCTGACTGTGCTGCTGTGCATTCTTGGACTGCTGACCTTTCCCTGACCCCAGCTCTACTTTGTCTGAGCAAAGCACAGCCAAAACCCTACTCCCTGCACTTTGTCCTACTCTCATCTCCTCACTAAGTGTGATGCTTCTAAATCCAGATGGCTGCGGCTATATCCTCATGTCCTTAACAAAGTTGCAGGCCAGTGGGTGAAAGGATAAGTGATCACAAATTGCCAATATATTAACATCAGATGCTGTTTTTTTTTTTAAGTGTTTGTTATTTCCCATAAATCATGGCGAAGTAATAATAATGACTGGGTATGACGCTTACGCGTACGCTTGCGTCCGGCCGTGCACATCCCGGAAACCACTGGGGCACTATCTATCTGCTGCGGGCAAGAAAGAAGATGGCTCCCACGATCTTCACCTGCCAACAACAAGATACTCTGATGCTCGTAAGTGTTTTTGAAGGACGTTGAATTGACATCTAAATGCATGCATATGCATTAAGGAAGTGCAGGAAGAAACAGTGGTTTTTAAAATAGATTTAAACTTCGTGCCAAACAAAAGTTAGAGCCAACTAGCTTGCATCTAGAAGGATTGGTTAAGGCTAGAAATGTGATGGGGAATGTCATGTAGTAAACTGATCTAATTGTGAATGAGATTTGTATGCTGTTTGATCTAACAACTATTTTTATTGATGTGTTTTTTAGATCATGATGGAGCGCAGGTACGACTACCTGCCCAACGATTATGAGAAACCCTGGCCCTGGAGATCGTGGCCAGAATAGATGCGGAAACTGACACCACTTTCACGCAAATCATCCAGCACTGGTCGGACCTCAAGCGACGGAAGAGGCCCCGGGTGCGGCGATTTTTTGTGAGACATTTCCCAAGTAAGTACATTCCGATTGCATGCTAGATCTAACAAACACAGAAGGTAGGCCTCTATTTATAAATGCTATTCTTTTCTAGTGTCCAAATTTGAATATCGCGTGAGACCCACCCGGAGGCGAGCAGTCCGGCCAGTGCGGGATGAATCTGCACAAAGTGAAGGTGGTGCATCTCCAGGGCCAACCTCCTACCCCTTCTCTGTAGGTGGCTCAGACCAGCCACTCAACCTCTCTACAGAGGATGGGCCTCACCGCATGGGCAGGAAGTCGTACCAAACATCTGACCCCATACACTCCGGTATGTGACTCTTTTTATAGATGAATATGTAGCGGGGGAAGGATCGGGAACAGAGAGGGCAGCAGATCAAGCCCATGAGGAACATGGAGAAGGTGGGTGATGTCACACACACATTCTAAGTGTAATTTGGTTACTGTTCAATCTGACATTAGAAGTGAGCCTATTTTAATTGTCTCTACAGCCTCACATCCCGAGCAGTGGCAGGCCCCAGAGCGGAGGGTGGTCCTCGAAGCTCAGGTCGCCCACCAGCCAAGTAAGTTTCAAGTTTTAGATTTGGAGTATGTCGAACATGACATAATCAGCAAAAAAAGAATCCCTTGGCCAATGTAATTAGCAGAATGAAATATGCCCTCATCCCTTGGCCAATGTAATTAGCAGAATGACATATGCCCTCATCCCTTGATGAATTAAGTAACAGAATGACATATTGCCTAATGACTTTTATGAAACTTTAATAATAATTAGATCCACAGCTATGAAACATGTATTTGCACACCAATAATTTTTTTTTAATTTTTTTACAGACACAACACAGGTGTTAGGGCGAGCGCCGCGCGCCCATCTCGCAGCACTCCCCTCACCTCTGTTGCTGCTCTCGCTGCCCGGGCAAGCGCTGCGTGTCCATCTCACAGCGTGCCCCATTCTCCCTCCTTACCCGCTCCTGCCGGCGGGGGGCGCGGCTTCCGGCGCGGCGGCTGACCGCGCGCCAGCTGCTCCTAGTCGTCTCCCTTCTCCTCACTCTGACTCCTCGCATGGTCCGGTGCGCGCACGTCCCCGTACTCTAGGGGGCGCACGCGCCAGTTTCCTGAAGTTTAAAGGGCCGGTACACCACTGATTGGTGCCTAGTCATCCAATCCTGCATCCACTTCCCCTATTTAAGGGGCACTTCCTTTCCATCAGTGCCGGATCTTGGTCTTCCTATGTATGCAGAAAGTCAGTTGTTTTCAGGATTGCTCACCCATGTACCGACCTTTGCCTGTCCCCGACTCTGAACCTTCGCTGCCCGTCCCGATCTTGGCTACTTTCTTCGATCTCGAGGTTATGCTGCCAGCCCTGACCTCTGCTTGATCTTTGACATCGCATTTTGCCTACCTCCTTTGCACCACGCAGTACCTCCTCTGACTGTGTGGCTGACCCGCTGTTGGGGGGTAGCGACCTGGGGGTCACTCGCCGCTACAAGACCAACCTGCCTTGTGGAGGGCTCTGGTGAATACCGGTGGCCTCTTAGACTCCGCTCCCCTGACATGGTATTCGCTATCAGTATCACAGTCACAGCGGATACACACCTGTGCCGCCACACCCGGTCCGTGACAACAGGCCAGACTAGCGCAACTTTCCGCGACTGTGTTTCGGCTGGTGGGCGACATCCAGGAGCTGGCTGCTTCAATGGGGACCACTGATGAATAATTATCTGGAGCCTGCCATTGCTTTGTAAATAGTTTTATCAAAATTTTAAATGTTTTTATGTCAATCAAATATACATTAAGGGTTGCTTACAGGAAAATGTTATAAAGAAAAAAACGGAATAGCGCAAAGTGAAGAAATTGGAAACCGCGAAGGAATTGAGGTAAGCATTAAGTGCGCTGAGTGAAGAAAATGGAAACCGCAAAGGAATTAAGGTAAGCATTAAGTGCGCAAAGTGAAGAAAATGGAAACCCACAAGGAATTGAGGTAAGCATTTAGAGCGCAAAGTGAAGAAAATGGAAACCGAGAAGGAATTGAGGTAAGCATTAAGTGCGCAAAGTGAAGAAAATGGAAACCGCAAAGGAATTGAGGAAAGCATTAAGAGGGCAAAGTGAAGAAAATGGAAACCCACAAGGAATTGAGGTAAGCATTTAGAGCGCAAAGTGAAGAAAATGGAAACCAAGAAGGAATTGAGGTAAGCATTAAGTGCGCAAAGTGAAGAAAATGGAAACCGCAAAGGAATTGAGGAAAGCATTAAGAGGGCAAAGTGAAGAAAATGGAAACCGCAAAGGAATTGAGGTAAGCATTGTAGCAGAAGTGAGTGAGAGAATAGTTGAGATAGGGACCTGAATGAGTTAATTTATGTGTGCGCATGCGCGAGTTAGGACAGATTACGGTCTGGACGTATATTTATAGAAAGTGGAATGCAGAATCTAACGGGACACATAAATATTTTGTTAGAGGCTACGTTGGAAAAAGCCAAAACACTGGAGGCTTCGTTGTTTCATAAGTAACGTAAACGAAAAGCGAAAGCAGAAAAATTACATTCTCGTTGGCGTACGCAGCGACGAACAGTTAACAGAAGGCTCCCGATGCCGGCTTTAAATCATGCGTACACACATACGCCAACTGAAACAAAACGAAAAGTGAACAGAAAGAGTCAAAAACGAAAATGTTTTTATGCCTCTCCGAATCAACCTAATTGTGAGGTGAAAATTGACCATGACAGGAATTACAAAAAAGTTAATTATGTGCAGCAATCTGAGTTGCCCAGGGGAGCATATGAGCACTGTTACTTGTAAGGGTGTTGGTCTGGTTTACAATAAGGGATGATTAGAAGAAGAAAGAAAATTACATATGTTAATACATTTTAACTTATACTAACTAAAACATTCACCTGGGAGAGGTAGATTTACATTAATAAACCAATTGTCACATACATTGCTTGTGGAGGAAGTTTTGGTGAGAATCACCCTCTATCTTTCTCTATCTGCCATTTGTAACTCGGCTGTGGGGGTAGACAAACGTGTAAGTGCTGCTGCTTCTGCCACACAGTAAAGCCTCCCCTTTGTGTGTCCTCTCTCCTGGCAGTTCATAAGGGAAAGTTCCGATGTTCAACCCCCCCTTCACAATACAAACAGTGTCCCATGTTCTGTTCATAGACTCGACTGTGCAGAGTTCCATGTTCCCTGTCCCTGTGTTCTTGGCTCCTTCATATACTGTATGTCTGCAAAATGGAGCCTATCACAGCCCTATAAGAGGAGAAATGTTGATTGGCCAGTGTGACCAATGAGAAAACTTCTACAAAGCCAGCTCACATCTGTGTCCAAATCTGATCTGTCCCGACCAATCTGTTTCCAAATCTGATCTGTCCCCTGACCAATCTGTGTCCAAATCTGATCTGTCCCCGACCAATCTGTGTCCAAATCTGATCTGTCCCCCGACCAATCTGTTTCCAAATCTGATCTGTCCCCTGACCAATCTGTGTCCAAATCTGTTCTGCCCCCGACCAATCTGTGCCCAAATCTGATCTGTCCCCGACCGATCTGTGTCCAAATCTGATCTTCCCCCGACCTGTAATGTGAGATGCCCCTCTCAGCCTGTAATGAGAGATGCCCCTCTCAGCTTGTAATGAGGGATGCTCCTTCCAGCCTGTAATGAGGGATGCTCCTCTCTGCCTGTAAAGTGGGATGCTCCTCTCTGCCTGTAATGAGAAATGCTCCTCATTACCTGTAATGTGAGATGTTGCACACTGCCTCCAATGTGGGATGCTGCTCCTTGGCTGTAATGAGGGAACCTGCTCATTGGCTGTAATGGGGTGATTCTACGCACTGTCTTTAATGGGGTGATTCGGAGGGGGGATTTTAGCACACCATTTTGTTCATAATATTTTCTTTCTTATTTTTGTGCTCTAAACCCTGGTACACCATGGGACAAAATTAGGCTCCAACACGCACACGAGAACTCTTGCGGTCTTGCGTGAGATTCAGGGGACACATGCAAGATAATCTTGCACCGTGCCCTATTTTAAATGACCCTAAAATATTTAAATTTGGTGAATGTCTTTTACTAGACTCCTTTTTACAGCTATTTTTGTGTGTCAGGAGAGCACAGGCACAGGCACCCCTTCCTGACATACCGTATGGCATACAATTATGTCATGTTCCGATGGAGCTTCCTGCATTGTGTTCATTCCTGTGAGGCACTTAAAGGGTATATGACCTTCTTGAAAGTGGTTTTGCATATTTTGAAGGGTGCATTTTTAAACAGGGTCTAGTTCGCAAGGTTTTCTGACATATAGCCCCATAAAGTCATTCAAACTAACATAATCCCAGATCTTACTATGGCGGGATGGGGTTAAAGGGACTGTAAATAAATCCGAAAGGCAAAATGAAGGCAGCAGCAGCTGACCTGGTGCCAGTGGTCAGAGGTTTTAACAGCCAATCTGTCCCTTGGTGCTCACAGTGCGATTGAGCACGGCAAGTCACAGTGGTCCCGCAGCAGAGTAGGCTCATGACTCATATAGCTGCATCTGCTTAACCGCGTCACAGAAATGTATTAATAAGCCACAGAAGGTTGTCAAAATGATCTTTTAATTGGAATCTTTGATCCATAAAAATGTTTAAAGTTTACTTTTTATTGTCCATCCTATGTTCTGAAGTTTGCGTGTGCATTCAACAAGTATCCTTAGTAAGGTTTATTTTCAACAAAAGCATTCATTAAATACAATAGGATACAATAGACCATTGCCACTTGCAACTGTTATCAGTTCTCAAATAATTACCTGTTACCTGTATTACGAGTGCCATTCATTGTGAAAGAAATACTGAATCAAACAGTTAGTGCCCTCACACACTGAACTTGACTAAAGCAAAATTTAAAAAGTAACAATTACTTACTGCATGGAGGGCTATGAGTCAACATTTTACCCTATATCTCAAAGCATGTGAAGACTAGTCTGCAATTAAAGAAAGTCTGGTCTATGAAGATGAGAGCAAAAGGCCGTGTTTACATTTTTGAGAAGTTGCTAATGCAAGTTCTGTACAAATAATAGTTTTTAACCTTCCTGGCGTTATGATTATGTCTGGAATTTTGTACCAAAAGCATTACCATTTTTTTGTATGGAAATTTGGTGTTATGTATTGTAGGCCTGCAATTCTTAGTAATTACTTACTTAAACCTGACCATAGAAGACTCTAGTAGACCTCTCAGATGTGATAAAGTTCGAAACATAAAATCATGAATTATAATCTAATAAATAATATAATTTTATTCAATAATGTAATAAATAATGAAATTTGTCAAACAAAGAAAATTCAGTAAACATCCTGGGTGTGGTAAATTTTGAAACATGGGACTGCACATAGACTGACGTCACAATCAGGGCAATGGAACCTGGTTTCCTTTCTGATTTTTTTCCATTGCCATCTCGCTTTGAGCAGCAAACTACGCACATCCTTGTAGGTGCTGCCTTTTTTGCGGTTGGCGGGATGTAATCCATAAAGTGACGACCAGTCAGGCGTTCTGGGTTGACAACGTCAACAGCACGACGTCCAGATCTGTTCATGGCCACTGATGGCGTTTGGTAGTTCACAAAAATCTGCTCCGCCACCTTCCAGATAAAGTCAGAATGAACAAGAGGCTTGTTACTCTTTCCTCTGTGCAGTATATAGGCATTCCAGAGGCATTGTTCCAGGAGATGCCTGAAGATTTTTTTGTAATATTTTTTTTGTTGTTTCCGCAAAGCTGGATAAAATGTCATCGCCTGATCGGCTCTATCGACTCCTCCCATGGTGTTGTTGTAGTCAATCTCTTGTGTGGACCATAACAGTGAAGGTATTATGCACTGTACTCATTAGGCACACATCTTTTTTGTCACGCCAACGCATTGCCATCATCTTTCCTTTCTGCCAGGAAACCATTTCTCCTGTTTTCAGTTTTTTCTTGGCAAACATAGATGGCAGGTCACGTCGGTTGGGCCTAACGGTTCCATATCCATCAGTCTTGTGTTTTATCAGAAACTCGTACAGCTCAGGCGATGTGTAAAAGTTGTCCGTTGTCACACAATACCCCTGATTCAGCAATGGCTCAAGCAGTGTGAGGACTGATGACGTTGCCATCCCATAGCCGCTGTACCTGGGGTTGAATTGTGTTCCTTTACCGGTGTATATGACGGAATTCCATATATAGCCAGTGGCAGACTCGCAGAGCATATAGGATTTTATTCCAAACCGTGCTCTCTTGGATGCGATGTATTGAATCCAGCTGAGGCGTCCCTTGTAAGCCATCAGACTTTCATCAATGCTGATGTCTCTATCTGGCACATAGGACTGCTGGAAATTTTTTATGATCATTTGGTATACTTCCCAGATCTTCTTGAGTTTTGGCGCTGGATGTGTGGCTTCGTCAAATTCCTCATTGTTGGTGAAGTGCAAATTCTTCATTATGAGGGAAAATCGGCACTCGGACATGATGGTGCCAAAAAATGGGGTTGCCAGCAATTTATTGGTAGTCCAGTACCATTTCTGCAGGGGTTTCCCCACCACCCCAGTAAGAAGTATTAGCCCCAGGAACTTCCAGATGTCCTCTTTAGTCACCGGTTCCCATTTTCTGTTCCTGGAAAACTTGCTATGCAGAGTTGCGGATTGCTGCTCGTTGTAGCGATTTGTCTCTGTGACAATCTTTTCAATGATGTCATCTGTGAGAAATAATTTTAGGTACGCCAAAGGATCATTGTGCTCAACGTCTACCTTCATCCCAGGTGATCCAGTAAAAGGAAATCTTGGCGGCGGTACCTCATCCATACCACAATCAATTGGGCACCAAGTGTGCACATCACTGAGGTCGGGTGCAGAATTGTCGCTGTCGCCACTTCTCTGGTCAGTGTCAGTCAGATAACGAATCTTGCCACGAATCGCTATCGCTCATTTCTGCGAGGGGCTCTGTATCGCTGCCGCTGTCACTTATCTGATCCAAAACCGCTTTGGAGATGCTAAAGTGACGCTTTGATTTTTTTTTTTTTATGGGCAGAAAAAGGGCAGGCAGGGCAGTGTATGATGATCAAAGGGCAAATACAATGTCAAATCTGAGGTGATACAGTGTAATCTCACAGGATTTCACTGTATCACTTTGTGTGTGTGTTTTACTGTGTGTTTTACTTTTGAATCTGGCGCCCAGTTCCGCCCCCATGAGCCTCTGCGGCTCACAGTGACGGAACCAGGAAGTCAGACGCATCTGCCGGGGCTCTCACCGGCGATCACAGCGGGGACATCGCTGGATCGCAAGGAGAAGGTAAGGAGACTCCTGCTCCTCTGCCTAATCTACCCCGAGCGTGACTCGGGGTTACCGCTACTTGCAGTGAAAATTAACCCCGAGTCACGCTCGGGAACACCGCCGGGGAGGTTAACTTTATTTATAAGCAAAAACACTTCAGTACAGTTCTTCCCATTCTACTATATGGGATCTAAATCTACAGCTTATACAAGTGCTGGTGATAAATTAGACATAGGCTTGGGGGGCACATCAATGCTGACTGTGTTTGTATGTTAAATTGTGCACCGAGTGCCGCTAAGGTAAAAATATTAGCACTGAATGGCATTTCCTCCTGTATCAGATAACCAACAGGAAAAGCTACGTTTGAAAATAGAATCAGGACAATGTCATTGGCACAGAGACATTGGCACTTCATGTATAGCCACTAGAGACAGGCAGTTAACAGAGAATTAATGGATGGCCTTGGATTTACTGTAAGTTTATATTAAAAGCAAAATACTATGAGAAAACGCTAATCACGAGAGCCTGTGGGGCGGCAGCAACATGCTTTCTTCTGTTTCAATAATTTTTATTGAACACAAATCCAGCATAGTACCAAGCATCACAATATTTTTGTTTAAATTGTTCAAAATTTCAGACATTCTGAGCCGTGCACTGTAGCATATTTATAACATTTCAAATAAACATATGTGAGGTGATTAAGAAAAGAACTCCATCTGAGTGAGAGAGAGCACAAAGAAACATGTAAAATAGAAAGAAGGGGAGGGGAAGGGGAAAAGAAGGAGAAAAGCGGAAGGAAAAATAAAAAGGGGGAAGGGGAAAGGGAAAGATCAAGGGAAAATTCTAACCTCAATAGGTTGGCATCAAAATCCAAAGGCAGTAAATTCTGAACATACGGGTCCCACGTTTCTCTGAACAGATCCAGTGTGCCATTATGGATAGCGGACATCTTCTCCATCACCATGATATAGTTAACCTTACTCTTTAGCACATTGAAACTCAGGTTGGACGACCTCCGTGCCCTAGCCATCACTAACTTCACTCCTGTCAGAATGTGGTAAATAAGCTGTTTTTGTAGCTTAGTGCTGCGGGGGATTGGTGCATTTAGGAGGGCAATCCAAGGATCTCTAACTATAGACATTCCACATACCTTACTAAGGACCCTAAAGACTTTTGACCAAAATCTCCTGGCAATCCCACCACACATATCGGTACAACCCTGGAGGGAGGCACCCCCGGAAACAGTTCCCCTGAGTGATATAATGCTTTGTTCTCTGCGGGACCAAGTACCATCTCGTAATTAATTTTACATTAGCCTTGATTGAGGTCACAAAAGACGAAGTGCCAAAAGAAGCTCTCCACATCTGCAACCACCTCTTATGATCTAGCTCACCATCTAGGTGCCATCTCTGAACATAGAAGGGACACAAGTTTGCACCTCCTAGGGTCAAGTGGTTATAGACCTCCGAAATTGCTCCTCTGCCTTTGGGATCACTACAGCATTGCATCTAAAAAAAAGCTTAATTTACCGAGCTCAGGCCAATTGTCCACAATGGACCCCACTAAGTGCTGAACCTGTAAATATCGAAAAAGTTCATTGGACAATAGGTGAAATTTATCTTTGAGGGGAAGATAAGGGGAAGCCAAATTTCCTGAATATACAACAGAATGTCAAGTTAATGTTGTCAAGCCCTGTGGGACTAGGTAAGTCCACAACCCCCAATCTCCGCTGATAGCTTTACCTATAGACAAGCCCCTGTCTGTTGGGACGCTTTATATGCCTCACCAGTCACGGTTGCCCCCAGGACTTCGTAGCACAAAGGATGTGGACTTACAGGGGTGAACCTGAGGCAAGACTGGGCGATGTCGGGTAAGCCGGGGTCATACACGGGTAGGGTCGGTAACGGAATTCAATGCAGAACTAGACAAATCACACCCAGCAGCACGCTATCACGGACAAAGAACAATTGTGGGGAACCAAGCTTTACTGGAAGGGAACTGATTCGATTGGTTGGGGAAAAAGACTGTGATTGGTGTGCATATACTCTGGGCGGATTGCCCCATTCAACTAAAAAGGGCGTATTTGCCCAGCACAGCTCTGGGCTCATTGGCCCTTTAGGACAGCCATTTACTCAGCGTGCCCGTCGGAGGTTATAACAGGGATGTGCTCGCGCGCGCGCGAGCACGTTTGGGGAAGCCGGGGATGCAGTGGTGAAGAGGGGAGGCGGGCGTGCTCGGTGCCGCTGCTGCTCTCGAGTCTGCGCTCTGCGCCGCATGAGCCACCACTGCTCGCGTCGGTGCTCGGCACGGCTGCTGGACAGGACGAGCCCCGGCCAGCCTCCCGGAGCCAACATGGGAGCGATCGAAAGGTGAATCGATCGTGACAAATGCGTTCAGATGAGATGTTAGGCAGGGCAACCGCCGAGGGTATACAGCAGCCTGCTGGACCCTGGACCTCACTCCCCTAGATTCGGACCTGCCATTTAACCCACAGCTGGAGACTCTCTATGCCCCTACATGGAGTTTTTAGCCTCCTCCCCTGCTTGAGATGCAGCTTACAAACTACGAATGCTATTTTGGGCATAACGTCTGAATGGAAGGTCGTACAATCCTGGTCTTGGAGAACTATTGGGCTTGGGTAGGGTGGATCAGAACCTTGTCTCCTGGTTCTGGCGCTTTGGGGCTAGCAGGAATAGCGGCCCAGTTATTTAGGGTTCTGTGTCAGCACCAAGAAGTCTGGTGGTCTGTGTGTGCAAGGTGAAGCTCCCAGAGCTCCCTGAGCCTTTTCAGCCAGGGGTCCCTTGCAGTTCCATTCACTTCCATTATACTTGCTTATTTCATAAAGCAGTGCTAATTCTTTTTTTACCCGAAAATGGGCTTCCTGGACAGGCTTTTGTTACCAGGTATTGCTGGATGATAAGGTGACAACTTCTACAACCATGGGCTGTTAAAGGGGTAAACCTGTTATCAGGAAAATGTATATATATTTGCCCTAATTTTCCTGACACTAATCCCTTTCAGCAAATGTTGTGGTTTCTGGTTGTTTGAAACATTTTCTTTTACGAGATCTTCTCACAAGATTTTTAGGTGCTGCCAACAGTTGCATACATAAAGATGGACTGCTCATACCAACTGCAGATTAACCAGACCATGCCACTCTTTTCACTGTAACAGAAGTGGAATGCCAAGCACTGCCTTGGTGAACACACAGGCATCACATGTAAGTTTTCAGCAACTGGAACCCTTACCAACTGTTGTGGGGGATTTAAGGTAAGCATTCGATTTTTCCTTTCAACTTTGACAGCACTTTAAAGCAGAACAAAATGCAGAATTGAGATGCCCGGCTGTGTGAAACCTCCTAGAACACATGTGTGGGCTCTTGTCCAATCAGAGCCGTTTGCTTTGCATATATAATGCTCGGCAAACGGCTCTTTACATTCAGGGCTTCTGCAATCGGGAGCGCAGCGGCTGCATCCCCAGCGGCATGCACACTTCCTTCCCCAGCCTATCTGAATGGCTGGGGGGCAGGAGTGCAGGCACAGCCCGACGATGCTAGGGATGCGGCTGGATGTTTACATTGCTTTGGGCACCAGGACCCAGGTGAGTACCGTAGGGCCCCGAGGGCGCCAGTGGACGGCCATGGGGTCTTTTAGATTCCAGAGCCAGCCACTGTGGGATTTGTTCCGCTTTAAAGGTTGTGACCTGCCCAACATGCCAGTGAACATTCAGACAGTGGGCATTAGAGGCAGCTGAAAGAACATTACAGGGGCCAACACCATAGAATGACCCTCTAATAATGCTGTTTTTTGTTTAGCCAGTGCCATAGAATATATTTAGCCATTCGTAAGCTAAAGTGTGATGCAGTTATGAGATATATAGTTTACAGAACACATTATTTGCTGTGTTTGAGATAAAAGCCACATAGCAGTGAAACAGGTATAATAAATCGTCAGAGTTACACATTAAATTTACAATGAGCACAGAGATAATAGTTTGACCTTTATTGCTTGGATTGGTCTGCCTGAGGCATTATGAACGTCAGTTTATATTGATAAGTTAGTGAAGCATGCCATTTGTTAAGTTGATATCTATTACTGCCATTGAGGAGCACACATTACAGATATTAAATATAAAAGATATTCTGCAATTAAACTCCTAGATCTTTGTATTTCTTTTCTTTTTGCTCTAGGGAGAAACTCAGTCATTTTCACAATTCGCTGGAAAAGCACATACATTGTATTAGCTGGGCAGCAATTGCTTACAGGAAAATAAATAATATGTTGTAGAGACATAAAGCTGTAAATAGCAAATTCCCTGTCTCATAAAGGCAAACTGGAGGATGATAAGAAATTGGCTCTAAATTGATGGGTGATAATTGTGCTGTGCCCTCCCACAACCAATGCCTATGCCACCCAAAACTAATATTTGACTGTTAATCAATTGGAAGATACACTATCATCTTACTATATATGCTGCAGAAATTTAAAGTGCAAAAAAAGCCTTTGCCCTACATTGTCCCCCAAATAATTCCCTGTACATGTGATGGCACATTTTTACAGTTTTAGGTATATTATTTTTTCTGTGATGTGAGGATATATTTTTTAAGTTTGAAAATAACAGCACCCTATGGGCATTGCTAAATATTTCTCAATTTTTTTCTGCATAGCCCATAGGGTTCTGTTGTTTCCAAACTTAAAATAGAAATACCCTTACCTCATTGGGAAAATGATGCGTCTAACCTGTAAAAAAATGCCCAATCAAAAATGTCACAGGTCATTTTGGGGGGAAAAGGGTAGAAACCCATTTTTTGTCTAAAATCTAAAAAGCTCACCAAGATGCAGGTTGCAATCCACACCACAATGCACACTACTGGCTTCACCAAATATTTAGCATGACCTCCATAGAGTCTAAAAGATGTCCGGCAGAAACTGTTCCCTTGGGAGCATCCCAAATTGGGTTTCAAACTCCCCTGGTTTTAGTGTCCCCTTGACACTCTGCACCCACTGGCAAACCATCATGTCTGAGGGGCAGACTATATGTCTTGTACTATAACCTCTCCCCCCCAGTACTTAACGACAGGGCCCAAAAGGGTCCTTGCATCCACATAAACAAAAAAACAGACATGCTCACACAAAAAACTAGATATGACAAAAAAGGGGGATTGTGGATAAGTGCTTCAAGTAAGAAGTGCTCCATGTAAGACATGGCAGGTACTACATGACGCTGCTGAACAAACAGCGCCGACGTTTTACACTGAGCCGACGCTAGTAATACATTTGACATGATGCTAATTAGAGGTGCTCAAAAGATTGACTTTCATATATAGTTTTCACATACTGAGCCCCGCATTCACCTGATTCTACGCGGAACTACGTTGTGTTAGCGTTTCTTAAATATCCCCCATAATGTACAAACCTTGATACAGAAACCTGATAGTGGTCTTTCATATAAGCAAAACTGAAGCATACACATAACAGAAATCATTGTTTTTCTGGGGAAACAGGAGATCCTAGATGAAAATGCAATCCTCTTTTACTGACACATTGGCTTTCTAGGAGTGATCACATAGGAAATAAAAGTACACACACTTACATTGTAATACTGTTTGTTCCGAAACTGTAATATCCCACTAACACACATTTCTTTTTATATGCAAACAAGCAAGCATATTTTCAGGTTTGTCCTATTTTTTCACTTGCTTTTCTGTTAATTACAATCAACCTAATAATCTTTGATGTTAGCTTATTTTTTTCTTTGATCAGTTAGCTCTCCCCAGGCACCTAGGATCCCATTGATTTGCTGCCCCGCAGCTACAATTGAATTAAAAGACCTTCTTCCGCTTTTAGCCATTGATTTTTTTTTCTATTGAGTCTATCTGTGTTTTATTGCAATTTGTTGTGCTTTGCCCTTTCCATACCTTGCAGCAATAGATTATGTAAGATAACATTGTTATTAGGAATATACAGTATATATTGGGTGTTGGAAATGCTTTTGTAGAGATTTGTAGGATTTTATTCTCTTAAAGCACCAAGGCCTCAAAAAAAGCAGCAAACAGCAAATCATCTTCCTGAAATGATGATAATGTATCAAAAGGAAGATTTAAAATGCCATGAGGCAGCATATAAGGCCTACATAGCTAAAGCGGTCACAAACTATCCAGGCGCTTGTTTTCAGGGTTGTAATTCTGATGCCGACACACTTCACGTCTGGGGTCTTGACAATTTTCCTTTACATTCTTATTGTCAAAGGTGTTTGACTTCGCTCGCCAACTGTTTGCCAAAGCTGTTCAGAGAGACCTCTGGGTGGCCCTTTTGCGCGTGAAACTAAAGGAGCTCTCCAACCCCCAAAACAAGCTGATGTCACTTATCTTTACTGTAGATAAACAGATTATCACAAAAAGCCAGCATTACCATTTGGTGGCACGGTTTACAGGATGACTGGCCTTTAACAACAAAAAGCTTACATGTATTTTAAATAATACATATCAAAAATTGCTTTTTTGGGGGGAGTCCTGCATCAGATACTCACTTTGAGGTGAGTTTGCAGTAACTGAATATAGCCCGTTGCGGTTGTGTGTGTGTGTCTGGGGGGGGGGGGGGGGGGGGCATATCCGATTTCCTCCCCTCACCTTTCTCCTTCCCTTTTGTCCTAGCCCTGGTCCTCCCTCTATTTTCCTCCTTCTGCTTTTCACCTTTTGAATTTTCTTTTCTTTCATTCTTCCTCTTTTGGGTTGTACCGATACTTGGGCTCTGAGTGAGTATGCAAGAGCCCACGTATAGTACCATGTGGACCTGTAATGCCTAGGGTAGCTCGACTACTACTAACATCATAAATACAGAAGTATGTCAGAGCATAGCATAATGATAGTACATAGATCTTCCAGGCCTAGTTGGGGCTTCCAGCCCTTCTCATTAAAGGTTATTCTTTTTTGACCTGATAATATTTCAGGCCAAAACTGGCAGCAGTGTGACCTGCTGGCAGTTTAGCCCTATATATCATGTTTACCTACATTTAATTGCTTTAGTGGCTTGGACAATCCTTTTCCTCTTCATATTTGTGCTATGTTACTTCATGGTTAACATAGTGCTCCAAGATAAGCTACAACATTTAAAAAATAGAGCTTCCCATCCGCCGCCCTGCTGGAAACACAGGTTAAAGAGGAAGTCCAAGCTTTTTACGACAATACAACTCACCTGATTGCTGCAATCCCTCCCTCATACCCGTAGGGGGTTGAAGTGCTGCATGGCAGCCGTGAACTTCAGTAGCCGAGCAGGCCAGTTACACTACTGCATAGATTGGGTAACTGACATGTCACTCAAGATCCCAGCTTCAGCCTCCCTAATAAGATTTTTTCTTATTTATTAGTTATTGCTTAGCACTGGGGGTTAGCACAGGGATAGTGGTGGGTTAGGCGTTACAAAATGGACAAAACCTGTTTACCCACTGCAATTTGGGGGGCCATAACAAAGGTAGCCTATGGTCTCTTTTTTTTTTTTAGTAAGTCTGGGAGTATGTATGTATGGCTTATATGAGCTGAGAACTAGACTCGTATCTGGCTGTCTTATAGGGAATAATAGAAAGCCAGGACTTCGCTTAATCAGGGGTTGCAAGAAGCCACGGCAGCTGGTACATGGGTGTGTTAAAGTTAGAATACTAAGCTACTTTTGAGTATTTCATGATGGTATTTTGTAAAATTATAAGTAAGCAAAAGCTGCCTTCTAGTGTGTTTTTTTTATATCTTGTTGTCTTTTTCCTACAAGAGGTGATCGAGCAAAACACCTGTCAGACATATTCATCTCCTTTTATATAGATCTGTCAGCTTTCAAAATGAATCCCCCCGGACTCACTGAGCATTACTGCATGCAGTTCCAGAAATATTCATACCCTGGGCCTCTTACTTACAGAACAACAATAACAAGACTTATTTTAAAGCACAACTCTAACCAAAACTTTATTTTAGTTACTTTAAACAGAATATTGGCTTGGGTCATTTATTATTTATACCCTCCTCAGGGGAGCGTTTTCTTTGCTGACCTCCAATTAAGATTTGTTGGTATACCTCTTTAAAGAACTATGGATACCCATTGATCTTATCCTTGAGAAAATAATTTTGTGAAAGCATCGCCAAATCCGCACACGGTAAAGGGGGGGGGGGGGGGGTTGGCGGGCGTTACTTGCCAGCAGGTGCTGCAAGGAAACACCTGTAGATAATCCGAGATATTCTTCATTCAGTTGGTATTGCAGTTCTTTATTCTTTAGCTTTCTAAGAGCATTTTATAGTTTGGGATTTGATTAACCCTTCTGTTGTATAACGCACAAGTATATTGCATCTATTTAATGTGTATTTATTTGGGGTACCATATTTGCCGGCGTATAAGACGACCCCCCAACATTTCCACTCAAAATATAGAGTTTGTTATATACTCACCACCATATAAGACTACTCCCTCTTCCGCACACCAAATAAAACGTAAAAGAACATCAGATTTTATTTCAACATGTTAATTCCCTTCCCCAGAGTCCCTGGGTGGCTTCTTACAGTCATACTTTCTGGCTTCTTACAGTCATACTTTCATACAGTCATGGGGGCATCCCTCAATACAGTCATGGGGGCATCCCTCAATACAGGCATGGGGGCATCCCTCAATACAGGCATGGGGGCATCCCTCAATACAGGCATGGGGGCATCCCTCAGTACAGGCATGGGGGCATCCCTCAGTACAGGCATGGGGGCATCCCTCAGTACAGGCATGGGGGCATCCCTCAGTACAGGCATGGGGGCATCCTTCAGTACAGGCATAGGGGCATCCCTCAGTACAGGCATGGGGGCATCCCTCAGTACAGGCATGGGGGCATCCCTCAGTACAGGCATGGGGCATCCCTAAATATAGGCATGGGGCATCCCTCAATACAGGCATGGGGGCATCCCTGAGTACAGCCAGCGAGTGGCCCCACTCCCTCCTCCCCCCGCCCCGCCGCTCACACACCCACACACTTACTAATGGTCGGAGGGGCGGTCTGCCCGTCCATGCTGTTCCTGTCGCCGCCGCCACCACCGCTGCCGCTCTCATGCACACAAACACACACCGGCACTTCCTGGCTGTTGCGCGCTGGTCGCTGGTGGGCGTGCCCCAGATGGCCGGCGTCCATTGTTTTCATTGGACGCCGGCCATCTGGGGCACGCCCACCGACGACCAGCGTGCAACAGCCAGGAAGTAAAGTAAGCATGAATGTGTGTGTGTTAGTGTGTATGAGAGTGGCAGCGACAGGAACAGCAGGGACGGGCAGGCCAGGCAGCCGCAGCGACCGCCCCTCACCCTCTAGCATCTGTTGTTTTCAGGTTTGCGGCCTTCCCTGGTGCCGGCCTACCGGGATATTGCCCGGTACACCCTATGGCCAGTCCGCCCCTGGACCCAGGTGCACCCGGCGTATAAGACAACCCCCCCACTTGGAGGCATGTTTTACAGGGGAAAAAAGTCGTCTTATACGCCGGCAAATACGGTATATCATTTTCATGTGCAAGTGTAGTTAATTACAACTAACACTTGATAATTCATGCATTTATTAAGATGTATCATTAATTAGTAGCTTTTGATTAACTATAACGAAATAATTTTGTGCATCTGTGGCAGCATTAATTTTCCAATTATCCTTGGATCATTATTTTTTTTTTAGAATATTTTTTATGATGTTAATAATATATATTGAGATATTTTGTGTTTATGTTTCACTGTATGTATCTTTGTTTCACTAGTCTTGTTTGGTTTAAAGATGAGGTCCAGCCTCTTCAATATCCTTTTCTCACCCCAGAACCCTCCCTCACCTATGAGCTAAGCCTGACTGGAAAATAAAATAAAAAATGACTCACCAGATCAACATGATCATCTTTCGTTCTAAGCGGGGGGGGGGGGGGGGGGGGGGTTCATGGGACCTTAAAGACATTTTTCAGTAAAAAAAAAGCTATACCCACCTTGTGTACCATGCAGATTCTCGCTCTTCGTTCGGGGCTGCAGCTCTTACCTGTTGTATCCATGTCCCACTTTGCCCGCTGCCCACATGATCGCGTCTGCCCAAACGTCTGTCTCTTCCTGCTTCTCTGATGGTAAGACTCCCTCCTCTGAGAAGCATGAAGAGACACGCTATCGGGTGGGGCAGTATGGGACATGGATACATCAGGTAAGAGTTGAAGCTCTTGACCAGAAATGTTGATCTGTGTGGGACACGAGGTGAGGTTTTTGGATGATTTTAATTAACAGGTCAGTCACCCAGTTCTTAGAACAGTAAGGACTGGCCTGTCACTTATGTCACCTCTTGACTCACCAGACTCACCATAGGAGGAAGTTACCATCTATAGATAGTCCTGGACCAAATAAAAATTTTTCTTTTGCCCTCAAAGCACCTCTGAGCAGGACTGGTGTGCCTGCACAGCTCTGCCATCCAGAGCGGACATCTTCAATTTACCAAGGGCAGGGAGCTAGCCTCGGCTTGCCCCTTCATTGCATTGAAGGGGATAGGCTTGATAGGGGGTGTAGAGCTATTTTGATGGATGCTTCCATGTTGCCGGGGACAATGCTGACTGCGGGGATATCAGGCAAGGATCAGTTACCCTACCTGCCCGCCTGCCACTCCTCCATCTTCTGGCCTCCCGTGGCTGTGGCAGTCCAGTTTACTTTTTGTTTTAGCGTTCGCTATTACTGGCCCGGCCCTTCGAGGTATACCGACGCCATCTTTTCTGACTTGGTTGGCCTATGCGCGACGGACTCCTACCTACCTCGGTCTGTAAGTGCCCTCGCGGGCGGCTTGATCTGCTTCACTTTTGTTACGATGTACTTAAGGTCTTGTCTGCTTATGTCTTCTTGGCTTCTCCCGGCCCTGTTTTTAGTATATTACTTGTAGGCCTTGTAAAAATTATACTCCCACGTCCCTAGCGGGTTATTGGGGCATCCAGGGTTGCTATATAGCGTTATTCCCTATCGGCGTATAGCGCCGCTATAATCACCATATGGAGGCATCTCAGGATAATGTTACCGGGGTCCCTTTGGGACAAGACCGGCTGTGTGCAGCGTGTGGGCAGCCTCATGCTGACGCTGACAAGGCGCCGGTCTGTGTACCCTGTGCTGAGCAGGTGCTTGCATTGCAATCTGGCCTGCCAGTGGCTGCACCTCGTTTCACTTCACCTACTCCCCCAAGCTTAAATCTCACTCCTGCTGAGTTGCATACTAGTGGGGATTCTCAGCCTGATGTGTCTTCTAGACTGGCTACTGTTGAACAGATTATTGCAAAGTCTTTAGCGCGTAAGGCCCCTGCTAAGAAGCGGCACTTATGTTACTGTTTTCCCTATGGGAACTGAGGAGTTTTGGAATCTGTGTGGCTATACCCCGTCTGATGAAGGGGAGCTCTTTTCTGATTCAGGCTCATCTGATGAGAGACCAAGGGGTCATGACGATTCTGGCTCTGACCCCTGGGCCCCAGATGACACTGACAGATTATTGACCCAGATTTTTGAGGTTCTGTCTATCTCTCTCCCTGTTGAGGCTCCCAGGCAAAGAGGGGAGCTTTTCCATACAGCAAGATCACGTTTGGAATTTCCAGAGCAGGCACATTTCCATAACCTTGTGCTCAAGGAATGGGAGCGTCCCGGGGTTCCAAAGAGTTGCTTTCCTGCTGAGGTGGTTAAATATTGGTCATCCCCCCCCCCCCCGAGGAGGATGCCCCAATCCTAGGGCTGTCTAACACCTCTGTCATGCATTCCCTTGATTCTACTACCCTGCGGGATGCTGAAGACCGGCGTATTGATCAGCTGGCATCCCATGTCTTTGCATGTGCGGGGACGGTGCTGAGCCCGGTCTGTGCCTCTGCCATGATTTTCCTTGATGATGATTTTCCTTGTGAGGTGTTTAATGCACTCTCCAGTTGTGATGTTTTTGTAAATTTTCAGCATTGGATGACACCATCAGAATGTGTGCCAGAACTTCTGCCCTCGTGCTGGCTATACGCCGCTCGGTTTGGCTGCTCCAGTGGGCTGCTGACAACGCTGCCAAGAAGGCCCTCACTGGGTTTCCCTTTAATGGACTGCGTCTGTTTGGAGACCGCCTGGACCTTTTTGGTAAGGGAGGCAGGTTACCCCAACGCAGGCGACAACCTCGGCCCTTTCGGGGTCAGGGTTCCTTCTCCTCCCCTTACCGTGGTGCAAGACAGGGGGGGGGTTTCCTTTCCTGGGGCCCGGGGAGATTTCTGGGGTAGAGGCAGAGGACGTGGACGTCCTGGCTCCTCCTGGTGTCCCAAAGCTAAATCCTCTCGCAAGCCCCCTCAGGCATGATGGGGCGCCCTCACCCATCTGGGTGGGGGGACGGCTGCAGCACTTCGCTCACGTCTGGAGGCTTCATGTCTCAGACCGGTGGATTCAGGAGGTAGTGTCCTCCAGTTACAAGTTGGATTTTGCTGCCGATCCCCCTCCAAGATTTATCAGATCCCGGATTCCTCAGGACCCTGTGTCAGCTCAGGAGCTAGTGCAAGCAGTGCAAGGCCTCCTGGAGCTGGGGGTCTTCTGCCAGGTCCCTTTAAGAGAAAAAGGCAAGGGCTTTTCACAGTACCCAAAGGGGTTGGTTCTGTCTGGCCCATCCTGGACTTATAGATTCTCAACAAGTTTGTCAGGGGCAGGCGCTTTCGCATGGAGACTCTGCGATCTGCCGTCAGTTCCCTGCGCCAAGGGGATTTCATTACTTCTGTGGACATCAAAGATGCTTACCTTCATATTCCTGTGTTACCAGGTCATCACAAGTGCCCCAGGTTCGCTCTGATGGATCAACATTACCAATTTGTGGCCTTGCCCTTCGGCCTCACTTCAGCCCCCAGGATGTTCACCAAGGTACACAGATGTCAGGGCGTCCGCGTGCTTCCCTATCTGGACGGCATCCTCATCACTTCCCAGTCTCTACATCAGGCAGAGTTGGAGACTCGGCTAGTGGTGTCCACTCTGGAGTCATTTGGATGGGTGATCAACCACCTCAAGTCCTCACTGTCCCCTTCTCTGGCAACTCCATTCCTAGGAATGAATCTGGATACAGTTCAGGCAAGTATCTTCCTTCCTCAGCAGAAGGTGGACAGTCTGATTGCACAGGCCCAGTCCCTCCTAGCTTGTCCCCATCCCTCCATCAGGCAGGGGATGCAGCTTGTGGGCCTGATGGTGGCGTGCTTCGAAGCGGTCCCTTATGCTCAGTTCCACTTGAGGCCTCTGCAACTTCACCTATTGTCTGTTTGGGACAAGGACCCAGCGTCCCTGGACAGGGTCTGTGTGCTCTCCCCCCTGGTCAGGAGGTCCCTCTTGTGGTGGATGGACTCCCCCTGTTGGGGGGCAGATCCTTTCTTGCCCCTTCCTGGGAGACGGTCACCACGGATGCCAGTCTGTCAGGTTGGGGGGGGTTTCTGGAAGTCCCTGCGGTTCCAGGGGAGGTGGGGCCCTCAGGAGGCCCACACACCTATCAATGTCTTGGAGCTGCGAGCGATCAGGTTAGTTCTGGCTCGCTTGACTACTCATCTTCAGGGCCTGCCTGTTCAGGTGCGCTCGGACAACCAGACGGCAGTTGCCTACATCAATCATCAGGGAGGGGCCCGGAGCAAGGGGGCCCTCCAGGAAGCGTCTCTGATCCTGACTTGGGCGGTGGCCAGTGTCCCTTGCATTTCAGCTGTGTACATCCCGGGGGTGGAAAATCACCTGGCGGACTCTCTGAGCAGGGGGACCTCTCGCCAGGGAGAATGGTCCCTATGCAGCAGGGTGTTTCAATCTCTGTGTCACCGTTGGGGCCAACCAGATGTGGATCTGTTTGCGTCCCGCCACAATCATAAGCTTCCAGCTTTTCTCTCTCTGTCCCTCTGGCCCTGACCTCAGATGCGCTAGCAATGTCATGGAAGGACTTTCAGTTCCTGTATGTCTTCCCCCCCAATTCCCCTGCTGGGCAGGGTTCTGCGCAAGATTGCTCTGGAAGAGGTGCCAGCAATTCTGGTGGCCCCCAGGTGGCCAAGAAGAGTGTGGTTCGCAGACTTGGTACAGCTGGAAGTAGATCAGTATGCTCTGCCCTTGGTGCCAGATCTGACCACTCAGGGCTCGCTACGCCATCCCAATTTACAAACTCTGGCTTTGACGGCTTGGCTGCTGAAACCTCCATCTTGATGGAGAAGGGGCTGTCTTCCTCAGTTGTGGATACTTTGATTAAAGCTAGGAAGAAGTCTTCCTCTTCCATTTATTACAGGGTTTGGCGTGCCTACATTGACTGGTGGGAGTCTAAGTCTCTTCCCTGTCGTGTCTTCTCTATTCCCAGGATTCTGGAGAATGGCGCTGTCCATTCAGCCCCCCTACTATGAGAGGCACCAGGACAAGGTGGTGTTTCATTTCAAACCTGATTTTCTGCCTAAGGTAGTGTCTGCCTTTAATTTGAATCAGGATATTGTTCTTCCTTCTTTGTGCCCTAATCCTAGCAATGCTAAGGAGAGGGTTTTGCACTCTTTGGATGTGGTTAGGTGTCTGAAGTACTATCTGGTGGCTACTGCACCTTTCAGGAAAACTGATGCTCTTTTTGTGGTCCCTTCTGGTCCTAGGAATGGTTTGGCTCCTGCCAAGTCTACTATCAGCAAGTGGATTCGTCAGGCTGTGATTCAGGCCTCCTCTGCTAAGGGGAAGAATCCTCCCTTCCACCTTACTGCTCATTCCACTCGTGCTATCGGTGCCTCTTGGGCTTTTCAGCACCAGGCTTCTGTTGAACAAGTTTGCAAGGCCGCTACTTGGTCTTCTGTTCATACCTTTTCAAAGTTTTACAAGGTTGATGTTAGGGCCTCAGCTGATGCTGCTTTTGGCCGCAAGGTTCTGCAGGCGGCAGTGGTTTAAACTGCCTGCTGCTGATTTTTCTTGGGGATCCCACCCTACTTTATGGACACTGCTATTGGATGTCCCAACTGTAAGTATTAGATTTGGAGCAGGGCGTACTGTATACTAAGAAAAATACAATTCTGTGATTACTCACCTGTAGAATTGGTATTATGAGTATACAGTACTTCCTGCTCCAACCCACCCTTGGTTTGCATTTTCTTGGATCCCCTGTATGGTGATTGTTATCATTGTTATAGTTGATAGTTTGGATTGTTTAATTCTCCTGGCTTCTCCTTAACTGCTTTTCAATGCTGGGGATTTGTGGGAGGTCCCTGGGTATTTGAGGGGCCGGGAGGAGCCTATTTTCGATGTCTCTGCAGTCCAGCGCCATCTGGCGGAGTATATCCCAACTGTAAGTATTAGATTTGGAGCAGGACGTAATTGTATTTTTTTTGCCTATGGGAATGGGAGGGGGAATGCCACACAGCCTATGGGCAATGGGAGGAGGGATGCCACACTGCCTATGGGAAATGAGAGGGGAGATGCCACACTAATGGTAAATGGCAGGGGGGGGGGAAATGCGTGTTATGGGCAGCTGCTCTTATAGGATAAAATGTGGTAGTTTTTGCCACACAGGATGGGAAAAAATTGGTTCTATGTCATGAGAAGATAATTCAGTATCTGCATCTGTCGTAAGCAAGATAATTCCCTGGCTAATGTCATGAGTCGTGAGGACAATTGGTGGTCAGCTGTAGGACCACTGTGGTATGCTGTGCTCACTCATGCTGAGAGCACCAAAGGAGTTCTAGAGGAATGAAATTGAAAGGGGGGCAAAATTTGGAGCCCTTCTACGACTTTTAGGGGAGAAACACTAGGGACAGGCATCAGGGGAGCTGCTTGCTGCCTTGTTATTGCCATTGGGTTGACAGTTCCAAAAACCCAACTATATAAAACTATGTAATATCAACAAATCTACAGGTGTTTTACCAGTTAGAACTGGAACTGGAAATAGCCAGAACCGGTAGTGACGTTCCTGATTGGTAAGAGGCCCGCTAGCCGGGACCCTTGTTTGGATTCCCGCCCTTAAAGAGGACCAACACCCAGGGGTGATCGGCCTGGAAATCTATAAGATTCCCGGGCCGATCACCTCCCACCCCGCGGGACATCCGAGATTGGGATGTCCCGCGGGGTGAAACCCCCCAGAAACCCCAAAAACCTCTTATCTGATCCGCCGCCGCTTCCGCCGCCGCCGCCTCCCGCGCGCCCCTCCAGATGTGCGCGCGCCCCTCCAGATGTGCGCGCGCCCGCGCCGGCCCTCTGTGAATGGCCGGCGGGGGCGCGCACGCGCCGAGAGTGACGCGCGGGAGGCGGCGGCGGCGGAAGCGGCTTGGACGTTCCTGATCCCCGCCTGGACGTTGGCGGGGATTGGCTGCGGCGTTCACGTGGGAGCGTTGAGAGGTGAGTTTATTGGGGTTTCTGGGGGGTTTCTGCCGTCAACCTTCTATGTTTCTATGTTTCACACAGCGGGGCACCCCCGATCGGGGTGCCCCGCCGAAGTGGACCAAAACCCAGGATAGTCAAAATCCTGGGTGTTGGTCCACTTTAAGGAAGCACTACAAATCCAAAATGTTGCACAAAATATAACTTTAATAATAGCATGTAATATATATATATATATATATATATGTATGTATGTATGTATGTATGTATATATGTATGTATGTATATATGTATGTATGTATGTATATATATATATATATATATGTATGTATATATATATGTATGTATATATATATGTATGTATGTATATATGTATGTATGTATGTATGTATATATATATATGTGTATATATATATATATATATATATATGTGTATATGTATGTATATATACTGTATATATGTATATATATATTATATAATATAATGACAGCTTATAGCACATAAATAGCATAGAACTTAGACATAAATACCTTTCATTACAACTTCAATCCACACTGCTTAATGGTACATCCCATTTATTCAAACTGTAGCCTATATCCTTCAGATACAACAGTTACATGCATCCTATATCCTTCAGATACAACAACTAAAACATAATCTATGGCTAGTCCATGGAATCATGGGTCCTGGTCGCTGAGGAGCTCCATGGCCGGTATGTTTAATCGGCACAGCGATATCAGGATAAGCTTGGGAGGTCAGTGGGTTAGCAGCCCCACAGATCACTGTCCATGACAGGCATCCCTCATCAATGGCTCTCGATTCTCCTGATATCACGGTGGCATGCCCATCATAATTATGATGGTTGTCACCCCCAAGAGCTGGCCAAACTCCAAGGGGTGTAAGCAACCTGTTTTCTTGATAAGAATCTTCCATAACAATCTCACCCAAGAATTGGCTAAATTCCCAGGTAAAATAAGCAAGGAAAGCATAGGTCATAAATCCATATGCTATACTGATAAGCATTTTGTACATTTTGATAAACATGTTTTTGACTTACCTATTATTATCACAACAGATTAGAAAAGAATAGGATTCAAGTTTCCAGCCTTGGAGGGTCTGTAGTTTAGCTAGTAGGAAAAGCTGAGTGTATCATGTGTTCCACATAATCTACTCCATAGTGTCTGCTCATGACACCATTAAAGGAAGATATTGTGCAGGTCTAAGGGGAGCTGCTGGTGGTACTATTTGAGAAAGCAAAGATGATGTGTGAGAGCCCTGCCATGCTTACACAGTTTAAGTCTGTTCTGACAACCAATTTGGTCTCCCCTGACCCCATTCTTGGAGGGTTGAAGCATATTATTTATATTCTAAGTATACATCACGTCCTGTTCCAGAATATTCCTTACACATGGGTAATACATCCACAAGATGGCGCTGGACTGCAGAAAACGTCTTGTGGCTCCTCCTGGCCCTATATAAGTCAGGGACCTCCCACAAATTCCCCAGTTTTCATCTGCAGTCTGGGCTGCGAAGATAGAAGATGGCTCTCTATATACGCAGGCGAGCGGGGCTTACCAGCCTGCGGCCCTGCAGGACTATTCCCACCCGTTCAGGACCCACTGCCTTCCAGTCTTGGCTGACTGGTTTGGGTGAAGGTAGGACAGCATCGGGCTCAGGTGCTTGAGGAGCGCTGCTCCGACCGCAGTCCCTGCTTTGACATGGATAGGCGCTATAGGCCTGTGGTGAGCCTTGTGGGATGCCCCCCCCACTTCCGGGGTTCCTCCTTAATCCCTATCCCTCTTAGGTGTCTGCCCCCTCCTCTCCTCTTTATTTTCACTTCACATCCCTGCAGATGACATTTTCCGCATCACTTCTCTGCGGGGCCGCCCCTCGAGGTATATGCGGACGCCATTTTTACCTTCCCTGTGCTCTGTGTCTGCTGTTTCCTATCGCGGTCCGTGAGTGCCCCTGCGGGGTGGTTTTTTTTATATATCTTTTATTTATATATTTTATTGTATATATTCTTATGGGAATGTATTCTTATGTCTTTCAGGCGGGTAGACCTCATTGTGGTTTCTCCCGGTCCTTTCCCCTTTTTGTTAAGGCTATTGCTATTATATCTCCCACTTCCCTAGTGGGCTCTTGGGGCATCTCGGGGCGCTATCATTAGCATTAACCCTATATTGGCCTGTTGTGTCACTCTAATCACCATATGGAGGCTTCTGGGGATAATGTGCTTGGGGTTCCTTCGGGACAAGCCTGGCTATGTGTTGTGTGTGAGGTATCCCCCATAAGTGATGATGTCAGGGTATGTGTACCCTGTGCCCAGCAAGTGCGGTCTGGGTTGCCTGTTACTCGGCCTGGTGCTGCGCCCCTTCTGGCTTCGCCTACCCCCCCACGCTTACATTTTACCCCCACCGAGGGGCATACTAGCGGGGAGTCTCAACCTATTTTAGCTGGGTGGCCAGCAGTGAAAAACATCTTGCTGGGTCTGCCCCGCGTAAGGCTTCTGCTAAGAAGCGGCATTTATCACCCGCTGTTTCCCTCTTCCCCGTAGAAGATGAGGGCCCCTTCTCACTCTCAGGCCCCTACCCCCTTGAGGAGGGGGAATTATTTTCTGATTCTGAATCCTCTGAGGACCAACCTAAGATTTACGGTGGTACTGGGGCTCCCTTTGGGGAAGACCCGTGGTCCCCTGATGACACTCACAGGTTGCTGAGTCATATTTTTGAAGTGCTTTGTATTTCTCCCCCGGCAGTGGCTTCGCAGCAGCAGGGTGAGTTTTTCATACGGTTAAGCCACGCTGGGAGTTCCCAGAGCCGTCTCACTTTAATAATCTAGTGCTCAAGGAATGGGAACGGCCTAGCAAGCTGCCAGGGGTGCCTAAGTGTTGGGACAAGAGGTATCCCTTTCCTGCTGATGTTGTTAAGCGTTGGTCATGTCCTCCCGAGGTGGATGCGCCCGTTCTCGGGTTGTCCAATACATCTGTCATGCACTCTCCTGATACTACTACCCTGTGGGATGGGGAGGGCCGGCGCTTGGACCAACTGGCCTGTCACGCCTTTGCCTGTGTGGGGACGGCGCTGTGCCCGGTTTGTGCCTCTGCTATCACGGCTATCGCCATTAAAGGAGTGATTAAGTGTCTCTTGGACGGGGTATCTGAGGATGCGGGTAGAGAAGAGTATAGAGCTCTCCTGCTTTGTGAGGAATTTATTGCATATATTCTTTCTGCTATGGATGATGCCATTAGAATGTGTGGTAGGATTTCTGCCCTGTTGGTGACTAAACGCCGTTCTGTCTGGCTACGTCAGTGGGTAGCTGATAATGCTGCTAAGAAGGCTTTCACTGGTTTCCCTTTTAAGGGCCTGCGCCTTTTTGGTGAACGCTTGGGTTTGTTTGCCAGGGGTGGTAGGTTACCTCAACGTAGGAGGCCGTCACGGTCCTTTCGGGGATGGGCGCCTTTCTCCCATCCTTTCGTGGTTCCAGAACGGGCCGAGGAGTCTCCTTTTCTGGGGCCTGCGGAGATCACTGGGGAAGGGGCAGAGGACGTGGCCGTCCTGGCCTCTCCTGGGGTCCCGAGCCAAAATCCTCACCCAAGCCCTCTCAGGCATGAAGGGGCGCCCTCACCCATCTGGGTGGGGGGACGGCTCCGGCTCTTTGCTCACGTCTGGAGGCTTCACATCTCAGACCGGTGGATTCAGGAGGTAGTGTCCTCCGGTTACAAGATAGAGTTTGCAGCCTGGCCCCCCCCCCCCCCCCCCCAAGATTCATCAAATCCCGGATGGCTCAAAACCCCCTGTCAGCTCAGGGCCTGTGCCTTGCTGTCCAAAACCTTCTGGAGTTGGGGGTCATCTGCCAGGTGGGAAAGCTACATCAATCATCAGAGAGGGACCCGGAGCAAGAGGGCCCTCAAGGAAGTGTCCCTCATACTGTCTTGGGCGGAGGAGAATGTTCACTGCATCTCAGCTGTGTACATCCCAGGGGTGGAGAATCTGGAGGCAGACTCCCTCAGCAGGGGGACTTCTCGTCTGGGAGAATGGGCTCTCAGCAGCAGTAGCTCCCTGTGCCACTGCTGGGGTCAGCCAGATGTGGATCTGTTCGCGTCCCGTCACAATCACAAGCTTCCAGTCTTTGTCTCTCTGTCCCAGGACCCTCTGGCATTGGCCATGGATGCACTAGGAATGTCTTGGAAGAGCTTTCAGCTTCTCTATGTGTTCCCTCCTTTTCCTCTGCTGGGCAAGGTGTTGCGCAAGATTGCCCAGGAAAAGGGGCCAACCATTCTGGTGGCCTCCTGTTGGCCAAGAAGGGTGTGGTTTGCAGACGTCGTGCAGTTGGCAGCTACACCACCCCAATTTACAAACGCTGGCTTTAACGGCCTGGCTGCTGAAACCTCCATCTTGATGGAAAAGGGGCTGCCTGCCTCTGTTGTTAATTCCATGATTCGGGCTAGGAAGAAGTCCTCGTCATCCATTTACTATAGGGTATGGCATGCTTACATTGACTGGTGTGAGCCTAAGTCGCTTCCCTGTTGGGTGTTTTCTATCCTTAGGATTCTGGAATTCCTGCAACATGGTTTGGATTTGGGTCTTCAACTCAGTAATGTCATGTTTCTGCTTTGGCTATTTTCTTCCAAAGATCCTTTGCTCACCGTCGTCTGGTCAAGACCTTTTTCCATACTTAGAATAATACAATTCTGTGATTACTCACCTGTAGAATTGGTATTATATGTATACAGCACGTCCTGTTCCATCCCGCCCTTGTTATCATTATTTTTAGTTATCTCTGTATGGTAAATATTGTTATTGTTATTATTGTTCTCCCGGCTTCTTGTTAACTGCTTGTCAATACTGGGGAATTTGTGGGAGGTCCCTGACTTATATAGGGCCAGGAGGAGCCACAAGACGTTTTCTGCAGTCCAGCGTCATCTTGCGGATGTATAACCCATGTGTAAGGAATATTCTGGAACAAGACGTGCTGTATACATATAATACCAATTCTACAGGTAATCACAGAATTGTATTTTTACCTCCCCAAGGTCATATTTAAGGGTTTTTTTGTGACAAGAGGAACTGTCTAAGCAGACTGCTAGTAACTACTGTTCTTGTTATATTGGGTGGCTTTTGAGTGTATTTCGGCATCCTACCTTGGTGCTTTCACAAAGACTGCCTCCTCTGTAATAACGAAGGGCCCCCTTGTGTAACTAGCAGAAAATACATTCAGATGGTCTTTACTAAATTGATGGAGTTTGGTTCAATTTGGGACACTTTAGAAATACTCTGCTGCTGTGTCTAAGACTAAAAAACTAAAAAAGTTACCTTCATTTTTGTATGTATTTATTGAAATTGTTAAAGCTCTAAGAAATACAATGCATTATTTGGTTATTTCAGGCCTGATTTATGAACCCGTATGCCAGCATCCGCCAGTTTCCTCCTGCTAACGATTCTCAAGTCTTTATTCTGAAATCATTAATATGTAGGCAGAGCTAAAAAAAATCTTATTTGCAAGAGTATCCTAAAATTGATTCACTTGTAAACTGAAAAAATGTTAAAACCCCCTTGCTGTGCTATCCTGTGCCATGCACAATGTTTAAGCGAATGTTATACTGTAGTTTATTGATGGCAGAAATTGTCATAAGTGTACTTGCACAAGCATGTTAACATTTTCCTCCAGCTTCCACTGGGGCAGAACTGAGCATAGCGCCCCTGCCCTCTGAACGCAAATAATCTTGCACTCCCAGCAGGTTCTAATTCAAGAAGGCCAGTATTACATTTACATTTTTGGTCTGCTTGAATGTGTCCTAGGGGGCATCCTCCACAGCCCAAAGTGCATAACGGCCTTAATTCAGGATCCCATGGTGCTGAAAGGCAGCCCTAAGCAGAAGGATATTGCTGTTTAGGGGCATCCATCTCCACCCACTATGTGATGTTCTGCCAAGTGCACAGAGCAGGGATGCCAGTGCAAGGCAAGGCCAAGCCATTCCGCTCTGTGTTTCATTTGAACAGCATAAGCCCTCCTCTCTCGTGCAGCCGCAAACTTGGCACACCCCAAAGCAGGTCCTACCATTGAAAATAATATAACTTACAACAGTCGAAAGTTGTGGCAGACGTAAATCATCATCTTAATTTATTGTTCCACACTATGGGGTTTATTCATCAATGGATAGCGGCAGGTAGTGCGTCGTTTCGGCAGGCAGCATCTGGTGAACGCTGGGCACTGTACGCAATACCACATTTATGAAGGCGATTCTAGTGAGCGACTCTAACAGCAACATGTAGCATACGATTCATCATTACAGACGGCTCAGCGTATAGTGCCAGCGCTCTAGCTTCCAGGGCGCCAGGTATTACATGTTGCTACCTGTCCCTTTCCCATACATTTCAATGGACATTCCTTCTGTTAAACAGGGTTTTTTTTTTTTTTTCTCAAATAATTGTGTTACCTCTCCTGGCCTAGAAAGGTGAAACTTTTTTGATTTTTTATATTTTCATGCAGAATTGTCATTACAGGTCTGGTGCTAAAGTATTAATGTTGCAATGTTACAACAATGTAATTCCATGTGTTTTCACTTTGTTACTGGTGGATATTTGTTCAAAAACAGACTTTAATCACACAGCGTCTGCCACTCTATGCTATAGCGACCAGATCCAAAGCACGGGCGCTCTGTGTGTCTGTTTTTTTTGTTGAATATGGTGTGAGCCACTGAGAGTCGGCCGCAATGAGCTGGCGCTACCTTTCGCTCCCTGCAACGCTGTACTAGTGTTAGAACATCCGACATACACCTCATTCATCAATTCCGGCCAGGTTAATACAGCCAATGAGAGGTTCTGTTACAGCACCGATAGCCGATCACAGCGTCTACTAGCGGTCGCTCTTAGCCTCTCTGTACAGACGTGCATCTGACGATTCTTGGCGCTAGTAATAAATCAGCCTGTATGTTGTTAATAGTTGCTGTGATTTTAGGAACTAGGGATTCAGAAAGCAAATATACAAAAGCATGAAATTTTCAATTGATTGTTGTCAGTCAAGTCAGAACAAGTTTCCAGAATAATCAAGGAACCAAGCAATGCTACAGTGGCCTTGCTCAGCATATAATTGGCAACTGGAGATTTGGAGGTTGTGCTGCCTTGTTTTACAATCCTTCAAATGAGATGTTATTTTGTCACATGGAAGTGCAAAATGGCAGGAAGCGTTTATTAGCTTCAGGGGCACAGTGTCTGCAATGATTTTTGCTTTGTCCTGATACACACTGCTTCCTCATTATTAAGCTCTACACTGCAGGATCCCATAGCATGGAGCTGATTCCTTAATGTGTTCTTCTAATAATGAGGTCGGAGATCACAACCATCCTTTCATTACAGTCATTTCTAGCTTTTGCTTCTGCAATATCCCTGCTGTCTCATCATATTGCTTGCATGGCTGCAAGATTAAAGTGGATGGGTGCTGGAAAAAGAAAAGATTGCTCTCTGAATTCACTAATGGGAGCTTTGATCTTGTTGAGAAGCATCAGTGCTACTTTACCAAACTATGTTGTTCTCGTGGGCAGTGTATTGCTATTCCCAACCTATTGTTTTTAATTCTGTAACTCGGTTCTCGCTTAGTATATTTACGTTTAAATCACGAAAAACATAGAAAATTCAGTTGTTCTAAAGTTTGCCTCTGGGTACAAATAAGATTATCCCTCATACTTACTTGACTCTACCTTCCACATGTGCAGTCCTTTGCGAAAATGCTTATCTCAGCTGTGGTCAATGTGGGTGTGTGCCTCTCTCGCCTACCATAGAAGAAACCTACTCCTTCGTGCAGGATGTGTCTGCTCAACCCTCTCCTCAAGGACCACCTACAGGCCAGGTTTTGTGGATCTCCACACAGTTGCACAGGTAAAGTTATTAATGCTGAAACAGAGATATAGAATTGCCTGTGTGGAGATCCATAATACATGACCTGTCGGCGGCCCTTAAACAGAGGGTTGATCACCACTGATGTAGATAATGTAGGACAAAGCCTAAAGCTACAGTTAGGGGCTCATCCATGTGTGCATTATGCCTTCTGTCTCTGGAAGGACATTTTAGTTGCTTTTCATGTTCCTGTTGTACAGGAATTCTTAAAAATACAGTTGTTGTTATATAGGTAGGTAAGTACCGGTAAGTAATTATAAATAGATGGTGAAAGGAAACAAACCTGCTCAAATTTCAGTTGTGTACAGGCAGACTTTAATCTTCAAAGCAGAAGCAGAATATCCCAGAGACATGGATTTTTCTGTTATAATTTTACTCTGGAGGAAAGTAGGCAATCAAGAAAGACAAGATGAATGATCTAGGATGTGGCATAAGGATTAATATATTTGGGTGACACGGGGAGGCCGATTCATTAATAGCGCCAGATGAGCGACAGTAGCGTTATTTTCACAGCGTCTGCTAGTATTCGCTGTGCTTGGCCGTTGTTCGGCTGTTGAGAGCGACTCAGTCGGTGTGCGGGAATGTTGAATACGGGGTTAGGAGTCGCTGTTTGACAGGTTCTGCGCTGTATGGGAGCGCATGACAGCGAATGGCCATAGCGAACGGCTCCCAGCATATTCATTAACAAATCACGCTCAAAAAATTCTCGCGCTGTGAAATGCTTGTTTAAACCCCATAGCGCTGGCGGCAATGGGTTAAAAGTAGTTTTTTAACCCCCAACCATATTTTTCGAAAAAAAAAACATGTTTTTCAAAACATTTTGTAATATGAATACATTAATATCAGACCTGTAATATCAATTCTGCACAAATTTTTTTTTTTTTTTACCTTAAAAAAATATCTAACATTGCAGAAGTGGTCACAGAATTTTTGACATAAAAAAAAAAGTAATAGCAATTAATTAAGAATATTTAAAGATTGCTCCATTGAAATGCATTGGAGAGCGCCAGGTAGCGAGAGGTCATACCTGTCGCTGTTCAAGGTCGCTCGCTGGCGCTGTGGGGTGAGGCTGGAATAATGATGAATGATTCGCTATCTGGCACTCTGTCAGTCGCTAAGCAGGATCGGCTTGATAAATGTGTGATTGTGGTGGGGAGCCGGCGTTCTCGTGGCGGTGAGCGTCATTACCGCTCGCTCACCATTCGCTACCTGGCGCTATCCCTTGTTAAATAAGGGCCTTAGTAAAGCCCGAGGGGCCTTGTAGAGAACCAGACCCTTTCACCTCACGCTCTTTGAATTTTGACCCCTGAGAACAATGCCAATTAGAACATTTCTTGTGCTTTGAGATTTTAAGTCAAGTTATCTTTGATGGCTTCTTGAACAGCTGGTGTGTTTGATATGATTTGATATTGAGATGGAAAAGAACATTTCCTTAAAAGGGGGTTATTTTGGTTTGGAGTAGGGTAAGCTTATCCAAACTCACAGGAACTTAGCCGCTGATGTCACAGAAAAGGGAGCACTTACCTTTATTCATTGTGACATAGCGAGCATTTTGGGCATCTCCTCAGTGCATTTACACCAACACTCTGCTCTATACACTATGTGAAGGCGGGTGTGTGAGCATTGATGGACCCGTGCCATATACTACAGGAGATAAACGGTGTAAATTGCTTTTATATTTGGCCCAGGGATTAGACAGAAAACACCAAATTTCATATCCCCTGTTGCTTGTGAATGCTAGGGTATGCTGAATATAATGCAAGTTTGCTAAAAAGATTCACACACTTTCATTTTAAATTAACTGAAATCTTCAGTTACTCACAAGTTTGTCAGGCATATGATGATGGTTTACTACCTCTTTAATACTGTTACAGGGACTGGAGAAGAGGAAGGACCTCAGACAGTAACACAAAATGTACCATATTGGAAAATCTGTTAGAGAGATATCCAGATTGTATCATGAATCTTGGAGCCATTCAGAATTACAATCCATGGCTATGTGGACTTTTGGATTTCAAGGAGTCTGTAATGTCATAGCTCCACTGAATTAAAGATGACCAAAAAAAAAACATGGTTCCTTGCCCCAGGGCCAGACTATTCCCTGTCCCCATGGTATCAAAATTTGGAATTGTGTTAGGAAACCCAGCACGCACCACAAACAAGCAGTTATAGAGGCATGTAAAGGCTTTTCTGGTCATTCAACCACACTATAAGCTTTTGAATCCAATTAGATATGCAGATTCCATGACCTGTATCATGGGTCCTCTTTCACTTGAGCCAACAGATCTTAAACCAAATCGCTCTTCCTGCTGAATTTATTCTCCCATATAAAGAAGTCAGAATAAAAGCATAGAAAAGACCATATTGTAATCCAATATAAAATAAATGGCTAGTTTAATAAAATATGCACTTACACAGCATAAACTTGAATTAAAGCTTATAAAATATTTTTAAAATCCGGATCACTTTCACCCGCCAAGTAGAGGGAGACATAGACAAACCCAATTTAAATGTAGGACATGACTCTTACGCCATTGCATTTCGTATTGAAACTTTATTCAGACTACTGGACAACATCAAAAACCTTTTCTAAATAGAAAAATAACAGAAAGTATTACCTTCAAGAGAGGCTTAGTAGCGTGTTTAGTGCCCCCGCCCAGAAGTCTGATCCTGTGTGAATGCCATAGAAACATAGAAGGTTGACGGCAGAAGGAGACCATATGGTCCATCTAGTCTGCGCTTATGTGTATACTGTATGTACTCTTTATCTTAGGATAGATGGGTGCTTATCCCAGGCATGTTTAAATTCAGTGACTGTTGATGTTTCAACTACCTCTGCTGGAAGTTTGTTCCAAGCATCTACTACTCTTTCTGTAAAATAATATTTTCTAACATTGCTCCTGATCTTCCCCCCGACTAGCTTCAGGTTGTGCCCCTTGTTCTATCATTAAGCTTCTTCTTAAAAACACTTCCCTCCTGAACCTTATTCAATCCTTTCACATATTTAAAGGTCTCCATCATGTCCCCCCTCTCCCTTCTTTTCTCCAGACTGTACAAATTAAGTTCTTTAAGTCTCTCCTGATAAATTTTAAGTTTAAGTCCTTCCACCATTTTCGTTGCCCGCCTTTGGACCCGTTCTATTTGAATAATGTCTTTTTGCAGGTAAGGTCTCCAGAACTGCACACAGTATTCTAGCTGTGGCCTTACCAGGGCTCTATACAGCGGCATCACAACCTCCCTCTTCCTGCTGGTGATGCCTCGAGCTATGCAGCCGAGCATCCTGCTTGCTTTTCCCACTGCCTGGCTACACTGTCCACTCATCTTGCAGCTATCAGTAATCAGTACCCCTAAATCTCTCTCCTCCGAGGTCCTGGCTAACACAGTGCTGCCCATACGGTACTCAGAGCAGGGATTCCTTCTACCCAAGTGCATGATTTTACATTTAGAGACATTAAACTCTAGTTTAAAGCCATCTTGCACATACGCAGTAGCACAATGTCTCCTGTGTGCAGGTGCCGCTTTCGCAGGGGCTGCACATAGAGGCTGCACTTGATCAGCTTGCAAGGCTGTAATGCGCAGGTGCATGAGGGCAGGAACCATAGCCACGGCAATTGTGTACATCTGGAAGTGGTATGCATACATAGCTAGCCCCTGCTGTGTAGACATAGCAGCTGCTGTGTTTAGCATAGTTAAACTACTCTTCTACGCCTCATCTGTGGAACATGTCTAAAAAAATTGTCCTTAACAATTACTCATTTTCTTACTCAGGTTATGGCTGAAGTTGAAGGACAACAGAAAAATCTGGTACACACAATTGAATCACTTTCTGGAACTGGCTCTTTTTCTTGTTTGGATCCAGACTTGCTCCTTTTGAAAGCTACCTCAGCTGCCACCTTAAGCTGCCTTGGCGAGTGTCTTAATTTACTACAGCAGAGTGTGTATCAGGCTGGACAGAATAATAAACCTTTGATCAAAGGTGAGTTCAAAGAGCAGTAAAACTGCCTTAGATATATATTGCGTAACATTTTTGTTTCCTTTTTTAATAATTACTCTTGTGGGTATGCACACTTTGCCTAGCCCAATTTTAAAAGCAATATTTTTTTTTTACTATAGGATTGAGTTGGGGACTTGGGGAAAGGTTGGGGACTTTTGGGGATTAGTTAAAGGATTTTGGACAGTTCCATAGACTGTAGTTTTAAGAGGCAGTAAAAATTTTCTCACTCGGCGCACATTAAAGTGGAAAAAGTTAACCTTTGTTACTATTTCAAAATCCAAATTCCCTGCACTTGCAATTCTGCAGTTCTACAAATGAGGTGCAAATTATTTTTAATGGGTCAGATATTTCATTGTAAATGTTTGGAAGTAACAGCACCCTGCAGGGAATCCACACAAATTTATAGTGGCACATTTTAATGTCTGGATTTTCCAATGGCTGCTCCAAGTTCCAAATGTTTAAAATAAAATATCTACCCCATTAAAATAAATTTACTCTTCACCGGTAGAATTGCCCCATTGCAGTTGCAGCGGATTTTGATTTTTAAATAGAAGAAATCTTTTTTATTTTATTATTTGGTTTAGAAAAGCTCTCACTGTCTCTCAAACCTGAGCCTCTCTGCAAATTAAAAAAAAAATAATTTGGATAACCACCATAGTTTCTGTGTCTGTGGTGACCCAACAGAAACAAAGGGGGTTGTTACTGGCATAGTAACTTCATGTTTTGCCATAGGCACTACCTTTCGGACCATATTGGATCCATGATTTTGTTAGCCAAGTAAACATCCAGTCTTTCGTATCATAAACAAGAAGTGCACTTAGATCATCTAATTGGAGGTAATAAAAAACTCTCCAATCTAGTTTTACTCAGACATTTTGTAAAAGTTAAAAAAAATAAAAAGCAGAAATATACAGTTACCTTTCGGTGTGCTTAAACTCATGGCATACCAGGGAATTCTGTTATGAACTCTACCACTGCATGACGTACAGTGTTAAATAAGGTTGCCTCTCATGTTTGTGTCAGGGTGTGTGTTTCTAAATAATCATTGCTGTGCTCCTGATCGCTCTACTCAGGGTCCTTCCCTGTTTGGCCTTTGTCTTCAGGTGATTAGTGAGGGAGAATGAGAGACGCTTCAGACGCTGAGCAGCATGGTCACAAGCTGGGAAGAAGTTGGCGGCTGAATAAAAGGAAACCTCAGTGATCAGTAATTTATTAGAAACACAGCCCTTGACACAAATATGACATAGCAAGTAAGCATACGGGGAGGCTGATTCATTACTAGTGCCAGGCATCGGCAGATGAGCTTCGGTATAGCAGCGCTTAGAGCGACCGCTAGTATTCGCTGTGATCGGATATCAGTTGCTGTAGTAACCTGGCCTCCATTGATGAATGAGATGTATGTTGGGCATTCTAACACCAGTACAGCGCTGCAGAGAGCGAAAGGTAGCTCCAGCTCAGTGCAACCGACTCTCAGCGACTCACACCATATTCAACAAAAAATCAGATTCACAGAGCATAGGCGCTTTGGATCTGGTCGCTATAGCATAGCGTGCCAGATGCTGTGTGATTAAAGTCTGTTTTTGATCATATATACACCAGCAACAAAGCAAAAACACATGGAATTACATTGTTTTAACATTTTGACATTAATACTTTAATGCCAGACCTGTTTATAGGCCAGGAGAGGTCACACAATTAATTGAGAGGAAAAAGTAAATAAAAACAAAAAACCCTGTTTAAAAAGAAGAAAAGGAACATCCACTGAAATGTATGGGAAAGCAACAGGTAGCGAAAGGTAATACCTGCCGCTCTGGAAGCTAGAGTGCCGGCGCTATAGGCTGAGCCACCTGTAATGATGAATTGAACACTACATGGCGCTGTTAGAGTCACTCACCATAATCGCCTTCATAAATGTGGTACTGCGCCCAGTGTTCACCAGACGCTGCCTGAATAAACCCCTTAGTTAACCCTTTGTTTGGACAGTCTGTTTAAAGTAGATGCAAACATGACTACTGGTCCAGTGCAGGAAAGGCATCCCAATTGCTGGTGAACCCTTTCAAACTCCCATCAGCTTTCGAAATTAACACTTTTCAGCAGGCACAGGGATGCCTCCCCCTCAGACCGGGCCAATTTTGTCACACTATCCTAACTGAAGTTTAGAGAGGGGAGTTTGTTGAAAACTCAATTAGTCTGCTTTAAAGGGACACTAAAGCTAAAATTAAAAATACTTACCCCAGCAGCAGTCGCCCAATACAGCTTTAAATTCCCTGTCCAGCCAAAAAGAAAAAAACAATATATACTCGCCAGCAGTGCTGTGCAGAAGATTTGCCCTAAACTGGTAGTGTCAAATCTCGTCCCCGCATACTGGTTGCGCAGAGCCAATTGTCTGTCCCATTGAGCTCATGCTCAGCAGTGGTGTGGGAAACACAGAGCGCGGGTGCGGGGTGTTGCTCTCCTTCAGGGTGCTTTGCATGTGTATTCCTCTCAGGGATGTTCCTTTGTTATTTGTAACTGTTTATTGTTCACTTGAATTTTGTAACTTTTAGTGTATATGAATTAGGTGTTATCACTTGTGTAGCTATTTTCTGCATTTGCACTTTATGTATACTAGATTGGCTTTATAGCCTTGTTTTGCTTCATTGTAGTCTGTACAGACTTGGTTACTAGCACTCTGCACTTTTTGAGACGGGCCATCTTGCCTTTCTTCATTATCTGTATACATAGCTAATGCTCTTTGTGTGATCGATTTTTTTTTTGGACACTGTTAATTCTCTGACAGGTTTACTTATTGGCTTGTATATTTTTGTGTAGCTAAGTTGGGCACTTTTATCTTTCTGCAATACATGGAAACATATGTTTCGGGTAGCTGACCCCTTTTTGTGTTAACCTTGTCTCTGTGTGTCTTTAAATTTACTTGCCTAGTAATAAACTTTTTGAAATTGATCCTTACCTGGGCATACTTTTGTGTATGTAGCTGGTATTTTACCAGCTACGTTTTTTCTGTAGAGATTAAGATTAGCACCCCTTTTTTGTATATTGGCTGTGCGATCATTTCTTAAATGTATAAATGCATATGACAGTTGTTTTTTTTTTTTTTTTATATATATATCTTTAGAAAGCATTACTGGCTGGCGTGGACCAAAGTCTCATTCTACAGAAAATCTTAAAAATGAAACTCTCAGTTCATTACCAACTTCCACTTCAAATCTCACCTGGCCCATACTCTCAAGCATGCCCAAGGACTACATTGTAGATGAGGATATTGAGGTAAGCTGAAAAATATTAGTTAATATTGCTCAATTTCTTTATTTACAGTTTCTTTTTTGAAAAATTGTTTATATAATGCAAGTTAACTTTGACATAAAAAGTTTTTAGATACCGTAATTGAATTAATGGCACCCACCATATAGCCATATAATAAGAATGGTTTGGTAAAGGAGAGTCAGTAGCTGGATTACTTCTGGTCTTTCTACTAGCTAAACCCTTATGCAAACCCTGTTTCAAAACACTCCACACACAATAGGCTTCCTACATGTAGGCCACTCACACATTATATAATGAGGCTTCCCTTAGGGTATTACACCCCACTGACACGTAATAGCAGAACAAAGGTTACAGGTTACTGTTGCTGTATGTTACACCAGAAAATGTTGCTCACAAGTTATATCAGACCAATGTTTCCCCGACAAATTATTACAGGATGTTAAAATGGCACGGTTACTCTATGTTACAGGTTATATCAAAATGTTTCTCTTTTTAGATTGTGGTTAAAATGAGTCATTTGTGAGTCAGGATTTGGTATACATGAACTGAACTTCAGATTAAGCTGGCTAAATGTGATCAGGCCCTGGTGCAGATATTAAAAAGGCTTCCGTTGTAGCTCATACAGTAAATGTTTCCTGTCATTTAAAGGGATTATCCAGGCAAAAAAAATCATATGCTCACCTTTTGTGCCCCCCCATAAGGCTCTGGTGTATTAGAATTTACTGATACCACAAAAAGAGCACCACGGCTTCCTGCATCGCCTTCAACCTCCACTCTCTTTTATGTAGAATTCCGTCCCTCCACATGCTCAATCAAGGGGTTAACGGATTGTGGGTGTGCAGAGATGTTAAATTCCATCTTGTTGGAGGCCCCCATGTCTGGATGCGAGGCTGCTTGCTTTCACCATTTTAAAACAACAGGATGCACCAGGGTATTTATTTAACTAGATGCTAGGTCTAGATTCGATCCACTTTAAATTTAATTAGATAAAACTAAACTATGACCGACTAAAACAGGAGACAAATGGTGCTTTCATTGTGTACATGTTGCCATGTGAAAACACATTTTATATATATGGTGGATGAGCTATAATGATATGGTGTGCAATCCCATGGACCCTGATGCAGGCGATACTTTTCGACCTCTGTGCCACCTTTTTTTCCCTGCACATAGATCAATCTGGCTTGAAATCACATTGCTTTACAAACACATGCATTCACAATGGGTTGCAGTAGAGATGACAGAGTAGATTAGCTCAAGATAATGGAGCTGCTGGTTGGCATTTAGTGCAAATGAATTATATGCATATATATGGTTTCTGATTTATATTGGGACCTAGGTAACCCCATCATATACTACACAGTACTCTGCCCACAGAAGGAATAGTGTTGCAGACCTGAAGAGAAGCCTGAAGCAGAGGGGTTATCTAGACTGTAGTCTTATCAATATTGTCTGACTGTCAGTATGACTTACTTAAATTACTGCAGTGGAGGAATATCTGATTTTGGGAGGTTCTGCACCATATACTGGCCAGCTTTGATACTCAATACTGGGGATTGGGCTTCCGGCCATCAGATCACGACTCCACCTGACCGCCAGCGACCACACACAGCACCATGCAAGCCTGTGCAAATGACTCTTGGCCCTTTTTAAATATTACTAACATCATGTTCTGTGTTCTGTAGAACATAATGTACACTTTAATTTCTCGTTAACAGTGTTAGAAGATGTGTTTTCTCCTAAATATACATCATTACATTCGCTCTTGGTACTTCTTTCATTTACTCTCTTTGTGTTCTGACCCATATTACTTATACATTTGGATGAGGTTAATGGACTAGAAACACCAACGGGGAAGCCAGCAGGCTCTTTTATTCCAAGCATCTAAACAGTGTGATTTTCATTGTGGTTTAATATGGCACATTATTAGAGGATCATTGTACACACAGGCACACAGTGTCAGTAAATGCTTAAAAGATTGCTGTCATGAAAATTACTCTAATAATAAAAATCCACATATTTATGTCAGATGGCAAGAGAAGGGGTTCAGTTTGTGCCCTGCATAAAAAAAACTATTCTACTGGAAGGAAAAAGAATCGTGTGATGGGGTTTTGGACATTGTATTGGTGGACATTTGACTGGTGAGGCCACATCTAGAATACTGTCCAAAGGCAGGCTACAAAAATGGTGGGAGGGTGAAAGGGTAAGTCCACTATTCTTAGTATACAGTATGTCCTGCTCCAGATAAGATTCATAACACATGGGTATTACTCCGCCAGATGGCGCTGGACTGCAGAGACATCGAAATTGGCTCCTCCCGGCCCCTCAAATACCCGGGACCTCCCACAATCCCCAGATCTTCTCTGCAGTCTGGACTGCGAAGGACAAGAAGAAGGCTCTCTCTTCTTGCAGGTGAGTGGGGCTATTAGCCTGCAGCCCTGTAGGACTATTCCCACCCGTTCCATTATTATTGTGCCTCCTAGCTTTGGCTGCACTGGTCGGGTGATGGTAGGCAGCACCGCTGTCAGGTGCTTAGGAGCGCTGCTCCACCGCAATCCCCCACCAAAGGGTAGGCGGTATAGGCATATGGTGAGCCTCTATGGGATGCCCCTCCCGCCCTATTGCCCCTTGCCCCTTTCTATTGGTGGGTCCTATGTTAAGTGGCCACTGCCCTCCCTCGCTCTCCCTTGTAGCTCTCGGGGAGTGGGGGGTGTGTATGTGAATTTGCCTTGGTGCTTCACTGCATTATGTTTTTCTGGTTGGTGTCGCCGTGCTGACTTGGTGCACTGGTTAAAATTTGCTGCCGCGCGCATTTCCACTGTACTCCGCGCTTGGTGGCGGCGTTAACTCAGGCTGCTTGTCACGTGTGCGGCTTCGCGCTCTTCGGGGGGGTGGGGCCCGCGGTTGGCACCTTCCGCGTCTCCGCGGCCCGCCCCTCGAGTTATACCCGGCACCATTTTCTCTGAATCTGGCTGCGGCGTGACTGGCACCTACGTACCGCGATCTGTGAGTGCCCTCGCGGGCGGCTTTATTTACCCTATGTCATTTTACATATCACTTTTTCTTTTCGCTTATGTCTTTCAGACGGGCCGACCTCTATTGGTTTCTCCCGGCCCTACTCCCTCTATTTAGTTATTAAACTTGAGGCCTAGTGTGTAAATTACTCCCACTTCCCTAGCGGGCTATCGGGGCATCCCGGGTTGCTTTTATAGCGTGAATCCCTATCGGCCTATTGTGCCGCTATAATCACCATATGGAGGCGTCTCAGGATAATGTGCTCGGGGGTTCCTTCGGGACAAGCCCGGCTGTGTGTAGCTTGTGGGGTGTCCCCTATTGGTGCCGACAATGTGCGGGTCTGTGTACCTTGTGCCCAGCAGGTGATTGCGCTGCAGCCTGGTTTCACCCACTCCCCCAAGCTTAAATTTGACTCCCATTGAGTTGCATACAAGTGGCGATTCTCAGCCTGATGTATCTTCTAGACTGGTTAGTGTTGAGAAGTTGCTTGCTAATACCTTGTCGCCTCTGCTAAAAAGCGGCACTTAACACCTGATGTCACTCTTTTCCCTATGGAAGCTGATGAGTTATTCTTAGTATACAGTACGTCCTGCTCCAAATCTAATACTTACAGTTGGGATATACTCCGCCAGATGGCGCTGGACTGCAGAGACATCGAAAATAGGCTCCTCCCGGCCCCTCAAATACCCGGGGACCTCCCACAAATCCCCAGAATTTCTCTGCAGTCTGGATGCGAAGGACGAGAAATTGGCTCTCTACTCGCAGGTGAGCGGGGTTATTAACCTGCGGCCCTGTAGGACTATTCTCACCCGTTCCACTAGTAATATGCCTCCCAGCCTTGGCTGCGCTGGTCGGGTGAAGGTAGGCAGCACCGCCGTTGGTGCTTAGGAGCGCTGCTCCACCGCAATCCCCCACCAAAGGGTAGGCGGTTCAGGCTTATGGTGAGCCTCTATGGGATGTCCCTCCCGCACTATTGCCCCTTGCCCCTGCCTATCGGTGGGCCCTATTTAAGTGGCCGCCGTCCTCCCTCATCCTCCTTGTAGTCTTTGGGGGAAAAGAGGGGGGGGGGTGTGTATGTGTATAGATATGTATGTTATGCAGTCTGTGCTTTCTCTTTTCACGTGCCTTTATTCTTGTGTCAGCCGCCGCGCTGACTTGTCTTTACTGCTTTTTAAATTTGCCGCCGCGCGCTGACTTGGTTCCGCGCTTGGCGGCGGCATTACCTCAGGCGCTGGTGCGCCATCATTGGCTGTTGGCCTTTCTGGCTTCGTGCTCTTGGGGGGGCGGGGCCCGTCTTTGGCACGTTCCGCGTCATCGCTGTTACTGGCCCGCCCCTCGAGGTATACCGACGCCATCTTTTCTGCTTGGTTGGCCTATGCGTGACGGACTCCTACCTACCGCGGTCCGTAAGTGCCCTCGCGGGCGGCTTTATCTCCTTCACTTTTGTTACGATGTACTTAAGGTCTTGTCTGCTTATGTCTTTCAGGCGGGACGAACCCTTCTTTGCTTCTCCCGGCCCTTTTTTAGTATATTACTTCTAGGCCTTGTAAAATTTATACTCCCACTTCCCTAGCGGTTTATTGGGGCATCCAGGGTTGCTATATAGAGTTATTCCCTATCGGCGTATAGCGCCGCTATAATCACCATATGAAGGCATCCCAGGATATTGTGACCGGGGTCCCTTCGGGACAAGACCGGCTGTGTGTAGCGTGTGGGCAGCCTCATGCTGACGCTGACAAGTAGCGGGTCTGTGTACCCTGTGCTGAGCAGGTGCTTGCGTTGCAATCTGGCCTGCCAGTGGCTGCACCTCGTTTCACTTCACCTACTACCCCAAGCTTAAATCTCACTCCTGCTGAGTTGCATACTAGTGGGGATTCTCAGCCTGATGTGTCTTCTAGACTGGCTACTGTTGAACAGTTGATTGCGAAGTCCTTAGCGCGTAAGGCCCCTGCTAAAAAGCGGCACTTGACGCCTAATGTTACTGTTTTCCCTATGGGAACTGAGGAGTTTTGGAATCTGTGTGGCTATACCACGTCTGATGAAGGGAAGCCCTTTTCTGATTCAGGCTCATCTGATGAGAGACCAAGGGGTCATGACGATTCTGGCTCTGACCTCTGGGCCCCGGATGACACTGACAGATTATTGACCCAGATTTTTGAGATTCTGTCTATCTCTCTCCCTGTTGAGGCTCCCAGGCATAGAGGGGAGCTTTTCCATACAGCAAGATCACGTTTGGAATTTCCAGAGCAGGCACATTTCCATAACCTTGTGCTCAAGGAATGGGAGCGCCTCAGTAAACTTCCCGGGGTTCCAAAGAGTTGGGATAGGAAGTATCCCTTTCCTGCTGAGCTGGTTAAATGTTGGTCATCCCCACCGAGGTGGATGCCCCGATCCTAGGGCTATCTAACACCTCTGTCATGCATTCCCCTTATTCTACTACCCTGCGGGATGCCGAAGACCGGCATATTGATCAGCTGGCATCCCACGCCTTTGCATGTGCGGGGACGGCGCTGCACCTGGTCTGTGCCTCTGCCATTACTACTGTGGCCCTAGAACCCTTATCAGAAATATGCTTGATAGTGCCCCTGATGATTTGCCTTGTGATGTGTTTAATGCACTCTCCAGTTGTGATGTTTTTGTAAATTTTGTCCTATCGGCATTGGATGACACCATCAGAATATGTGCCAGAACTTCGGCCCTCGTGGTGGCTATACGCCGCTCGGTTTGGCTGTGCCAGTGGGCTGCTGACAACGCTGCCAAGAAGGCCCTCACTGGTTTTCCCTTTAAAGGACTGTTTGGAGACCGCCTGGACCTTTTTGCTAAGGGTGGCAGGTTACCCCAGCGCAGGCGGCAATCTCGGCCCGTTCGGGGTCAGGGTTCCTTCTCCTCCCCTTACCGTGGTGCAAGACAGGGAAGGGGGGTTTCTTTCCCTGGGGCCCGGGGAGATTTCTGGGGTAGAGGCAGAGGACGTGGACGTCCTGGCTCCTCCTGGGGTCCCAAAGCTAAATCCTCTCCCAAGCCCCCTCAGGCATGATGGGGCTCCCTAACCCATCCGGGTGGGGGGACGGCTGCAGCACTTCGCCCACGTCTGGAGGCTTCATGTCTCAGACCGGTGGATTCAGGAGGTAGTGTCCTCCAGTTACAAGTTGGAGTTTGCTGCCGATCCCCCTTCAAGATTCATCAGATCCTGGATTCCTCAGGACCCTGTGATAGCTCAGGAGCTAGTGCAAGCAGTGCAAGGCCTCCTGGAGCTGGGGGTCTTCTGCCAGGACCCTTTAAGAGAAAAAGGCAAGGGCTTTTATTCCAACCTATTCACAGTACCCAAAAAGGATGGTTCTGTCAGGCCCATCCTGGACTTAAAGATTCTCAACAAGTTTGTCAGGGGCAGACGCTTTCGCATGGAGACTCTGCACTCTGCCATCAGTTCCCTGCGCCAAGGGGATTTCATGACTTCTGTGGACATCAAAGATGCTTACCTTCATATTCCTGTGTTCCCATGTCATCAAAGGTTCCTCAGGTTCGCTCTGATGGATCAACACTACCAATTTGTGGCCTTGCCCTTCGGCCTCACTTCAGCTCCCAGGGTGTTCACCAAGGTGCGGGCTGGAGTGATGTCTCTGCTCAGATGTCAGGGTGTCCGCGTGCTTCCCTGTCTGGACGACATCCTCATCACTTCCCAGTCTCTACATCAGGCAAAGTGGGATACTCAGCTGGTGGTGTCCACCCCGGAGTCATTTGGATGGGTGATCAACCACCCCAAGTCCTCACTGTCCCCTTTCTTGGTAACTCCATTCCTAGGAATGAATCTGGATACAGTTCAGGCAAGGATCTTCCTTCCTCAGCAGAAGGTGGACAGTCTGATTGCACAGGCTCAGTCCCTCCTAGCTTGTCACCATCCCTCCATCAGGCAGGGGATGCAGCTGGTGGGCCTAATGGTGGTGTGCTTCGAAGCGGTCCCTTATGCTCAGTTCCACTTGAGGCCTCTGCAACTTCACCTATTGTCTGTATGGGACAAGGACCCAGCGTCCCTGGAAAGGGTCTGGGTGCTCTCCCCCCTGGTCAGGAGGTCCCTCTTGTGGTGGATGGACTCAAGGAACCTGTTGGGGGGCAGATCCTTTCTTGAACCTTCCTGGGAGACGGTCCCCACGGATGCCAGTCTGTCAGGTTGGGGAGGTTGCTGGAAGTCCCTGTGGTTCCAGGGGCGGTGGGGCCCTCAGGAGGCCCTCACCCCTATCAATGTCTTGGAGCTGCGGGTGATCAGGTTAGTTCTGGCTCGCTTGACTACTCATCGTCGGGGCCTGCCTGTTCAGGTGTGCTCGGACAACCGGACTTCAGTTGCCTACATCAAACATCAGGGAGGGACCCGGAGCAAGGGGGCCCTCCAGGAAGTGTCTCTGATCCTGTCTTGGGCGGAGGTCAATGTCCCCTGCATTTCAGCTGTGTACATCCCGGGGGTGCAAAATCACCTGGCGGACTCTCTGAGCAGGGGGACCTCTCGCCAGGGAGCATGGTCCCTATGCAGCAGTGTGTTTCAATCTCTGTGTCACCGTTGGGGCCAGCCAGATGTGGATCTGTGTGCGTCCCGCCACAGTCACAAGCTCCCAGCTTTTGTCTCTCTGTCCAGGGATCCTCTGGCCCTGACCTCGGATGCTCTAGCAATGTCATGGAAGGACTTTCAGTTCCTGTATGTCTTCCCTCCAATTCCCCTGCTGGGCAGGGTTCTGCGCAAGATTGCTCTGGAAGGGGTGCCAGCAATTCTGGTGGCTCCCAGGTGGCCAAGAAGAGTGTGGTTCGCAGACGTGGTGCAGCTGGCAGTAGATCAGTACGCTCTGCCCTTGGTGCCAGATCTGCTCAATCAGGGCTCACTACGCCATCCCAATTTACAAACTCTGGCTTTGACGGCTTGGCTGCTGAAACCTCCATCTTGATGGAGAAGGGGCTGTCTTCCTCGGTTGTGGTTACTTTGATTAAAGCTAGGAAGAAGTCTTCCTCTTCCATTTACTACAGGGTTTGGCGTGCCTACATTGACTGGTGTGAGTCTAAGTCTCTTCCCTGTCGTGTGTTCTCTATTCCCAGGATTCTGGAGTTCCTGCAGCATGGGTTGGAGATGGGGCTCCAACTCAGTACTCTGAAGGGTCAGGTTTCTGCCCTGGCTATTTTCTTCCAGAAGTCCTTTGCTCAGCACCCTCTGATCAGGACTTTTTTCCAGGGGGTCACACATGTGCTTCCCCCAACAAACCTATTTGGGATCTGAACTTGGTTCCGTCAGCCTTGCAGGGTGCTCCCTTTGAACCTGTGCAGGATGCTGCCTTGGCCATTCTTACGCTCAAGGTTGTGTTTTTGGTGGCTATTACTTCTGTCAGGCGTGTGTCTGAGTTTGGCGGCGCTGTCCATTCAGCCCCCCTACTATGAGAGACACCAGGACAAGGTGGTGTTTCGTTTCAAACCTGACTTTCTGCCTAAGGTAGTGTCTGCCTTTCATTTGAATCAGGATATTGTTCTTCCTTCTTTGTGCCCTAATCCTAGTAATGCTAAGGAGAGAGTTTTGCACTCTTTTTGGATGTGGTTAGGTGTCTGAAGTACTATCTGGTGGCTACTGCACCTTTCAGGAAAACTGATGCTCTTTTTGTGGTCCCTTCTGGTCCTAGGAATGGTTTGGCTCCTGCCAAGTCTACTATCAGCAAGTGGATTCGTCAGGCTGTGATTCAGGCCTACTCTGCTAAGGGGAAGAATCCTCCCTTTCGCCTTACTGCTCATTCCACTCGTGCTATTGGTGCCTCTTGGGCTTTTCAGCACCAGGCTTCTGTTGAACAAGTTTGCAAGGCCGCTACTTGGTCTTCTGTTCATATCTTTTCAAAGTTTTACAAGGTTGATGTTAGGGCCTCAGCTGATGCTGTTTTTGGCCGAAAGGTTCTGCAGGCGGCAGTGGTCTGACCTGTCTGTTGTTACCTTTGTGGATCCCACCCTACTTTATGGACACTGCTATTGGATGTCCCATGTGTTATGAATCTTATCTGGAGCAGGACGTAATGTATACTAAGAATAATACAATTCTGTGATTACTCACCTGTAGAATTGGTATTATGAGTATACAGTACGTCCTGCTCTACCCCACCCTTGGTTTCGCATTATCCTGGATCCCCTGTACGGTGATTGTTATTATTGTGATAGTTACCAGTTTGGTTCTGTTTTAATTCTCCCGGCTTCTCGTTAACTGCTTTTCAATGCTGGGGATTGTGGGAGGTCCCGGGTATTTGAGGGGCCGGGAGGAGCCAATTTCGATGTCTCTGCAATCCAGCGCCATCTGGCAGAGTAATACCCATGTGTTATGAATCTTATCTGGAGCAGGACGTACTGTATACTCATAATACCAATTCTACAGGTGAGTAATCACAGAATTGTATTTTTCTTTTTTGCATGGCACGGCCCGCTTCGGTATTCATAACATTTGGGTTATTCCGCCATAAGGTGGCGCAGTGCTACTGCAGAAAAGCTGTGGATTGTCCCGGCTCCCTATAAAACTGGCTTAACCATAGAGTTCCCCGTGTTTCCGCTGCAGTGGACTGCGAAGTTAGCAGATGGCACTCTCTCTTGCGCAGGTGAGCGGGGCAACCAAGCCTGCGGCCCTGCAAGTCTATTTCCATCCGTTTCTGGACCCTCACTGCCTCCCAGCCTTGGCTGACAGATCGGGCGAGGGTAGAGGAGCACTACGGTCAAGTGCTCCTGGAGCGCTGCTCCAAGCCGCAGACCCTGTACCACAAACGGTAGCCGGCTTTATGGTGAGCCTATTAGGGATGCAGAGTTTCTGTCCTAGCTTTTGAGGGGGTAAGTAGTTTGGGGACGGTGTCCCCTCTTTTTCCTTTGGGTTTGCCTGCTTCGCTTCCCAGCTCTGCGCCTCACTCAGCTTCACCTACTCCCCCGCTCCTGCAATTGGGCCCCAGTGAGGGGAATGTTGGCAGGGAGTCACATTCTGATTTGGCTCTGCGGGTGGTTAACATTGAAAAGCAGCTTGCCAGGAATGCTCCTAGGAAGGCCTCTGGCAAGAAGAGACACCTGGACCCCAGGTCTGCTCCCCTTACTGAGATGTATGTGGGGATTGATGAGCTTGGTGACTGTCACCCCCTTGAGATGGGGGAGCTCTCTCAGGACTCTGACTCCTCTGGGAACCAGCAGGAGGGTTGCGATAGTGACCCTGGGTCTGCGTCCGGAGAGGAATCATGGTACCCTGAGGACACTGATAATCTGCTGTCACATATTTTTGAAATTTTGCACATTGCTCCCCCTGAGGTAGCTAAAAGAAAGCAGGGGGAGCTTTTTCACCCTGGTAAACAGCGTCTAGAGGTCCCTGAGCAGGAACATTTTACCACCTTGGTGCTTAAAGAATGGGAACGTCCTAACAAGTTGCCTGTGGTGCCCAAGGGTTTGGATAAAAGGTATCCCTTTCCCGTTGATCTTGTTAAGAGGTGGTCATTTCCCCCTGAAGTGGACTCTCCTGTGCTAGGCTTGTCCAATACTTTGGTCATGCCTTCCCCTGACACTACCACTCTGAGGGACGGAGAGTACCGGCGCATGGATCAAGTAGCCTGCCATGCTTTTACCTGTGTGGGGGCTGGCGCCATTACTGCTATTGCCCTTAAGAAACTGCTTAAGCGTCTCATTGATGGCACAACAGCTGGTAGTGTGGGGGAGGAATATAGGACTCTCTTACTTTGCACTGATTTTGTTGCCTTTATCCTTACTGCTATGGATGATACTGTGCGGCTGTGTGGAAGGACCTCTGCGCTCTTGGTGGCTATGCGCCGCTCTGTCTCTTTGCGCCAGTGGGCAGCTGATTCTGCGGCTAAGAAAGCTCTCACTGGCCTCCCCTTTGTGGGGCTGTGGCTGTTTGGGGAACTTTTTGATGTTCTAGCCAAGGATGGAAGGCTGCCTCAGCGTAGGAGGCAGTATCGGCCCTTTCGGGGGTCCTCTGCCCCCCTCCCTTCCTTTCGCATTCCCAGAGGGGGCCGTGGCTCCCTCCTCTCCAGGGGTCGCAGAGATTCTGAGATTGTGGCAGAACCCGTGGTCGTCCCGGTCTCTCCTGGAATCCTAAGCCCAAACCCTCTCCCAAGCCCCCTCAGGCATGATGGGGCGCCCTCACCCATCCGGGTGGGGTGCGGCTTTGGCTCTTTGCTCACGTCTGGAGGCTTCATGTTTCAGACCGGTGGATTCAGGAGATAGTGTCCTCCGGTTACAAGATAGAGTGCAGCCTGCCCCCCCCCAAGATTCATCAGATCCCGGGTGTCTTTAAACCCCCTGTCCGCTCAGGGATTGCTTCTGGCTGTTCATTGCCTGTTAGAGGCCGGAGTCATTTGTTTGGTGCCTTATCAAGGAAGAGGTTAGGGGTACTATTCCAATCTTTTCACGGTCCCCAAAAAGGACGACTCTCTGAGGCCCATTCTGGATCTGAAAATCTCAACAAATTTGTCAGATTCCAGCATTTTCGCATGGAGACGCTGCACTCTGCTGTCAGTACCCTTCGCCCGGGTGACTTCATGACCACTGTGGACATCAAGGATGCTTATCTTCATGTGCCTATCTTCCAAGGTCATCAGAGATTTCTAAGGCTCGAGCTGCAGGGTCAGCATTACCAGTTTGTGGCTCTACCCTTCGGTATCACCTCGACACCTCGGGTGTTCACCAAGGTGCCGGCGGGAGTGATGGCTCTGCTAAGGAACCAGGGCATCCGCATCATTCCTTACCTGGACGACATCCTGATTGTGGCCGAGTCTTTTCCTCAGGCCAAGCGGGATACTCAAATGGTGACATCCATTCTGGAGTCTTTCGGTTGGGTGATCAACTATCCCAAGTCTTCTCTGTCCCCGTCATTGGTGAGGACCTTTCTGGGCATGACGCTGGATACCTCTCAGGTCAAGGTGTTCCTTCCTCAGCAGAAGGTGGAGGGTCTTCAGCTGCAGGCTCGTGCTCTGCTGTCGTGTCCTCATCCCTCCATCCGTCAGGATATGCAGTTGGTGGGCCTGATGGTGTCCTGCTTCGAGGCAGTCCCCTTTGCTCAGTTTCAAATGAGACCTCTTCAGTTGCACCTCTTGTCAGTTTGGGATCGGGATCCTGTGTCCCTGAATCAGGAATTTGTTCTGTCTCCCCTGGCCAGACAGTCTCTCTCGTGGTGGATGGACTCAAGGAACCTTCTGGAAGGACCTGCCCCCGTGCTGGGAAACGGTCACCACGGATTCCAGTCTGACCGGCTGGGGAGGCTTCTGGAAGTCCCTGAGGTTCCAGGGTCGGTGGGGCCCACAAGAGGCCCATGCTTCCATCAACGTCCTGGAACTGAGGGTGATCAGGTTGGTTCTTTCTCACCTATCCACTGACCTCCGGGGTCGGGCTTTTCAGATTCGCTCAGACAACCACAGCATCAACCTACATCAACCATCAGGGAGGGACCCGGAGCAAGCGAGCCTTCAAGGAAGTGTTCCGGACTTCCTGCCAAAGGTGGTGTCTGCCTTTAATCTTAATCAGGACATTAGGCTTGATTCAGAGAGACCAAAAAAAAAACTTCCGTTTTAGTGCCGATCTGTTTTTTTTGTGAAATGTTTCCGTTCTCGTATGAGTGTACGAGCGATTCTATGCATGCATTGAAAACCTTCTGTAAAGTTTCCGTCCGTTCGTATGGCAGATTACGAATACGAGGATTTCATTTTCCAGCGTGACTTTTCCGTTTCATTTTCACATGTTACAACGTAGGCTTTCGTATTTGCCCTTTTCCCATCGTATCCTCCAACGAATCCTTTACGTTTCCCGTTCGATTCTGTTTCCCTTTTTCAGTAAATATTCGTCCAGACGGAAATCCTTACGATCTAGCGCCTGCGCACTACAAACTTGACTCATTAAAGTGCTTGCCTACATGTTTGCCACCCTCACTTCTATTTCAATGTTTAGCTAAATCACTTAGCACTATCCTCCATCTTCCCTTTTGGACCCTTAAAGCTCACCCAAACCACTTAGCACTATCCTCCATCTTCCCTTTTAGACCCTTAAAGCTCACCCAAATCACTTCTCGGTCATGTGAATATTCATCTTTAAATATTTCAGGGCCAATTAGTTTTGTGTTAATGTATTTTGTAAATGAAATGACACTTTAACATTTTTTTTTGGATTCCATCATAAAATATAACATTTTTAAAAATTTAGAAAATGTCTAATTTTTACAACTATAAAAAACAAAATACATAGCAATGTATTCTTCATCTGTGGTCCCCAACGAGTTGCGCAGCTCCTGCATCTCGCCCACCAACTGAAGGACCCTGACACTCAGTTCTGCCACTCTGGCACGTGTGGTCCCTGTTAAAAAAACGTAAATTAAAATATTGGTATAACCTTGTTGGGGTCATACTGCAGTGCCCCCCCCCCCCCCCCCGTATGGTCCAAACACCTAAATCTGGACTTCAAAAGCCAGAGGGCCCTCGCCACCATGAGTCGGGTTTTGCATAGTGCCCGATTAGAGAACCCCTGGCCCGCATTCTGCAGGCAAAGAACGGGCATCAGGAGCAAGGGCAGGAGTGGATATCCAGAATCCCCTGAAAGAATTTAAAAATACTAACATAAATTACACATTCTAAGCTACAATATTGTTTAACATGTCATCAAGGGCTAAAAACAGCCATAGGTTAAGACATGAGTCATCAACTATTTTCATTGCCATACAGTGAAAATGGATTGATGGAATGTGAGCAAACTTACCCAGGAGCCATCCACCAGATAATTCTCCTGACTCAAACTGACGAAATAAGCCGGAGCTCTGCAATATATAAGCATCATGGGACGACCCTGGATACCCTGCAAGAACACTGAGGAATCGCATAGCTGGACCAAAGACTGCTTGTATGTTGTGTGAGTGGCACATCTTGCGGTTCCTGCAACCAAATATAAAATAATTACACAATGCAAAGGTAACCGACTAAAACAATAACTCCTACAACAAATTAAGATTCAAGTTCAACAATCCAAATATAATTCACAAAGGACATAAGTCTAAAAAAATATAGCAATTATATGGATGTGTGGGAAAATAAAGGTTTACATGCTAAGGACTAATTAAGATCAGCATTAAAATGCATCTCGAAGGCATACATGAAATGTATTGATTCAGGTATGCATTGCTATACAATTTATGGCCTCGGCCATGCTGATACATGCAATGCCTTGGTGCTAAAGGCGCGCAGACTCCTCCACATAGCCGCAAAACATGTTCAACAATAGCAATCCATGCCCTCAAAGGTCCCGTAAGTGGATCGGAAATGAAACGGATTTATAGGGTGGTGGTCCATCAGAAATCAGCTCTCTGAATCAGACAGAAACCCATCCCGGCAACGGAAGTTATCTGAACGAACGAAAAATTTCCGATTTTGTTTGGAAAATGATCCAAACTAACGGAAATGTTCAGATTTGCTTCCGTTCATCGAAAGCGCATATACACATTTTCCCGAACGTTCGTACCAACGAAAAAAAGTAAAAAAAAGACTAACACCCACCCAAACTTTCACAGACAGCTCCGGACGAATGTGTCTTTGAATCAAAGCTATTGTCTTGCCTTCCCTGTGTCCTAATCCTGCTAATTTCAAGGAGCGGACTCTGCATTTCCTAGATGTGGTCAGGGCTCTGAAGTTTTATTTGGTCGCCACTGAGCCTTTCATGCTCTTTTTGTTCTCACTTCTGGACCTAGAAAGGGTTTGCCTCCGACTAAATCCACTATCAGCAAGTGGATCCGTCAGGCGGTGGTTCAAGCCTTTTCTGCTAAGGGAAAGGAAACTCCCTTTAGGATTACTGCTCATTCCACTCATGCTATTGGTGCCTCTTGGGCTTTTCAGCACCAACCTTCTGTTGAACAAGTTTGCAAGGCCGATACTTGGTCTTCTGTTCATACTTTTTCTAATTTTCACAAGGTTGATGTTAAGGCCTCAGCGGATGCTGCTTTTGGCCGCAAGGTACTTCAGGCGGTAGTGACTTGAACTGCTGGCCGTTACTCTTTGGGGATCCCACCCTACTCTGGACACTGCTTTTGGATGTCCCAACTGTTATGAATACCGAAGCGGGCCGTGCCATGCAATTAAGAAAAAAGCAATTCTGTGAGTACTCACCTGTAGAATTGTTTTTGTTCTTGCATGGCACGGCCCGCTTCGCCCCGCCCTTGTTATCGTTATTCTTGATTGCCTCTTTATGGTGATTGTTCCAAGTCAATTGGGGTTTTTTACCTTTTCACATTTTTTACTTATTCTCTCCCGGCTTCTTGTCTCACTGCTTGTGTACGCTGGGGAACTCTATTGTTAAGCCCGTTTTTATAGGGAGCCGGGACAGGCCACAGCTTTTCTGCAGTACCACTGCGCCACCTTGTGGCGGAATAACCCAACTGTTATGAATACCGAAGCGGGCCGTGCCATGCAAGAAGAAAAACAATTCTACAGGTGAGTACTCACAGAATTGCTTTTTTGTGGACTTAACCCCCAGACCTCAGATTGGGGTGTCTGCAGAATGTATAATGAATTAGCCACTAGGCTTAATAGCTCCCAGTCTCCCTAGTCCTTGCAACACTCTGTCCGGGTCACTGTGACCATATAGGCTCAAATAGGCATCTTAGGGTCAAGTCAACATGAGGACCTGTACATTCTTAGTAGGAGTAGGAGTGCAAACAGGGGTTGGCTGGAGGCAAATGGGCTGACAGTAGAAGAATTGCAGTGATTCAGCACGCAGGTCTGTCCACCAAAATCTTGTATCACCCTTTTCTATGTGAATTCACATCAGATCTATAAATTGCATGGTCATGACCTGTGTGTCAAAGAAGTGGGACAGACAAGTTCAATCCCAAGAAAGAAAATCTTAATCAGATCACCACCAAGAGTAAGATGACTAGTACTCTCTCCCATCTATTGAACATATATTTTAAGATTCAGGATAGATGTGGTTTAAAGGTGCACTAGATTATAGAAATTGGGTGGGTTTTGGAGTTGTTTGCATAACCATTTGTTAAAACCAGGTTAAAGTGGACCAACATATAAATGTGTTGACCTCCTTAAAGAGATTTCCCTAGGGTAATTCACTATTGGCATACCCTGCAGTTTGAAGCCCCCTGGTTTCCTTGTAATCTCCCCTCCATACTTGGTCTGACAGCTGCAGGATATGGGGCCTATGGCAAATGGCAGTAGCCCTGTGGGATAGAGGATCAAGGTAAGTACACAGAGAAACCATGGAGTTTCACACTCGAGGACGTTACAAACCATGATGCCCCTAGAACAAGAATAATCGCTCTAGACTCTAGTGCTGGGAAAAACAATTTTGGGCCTCTGTAATCACTCTTTTGCTGCCCTAACTAGACCATAGAAAATGACAAACGCAGAGAGTTGTCTACAATGCAGTTAGTATATGTGCTGCTTTGGAAACATTGATACTAGATCATCTATAATAGCAGCTCTGTCAAGACCTGGCATATTCTTGTGTTCTTAAAAGCTTACTTTATAAATGGCTTTTAGCCTTTACCTCTGAAAACCTGAATTGTACAACATGGGCTTGAGAACCAATAGGAATTCTGCTGACCACCTATCTGCAATGTTTAACCCTTTTGCAGCCTACCTCGAGATTGTCCCCCTCTGTTGCCAGGCTATTATTAATCATTTTGCGCTATATATAATTATCTGTGATTTTGGCAGGCATTTTGTAGGGATGTTTGTGTCAAATTAAAAATATAATTTTTTCATTTCTTTTTAGTTTTTTAAAATAAAAAAAATGTATGTCTTTTAAGAATTCCATATGGCATGTAAGAGCCCTATTCCTCCCGATTAAAATGGACACCAATCCTCTGCCCCACTCCTGGCTTCTGCTGATTACTCTGGCTTCTGCCGCTTACTCCCACTACAGGGAGGGGTCTTTTATACTAGGGAGTGAGTTGATATCATCTCATTCACCAGTATAAAAGGCCCCTCCCTGTGGTGGGGAGGGAGATGTCCGAAGCCAGTATGCAGAGCCGGCGAGTGTGCTGGATCCTAGATGAAGGTAAGCTTTTTTGTTTATTTTTTGGGCCCCTAACGTGGAAAACTGACAAGCACGTAGAATCTATATGCTTGCCACTTGATGGTTAGAGAAGCAAGCACCTAGATGCTACATGCTTGGCAATTCAATGGTTAAAGGCATTGCCCAGGCTAAATGTGAAATTAAAGTAAGGTTTCCTTACCTGCCATGCAGCTGATTCATCCTGGTGTGTTGCTGTAAAAGGATTCTGAAGCAGAGAGCTTATGCATGCTTTGTAGCCAGGCAACCAGGTTTTATTTATGCATGACCAACCCCTGTTGCATCACACTGCATGGGACACACCATTGGCCATGTCTATAAGGGGGCTCTAATTTATTTCTTTGCTTTTCCATGTCTTTTAGTTTAGCCTAAAATAAACTGCCAGCCAAATAATAAATCATGTTGCAGAAATGTTACCGTATGCTGAGCAGCAAGATAAAAAAAAAGGGCAGACAGGAACACCCCTTGCTTTAGAAACAAAAATGTAACATTCTGTCTGGCTGATTCATACATGCTGCAAAAAGCTTTGTAGCCATATCATTAAAACTAAAATTACATAATGCAACAACAAAACCCTTCACAGGACAGCAGACTGGCATAAATATAGGTGGAAAGACACGTTTCTTTCATTTTACACCAAGCATGGACAGATAGTTTACCAAAAGAAAGGATCCCCACTTAATGGAAAAAATTTCATTTGTTGTGCTAAAATATAACATTTTAAATGGAGTGCCTGGCTTACATTTTAGCAGAATTGTTGTCTGGTGTAAACTAGCTGACAATTTTATATAATTTCTGAGTGCAGAAATGTAACTGTATGGTCAAAAGTTCACCCTGAATCTGCCTGCTGTAGAATGAAAGTAAAACATTAATAAAATAATAATAATAGATAAGGTTGCGTGTATTCATTTATTGTGGCCCCTGGTGTTCTCAGTTAGACATCGAATGTTGAAAACTTCAGTAAAAGTTTAATTCTGTATTTTAAACACTTAAATTGAGGCATGGTTATGTAATATTTAATATGTATGCATTATTTAATTGTTAGCTTATTTGGGGGCTGAGAAAGATTTGAAGAGGGGATGGTTTAAAAACATTTTGTATAGACTGAAAAAAATATAAGGCACCTGTTCCCGGTAGGGAGCAGTGCTATCCAGCTCCATTTCCACCCTCCAACATTATCGCCTTCAACTTGGTAACCGCAGCAATTAAACAGGACCCCCCACGTATAAAAACATGCAAATTAATTGAGAAGCACAATGAAATGCAAGCATGTCACTAAACCACAAATAAATCAAGATAAATGCATGCGTATAATACACAACTGCATAAAGGTAACACAATAATTCATAATTAAAGAAAGTATGTTGCTACTTCATGGACCACCTCTATAAATACACTTCTACAAAATATCAGAGGTTATTTGATACTTATTTTCATATACTTCAGAATATTCTAGGGGACAAAATTACATAGAATTAAGAACTCTTTTAGGGGACAAAACTAGGAAAGTGAGTCAGGTGAATTTGCAATACAGTACAGCGGTAGACTCAACAGTATTTGGTTATCTGTGGTTGCTGCCAAGCAGGTTAGTTTTCTTGAGTAAATGAACGTCTGGAGGTCAGAATCTATTCGCAACACCCCTAAAGAGAACATTATCCAGATTAATTATTCAAGTATAACAATCTATATACACATAGTACCCAGTGTAATAGCTATCACTAAACATGTCAAACACACCTCAACTCAATTTGTAAGGCACAACAATGCTAATGCAAATTATAAGATGTTAGTTCTTTATTAACAAAACATCACATACACTTTAAAACACTCCAAGTTTTGAAACTCTGAAAAATCAGTAGACGGCAGTATTCATATATGAAGAGGATATAGTATATCATAAAAAATATATATAAACTGATGTAATGTTATAATATCCTATAATAAAGCATAACGGGACATTTCCCCAACAAACAAATCTGTGTTGAACAATATGAAAAAAAGAGCTAAATAAATAAATGAAAAACCCAAATGGAAAAATGTTACATGGTTATAATAAATACTTAACGTGCTACAGTGCTATATAAGGTCCCCTTTTAAGAGGACAGTACAATATAAGAACTCAAAAAATACTATATGTATGCAAAGTTAATAGATGAACCCTTTGGTATATAATATGTTTAAATGTTTACCGAGAGAAAATTAAAAAAAGTCATCCTTCCTGCGAAGTTCATAGATATTAACGCCTCTCCTAGGAATACTGGAACCCCTGCCTGAGTTCCTGTTATATATCTCACAAGATTACCTCAATCATGCACTAGAATAAACCTGTGGCCCAAAGCACAAAGGCGTGATTTCCGGGTCTTAGAGTGTATTACATCATCATGTGGCGCACCAAACTTGACATCATGGAGTAATGTGGCACAACCTCGTCCATGACCTAGGCTGTATGAAGAGCAGCCCTGGGCTGAAAACGCAGCATGAACAAAAATGTACAAAAATATAAAAATAAAAGCACAACACAAGTGCGCATCTTAACGAAGATTATACGAAACACACCACCATCCAATTTTTTTATCAGTTCATTATAATGTTGGTCTTAATACCCTAAATAAATAACCTACTTGGTCTAACCTTCCATTCCCCGGTGTGGTGAAGGGGACCACATGGAAGCCAAAAGGACCCTGCATCACCCCATGCACCACACCCGGGGATGTACACTCAAAATGATATTATAATATATTATATATATTATAATACAATACAGTGAACCTAAAAATAAACATATTCTCCTAAATATTCCCTCATGATAGCAACCTCCGCTCTGCCTCTGACATTCTCCTGTCCTCCTCCTTGGTTACCTCCTCGCACTTCCACCTTCTCCCGTGCCTCTCCACTTCTCTAGAGCGGGGGGAGTGCCCCCACTCAATCCGTCACTCTTCATCACTCCAAACCTTTAAAAGTGCCCTCAAAACTCACTTCTTCAGACAAGCATATAACCTGGCTTAAGCAACTTCTATAACCTTCAAATGGCACATGCAGCCCATCTCAAGCTCTACCACTTGTGATCCCTACCTTTTTTTTCCACCACCATCCTTTAGAATGTAAGCTTGCAAGGGCAGTGCTCTCTTTCCTATTGTCTCCTGTTCTCACAACACCTGGTTTGAACCTCGTGGCATCTAGTTTTGTATTGTTCCATGTACTATATGTTTTACCTTGTTTGTAATCATACCTTTTAAAGCGCTACTGAAGATTAATATATATAAACATTATTAATAATAATAATAATAATAATAATCCTGTCATTTCTAGTTCTTTTATCAAACAGCTACTGTGTGCGATGCAGCTCTTGAACACTGACAGAACATACTGGGGTAGATAACTTATTGAACACCCCTTGTACAGCTTGTCTTTATAACCTTCACGAAAGGAATGTTAAATTCCAATTTGCTAGCTAAGCCTTAAAGTGAATCAATAAAACAAACGACAGTTCCAATTTTTTTTGTTTTCCTTAGGCCTGTCACATCTGGAAAGGAGTAGACCGCATTCCGAAAAATCTGTTCCTACTTGTAGATTGTATTTAAATTATGGCACAGTTTTAAATACTCCCTAATCTGCAGAACAATAAAAGCAATTATCTTTAAATAATCATACCATATAATTGTATTAACTTGGAGCTTTGCCGTCTATCTTCCATGTACAAGAAACATTTGCAATGATAATTAAGCTGCAGTATTGCTAATTAAAAGTTTCCAAAAAACAAAACAAAAAAACTTTGACATATAATTTAAAACACAATATTTAGTTTAACTGTGTATGTCACAGCTACTGTAATTTGTAACTATAATGTTACATACAATGAGGTCCTTTTACAGGTTTTATGGTGAGTTTTAGCACTCGGTGAAGCTCAGGTCTTTTGTCTGCTGTAGGCTCTTGATATATACATTTTAAACTCCTGCCATTTTCTGTTAATTTATTATCAGCTTTTGTTGCAGCATATAAACCGACAGTCTGTCTTCACATGCCCAAACCTTGAACTTGCCCTCCCTCCCTACAACAAGTATTGCATGAATGTGTTCTGGTATCCACAACCCTCCTGGATGTTAGCTGCTCATCCCTGCCAGTCATTTCTTTTCATTTGAAGTGTCTCTGCAGCATTGTGGGCATACAGATGCAGTAAGCTCCCATTTGCTGTGCAGTAGAAAAGTACTGGAGTCCTTTCATACAAAATGATAAAGTTAAGCAGAAAAAAATACTCCTATAGGCAAAAACACGTGTGAATGGAATGATAAAACATATAGAAAAGCAGACCCACCAATGTCTCTCTAGAAGGGTTATTATCCTACTAATTACCATTTTTAGTAGACTAATTACCATTTCCGACAGCCCTTAGTTCTAAAAGACCCCAGGGCCTGCTGATTACCTACCACTGGGGCATCAAGAATTTAGAATTCCCCGCTGTGTGAAGCCTCGGCGATCGCCTGCAAAACTCAGCTTTCCAACAATCCCACGGCTCCCATGACCACATCCCCGGGTCAGGGGCTCTGTGTGAAAAACACTTTGGGGTGCCCAGTCTGAGTCTTCTCAAAAGAGAACGGACCCCTTTCCCCTACTTGCTTCTTTGGCTTACCTTACCTTACCTGCATTAGCTTTTAGCTTTACCATACAAAAATGTGCAAAAAATTATGTTTTCTCATGTTTTCCCAAAAGCTCAGCTACCCATGTGATGGGGCATTTTAACAGGTAAGGAACATATTCTTCTCCAGTTTTTGGGAAACAGCACATATGGGTTATGCAGAATGTTTTGGAAAACTCTTTAGCATAGCTCAAAGGGTTTTTTTGAAACACAAAAAATTATTCTGACACCACTGGAAAAATGATGTACCACAAAAATACCAGATCATAGGGGTAACTGATCTTTTGGGATAACGTATTTACAGAATTGTTTTACCTAGGATTTTCACTTTCCCATGTTTTTTCCGCACCCCTGGGGTATCCCAATTTGGGGTTACCCCGCCGTGTGAAACCCCCCCAGATCAACATGTGCAGACTCACCTCTTCTTCCGCTGAAGTGACGTAATTCAGCGAGCAGCTCACACCCCAATCTATCTGAATAGCTGTGAGGGGCACGCACACAGCCCGAAGATGCGGAGATGTGGCTGTTCTGGCTGCCCATTCACAATAATCAGAGTTGCCTTGCTGATTTACTTCAGTTCAGTGGACGGCTCTGATTGAACGAGAACCTGCACAGTCGCCATTGTACCGTAGTCAAAATCATGGGTTTTGGTCCACCTGGGTTTTGGTTTAAACCATGGGTTTAAATCATGGGTTTTGGTTTAAACCGGACCAACGCCAATTTAACATAAAGTGGGTATTGGTCCGCTCCGGGTTGGCATCCTGATTGCTGGAGTTACCCTCTCAATTTACCCCCTGTAAGCCTTGTAATTCTTACCTTAATGCACATCCCCCTGGCTTCCGGCTACCTCCCGAGAATAGGACACATGAATTGTTGTGGAATTTCTAGTTTCCTCTTTTTCAACCATAGTTGCAGCTTCCTGTGTGTGGATGAAAAATAGGCTAGGAAGGTGGCACTTAAACTGTGGAGGAAGTTTGAAGTTCCATGTGTCTTCATATTTTTGTATGTGTCTTTCCCATTCTCTCACCAGCATAAGATCAGGTTTCCCTTTTGTTTTTGTGGACACAAAATAGAACCCAATCTTAGTCTCAGTTGGATACTGGACTATACAGTTACAGAAGTAGAAAGCAGAAGGTTGTTTGGCAGTTCGACCCCAATAAAACGTGACTTTTCCTAAAGCCCTAAACTGTGAAGGAACGCTGAAGTACCATGTTTATATGTGTCTCTTTCTCACTCCCTCACCATCATAAGCATGGTTGGCTTTAGGCCTCTCCAAGGCTCAGCCCTTGGTCTTTCCTGCACCTGGCCAATCCACATGGCTGCAGGCCTCTCCACACCCCATCCAAAGTCAGCAGCCATAATCAGAAGATGGTCAGCCACTTTATAGTCCTCCTGTCCTGGGCTGGGCTACTTGGCCAATAGGATCCACCAAGATTTCCATACCTAACATTCCAGGTCCGTATGTAGCTACTTACCGGCAGTGCCTTAAGGAACCGGTATCTCAACATATAGTTTCTGGAAGTTTCTGTGTGGCTCAGTCCATTCCATCCAGAAATGCATTTTGTTTGCATTTTACGTGTTCAGGCAGAAACCTGCTGTAGTAGGTATGTTATTTTGATTTTTTTACAAAAAGCTACGTGTGGCACATCATTTAATGTGAATTGAAGTTTTGAGCATAGCTCTAATTTAATTGACTAAACTGAGTGATATAAAAACAAACTTGAGTAAACTGTTTAGGCAAGATAATCCAGCATACTCATTTTACATACTAATTGGAGTAAATGGAAAGGCAACATATAATTAGAGTAAACATGCTGCATCAGAAGTAAATAGTCCTGCAAAGCTGTTAAAAATACTTCATAAAAAAGGCTTTACAGCTTGCTGCGCTATAAAGATTGACAATTTTTTAATGCAACTTTTTTTTTTCACCGCAGTGCTATGAATTGTTTTTTTACTCTGGATTTAATACAAGGTACTCACTAAAGTGTTCTCTTTATTAGAATTACCATAGGGGGTCTATCTAGACCAACAAACAGGGGGCACTACTACAGGGGATGCATAGGCAGCGACCACACCAGGGGCCCATCAGGTTAGAAGGGCCAAAACATTGTTGCCCCCTAAATCGCACCATTTGTTTCAGTCTTTAGAAGACTAATTGTATCCAACTCAGGACCTTATTTATTCCTGTGCTAGGCCCAAACAAAACATAAAACACATACTCACCTCTTCTTCGCCGCAGTTGATTTAAAGTGCTTTGCAAGTCAAAAGTTGTAAAATAAATATTAGTAGCTTACCTTTCATTGAGTGGCTGCAGCGTTGTTCTTCCTGCTCTGTCTGTCTCCTTAGTAAGGAAAATCAATTACGCATTCAGCTTTCAGCTCCCACCCACTGACCTGGGTTATCAATCAACCTTCAGTGGACCAGGAATGGAAAAAAAAACATTCCCTGCCCAGATGTCCTGATTGGCTGCCTTTCTGGAGCTCTGAAACCCTGCCCCCCCTCTCCCCTCTCACATTCATCACAGTGTGCTTGCATCACATCGCTGTTGCCACACCCACTGTTTCCCTTCATTTTTCTATAAATCTCTATCTCTAATTCTCTAATACTTTTAAAGATAACTTAGGAACTACAGGGTCTTTTTGAAAACGAATTGAAGTTTAGGACAGTGCAACATGTAGCCTGAGACATTGGGACAGCAGTCAGACTTTCCTTTAGTATAACTTTAATTCCTCAAGGTCTGGTGGTTTGATATTCACACAATCTCAAGATCAAGTCTAGCACTCCAGACGCAGTGACAGAGGTGTGGTTGGGCCTCGTCCACTAACTTGCTTGCAAACGCTGGATGGGCAACTGAGCTGCCAGGAGCTGCAAGGGAGAAGAGTTATGTGTTGTTTGTTTTGAATGCCCCTTTAAAGTGACTGTCCAGTCATTAGGAAGGTGATGCAGTGAGAGGATGCTGTGGCTGCAGCTGCTGTGATTGGGTGAGCAGGGTGGACATTGTGACAGAAGCAGCCAGCTCCCGATGTGGGACCATGACCTGGTACGTTTTTATCACACCTCACTGAGCATCACTAATAGGAGGGAGTAGGGGTAGGATGGGGAGAATACTTTAGCTTTTTGTACCCTTAGTGGATCCATCATTTTTTAAGGATCCAAAGAACAAGTGCATAAAATATGAAATCAAACACCTATTCAAGTTGATGGGCACAGCCTTCAATTTATATGTTCTGTAAGTACATGGGGTGTAGGGTCTTTGTAGCATAGTGAAAACGCAGTTTCTTTGACTAGAGCTGGTGGACCCACCAATCAGGTCACTATGTGCATCTATATGGCAAATGTGGGCAGGATATCAGTAAGAGTGGGACTTTGGCAATAGCCATTTGATGGTAATATAAAGTGATATATTCAAGGTTGCGCTATTTGTTAACAATATAACAATTTAGAATCTAGAGATTAAACGTCCACTCACTAGGAGTAATATCAGAACTGTAGCCACAGTCACTCCGCGGGACATACAACTTCAAAGTTCAACACCAAAAGTGTTATATTTCTATTGAGGTGTGTTTATCCCACCACCTTATAAGTATAAAACACGTACCAGATTTCTTTTAGAAACAACGCCTTGTAATCAAATAGCAAATAATTTAGTTCCTCCTTAAGGATTGGGATCTGCTACTTTCAAATTCATCCACTTTTTCACTTCTTAATGGCAATAAAAACCGGTCTTGTGATATTTTTACATCAAGCATTTGCTCCAAATTTAATGCTGATTTGCAATAAAAAACAAAAACCCCAACATAGTGTAAAATTGCACAGATTCCTGGTTCAATTGCCCTCACTATGCAATGCTCACCAAATATATCAACAAAATCCAGCATATAGTATTTTTGAGAAGACAAAGCTGCGTGTTACCACCAGCGGTCTCGCCACCGCAATCAGCTCAGGCTCCTACCGCTCTGCATATATGTTTACCCGATGCCACGTCCGCAGGCTCAGTAATTTCTATCTTCCTTCGAAAGTCATGTGGTCACTAGGCTCCGCCTGACGCGTTTCGTCCTATCGACTTCCTCCTTGGGCCCAAGTAAATTTGGAGCGAATAATTTATGTAAAAATATCACAAGACCTGTTTTTATTGCCATTAAGAAGTGAAAAAGTGGATGAATTTGAAAGTAGCAGATCCCAATCCTTCAGGAGGAACTAAATTTTTTGCTACCTTGATTACAAGGCGTTTTTTTCGAAATAAATCTGGTACGTGTTTTATACTTATAAGGTGGTGGGATTAACACACCTTAATGGAAATATAACACTTTTGGTGTTGAATTTTGAAGTTGTATGTCCCGCGGAGTGACCGATATATAACCGGCTGTGGCTATATAAAAAAACTTGCTTGCAATAGCCATTTGATATAGTCCATAATAGACCTAATTAGGCAAACAGAAATTGGATGTTTTAATCAGCTCAAATAAATTACTCTTCTTTACCCCTGAACTCCATTCACTGGCACTTGCGGCCCAGGTCCCACCCTCACCACACAGACGTGGCTACACCCCCTCTGATCACTACAATTTTGAGCTTGTGCAGGTAATAGGTAAGACTAAATATTCTTAGTATACAGTACGTCCTGCTCCAGATAGATTACTTACACTTGGGTATTATTTCGCCAGATGGCGCTGGACTGCAGAGACATCGAAAATAGGCTCCTCCCGGCCCCTCAAATACCCAGGGACCTCCCACAATCCCCAGATCTTCTCTGCAGTCTGGACTGCAAAGGACAAGAAGATGGCTCTCTATTCTCGCAGGTGAGCGGGGCTATTAGCCTGCGGCCCTGTAGAACTATTCCCACCCGTTCCATTAGTAATGTGCCTCCCAGCCTTGGCTGCGCTGGTCGGGTGATGGTAGGCAGCACCGCTGTTAGGTGCTTAGGAGCGCTGCTCCACCGCAATCCCCCACCAAAGGGTAGGCGGTATAGGCATATGGTGAGCCTCTATGGGATGCCCCTCCCACACTATTGCCCCTTGCCCCTGTCTATCGGTGGGTCCTGTTAAGTGGCCGCTGTCCTCCCTCGCTCTCCTTGTAGCTCTCAGGGGAGGGAGGGGTGTGTGTGTATGTGCATTGGCCTTTGTGCTTCACTACATTATTTTATGCTTGGTGTCATTCGCCGTGCTGACTTGTTTGCACTTAAAATTGCCGCCGCACGCGCTTTCACTGTGTTCCGTGCTTGGCGGCGGCGTTACCTCAGGCGCTGGTGCGCCTTCATTGGCTGGTTGTCACGTGTATGGCTTCGCGCACTTCAGGGGGGTGGAGCCCGCTTTTGGCGCGTTCCGCGTCACCGTCCCTGCGGCCCGCCCCTCGTGGTATACCCAACGCCATTTTTTCTTGGTTCCGGCTGCTGCGTGACGGGTTTCTACCTACCGCGGTCTGTGAGTGCCCTCGCGGGCGGCTTTATTACCCTTATTTATTTGTACACTTACGGCTCCCCTTTGCTTATGTCTTTCAGACGGGCCGAACCCTCTTGGCTTCTCCCGGCCCTACTCTTTATATTTAGTTTATTAACTTGTGAGGCCTAGTGTTAATTACTCCCACTTCCCTAGCGGGTTATTGGGGCATCCCGGGTTGCTTTTATAGTGTCAATCCCTATCAGCCTATTGTGCCACTATAATCACCATATGGAGGCGTCTCAGGATAATGTGCTTGCGGTTCCTTCGGGACAAGCCCGGCTGTGTGTAGCTTGTGGGGTGTCCCCTATTAGCGCTGACAATGTGCGGGTCTGTGTACCTTGTGCCCAGCAGGTGCTTGCGCTGCAGTCTGGCCTTCCAGTGGCAGGGCCTGCGCCTCGTTTCACTTCACCTACTCCCCCAAGCTTAAATCTCACTCCCACTGAGTTGCATACAAGTGGGGATTCTCAGCCTGATGTGTCTTCCAGACTGGCTAGTGTTGAGAAGTTGATTGCTAATACCTTGGCGCGTAAGGCCTCTGCAAAAAAGCGGCACTTAACGCCTGATGTCACTCTTTTCCCTATGGAAGCTGATGAGTTTTGGAGGAAGGGGAGCTATTCTCTGACTCAGGGTCATCTGATGAGAGGCCTGGGGGTCATGACGATTCTGGCTCTGACCCCTGGGCCCCAGATGATACTGATAGACTGTTGGCTCAGATTTTTGAGGTCCTGTCTATTTCTCCCCCGGTTGCGGCCCCCAGGCAACAGGGGGAACTGTTTCATACTGCTAAGTCACGCTTGGAATTTCCTGAGCAAGCCCATTTTAATAATCTTTTGCTCAAGGAATGGGAGCGCCCCAGCAGGCTTCCCGGTGTACCTAAGAGTTGGGATAGGAAGTATCCCTTTCCTGCTGATATGGTGAAGTGTTAGTCATCCCCTTCTGAGGTGGATGCCCCGGTCCTAGGGTTATCTAACACCTCTGTCATGCACTCCCCTGACTCTACTACTCTGCGGGATGCTGAGGACCGGCGCATTGATCAGCTGGCGTTCCATGCCTTTGCGTGTGTGGGGATGGCGCTGCGCCCGGTCTGTGCCTCTGCCATTACGGCTGTGGCTATCAGGACCCTGCTCAGAAGTATCCTTGAAGGTGCCCCTGATGATGTGTCTAGGGTGGAGTTTAATGCACTGTCTCGTTGTGATGTTTTTGTGACCTATGTCCTCTCTGCCTTGGATGACACCATTAGAATGTGTGGCAGAACCTCTCCCCTTGTGGTGGCTATACGCCGCTCTGTTTGGCTACGCCAGTAGGCTGCTGACAACGCTGCCAAGAAAGCCCTCACTGGTTTTCCCTTCAAAGGACTACACCTGTTTGGGGACCGCCTGGACCTGTTTGCTAAGGGAGGCAGGTTATCCCAGCGCAGGCGGCAGCCTCGGCCCTTTCAGGGTCAGGGCTCCTTTTCCTCCCCTTACCGTGGTGCTAGACAATGGAGGGGGGTTTCCTTTACTGGGGCACGAGGAGACTTCTGGGGTAGGGGCAGAGGACGTGGATGTCCTGGCTCCTCCTGAGGTTCCAAGCTTTAGTCCTTTCCCAAGCCCCCTCAGGCATGATGGGGCGCCCTCACCCATCCGGGTGGGGGGACGGCTTCAGCACTTTGCTCACGTCTGGAGGCTTCATGTCTCAGAGCGGTGGATTCAGGAGGTAGTGTCCTCCAGTTACAAGATAGAGTTTTCTGTCTGCCCCCCCCCCCCCCCCCAAGGTTCATCAGATCCCGGATTCCTCAGGACCCCGTGTCAGCTCAGGATCTAGTGCAGGCAGTGCAAAGCCTTATGGAGCTGGGGGTCATCTGCAAGGTCCCTTTAAGAGAAAGGGGCAAGGGCTTCTATTCCAACCTCTTCACAGTGCCCAAAAAAGATGGGTCAGTCAGGCCCATCCTGGACTTGAAGATCCTCAACAAATTTGTCAGGCGCAGGCGCTTTCACATGGAAACTCTGCGCTCTGCCATCAGTTCCCTGTGCCCAGGGGATTTCATGACGTCTGTGGACATCAAAGATGCTTACCTTCATATTCCTGTGTTTCCAGGTCATCAAAGGTTTCTCAGGTTCGCTCTGGAGGATCAACACTACCAATTTGTGGCATTGCCCTTTGGTCTCCAGCTCCCAGGGTGTTCACCAAGGTGCTGGCAGGAGTGATTTCTCTGCTCAGGTTTCAAGGAATCCGCGTGCTGCCCTACCTGGACGACATTCTCATCACTTCCCAGTCTCTACATCAGGCAGAGTTGGATACTCAGCTGGTAGTGTCCACCCTGGAGTCATTTGGCTGGGTGATCAACCACCCCAAGTCTTCTCTGTCTCCCTCCTTGGTGACTTCATTCCTGGGAATGAACCTGGATACAGTTCAGACAAGGATCTTCCTTCCTCAGCAGAAGGTGGACAGTCTGATTGTGCAGGTCCAATTCCTGCTATCTTGTCATCATCCCTCCATCAGGCAGGGAATGCAGCTGGTGGGCCTGATGGTGGCGTGCTTCGAGGCGGTCCCTTATGCTCAGTTCCACTTGAGGCCTCTGCAACTCCACCTCTTGTCAGTATGGGACAAGGACCCTGCGTCCCTGGACCGGGTCTTTGCACTTTCCCCCTGGTCAGGCGGTCCCTCTCGTGGTGGCTGGACTCCAGGAACCTGTTGGGGGGCAGATCCTTTCTGACCCCCTCCTGGGAGACGGTCACCACGGATGCCAGTCTGTCAGGTTGGGGGGGGGGTTCTGGAAGTCCCTGCAGCTCCAAGGGAGGTGGGGCCCTCAGGAGGCCCACACACCTATCAACGTCTTGGAGCTGCGACCGATCAGGTTGGTTCTGGCTCAGTTGACTCATCACCTTCGGGCCTGCCTGTTCAGGTGCGCTCGGACAACCAGACGGCAGTTGCCTACATCAATCATCAGGGAGGGACCCAGAGCAGGAGGGCCCTCCAGGAAGTGTCTCTGATCCTTACCTGGGCGGAGGCCAATGTTCCCTGCATATCAGCGGTGTACATCCCGGGGGTGGAAAATCTGCTGGCAGACTCTGAGCAGGGGGACCTCTCGCCAGGGAGAATGGTCCCTCTGCAACAGGGTGTTTCAATCTCTGTGTCACCGTTGGGGCCAACCAGATGTGGATCTGTTTGTGTCCCATCACAATCACAAGCTCCCGGCCTTTGTCTCCCTGTCCCAGGATCCTCTGGCCTTGGCCACGGATGCCCTTAGCAATGTCATGGCAGGACTTTCAGCTCCTGTATGTCTTTCCTCCATTCCCCCTGCTGGGCAGGGTTCTGCGCAAGATTGCTCTGGAAGGGGTGCCAGCAATTCTGGTGGCCCCCAGGTGGCTAAGAAGAGTGTGGTTCGCAGACATGGTGCAGCTGGCAGTAGATCAGTACGTTCTGCCCAGGGTGCCAGACCTGCTCACTCAGGGTTCCTTATGCCATCCCAATTTACAAAATCTGACTTTGACGGCCTGGCTGCTGAAACCTCCATCTTGATGGAGAAGGGGCTGTCTACCTCGGTTGATACCATGATAAAGGCTAGGAAGAAGTCTTCTTTTTCCATTTATTACAGGGTTTGGCGTGCCTAGATTGACTGGTGTGAGTCTAAGTCTCTTCCCTGTCGTGTGTTCTCTATTCACAGGATCCTGGAGTTCCTGCAGCATGGGTTGAAGATGGGGCTCCAACTTAGTACTCTGAAGGTCAGGTTTCTGCCCAGGCTGTTTTCTTACAGAAGTCCTTTGCTCAGCATTCTCTGACCAGCACTTTTTTCCAGGCGGTTACTCATGTGCGTCCCCCACGTAAGCCTATGTTGCCTTTTTGGGATTTGAACTTGGTTTTGTCAGCCTTGCAGGGTGCTCCCTTTGAACCTGTGCAGGATGCTGCCCTGGCCATTCTTACTCTCAAAGTTGTCTTTTTGGTGGCTATCACCTCTGTTAGGTGTGTGTCTGAGTTGGCGGCGCTCTCCATCCAGCCCCCCTACTATGAGAGACACCAGGACAATAGCCTCGATTCAAAGACACATTCGTCCGGACTTCCGTAGCTGCCTGTGAAAGTTTGGGTGGGTGTTAGTCTTTTTTTTGCTTTTTTTTGTTCATTTTCATTCGTACGAACGTTCGGGAAAATGTGTATATGCGCTTTCGATGAACAGAAGCAAATCGGAACATTTCCGTTAGTTCAGATCATTTTCCAAACAAAATCGGAAATGTTTCGTTCGTTCAGATAACTTCCGTTGTTGGGATGGGTTTCCATCTGATTCAGAGAGCTGATTTCCGACAGACCACCACCCTATAAATCCGTTTCATTTCCGAACCACTTACAGGACCTTTGAGGGCTCGGATTGCTATTGTTAAACATATTTTGCAGCTATGTGGAGGAGTCTGCGCGCCTTTTAGCACCAAGGCATTGCATGTATCAGCATGGCCGAGGCCATAAATTGTATAGCAATGCATACCTGAATCAATACATTTCATGTATGCCTTATAGATGCATTTTAATGCTGACCTTAATTAGTCCTTAGCATGTAAACCTTTATTTTCCCACACATCCATATAATTGCTATATTTTTTTAGACTTATGTCCTTTGTGAATTATATTTGGATTGTTGAACTTGAATCTTAATTTGTTGCAGGAGTTATTGTTTTAGTCGGTTACCTTTGCTTTTTGTAATTATTTTATATTTGGTTGCAGGAACCGCAAGATGTGCCACTCACACAACATACAAGCAGTCTTTGGTCCAGCTATGCGATTCCTCAGTGTTCTTGCAGGGTATCCAGGGTCGTCCCATGATGCTTATATATTGCAGAGCTCCGGCTTATTTTGTCAGTTTGAGTCAGGAGAATTATCTGGTAGATGGCTCCTGGGTAAGTTTTCTCACATTCCATCAATCCATTTTCACTATATGGCAATGAATATAGTTGATGACTCATGACTTAACCTATTGCTGTTTTTAGCCCTTGATGACATGTTAAACAATATTGTAGCTTAGAATGTGTATTTTATGTTATTATTTTTAAATTCTTTCAGGGGATTCTGGATATCCACTCCTGCCCTTGCTCCTGATGCCCGTTCTTTGCCTGCAGAATGCTGGCCAGGGGTTCTCTAATCGGGCACTATGCAAAACCCGTCCCGTGGTGGCGAGGGCCCTCTGGCTTTTGAAGTCCAGATTTTGGTGTTTGGACCATACAGGGGGGGGGGGGGGGGGGGCACTGCAGTATGACCCCAACAAGGTTATACAAATATTTTCATTTACGTTTTTTAACAGGGACCACACGTGCCAGAGTGGCACAACTGAGTGTCAGGGTCCTTCAGTTGGTGGGTGAGATGCAGGAGCTGCGCAACTCGTTGGGGACCACAGATGAAGAATAATGTTCTGTGGCCTGCCATTGCTATGTATTTGGTTTTTTCTAATTGTTAAAATTAGAAATTTTCTACATTTTTCAAAATTTTATATTTTATGATGGAATCCAAAAAATAAATTTTAGTGTCATTTAATTTACAAAATATATTAACACAAAACGAATGGACCCAGAAATATTTAAAGATGAATATTCACATGACCGAGAAGTGATTGGGGTGAGCTTTAAGGGTCCAAAAGGGAAGATGGAGGATAGTGCTAAGTGGTTTGGGGGAGCTTTAAGGGTCCAAAAGGGAAGATGGAGGATGGTGCTAAGTGATTTAGCTAAACATTGTAGTTGAAGTGAGGGTGGCAAATATGTAGGCGAGCACTTTAATGAGTTAAGTTTGTAGTGCGCAGGCGCAAGATCGTAAGGATTTCCGTCTGGACTAATATTTATTGAAAAAGGGAAACAGAATCGAACGGGAAACGTAAAGGATTCGTTGGAGGATACGATGGGAAAAGGGCAAAAACGAAAGCCTGTGTTGTAAAATGTGAAAATGAAACGGAAAAGTCACGCTGGAAAATGACATCCTCGTATTCGTAATCTGCCGTACGAACGGACAGAAACTTTACAGAAGGTTTTCAATGCATGCATAGAATCGCTCGTACACTCATAAGAGAACGGAAACATTTCACAAAAAAAACAGATCAGCACTAAAACGGAAGTTTTTTTTTGTCTCTCTGAATCGAGCCTTTAGCCGCAAGGCATTGCATGTATCATCATGGCAGAGGCCATAAATTGTATAGGAATGCATACCTGAATCAATACATTTCATGTATGCCTTATAGAAGCATTTTAATGCTGACCTTAATTAGTCCTTAGCATGTAAACATTTATATCCCAAGTATGTCTCAGACCGTGCTTTGGATAGATTAATTACATGTGGGTTATGGTCCAGTAGAGGGCGAACTTCTGCAGAGATGACAAGAAAAAGAAGCCCCTCCCAGTCCATAAATACCTGGGACCTCCCACACATTCCCCAGTATTCTCTGCAGGAGTCGGCGAGCAAGTCAGAAGATGGCTGTCTCTTCCTTGCATGTACGCCGGGTTCACACCCGGTCATCTTTGTCCTTATTTCTGCCCGGACCTAGTTAATTTTAAACCCCTATGCCTCCCAGCCTAGGCTGCAGGTCCGGGGGAGGGTAGGGTACACCTTAACAGGTGTACTTATAGGAGCCTTGCTCCTCCGTGAGACCCCATAACAGGGGGTAGGCGGCTACCAGGTTGGTGACCCTGGTTTGGGATGCCCTGTCCGTTTCCCCACTCTCTACTACTGTAGTTGGGGACCTTCCCCTTCCATTACTCCCTTTCCCGCAATGGGGGGGGGGGGCTGTGTCCTTTCACTCATGATCCTTCACCTTTTTGTTTCTGTGTGATTGTGTGGGTGTGTGGTGCTTGCACTGTACTGATGCGCCTGTTTGGGAGCCGCAGCGCGCCTGGAGCCGACGGCTCCGCGCTCGGTGGGGAGAGCTTCTTCCCCTCCTGTCTGTCCGGGGAGGGGGCGGGGCTAGGCGCTCTCTCACTCTCTCTCTCTCTGGCGCCCTTTGAGGTGCTCTGCATTGGCCGGGAACCGCGATGATGGGGAAGGGGCGGGGCCAGCCGCGGTGCGCGATCTGCGCTGGCCCGCCCTTCTTCTTCTTTCTCTGCTGTCTGCACATTTTGGTCGGAGAGGCGCCATTACAGCGTTGTGAGTGCCCTGCAGGGCTTCTTGTTGTTTTCATATACTTGTTTAAGTTAATTGCGCCTTTTTTGTCTAGTACAGCGGCTGCCATTAATAACGCATGTATCTGTGGCACATTTGTGTTTAAATCATATATTGACATTTCTGCATGTATGATTGCTGTGGAGAGTGTGCCTTGCTTACAGGGTTCCCCTCTCTTTTTTTATGTCTTTCAGGAGGACCCAGCTTAGTTAAAAGGGGGGGGGTTCTCCCTGTCCTAGTGTCCCTTGGCTAAATTTGGGGCATAATTATTATTATTATTATTATTAAAATCCTCCCACTAACGGACTTAAGGGGCATCCCGGGTAGCTTCTAGCGTAATTCCCTCTGGTCATTGCGACTACCATAAGATCCACCATATGGAGGCTTCCCAGGATACCGGGCTCCCTTTGGGGCAATCCCGGCAGTGTGTGGGTTGTGGGGCATCCCTTACGGGGGATAATGTGCTGGATTGCATACCATGTGCACAACAGGCCATAACACGGCAGTCGGGGTCCCAGGCGTCTGGGTCAGCGCCGTCTGTCTCATCACCTACTCCACCACTCCTGATCCGTACCCCTAGTGACACTGTCATTAGCGGGGAGTCGCAATCTGATGTATGTGCTAGATTGGCCAACATCGAAAAATTGATTTCTTGCTCTGCGGCCAGAAAGGCCCCGGCTAAGAGAAGACATTTGTCGCCGGCCGCGCCGGTTCTGGATTTTGATGTTTCATTCCCTTGACTGGTCTGATTATTCCCCACTTGAGGAAGGGGAACTGTTTGCGGAATCTGATGGCTCTGAGGATCAGCAGTTTTTGGATGCTGATGCTGGGCAGGTGCATGGGGATGCGTGGATACCCCCAAGATCCTGGCCCTTTTATTTGAGGTGCTGGCTATTTTTCCTCCGGCGGAGTCCCCTCCGCAGAAGGGGGAATTTTTTGGGACCTCTAAGCCTAGTTTGGAGTTCCCAAATCAGAAGCATTTCGATAATATGATTCTTTAGGAATGGGAAAGACCTAGCCGGCTTCCCGGTGTTCCTCAGGGATGGGATAGGAAGTATCCGGTGGACGCGCTGAAGCGCTGGTCGTTCCCTCCCGAGGTCGATGCGCCCGTTCTGGGATTGTCCAACACATCTGTTGTGCACTCTCCAGACGCTACCTCGATTAAGAATGGTGAGGACCGACATATTGATTAAATGGCTTGCCATGCCTTTGCTAGCGTGGGTTCAGCCTTGCCGCCTGTTTGTGTTTCTGCGGTCACAGCTGTGGCTACCAGGTCTGTGGTTAGGGGCCTGTTGAGTGGTTCCCAGCTTAACCCGGCCAGCGATGAATTTGCAGCGCTTTGGCGGTGTGAATTGTTCATGTCCTTTGTCTTATCTGCCTTGGAGGACACAATATGTATGTGTAGCAGAACTTCGGCGTTGCTGGTGGCTATTCGCCGATTGGTCTGGTTGCGCCAGTGGGCGGCTGATATTGCGGCTAAGAAGTCACTTACAGGGCTACCCTTCCTGGTTATGCGTCTGTTTGGAGATAAATTGGATTCAGTAGCGAAAGGAGGAAAGCTACCGCAACGCAAGAAGCAGCGTCACTCCTTTCGGGGGGCAGGCTCCTTTAATCCTTCCTTTCGCGGGGCCAGAGCAGGCAGAGGAGCTGCCTACTCTACCTTCAGAGGTGATTCCTGGAACAGAGGCAGAGGACGGGCCCGTCCAGGACCTGTCTGGGGTTCCAAGCCCAAGCCCGCTGCCAAGCCAGCTCAGCAATGAGGGGGCGCCCTCACCCATGCGGGTGGGGGGAAGGCTGCTGCACTTCTTCCAGGTCTGGGCCGGGAGGTCACAGACAAGTGGATCTTGGAAGTGGTCTCTTCCGGGTACAAACTGGAGTTCGAGTACCGGCCTCCTCCCAGATTCCTCAGATCTCGGGTCCCCTCGGACCCCCGGGCTGTGCAGGGGCTCCTGTTGGCAGTGCAAAATCTTCTGGCCATGGAAGTCATATGCACGGTGCCTTTGTCAGAGAGAGGCCAGGGCTATTATTCCAACCTCTTCACGGTGCCCAAGAAGGATGGATCCATAGGACCCATTCTGGATTTGAAGCTTCTCTACAGGTTCATCAGAACCAAGAAGTTCCGCATGGAGACTTTGCGCTCAGCCATCCTTTCTCTTTGTCAGGGGGACTTCATGACGTCCATAGACATCAAGGATGCTTACCTTCATGTACCGATCTTCCCAGCACACCAGGGATTTCTCAGGTTTGTGGTGGGAGATCAGCATTTTCAGTTTGTGGCCCTCCCGTTCGGGCTGACCTCGGCACCAAGGGTGTTCACCAAGGTGCTGGCGGGTATAATGGCCCTTCTCAGTGCCCAGGGCTTTTGCATTGTGCCATATCTGGACGACCTCCTCATTACGGCATCCTCTCTCAGACAGGCAGAGCTAGACACCAGGACAGTGGTGTCAACGCTGGAGAGGTTCGGCTGGGTGATCAACCACCCCAAGTCTTCTCTCTCCCCGTCAAGGGAGATTGCATTTCTGGGCATGAATCTAGATACCATTCAGACCAGGGTGTTCCTACCTCAGTCAAAGGTGCGGATGGTTCAAGATCTGATACGTCTTCTTCTGTCCAACCCTCTCCCGTCTATCCGGCTAGGAATGAGACTGGTGGGGTTGATGGTGGCTTCCTTCGAGGTAGTCCCCTTTGCTCAGTTCCACATGAGGTCGCTCTAGCTCCATCTACTGTTGGCTTGGGACAGATGTCCGCTGTCATTGGATCAGTCATTTCTGATGTCTCCCCTGGTTCGGCAGTCTCCTCAGTTGTGGCTGGAACCAAGGAATCTTCTGAGGGGCAGGTCTTTTCTGACCCCTTGTGGGGAGACGGTCACCACGGATGCCAGCCTGTCGGGCTGGGGGGGTTTCTGGAAAGAACATCAGTTCCAGGGGCTGTGGGGTCCTCGGGAGGCCCACACCCCCATCACGCTCAACCACAAGGTATTCCAGTCCCTTTGTCACAAGTGGGGGATTCCGGAGGTGGATCTCTTTGCCTCACGTCACAATCACAAGCTTCCTGCATTTGTGTCTCTGTCTCAGGATCCTCTGGCCCTGGCAGTGGACGCCTTGTCTCTTGCCTGGAGGGATCTGGGTTTTCTGTATCTGTTTCCCCCCTTCTCCGTGGTAGGCAAGGTGGTGCGCAGGCTGGCTCAAGAGGGTGCACCAGCAATTCTGGTGGCCCCAAGGTGGCCAAGACAGGTTTGGTTCGCAGACGTCGTACGGCTGGCGGTAGATCAGTACAGGTTGCCCCTGTTTCCGGATCTGATCACTCAAGGTCAATTTACAAACGCTGGCTTTGACAGCGTGGCTGCCGAAACCTCCATCTTAAAGGAGGAAGGTTTGTCTGATGCTGTGATTCAGACACTTGTTAGAGCTAGGAAGAGATCTTCCTCTAACATCTCCTACAGGACTTGGAGGTCCTGTATTGACTGTTGTGAGGCTAGGGCATTGCCTTGCAGGGTGTGTTCGATTCCTAGGATTTGGGATTTTCTTCAACACGGTCTGGACCTGGGGTTCCAGCTTAGTACCTGGAAAGGGCAGGTCTCTGCCCTGGCGGTCTTCTTTCAAAGGTCCTTTGCTCTGCATCCCTTGGTTTAGACTTTTTTCCAGGGGGTCACTCATGTGCGGCCCCCTAGAAAGCCTTTGTTGCCCGTTTGGGATTTGAATTTGGTTCTGTCGGCCCTCCAGGGGCCTCCTTTTGAGCCGGTGCAGGATGTTGGCTATTACATCTGTTCGTCGTGTCTCTAAGTTGGCGGCTCTGTCCATTCAGGCCCCTTACTTTGAGAGACACCAGTACAAGGTGGTCTTTCGCTTTAAGCCAGATTTCCTTCCTAAGGTGGTTTCTGCCTTCCATCGTTGTGTGAAGTACTATTTGGTGGCTACTTCTTCCTTTCGTAAGACGGATGCCTTGTTTGTGGTGCCCTCCGGGCCCAGGAAAGGTTTGGCGCCTGCCAAGTCTACCATTAGTAAATGGATACGTCAGGCCATTGTTGGGGCTTATACTGCCAAGGGGAGGATCCCCCCTTTTCAGATCACTGCTCATTCTACTCGTGCTGTTGGGGCTTCTTGGGATTTTCAGCAACAGGCTTCTGTTTGTAAGGCTGCTACTTGGTCTTCTGTTCATATTTTTTCCAAGTTTTATTAGGTTGATGTGCGGGCCTCAGCGGATGCTGTTTTTGGCCGCAAAGTTCTGCAAGCTACAGTGGTTTAATTTGTGCACTATTGCCTGTTGGGATCTCCACCCTTTTTTGGACACTGCTATTGGATGTCCCACGTGTAATTAATCTATCCGAAGCAGGGTGTGAGACATACTTGGAATAATACCATTTTGTGATTACTCACCTGTAAAATGGGTATTATAAGTATGTCTCACACCCTGCTTCGTCCCACCCTGAGTTGTATCTTGGATCCTCTATATGGTAAAAAAATTTTCTCATGGATTTTATTGGCTCTTCCTGGTCTCCTTACTGCTTTCTTATACTGGGGAATGTGTGGGAGGTCCCAGGTATTTATGGACTGGGAGGGGCTTCTTTTTCTAGTCATCTCTGCAGAAGTTCGCCCTCTACTGGACCATAACCCATGTGTAATTAATCTATCCGAAGCAGGGTGTGAGACATACTTATAATACCCATTTTACAGGTGAGTAATCACAAAATGGTATTTTTCCCACACATCCATATAATTGCTATATTTTTTTAGACTTAGAAACATAGAAACATAGAAGGTTGACGGCAGAAGGAGACCATACGGTCCATCTAGTCTGCCCTTATGTGTATACTGTATGTACTCTTTATCTTAGGATAGATGTGTGCTTATCCCAGGCATGTTTAAATTCATTAACTGTTGATTTTTCAAAGGACTTATGTCCTTTGTGAATTATATTTGGATTGTTGAACTTGAATCTTAATTTGTTATAGGAGTTCTTGTTTTAGTCGGTTACCTTTGCTTTGTGTAATTATTTTATATTTGATTGCAGGAACCGCAAGATGTGCCACTCGCACAACATACTAGCAGTGTTTGGTCCAGCTATGTGATTCCTCAGTGTTCTTGCAGGGCATCCAGGGTCGTCCCATGATGCTTATACAGTATATTGCAGAGCTCCGGCTTATTTCGTCAGTTTGAGTCAGGAGAATTATCTGGTGGATGGCTCCTGGGTAAGTTTGCTCACATTCCATCAATCCATTTTCACTGTATGGCAATGAAAATAGTTGATGACTCATGTCTTAACCTATTGCTGTTTTTAGCCCTTGATGACATGTTAAACAATATTGTAGCTTAGAATGTGTATTTTATGTTAGTATTTTTAAATTCTTTCAGGGGATTCTGGATATCCACTCCTGCCCTTGCTCCTGATGCCCATTCTTTGCCTGCATAATGCGGGCCAGGGGTTCTCTAATCGGGCACTATGCAAAACCCGGGCCGTGGTGGCGAGGGCCCTCTGGCTTTTGAAGTCCAGATTTAGGTGGTTGGATCATGTGGGGGGGGGGGGCACTGCAGTATGACCCCAACAAGGTTATACCAATATTTTAACCCTTTAAGTGCCAGCCTACCTGGAGTTTTTGTCACACTCTGTTGCCAGACCATTTTGCACTATTTTGCGCTCCCCATGTTCAAATGTGATTTTTGAAGGGATTTCCAGGGATTTCCCAGGAAAATGATATATTATTTTTTCAGCAGAGTCTAAGCTTTAACATGAAATGTCTTGTTTGTAATTTTTAGGTGTATTCTCAATATTTTTTGGCGAAATATGTGCAAAAAAATAAAAAAAAATCTATTTTTTACAATTTGTAGTGTTTTTTTGTAATAAAAAATGTAAGTTTGTCAATAAAATCTTATTGCGTGTGAAACCCCAATTTCTCCCGGTTACAGCGGTACCACATATATATAGGTATACACCCTTTCCTGCCCAGGAGACTACCCCAAACTGAAACAGAGCTTTAGGGGATTTTCAGAAAAAATACAACTGTGATATGCGCTATGCGCACCTTGCAGTTTTTCCAGAAAAACAACCCTTTACATTTGAAATACCCCTGACAAACTATATATTCTCTGGAAGTACACACCTCAGGCTTTCTATTTGTACCAGGCTTGTTGATGTGGCCACCGTTTTCTAGAAGTAATCCCTCAATGTATTCTTTGGTTGCAAAGAGTTCCCTAAAAAAAGGATAAAAAAGCAGAATCAAAGCCACATTTTCCTAAAAAAACTATATACAAACAAGAATAAACAAGTATAATCTGAAAAAGCAACATCCCCCGAACAGAACGATACCCAACATGCATAGCTACTGTCAAGGGAAGAGTTGCCAAACACCCCAAAGTAAAGCATGAGCATAACGGTAATTTTTCTTGAAAATTTCAGCTCTGCAGACAAAGTGCGCACCTTGCGATTTTTCAACCAAAACAACCCTTTACATTTGGAATATCCCCCATAAACCATATATTTCCTGAAAGTATACATGTTAAGCTTTCTAAGCGTACCCAGCTTGTTGTAGTGGGCTCATCTTTCTGGAATTGATCCCTCAAAGAATTCTTTGGTTGCGCAGGGTTTCCCTAAAAAATGTATAAAAAAGCTGAATAAAAAACACCTTTTCCTAAAATATAAATATGCAAACAAGAAAAAACAAGCTAAGTCTAAAAGCGCAAGGTTCCCCCGAACAGAACAATACCTAACATGCAGAGGTACTTTTAACCCTTTTAATTGCCTTCCTACTTGAGATTTTGTCACCCTCTGTTGACAGGTCATTTTTCCCCATTTTGCGCCATGTTTTGCGACATTTTTGCTGGAATTTTCAGGAAAATTATATATATATTTTTTGCAGCAGAGTTTAGGCTTTAACATGAAATGTCTTGTTTGTAAATTTTATTTATTATTAATTTTATTTATTATTAAGTAAAAAAAAAAAAAAAAAATTGCCTCCTTTATTTTAAATAAAAAATGTATTTTATTAGGGAAAACCATATTGCATGTGAAAGCCCCATTTCTACCGATTAGAACGGTACCACATATTTATCGGTAGCCCCCTGTTCCTGCCCAGGAGACCCCCCTAACTGAAACAAGTAATTTTTAACATTTACAAATAAAATACAACTACCATCCACACTACAAAGGGTTAAATCGAGAAAAAAAATGACATAGGGTCCCCCCTATGGGGGGGGGGGGGGGGGCATTTTTTTGGGGGATCTTTAAAGGTTAAAAACCCTTAAAAATCCCCAAAAAAATTACATGGGGCCCCCCTTACCCAAAGTAACCAGCCCGGGACCAGCTATGCAGGGCTTGTAGGAACAGGGCGCAGGGGCCAGCTTTTGTGGCCCCTGGCCCTGCAGGCTACAAGCCCGCATAGCCCGTGGCCACGGGCTCTTCTGCCCCCCCCCCCTGGCCTTTGGGGAGGCAGGTAATGGGGTGCCGGGGGTTAATGGCAAGTCACCGGCTAGCGCAGGGGACTTGCCACCCCCCCAGCCTTGTGAACTGGTATAGGGGTCATGGACCCCTTACCAGTTCACAAGGGGTTAAATGTAAAAAAAACAGACACACAAAGAGAAAAAAAATTTTATTTTTTATTTATTTATTTATTTTTTAATACTTACCTCCCATCCATACTGGAGCACTCTGTCCCTCGGCGATCACTGGCTTCTGCTCACTTGCTAGAAGCCTTTTATAGCTGCTTGATGACAGAACACAAAAGGGTTAATAAAAAAAGACATAGGGTTCCCCCTCCCAGGGAGGGGGACCCCATTTTTTTTTGGAATTTTAAGGGTTAAAAACCCTTAAAAATCCCCCCCAAAAATGACGTAGGGTTCCCCCCTACCCAGCATGACCCGGGCCAGCTATGGGGGCTTGTAGAACAGGGCGCAGGGGCCAGCGTTGGTGGCCCCTGGCCCTGCAGGCTACTAGCCCACATAGCCACTAAGTGGCCCGGGCCCTTCTGCCCTCCCCTGGCCGTTGGGGAGGCAGGTAATGGGGGGCTGGGGGTTAATGGCAAGTCACCCGCTAGCCGCAGGTGACTTGCCAGACCCAGAGCCTTGTGAGCTGGTATAAGGGGTCTCATGGACCCCTTACCAGCTCACAAAGGTTTAACTGGTAAAAAAAAAAAAAACACACACTTTAAGAAAAAGTATTTTATTAAAAAAAAAAAAAAGTTTTACTGTACTTACCTCCGATTGCAAGCTCTTGTCCCTCGCTGCTCTGATGACAGATGCCGGTGATCGGCATCCAGAGAAGGGGGAGGCAGGAGATCAGAGGATCTCCTGCCACCTCCTTCCAGGGCACCGATCACCGGCATCTGACAGCTGAGAAGGCTGGAGCCGGTGATCAGGCCGGGATGACGTCATTAGCCCCGTCATTAGTCCTGGGGGGGGACCTGGGGGGATCGGAGGCCCCCCAGGTGAAGAGGAGGGACAGCAGGAGCCAGCGCACACGGAGGTCTAATGTCATTTTTATTTTTTTATTTTTTTACAGTTAGCAACTGCTGCTGCAGAAGTGGGGGGGCGGCCTATTCCGGGGGCTCTCCTGGAGCCATCCGACCCCCCACGGGGGATCGGATGGCACCAAATTAAAGAGGAGACCCGGCCGGATCCAACGAGGGGTCGGGTGAGTATTTTTTTTTTTTTTTTTTTGCCCGCTAGCAGGGGTAAATTCCAGGCACGTACATTTTACGTGGCTGGCACTTAAGTGACGGAGAGGCAACCACGTAAATTTTATGGGGCTGGCATTTAAAGGGTTAATGTACATTTTTTAACAGGGACCACACGTGCCAGAGTGGCACAACTGAGTGTCAGGGTCCTTCAGTTGGTGGGCGAGATGCAGGAGTTGCGCGACTCGTTGGGGACCACAGATGAAGAATAATGTTCTGTGGCCTGCCATTGCTATGTATTTTGTTTTTTATAGTTGTAAAAATTTGAAATTTTCGAAATTTTTTAAGATTTTCTATTTTATGATGGAATAAAAAAAATGTTTGTGTCATTTCATTTACAAAATACATTAACACAAAACAAATGGGCCCAGAAAATTTTAAAGATGAATATTCACATGACCGAGAAGTGATTTGGGTAAGTTTTAGGGGGATAAAATGGAAGAAGAACCTAACCGCGAAGTGGTTTGGGTGATCTTTAAGGGTCCAAAAGGGAAGATGGAGGATAGTGCTAAGTGATTTAACTAAACATTGTAGTAGAAGTGAGGGTGGCAAATATGTAGGCGAGCACTTTAATGAGTTAAGTTTGTAGTGCGCAGGCTCAAGATCGTAAGGATTTCCGTCTGGACGATTATTTATTGAAAAAGGGAAACAGAAACTGGGAAACGGGAAACGTAAAAGATTCGTGGGAAGATACGATGGGAAAAGGGCAAAAATGAAAGCCTACGTTGTAACATGTGATAATGAAACGGAAAAGTCACGCTGGAAAATGACATCCTCGTATTCGTACCATATGCCATATGAACGGACGGAAACTTTACAGAAGGATTGCAATGCATGCATAGAATCGCTCGCACACTCAAACGAGAGCGGAAACATTTTTTTAAAAAAACAGATCGCACTAAAACGAAAGTATTTTTTTGTCTCTCGAACGAGCCTATTGTTGTTCCTTCCTTGTGCCCTAATCCTAGTAATGCTAAGGAGAGGGTCTTGCATTCTTTGGATGTGGTTAGGTGTCTGAAGTACTATCTGGTGGCTACTACACCTTTCAGGTAAACTGATGCTCTTTTTGTGGTCCCTTCTGGTCCTAGGAAGGGTTTGGCTCCTGCCAAGTCTACTATCAGCAAATGGATCCGTCAGGCTGTGATTCAGGCCTATTCTGCTAAGGGGATGAATCCTCCCTTCCGCCTTACTGCTCATTCTACTCGTGCTATTGGTGCCTCTTGGGTTTTTCAGCACCAGGCTTCTGTTGAACAAGTTTGCAAGGCCGCTACTTGGTCTTCTGTTCATACCTTTTCAATGTTTTACAAGGTTGATGTTAGGGCCTCAGCTGATGCTGCTTTTGGCCGTAAGGTTCTGCAGGCGGCAGTAGTATGACCTGTCTGCTGTTACCTTTGGGGATCCCACCCTACTTTATGGACACTGCTATTGGATGTCCCAAGTGTAAGTAATCTATCTGGAGCAGGACTCAATTCTGTGATTACTCACCCGTAGAATTGGTATTATGAGTATACAGTATGTCCTGCTCCACCCCACCCTTGGTTTTGCATTATCTTGGATCCCCTGTATGGTGATTGTTATCATTGTTGTAGTTACCAGTTTGGGTTTGTTTTAATTCTCCTGGCTTCTCGTTAACTGCTTTTCAATGCTGGGGATTTGTGGGAGGTCCCTGGGTATTTGAGGGGCCGGGAGGAGCCTATTTTCGATGTCTCTGCAGTCCAGGGCCATCTGGTGGAGTAATACCCAAGTGTAAGTAATCTATCTGGAGCAGGACGTACTGTATACTCATACCAATTCTACAGGTGAGTAATCACAGAATTTTATTTTTGACCCTTCTTCACAAAGACCAATACAGTAGTCCTGAACCATTTCCCTCTAAAATCGTTGAGAATGGAATTCTATTAGAGCTCTATACCCAGAACTCTACATAATTGTTAGAGATAACACAAAACTCCAGCTCCTTACTCAGATCTGACCCAACAAAGCCTGAAGGCTAGAAAGGGCTCCAGTTGAAAAAAGTACAATATTGCCTTCAGGCCTAAACTGACTAGATATCCCACTTTCGTTGGAACAGTAACACTTTGGGGCACTTTGTCACATAGAAAACTCTGGGGAAACCTAAACGTCCATCTTTGCTGACATGCAGTATGTCTGGTCAGTTTACAACTTCTTTTTGCTGAATGGTGGTAGTAGCATGCATGGACTGGCTGAGCATTGCTTCAATCACCACAATATTTTATAGAAGTTCCACGTCTACCTACACACTTGAGTAGCAAAGAATGCTGTGGCTATAGCCTAAACCAAACCCCAACCTCGCCATATCGCCCATAAACTGATTTAAACTGTCCAACTTTGAGCCTCCATAAAATGGTCAGTTTACCTATAACTATTTGCAGTATATAGGACAGAAGTGCAGGTACTAGTGGCCTAACAGCATGGTAGGTCAGCTGGCAGCATTATATTCCTGATTATTATTCTGTCTTTTCTAGTCACCTCTGTTATGAAATTAACATTTTCATGTTTAGGATTCCACGAACATTTCTTAATACAATTTGATTTATTTTTAATGTCAGACTGAGTAACAAGGGAAGCTTTCACCCACCGGAATATAGCACAGCCTATTTCCCTTAATTAAAATGTCAGCATAGTAATAGCCATCTTTAATGCCTATAATAATAGTTTTTTATGTAACAGCATACATTGCATCTCTTGTATATTGTTATAGGAAGGCTGAGGGTTAATATACATGGGTAATTTCATAGCACTTTTGTACAGTAATAATAGATTTCCTATATGCTATCACCCCTGGCCGACCATGTGTAAAATGTTCTTGCCTATGAGAGTATGAGCTTGAGCTTTTAGCATCACTATGCGGAGCGCCCCCTTCACCTTTTGTTCCCTCATAGATCTTCTGTTTTAAAACTTTTTGTTTTAAAACTTACTGATAATGAAGAACAACCACTGTTGAGGTGTTTCAAGGTGGGGCTGTACTAGGACCAATGCACCCTGTCTTTGTACCCCCCCCCCCCTTTGCAATGAATGGAGTGGACATGCCAAGAGGCACCATTGTGTTTTGATGGAGGGCGCTGGACTTTGTTCTTTGTTTTCGTCATTCAGTAAGCTGTAAAGTAACAGAGCCAGAACTGCGGGAAACAAAAGGTGAGTATAGCTTTTTGTTGTTTGCCTGGACAGTAAGTTTAAATATAGTATATATGGGTTGGTATTCAAGGAGTTCCCCTACCCTAAAAAATTCATGAACTTCCTTCAGATATTTAAGTTTAAAATGAATCATTTCTAGCCTCATGCCACAGAGCTACAATCATCAAAATTATGGACACTAGTAAAACAATTGTCCCATTAAACAGTTAAGGATACAGTAGTAATTTATTTGAAATCATGAGATGTTAAATTAGGATGGCAGGAAAAGAAGTCTTCATCATATTGCAGAAAACTTTAATTAAAGAGAGTCTAAAATGTGATTCCCTGTTTCTTTCCCAAACAGCTTTGTGGTTGGATATATTCAATTTAATATATTTTTTTAATTTTTAGAGCAGCACAAAACTCTCGGTGGCAGCTAGCTTGCCTCTGGGGCATCCTAAATCGGGATGCCTTACTTTGTGAAACCTCCAGGGTTTGCCGTGGTCCGCATCCCTGGTGTCCCTGTAGCTGTGTGCACTCCCACACCCAGGCATTCAGATAGGCTGCCAGTGGGAGCGCAAACCCTCAGGAATCTGGGAATATGACCAGCTGGCTGTCGAACATCACCCGGCACTCTGGAGATCAACCAATCATCATGATCGCATGAGTGATTTACAGGGGAAAATGTGTGCCCAACAGGGTTTTCACTTTACTTTTAAATTGTTAAGGGGTCCCAAGGATCTCTATGCCATTTCAATTACTTTTACGCACCACCAATGAACAGCATGCTTGGATTGTTGAGTTGGTTAGAGAGGGGAAGCACACGCTTTTATTTGATTTTTTGGGTGGGAATTTTTGAAAAATTAGCCCTTCTCACTACATTTGTAAAAACGAAAAAAAAGTGTGGCCTTCTCCCTTCGAAAGCTTACCAGCTCGACAAACCAAGGGCCAAACTGCCAACTACCAGTCCAAGGTGTTACCAGCCCTTATGTCCTATAGCACAGGTACTAATATAGGGGTCCATGGGACCCGTTAACAGTTCACAAGTAAGGGAAAGGAAAGAAATAACATCATTTAATAATATTAATTAACTGATACTTACCATTTTGTGTCCATTGCCCAGCACTAAAACAGTGAAAATAATGCCTGTGAGGCACCTTTTCAATGCACCAAATATCAGTGCTGGGTTTCGGCACATGTATTTTATTTGGTAGATAAAACTAATCTATGGATTAGTTGAAGGTGGGAGGTACTATTTTTCCAGGTCCTGGTAAGGAGCTGGTGGGCTCACATGCCGGGAATCTTTTGTTTCTTGGCTTATAAGAGGAACGACTTGTCTACTAAAGTCTAGGATCAGCATGACTAAGGAAACCTGTCTGGAATAGTATTTGTTTCTGTCGGGTGAGGTGACTCTACATCCTGTATTTCCTTTGCAGAATTAGAATATATGTAAAGGCAATTTTTTAAAAATATGACTGCCCACAGGCTCTAATTCCTTCAGTCCTGTTTTGAGGCTGTTCGCTCCAAATTTCACAGCCCTCTACCTCACACTTGTAGCTAGTCAACAAAGGGACAAATAAAATTCAGCCCCTGTGGAATCAAGCCTGTGGGCTGTCAGGTAAGTATTTTTTATGTGCTTTACTAAGCCTTTAAAGGGACTCTAAACCCAACAACAAAAATCAGGCAGCAAGCAACTTAACCGATGCCTGTCCTATGTGTCTCTCCTCTATTTTTTGCATTGCCTGAAGAAGCCATAGCAGGGCTTCAGTGTTTCAATTTTATTCCTCCAGGACTACGCATGAACTGCCTGCTTTGTTCTTTGGTGCTCTTAGCACAAGTGAACGCGGCAAGCCACATTGATCTCACAGCTCCTTCTGACCACAGCAGAACGGGCTCATGACTCGTAAAGCTGCCCCATGACACATGCTTCCTACCTCAGTTACGACACAGAAATTTAAGTGAAGAGAGAGGATTTTGTGCTGCTTTAATTTTTACTTGAAGTACTTTTTGAATCAATGAGGATATAATTATAGTGAATACTAAATACTAAATTCATTTTTTATTATTGTTTTTTCTACCCAGGTATATTTCAACCTCTGCCCTCCCCCCAATACTTTGCAATATATACTGTTTGTATACATGGTGTTTTGTGCTGGTTGTATTTAATTTTTTACGAAAATGTTCTGAATCTTATGAATCAGTGAACAGCTATAATAGTTCTGTGTGGCTTGCAATGCCACAGATGCTGCCTTTGACTTGCAGGCTTTTTATCTTATGAAATATATGTAAAATTTACTGGGTATTTCATTTTGTGTATTATGTTTTTCGAGTACAAAATGTGAAAAATTGGTCTAAGTTGATGCATTTTAATGTCGAATAAATAGTAATCATGCCAAAGCTATAAAATCATAGCACTGTACTAAACCTGATCTGGACAGTAAAGGTTGTAGAAAACAAGGCAGTCTGGTTCTATATTTTTTTGATCTCCCTTTAAAAATCAGTAGTAAAATTGAATGCAAGTTGAACCCCCGACTTCATCACACTTGTCCAGCCTTTTGCGATTTAAGATTTGCGCAATCCTTAAGTATGTACAGCTCAGCATAGCGGGGTTTGTAATTATATGAGTATAATTACAATGTTTGATTGCGCTGTTTGAAACAAGATGTTTTCCCTCAATGCCTTTTAACGTACAGTAGGAAAATGCAATTATTCCTTTCGTCAGTATCACATAACAGCACTTAAACAGGAAGAACTAAAACGGCCTCAGACTGCACATAAATAAAAGCATAGCTGCATATGCAGGTCCAATCTGCGGTGTTCACATAATATAAAATGGGGGCTCTTAACCTGTAGCTCAGGAGCCACAGGGGGCCCCAACCTGTAGCCACATATACGGAGCCCTATTTTGTGACTTTCTGGTTTCTGCTGGACCAGAACACCAGCAGAGGTCTAGCACACTGTTGAGGCTAGGGGGTTACATGGCACCCGGGGCTTGGCGTTGTTAGGAGAAATGTTGTGGCTTACTAGTCTTAGCAGTTTCCGGTGCCGTACTTGGTTTGCCAACCTCGCAGCCTCTGGATTTCTGTTCTGCCAAGCCCTGCCAAGTATTTTATGGGGCAGGGAGAACAACATTCACACTAAGGTGTCACGTTTGATGTTCCTACATACTTTTCAGTGTCATTATTTAAAACCGTTCTTAGTATATATGGTTTATATCATCTATTCATGTTGAATGTGGCTCCCAGCCATTTCTCATTGCTATATGAGACTTTCATTGTAAGAAAGGATACTGATCTAAAAAGTACTGTTGTGGTTCTTTGACCCCCTCCCTGACATAGGACAATACAGTATGTCCTGTTTGTTTAGGTCTTCCCTCAATTTCCAGGGACATTGCTGCATCCTGCAATAGTGATCATTGTGATTGGTCAATCACAGCAATTTACTTGTCAAAACCCTATCCCTACTATAGGGGGCACAGCTAATTAACAGGCTTAAAATGTGAACATGTCACTTGTGGAAAAACTAGTGTGGTTAGCAATACCAAAGCTGGCTGTAATGGGAAGAGGTAAAAATTTTACATTTATAGTGAGCCAAAACCCAGCGTTTGATTGGACAAAGAATCTATAATTTCCTCCCCCAGGGCATCCAAAATCGTGAAACCCTCAAGGTCACCCCGTTCACTTACCTTGCTTCCCGGGCCAAAGGCGCATGAGCGAGCCACGGCCGCATTCCCGCTATCCCTCTAGCAGGGTGCGTGCCTGCGCCAGGCATTTGTGAATGGCCAGCGCGGGCACGCTCCCTATTAGAGGAAAGAGGGGGATGCGGCCACCAGCGCACTCAGAGACGCTGGCTTAGATGATGTGACGTCAGCAGCTACGAGCGCGCTGATTGGATGAGTGGGACCGGGAAGAGGTGAGTTGCACTCGGCGATCTGGGGGGTTTCACACAGCGGGGCACCCCCGATCGGGAAAGGACCAAGACCCAGGATAGTCGAAATACTGTGTTTTGGTCCACTTTAAATATCACCCAGTATGTATAGTGAGCAATAATTTAAAAACATTCCAGACATTTTACTAAAATGAAGGGGAGTATTGTCTGTATAATATAGATGAAAAATGAAGCTATATTGTCAGAATAACTTTAAATTACATTTTTATCTCATTTTATTTATGTCCTTTATGATGGGAGAAGCAAGAACACTGTGTGCATTGCTTTAGATTGAAATGTGCTTGATTGACAGGGTAGAGTGCTCATTTTATTCTATCACTAACATAAGGAGTGTCAACCTCACATGAGCCTCAGGATTGAATTTGGTCATCCTTTCAAGAAACAGTCCAGGCAAAAAACTAAAATATTAATACTCATCTTTTTTCCCCCCCCGCATCCTTGCCATCCAAGCCATGCATCCTATCATTTTGTATTGGCCAGCATCACATGATGTGAGTGTGAGTATCATTTCCTGTGGTCCCGTTGTCATGGCCCTTTGAACCCAGGTAAGCGGTATTATTTAATTATTATAGGAGAGGTATTATTTAACCCTTGCCCTTTTGAAAAAAGAAGCTTTTAGGCTTGGTTGAGATACAGATGCTTACTCTGTGTGTCAGAACCCCTCAATCTGTACTTTTGGCTTGATGCAGAGCCTCCCCGTTCACTTCTCCCGTGCGTTTTCCCGTTGGTTTTGGGCTTTGATCGGGTCAGGAAAGGGTGCTACGTTGATTTTAGTGTGCGTTTATGCGCTCAGGTGTGCGCTCAGCCGCCTTTCCGATTGTCGGCTCGCACGAGGCTGTTTCCCGGCAAAACGGACGCCTCGTTCATTGTTCCGTTTTTTTCAGTGATGCAGAGCCTTGTTTTCCGATTGAAATCACCCTAATGAAACGGGGCCGCCGAGCCTTCACTTACGGCAAGTCAGAGCAGCCGTATTTGCACTCGGGCAATAATATGCAGTCCTGTTGGAGCACATCAGCGGCGCCAGCTCCGCGGTCTTGTCCTGCTGAGTATGGCAGAAACCAGGCTGCACCTATTTGAGCTCAGCCGCCTTACTGGGTATGTGTATGAAACTTGTATTGGTTGCCCACCCTGTCTTTTATTTTTTTTTTCCCTTAACACACTATTTGTTAATTTTTTTGTTAGTATATTTTTAGCCTAATTTTTTAACTTTAAATTAAATGGGTTAAGTGATCGAACCCTATTGCGTCATGTTCTTGCCCTCTTATGTAAGTAGTATTCCCCAGACTTTTTTAATGAGTGTACAGGTTGGATGTGCATGTAGGCTCATTACAAATGTCCTTTACTCCAACCCTACCCCGCTCACCTATTTGTCCCTCTTTTCTATTGTTGCAATGCACACCTTTTTTTATTTTTATTTTGTTTTTGTTTTTTTTTGTTTTGGGGGGGGGGGGGAGACTCTGGCTATCCTTTGCTCCCCTGGCTGCTGACCCCAATCCTGCACCCATCTTCACAGGCAGAGGAGCCCTACAATACTGCCCCCAGGAGGACTCGCTCTGTGGTGGAGCGAGCCTTTGGTCTCTTGAAGATGAGGTTCCGTTGTCTTGATCAGACTGGGGGGGGGGCACTACAATATACGGCTGCAAAGGTCATTAAACTAATCATGGCTTGTTCCGCTTTAAGAGAGGGAGTCTGCCATTTCTGAGTAAAGTCTCAGTAAAAAGGGTTTCACACAGTGGGGCATCCCGATCTGGGATTTCCAGGGGGAAGACCAGTGGCCGCTCTGGGTTTTGTTCTGCTTTATGTGAGGGAACCTGTGTTACTTTAATAATAATGTAAAGGAGGTGGGTTATTCCATCCTAACCTGATTTGGTCATGATGTTTGAAAGCAGGCCAAAACCCATGTAACCCAGCCCTTTGGAGTGTGAAGGAATCCAGGGCTGGGTTACAGGCATCATGTCTCTGGGGCATTCCAATTTGGGATGTCCTGCACGTCACTGCGGGGAAACGTCAGAGCTATACCAGGAGCTATGCCATCTTTACACAGGAGCAGGACGACATCATAATGGATGTGTGTATGCGAGCGTGCGTTTATGTGCGCGCACACATTCCTTATAATAAAAAAAAAACAAAGTGCTAGAATAGTCTGAAACAACTTAGTTTGTCACGTTACATACCAGCCCACCTTAGTTTAACCCATGTACGCAGCTACAAACTAGGCTACATGCAGATAGAAGAACTAGGGCAATGTGAGGCAGAAAAAGGTTAATAAAGTGACTTTAGTTAGGCCAGGAAACTTGTTAATGTATTTGGTGGATTAATGGTGGGTCCTTGTATCTTTTTATAACAGATGATGCTGCGGAATCGTTTTTTAAGAGTTTGGGCTTTTCATTAAATCACGCTGAAGGTCCGGTTTAAAAAGTGCCCAAAAAAAAACACGCCCAACCAAACCATAAAAACAATGCTAAACTAATGTTGTTTATCATTCACAGATACTAGAAAACCACAGGCACAAGACCCCGAGGCCAAATGTTTTTTATTTTGCATTAAAATTTTAATTGTTTTTTAGTTTTGGCAAAAAATAAAAAAATATGAAAAATCCAAATCCTCCCCAAAAAAAACAACGTTTGAATTAAAAACAAATAAAAAGATTTGGTGTGTTGTCTTTCCTGCAAATGTACAATCATACAACATCATCACACATTTACATGACACAAAAGGTTTAGATATGGGACAATAAATCAAAAACAATCAGAAAGAATTAAGGTATGCATTAATGGCAAGAAAAAAGGAACAACAAAAATTTAACAGAAATATATATATATATATATGTGTCAAATTGGCAGTTGGTGCCATATGCATATTCAAATGGAGGTTTAGGGATGTGCGCTTGCGTGTAGCCAGATTGGCAACTGAAGAGCCATGGAGATGTAAGTATACTTGCTCAAACCACCAAAATGGAAGGTCAAATACGACGGAAACCAAGCAGGTACGTTCAAAATGCAAGGAAAAATCAGGGAAAAACGGCCCGCCCGTGTGAACGTGAACGGGAGCCCCGATCAAATTGAAGGCACCCGAGAGAGCAAAAAAAGCTTTCCGAGTAAAGTGAAATTGACGGATCAGTTAGGGAGCCATTCCGACGGAGGCTCTGCATCACATTTGAGCCACGATTCAAACGGGAGCCCCGGACAATCGGAGGGTTTTAAGGGCAGTTCAGAGGAGGCTCTGCATCAGGCCCTTTGTGTCTAGAGTTGGCTCTAATAATGGAGACTTATTTTTTTATGTTTTTTGCTATTGCTATAATAGAGAGGATGTGAATTCAGATTGATTAAAAATATCATAGATCTCTTCTAGAGCATGTTTTTTTCAACCTGCAGTATATGTACCCCAGGGGGGTACACAGCTGCGTTCAGGGGCAACAACAACAGGGGTTCTCTGACTGGTCTGGTATATTATTTTAAAAGTGAAATCTTTTCCTTTCTTGCTTTTAAAAGGCTATGATGCCTGTGGCCTAATTCATTTGGTAATATTTATAATTTATCACATGTTTGGGGGTACTTGGTTGCTAGGGATACATGTCGCTAAGGATACTTGAGGTTAAAAGGTTGAGAATCACTGTTCTAGAGTTTGCTATGTTTCTAGATGATCAATATAGGGCTGCGTTTGATTGTTGTAATGACACAACCTTGCTGGTTTTCTTAAAATCAAGAGGAAATAAAAACATCATAGTATACATTATAACTACATAGTTTGTTGTTGGCAACAAAGTGCTTTGGGTAAAAGATTTATATACCCCCTGGAACATCTTACCAGCAAATTGCTTTTTCAAAGTATGATAGATCACCTTACATCTCATGTGTCTTGGTCTTTATCCTAGTTTTGCCATCGTGGAATAATTGTGATTGATTATTTTTGTCTGGTAGGAAAAAACCCACTGTAGCAAGTTCATGGTTGTTTCTCTGTTGTGTTTTTTTTCTGTTCAAAAAATGTGTGTGGAAAATGTTAGGCATATCTCTTTTCCTTTTGTCTTTATAGATATTTATATTCTTTGTGCCTAACAAATATAGAGCCATATTTAAGAAGCATCAGCACCACACAGCACAACTTTTCCCATTGCATGGCACGGCCTGCTTCATGAAGTCATTACATCTGGGTAATCCCGCTACAAGGTGGCGCAGTGTACTGCAGAAGAATTGTGGCTCCTCCCGATACTATATAAAAATGGAATCACCATAGAGTTATCCAGTGTTCTCTCTGCAGTGATTCTGCGAAGATAGAAGATGGCTCTCTATATTGCGCAGGTGAACAGGGCAACCAAGCCTGCATGGCTATTTCCACCCGTTTCCGGACCCTCTGTGCCTCCCAGCCTCGTCTGACGGACTGGGTGAGGGTAGAGGAGCACTAGGGTCAAGTGCTCAAGGAGCACTGCTCCAAGCCGCAGACCCTGTACCACAAAGGGTAGCCAGCCATAGGCTTTATGGTGAGCCTGCTAGGGATGCGGAGTTCCTGTCCTAGCTTCTGAGGGGGTGAGTGTTTTGGGGACTGTTTACTTGTTCTGGCGTTTTGGGGTCCCCCTCATCTCTGGCCTGGGCTCTTGCTGCTGCTCCTCTGTCCCTGCCCGTTGTTTGCAGGGTGGAGGGGGGGGGGGGCGGGTGGTAGCGGCGAGGGTGTTTTTGGCTGTTTTCTATCTGTTTTTTTTACTGTGTGTTTAACTGTTTTTTGCCGCCTCGCTGCTTTGTACTACACTCCGCGGCGGACGGCGCTATATCTGTGAGGTGTTTTTTCTACTGTGTGATGACGCCGGCGAGGTCACGTGAGAGCCGTTTTCGAGCTCGTGGGGCCGGAAGATGATGTGTATCGCGTCGTCCTCCCGCGGCCCGCCCCTCAAGGTTCCTCTGCCGGCGCCATTTTGATTCTGCTTCTCATCCCGGAGCTGCAGCGGTGATCTCTGCCTGTGTCGCTTCCTCCCGTGGTCTGGCGGCTGGTGCCCTTGCCCTGCTTGGTCCGTGAGTCCCCTTCAGGGGTTTTTGGTTCCTTGGGGCATGTGCTGCGGGATGCTTATGTGTCTTTACTTATGTCTTTCAGGTGGGACAACTGTGGGTTTTGGTTTCTCCTGGTCCTACCCCTCACCATCCCTCATCTTCCCTTACTGGCTTCTGGGGGCATCCCTTGGGGAGGCATCCCGGGTGGCTTTTATTAGCCTTTACCCTGTTCTGGCCTGTTGCGCCTGTGTTAATCACCATATGGATAGCATGCTTGGGGGTCCTTCGGGGCAATCCTGGCTGTGTTCCATGTGTTGGGTATCCCCTGTGAGTAACAGTATCATGGTGTGCGTGCCGTGCGCCCAAGGTATCCTTGCGCTCCAGCCTGGGCTGCCCAGTTCGCTTCCCAGCTCTGCACTCCCTTCGGCATCGCCTACCCCCCCCCGTGCCTGCATTTAGCCCCCAGTGAGGGGGATACTAGCGGGGGGGTCACAGCCTGATCTGGCACTGCGTGTGGCCAGTATTGAAAGGCAGCTTGCCAGGCCTGTTCCACGTAAGGCCTCTGGCAAGAAGCGGCACCTAGACCCCCGTGACACCCCTCTTTCCTGAGGAGGATGAGGGACCTGATACTTTTGTTGGCCTTTACCCCCTAGAGGAGGGGGAACTCTTTCAGGACTCTGACTCCTCTGGGGACCAGCAGGAGGGTTACGGCAGTGACCCTGCGTCTGGGGTGGACTCATGGTTCCCTGAGGACACTGATAGCCTGTTAGCTCACATTATTCTCAGTGTGTCACACACCCCGCTTCCCCTTTAATTCTTATGATCGGGTTACTCCACCAGCAGGTGGCGACGTTGCAGAGAGAAGTCTTGAAAACGAGCCCCTTCCGGCCTACATATACCTGGGACCTCCCACTTAAAACCCAGTGTTTTCTCTCTGCAAGATGCGACAACACAGAAGAAAGAAGTCTCCTGCTTGCAGGTAGCCGGGGTCAGACCCCGGCATCCCCTATTTGGTCTATTTCTGCCCAGTCAAATTGTTTTTTATGCCTAGATAGTTAATGGAAGCCTCCCAGCCTAGGCTGCTGGCTGGGCAAAGGTAGATGGCACTATAGGTGCCTAGGAGCTTATCTCCTCCGCTTGTCCCCATGCGTTGGGGAAATGCGGTTATCCGGCATGGTGATCCAGATTTGGGATGCCCCTGTCCCGATGTTCCCCTTGGCCACCTTCTCCCGCTCGGTTCCTTCTCCCTTCATGTTGGGGGGGGGGGGGTTGGCTTGTATGGGGTGCTTTTACTTTGTGATTGTGTTGTATGGCAATCTCTGTGGGGAGCGCTGGCAGCCGGCGGGATCAGCACCGCGGGGCGTGCGCTTCCCGGGCTGCTGGGGCTCCTTGTTGTGTTTTCCCTCATGACTTGTTTTGTTTGTTTACATGCGGCGCCGCCATTTGGCGGGCCGCACTGCTCGTGTCTAGGGGGCGGGGCCGCGCTCGCTCTCGGCCCATGCTGTTGGCCGGAAGGGGCGCTGCGTGCGCTGAGCCCGGCCCCCCTTCCTCTCTATACCTCAGCCGGAGCCTCGCTGCACGGAGGCTCTCATCTACAGCCCAGCGGTCCCTTAGTCGGCTAGGAGGGCGCCACCTTTTAAACAGGTTTTTTGTTGTTTTTTTGTCTGTGCGGTGCTTGTGTTTGGGCAATTAGCTGTCACTTTATATAGCTCCCCTCCTGGGGGCACATGTTAGTTGTTTATGTATAAGTATATATGTTTTCACATGGGCTGTATTTACTTCAGGCCTTTTTTATTTATTTTTTACTGTTACATTCTGTTGGTGTGTGTGGCAATCTGTCTTTGAAGGTCTGATTGTGGTCTCTTTCCCTTACAGATCCGGGGATCCCCTCACTGCTGTGGGCTCCCGGTCTGATATACCTGGCTAGTCTTATTTTCCAAATTGGGATTTTTCCTAGGCTAAAAAATCCTCCCTCTCCCGGGACTTATTATAAAAGGGGCATCCCGGGTTGCTTAATGCGTAAATCCCTGGGTTGTTGCGAATACCATAATTTCACCATATGGAGGCTTCCGACATTACCGGAAATGGCTCTTCGAGGCTATCCAGGCTGTGTGGGGGTTGTGGGGCTCCGCTCCCAGGCGATGATGTCATATTATGTATTCCATGTGCAAAGCAGAATATATCGGGCCAGTCCAGCACTCCGGCTTCTGGCTCCTCGCAACTTCCGTCATCTCCTACCCCCCCAACCTATTCCGGACCCCGCGTGACGTTGTCAAAGGTGGGGATTCGCAATCCGAGGTGTGTGCACGATTGGCCAACCTCAAGAAAATAGTTTCCGCCACGGTAGCTCAGAAGGCTACGGCAAAGCGGAAGCACCTTTCACCGGCATCGCCTGTTCCGGAGGAGGAGGTGTTTGATATATTGGATTGGTCCGATTGTCCCCCTGCTGAGGAGGGGGAACTCCTTGAGGAGTCGGATGAGCCTGCAGACCAGCAATTGGCTGGCGATCAGGCTGCGGGGGTGTCCCTTGACACTCCTTCCATTTTGGCTCAAATGTTTGAAATTTTGGCTTTGGATCCGCCCGTGGTGGTCCCCCCGCCAAAGGGTGAGTTGTTTGATGTGCCCCAGCCGCGTTTGGTGTTTCCCAGGCAACAGCACTTTGTGAGGGTTGTCCTTAAGGAATGGGAACAACCCACGCGCCTGGCTGGAGTTCCTCCTAGTTGGGATAAGCGTTATCCCTTTCCGGAGGATTTGGTGAAGCTTTCGTCTGTACCCCCTGACGTAGATGCTCCTGTGTTAGGGCTGTCTAACACGGCTGTGTTGCACTCCCCTGACACTACTACCATTAAAGATGGTGAGGATCGTCGGATTGATCAATTGGCTCGCCATGGTTTTATCAGTGCTGGATCGGCACTGCGGCCGGTGTGTGCTTCGGCGCTTCTTCTGATGGCAGTTAGGTCCATTATTAGAGATCTGTACGCAGGTCTTGATCCCACTTGTGATGAGTTTAGTTCTCTCAAGCAGTGTGTCGTTTATTTCCTTTGTCATGACCGCCCAGGACGATGCACTTGCGATGAGTAGCAGGACAGCGGCACTGCTGGTTGCTATTCGTCCGTCAGTGTGGCTGCGCCAGTGGACGGCGGACTTTAACTCTAAGAAGGCGCTTACAGCGCTTCCTTTTGTAGGGTTGCGCCTGTTTGGCGATAAATTGGATTCAGTTACCAAGGGTGGTAAATTGCCTCAACGCAAGAGGCCTCGTCGCTCCTTTCGGGGTGCGACTTCCTTTAGTCCCTCCTTTCGGGGAGTCAGAGCGGGTAGAGGGGCTTCCTTTCCCGCTACCAGGGGTGCAGGTTGGACCCGGGGGAGGGGCCGTGGCCGTCCCGGTCAGTCCTGGGGCACCAAGCCCAAGCCTGCTGGTAAGCCCGCTCAGCAATGAGGGGGTGCCCTCACCCGTGCGGGTGGGGGGACGATTGCGACACTTCTCCCTGGTTTGGGACCAGGAGGTTCCGGACAGATGGATCCGGGAGGTGGTGTCGCCCGGTTACAAGCTGGAGTTCGAGTCTCGCCGCCTTCACGGTTTTTCCTGTCTCGGGTGCCCACCGATCCGAGGTGGGCCTCGGTTTTTACTCCAATCTTTTCACAGTCCCCAAGAAGGACGGGTTGGTTCGCCCCGTCCTGGATCTGAAGTTCCTCAACAGGTTCATCCGTACTCGGAAGTTTCGCATGGAAACTCTGCGTTCGGCCATCTGTTCTCTTCGGCAGGGGGACTTCATGACGTCCATAGACATCAAGGATGCTTACCTTCATGTTGCCATCTGCCAGGCTCATCAACGTTTTCTTCGGTTCCTGATGGAGGATCGGCATTTTCAATTCGTGGCACTTCCGTTTGGCCTTACCTCAGCTCCAAGAGTGTTCACCAAGGTGCTGGCAGGGGTGATGGCCATTCTCAGATCTCGGGGCATTCGTGTCGTACCTTATCTGGACGACCTTCTCATCATGGCTCCTTCTCTCAATCAATCGGAGACGGACACCAGGACGGTGGTCTCCACGCTAGAAAGCTTTGGTTGGGTGACCAACTTTCCCAAGTCCTCCCTCGCTCCGGCCAGGGTGGTGTCCTTTCTGGGAATGCGGTTGGATTCTTGTCAACACAGTGTTTTTCTGCCTCAATCCAAGATTTGTCGGATTCAGGAGTTGGCTCGGGTCCTTCTTTCCAATCCTCGACCGTCCATCCGTTTGGGGATGAGACTGGTAGGGTTGATGGTTGCCTCGTTCGAGGCAGTTCCTTTTGCTCAATTTCACACAAGGACGCTTCAGCTTCATCTGTTCATGTCTTGGGACCGGCGACCACGGTCGTTGGATCGGCCCTTCCAGTTGTCCTCCCGGGTCCGGCAGTCCCTGCAATGGTGGTTGGTCCCGACCAATCTCTTGAGGGGCAGGTCTTTCCTGACCCCTCTCTGGGAAATTGTCACCACGGACGCCAGTCTTTCGTGATGGGGGGGATTCTGGAAGGATCTTCAGTTTCGGGGGCAGTGGGGGCCTCGAGAGGCCCACTTGCCCATCAATGTTCTGGAACTGAGAGCCATCCGTCTGGTTCTTGTTCTTTTGACTCAACATGTTCTGGGCCTTCCGGTTCAGGTTCGCTCGGACAATCAGCGGTTGCTTACATCAATCATCAGGGAGGGACTCGCAGTCTGGGTGCCCTCAGAGAGGTGTCCCTGATCCTGACCTGGGCGGAGGCCCATGTTCCTTGTCTCTCGGCAGTTTACATTCCGGGGGTGGAAAACAGGGAAGCGTATCTGTTGAGCAGGTGCTCTTCCCGTCTGGGAGAGTGGGCTCTCCATGAAACAAAGGAGGGGTGGCAGCCGCTCAGACCATTTTATAACTAACCAGGGAGGTGCACATTAGCAGGGCAATTAGAATACAAAAGTCTTAAAGGGGGCCACAGCACTCAAACCAGTTAGCTTGCTGACCAACCTACAAACTGTCTCTAAACTAGGTTAAAAACAGGGGGCTCGGTCACACACATCTGCAGAAGTATGCTTAAGCTGCACCACCAGCGCCAAGGTGCCCCTGTGAGGTGCAGTCCTAACTCTAGTACTAATTCTAGTCTCTAAGAGCCCCATTTGGGACATACAATGCAATAGATAAATTGGGAGCAGGCTTACCTGAGGTTGCCCTAAACCTCAAGTGCAAGCCATGGGGTGGAAGGGTCAAAGACCTTGCAATACAGCCTAGACCCCACACTCCATGTGCTTGCACAAATTCAAATGAAACAAAGGAGGGGTGGCAGCCGCTCAGACCATTTTATAACTAACCAGGGAGGTGCACATTAGCAGGGCAATTAGAATACAAAAGTCTTAAAGGGGCAACAGCACTCAAACCAGTTAGCTTGCTGACCAACCTACAAACTGTCTCTAAACTAGGTTAAAAACAGGGGGCTCGGTCACACACATCTGCAGAAGTGGGCTCTCCATCCTCAAGTTTTTCGGTCTCTGTGTCTCCGGGGGGGGGGGACACCTGTTTGCCTCTCGTCACAATTGCAGGCTTCCGACCTTCGTGTCGCTCTCCCAGGATCCTCTGGCTCTGGCGGTGGACACCATGTCCCTGAGCTGGGGGGATCTGGGTTTCCTGTACCTTTTTCCTCCAATTCCCATGCTAGGCAGGGTGGTACGGAAGCTGGCTCTGGAAAGGGTGTCCGCCATTCTCCTGGCTCCAAGGTGGCCAAGGCGAGTATGGTTCGCAGGCATCGTTCGGCTGGCTGTGGATCAGATCGCTCTGCCTCTTCGGCCCGATCTGCTCAATCAGGGCCGGCTGTGTTACCCCAATTTACCAACGCTGGGTTTGACGGCTTGGCTGCTGAAACCTTCATCTTGAAGGAGGAGGGTCTTTCCGACTCGGTTGTTAAGACTCTGATCGGTGCCCGGAAGAGGTCTTCTTCTACCATCTACTATAGGACTTGGAAAGCCTATATCGCTTGGTGTGAGGTTAGATCTTTGCCCTGTAGGGTCTTTCGGTTTCCAGGATTCTCGAGTTTTTGCAATCAGGGCTGGACTCTGGTCTTCAGCTGAGTACTTTGAAAGGACAGGTTTCTGCCTTATCTATCTTTTTTCAGAAGCATTTTGCGCTTCATCCTTTAGTTAAAACTTTTTTCCAGGGGGTTACGCATGTGCGGCCTCCCAGGAAACCATTACTCCCTGTTTGGGACTTGAACTTGGTTCTTTCTGCTCTTCAGGCTCCTCCCTTTGAGCCCTTGCAGGATATTGCTTTGTCTACCTTGACTCAGAAGATTGCCTTCTTGGTGGCTATCACTTCGGCTCGGCGTGTCTCGGAGTTGACGGCCTTGTCGATTCAAGCGCCCTACTTTGAGAGGCATCAGGACAAGGTGGTTTTTCGTTTCAAACCGGACTTTCTTCCTAAGGTTGTTTCTGCTTTTCATTTGAATCAGGATATTGTTCTTCCCTCCTTGTGTCCTAAGCCTAAGAATGACAAGGAGAGGATTTTGCGTTGTTTGGATGTAGTACGCTGTGTTAAGTACTATTTGATTACTACTTCTCCTTTTCGTAAAACTGATGCCTTTTTTGTTGTGCCCTGTGGGCCTAGGAAGGGTTTGGCTCCGGCCAAGTCTTCCATTAGCAAATGGATACGTCAGGCCATTATTGGGGCCTATTCTGCTAAGGGGAAAGTTCCCCCTTTTCGTATCACTGCTCATTCTACTCGTGCCGTTGGAGCATCTTGGGCTTTTCAGCACCAAGCTTCTGTTGAACAAGTTTGTAAGGCTGCTACTTGGTCCTCTGTTCATACTTTTTCTAAGCTTTACAAGGTTGATTTGCGGGCCTCAGCGGATGCTGTGTTTGGCCGCAAGGTTCTGCAGACTGCAGTCGTTTAAGTTATGCTTCATTTTGCCTTTGGATACCCATCCCTTGTGGACACTGCTTTTGGATGTCCCGATCGTAAGAATTAAAGGGGAAGCGGAGTGTGTGACACACTGAGAATAATACCATTTTGTGAGTACTCACCTGTAAAATGGATATTGTCAGTGTGTCACACACCCCGCTTCACCCGCCCTTTTTGGTATCCTGGATCCTCTATATGGTGAAGCTTTTCCTTTGTTTTATTTTGAGGTTACCGTTGGATTTCCTGGTACCTTGTCTTACTGCTGTTTGAATTCACTGGGTTTTAAGTGGGAGGTCCCAGGTATATGTAGGCCGGAAGGGGCTCATTTTCAAGACTTCTCTGCAACGTCGCCACCTGCTGGTGGAGTAACCCGATCGTAAGAATTAAAGGGGAAGCGGGGTGTGTGACACACTGACAATATCCATTTTACAGGTGAGTACTCACAAAATGGTATTTTTGAAATCTTGCACATTGTCCCCCCTGAGGTGGCTAAGAGGAAGCAGGGTGAGCTCTTTCGTCCTGATAAACAGCGCCTGGAGTTCCCCGAGCAGAGCCATTTCACTAATATGGTGCTCAAAGTGTGGGAACGTCCTAGTAGATTGTCCGCGGTGCCCAAAGGGTGGGATAGGCGATATCTCTTTCCTGCTGACCTGGTCAAGCGATGGTCGTGTCCCCCTGAGGTGGACGCTCCCGTGCTAGGGCTGTCCAACACCTCGGTCATGCCTTCCCCCGACACTACTACTCTGCGGAACAGCGAGGACCGGCGCATGGATCAGCTGGCCTGCCATGCTTTTACGTGTGTGGGGGCTGGGCTGCGCCTGGTCTGCGCTGCTGCTATTACAGCTATTGCCCTTAAGAAACAGCTGAAGCATCTCCTTGATGGCACTACGGCTGGTAACAGGGGGGAGGATTATAGGTCCCTTTTGCTTTGCACTGATTTTGTTGCATTTGTCCTCACTGCCATGGATGATGCAGTATGGATGTGTGGTAGGGCCTCTGCCCTTTTGGTGGCTATGCGCCGCTCTGTTTGGCTTTGTCAGTGGGTGGCTGATGCTGCCGCTAAGAAGGCTCTCATGGGCTCCCCTTTTACGGGGCTGCGGCTCTTTGGTGAGCGTCTGGATGTTTTAGCCAAGGATGGTAGGCTGTCTCAACGTAGGAGGCAGCCTCGGCCTTTTCGGGGGCCCTCCTCTTCCCTCCCCTCATTTCGTGCCCCCAGAGGAGGTTGTGGCTCCCTCTTCTCGGGTACCCGCAGGCATTCTTGGGGCCGTGGCAGATCCTGTGGTCGTCCCGGTCTTTCATGGGGCCCCAAGTCCAGACCTTCCCCCAAGCCCTTCTCAGGCATGAGGAGGCGCCCTCACCCATCCGGGTGGGGGGGCAGCTTCGGCTTTTTGCTCACGTCTGGAGGCTATGCGTCTCAGACTGGTGGATTCAGGAGGAGGTGTCCTCCGGTTACAAGATAGAGTTTGCAGCCGCCCCCAAGATTCATCAGATCCCGGATGGCTCAAAACCTTCTGTCAGCTCAGGGTTTGCAACTTGCGGTTCAAAGTCTGTTGGAGTCAGGAGTCATTTGTCTGGTGCCTTCCCAGGAACGGGGTCGAGGTTTCTACTCTAATCTGTTCACGGTCCCCAAAAAGGACGGGTCCCTGAGGCCTATCCTGGACTTGAAGGGTCTCAACAGGTTTGTCAGGTTCAAGCACTTTCGCATGGAGACTCTACGCTCGGCGGTCAATACTCTGCGCCCAGGCGACGTCATGACCTCCGTGGACATCAAGGATGCATACCTTCACGTGCCAATCTTTCCAGGTCATCAGAGATTTCTCAGGTTCGCTCTAGAGGATCAGCATTACCAGTTTGTGGCTTTACCATTCGGTATCACCTCGGCGCCTTGGGCGTTCACCAAGGTGCTGGCGGGCGTGATGGCTCTGCTGCGGAATCAGGGCATTCGCATCCTCCCTTACCTGGACGACATTTTGATTGTGGCTCAGTCTCTTCATCAGGCCGAGAAGGATACTCAGGTGGTGACCTCCAAACTCGAGTCCTTCGGCTGGGTGATCAACTATCCCAAGTCTTCACTGTCTCCGTCTTTGGTGAGGTCCTTTCTGGGCATGACTCTGGATACCTCTCAGGTCAAGGTATTCCTGCCTCAGCAGAAAGTGGAGGGCCTTCAGAAGCAGGCACGGACTCTGCTCTTGTGTCCCCATCCTTCCATCCGGCAAGGGATGCAGTTAGTGGGTCTGATGGTGTCCTGCTTCGAGGCAGTCCACTTTGCTCAGTTTCACATGAGACCTCTTCAGTTTCGCCTCTTGTCAGTTTGGGATCGGGACCCTGTGTCCCTGGATCAGGAATTTGTTCTGTCCCCCCTGGCCAGACAGTCCCTCTCGCTGGGAGACTGTCACCACGGATTCCAGTCTGACCGGTTGGGGGGGCTTTTGGAAGTCTCTGAAGTTCCAGGGTCGGTGGGGCCCCTAAGAGGCCCATGCTCACATCAATGTCCTGAAATTGAGGGCGATCAGGTTGGTTCTTTCTCAGCTGACCATGCCACTTTCGGGGTCGGGCTGTTAAGATCCGCTCGGACAACGGGACGGTTGCCTACATCAATCATCAGGGAGCGACTCGGAGCAAGCGATCCCTCAAGGAAGTGTCCCTGATACTGTCTTGGGCGGAAGAGAATGTTCCCTGCATCTCGGCGGTCTACATTCCGGGGGTGGAGAACCAGGAGGCAGACTCCCTGAGCAGGGGGACATCTCGGCTGGGGGAATGGTCCCTCAGCAACAACATTTTTCACTCCCTGTGTCACCGCTGGGGTCAGCCGGATGTGGACCTGTTTGCGTCCCACCACAATCACAAGCTTCCCAGGTTTGTCTCCCTGTCACAGGACCCTCTGGCCTTCGCCACGGATGCGCTAGCAATGCCTTGGACGGAGTTTCGGCCCCTTTATGTGTTCCCTCCCTTCCCTCTGCTGGGCAGGGTGCTGCGCAAGATAGCCCAGGAAGGGTTACCAGCCATTCTGGTGGCCCCCTGTTGGCCAAGGAGGGTGTGGTTCGCAGACGTCGTGCAGTTGACAGTAGATCAATTTGCCCTGCCCAAGGATCCAGATCTGCTCACTCAGGGACAACTGTGCCATCCCAATTTTCAAACGCTGGCTTTAACGGCTTGGCTGCTGAAACCTCCATCTTGATGGATAAGGGCTTGCCGGCTTCTGTTGTTGATACCATGATTAGGGCTAGATAGAAGTCCTCGTCCTTTATCTACTACAGGATATGGCATGCTTACATTGCCTGGTGTGAGTCCAAGTCTCTTCCTTGTCGGGTGTTTTCTATCCCTAGGATTCTGGAATTTTTGCAACATGGTTTGGATTCGGGCCTTCAACTTAGTACCCTCAAGGGACAGGTGTCAGCTCTGGCAATTTTTTTCCAAAGATCCTTTGACAATCACCAGTTGGTTAAGACTTTTTTCCAGGGAGTTACTCATGTGCGTCCGCCACGTAAGCCTTTGCTACCGGTTTGGGACCTGAATCTGGTGTTGTCTGCTCTGCAGGGTCCTCCCTTTGAGCCTATCCGTGGGGCTGTCTTGCCCATTCTGACTCTTAAGGTGGCCTTTTTGGTGGCCATTACTTCTGTCAGGCGAGTTTCTGAGCTGGCGGGGCTTTCCATCAAACCTCCTTATTTTGAAAGGCATTAGGATAAGATGGTGTTTCGGCTTAAGCCGGATTTCTTGCCTAAGGTTGTGTCTGCTTTTCATCTCAATCAGGACATTGTTTTGCCTTCTTTGTGTCCTAACCCTGCTAATTCCAAGGAGCGGACCCTTCACTCTTTGGATGTTGTCAGGGCTCTGAAGTTTTATTTGGGTGCTACTGAGTCTTTCAGGAAATCTGACGCTCTTTTTGTTCTTCCTGCTGGACCTAGGAAGGGTTTGCCTCCTGCTAAATCAGCTATCAGCAAGTGGATCCGTCAGGCGGTGGAGCAGGCCTATTCTGCCAGGGGGAAGGTTCCTCCTTTTAGGGTTACTGCTCATTCCACTCGTGCTGTTGGTTCCTCTTGGGCTTTTCAGCACCAAGCTTCTGTTGAACAAGTTTGGAAGGCCGCTACTTGGTCTTCTGTTCATACTTTTTCCAAGTTTTACAAGGTTGATGTTAATGCCTCGGCTGTTGCTGCTTTTGGCCGCAAGGTACTTCATGTGGTAGTGGTTTGAACTGCCTGCCGTTACTCTTTGGGAATCCCACCCTACTTTATGGACACCGCTTTTGGATGTCCCAGATGTAATGACTTCATGAAGCAGGCCGTGCCATGCAATGGGAAAAAGACAATTCTGTGAGTACTCACCTGTAGAATTGCTTTTACCATGCATGGCACGGCCTGCTTCACCCCACCCTTGTTATCGTTATTCTTGGTTGCCTCTTTATGGTGATTGTTCCAAGTTAGTTGGGGTTTTTGTTACCTTTTTTACCTTATTAGCTCCCGGTTTCTTGAATAAGTGCTTGTCAACACTGGATAAGTCTATGGTGATTCCGTTTTTATATGGTACCGGGAGGAGCCACAACTCTTCTGCAGTACACTGCGCCACCTTGTGGCGGGATTACCCAGATGTAATGACTTCATGAAGCAGGCCGTGCCATGCATGGTAAAAGCAATTCAACAGGTAAGTACTCACAGAATTGTCTTTTTTTTTTTTATGGTTTAACAACTAAAAAAACTCTAATGCTGATGTGGCCGCTGGCTAGCGTCTTATTTAAGTATAGCACCGGAAATAAAACACGCCAGAAATATAGGCCATTGACTTACATTGTTACATGGTTATATTCACCCCCTTCCACAGCTGTTGATTCAGTGTGTGTCACATGACAGACATACTGATCCCTTTTCTGAGGAAAATCTCTCAGGTTGGTACGGGCTGCTAATAGCAAACTCCAGATGGCCTACATTGTGAAGAAACAATATCACACATATATTCTGCAGCCATGCTGTATCGATGCTACATTAATGCAGCCAGCCATAGAAATTCTGTGTGGAAATAGATAAAAGATCTCTCTGGCTGATTGGGCTAATCCTAGGGAAACTCCCTGCTCATCTGCAATATGACCATGTGCTAGAAAATGCTCTTCCCAACCCCATTTTTTCTGCTCATGTGCAAGCAGAGCTCTCTGGTGTAATCCAAGAAGGCCACTGCCATGTAATTCTAGGAGCGCAGCTATTCCACAACATCTGCATGGGGTTAAGCCCTCTGATACACCATTGATCATCAAAGGGGGGGCTTCAGGGGAGCAAATTTATTTTCTTGACTGGAGGTCCGCATTAAATTGGTTACACGCTACCTTTTAACCTGCATCTGTTCCTCCTCTCTAATGCCTTAAGCCACCAAACCCAAGAGGCATGGAGCAAAGGGGTCCTCTCTTGGTTGGGATGTGCATACAACATTTTTTATTTTTATTGTGGTCAGCTTAGAATACTGTCTTTCACTTTCAGGAATGATATGGTATGTTTTTTTCAGGTCTTAGCAATGCTTAGCTGCCAGGAGAAGAAAAACTATTCAAGTCTATTCCTAATTCCTTGTCTCTCCGATGCAGCAGGGTCACCCAGAATAGTGTTGCTATAGTGTTGCCCAGACCAAAAACTGTAGACCAATGCCTCACACCTCAAGAGCACATCCACCATATAAGCATGACATTCACAGGGCATCACAATCTTAGAGTGATACAGTTCCAAATGTTTCCCCATCCCTATTCAGATCTTTCCGCACCTCGATCAAAAGACCACTAAAGATAAGGAAGGTCAGTGTACATTGGGGCTTGTCAATTCAACTGTAGAGAAAGGGGACATGGTTCTTATGTGTGATGTCTAATTTATTTGAGCTCCCTCGAAGTCCATTTTAGAGTCATTTTGAACTAAAAAGGACTGTGACCTGGTATAAGTGGGATGCACATAAAGAATTTAATTGGACACTGAGAAAACATAAGACAACTCCAGCCAAGCAATACAACACAACCCAGTGACCAACAGTAACACATGCCATGTACAAAGATAGAATTAGAGACATGTATAAATATGAACATATAGCTACTGGGATATACAAAAGGCAGAGTGGTATTAGGAATTATAGGCGGGAAAACAGAGCAGGGCATGGCTGAGCCAAGTAGGGAAAGACAGACTACATGGCTACTGACATAAATAAGGCTCTTGAATGAGAAAACAGTGGAATAAATGATTCCTGGATAGAGATCTGAGCAGTAGAGACAACAGCTGACTGCAAACACCTGGTGAATAAAAATATACAGAAGGAAAGTGTCAATTCAGCACCATTTGTAAGAAGTTTACATTAGAAAAAAGTGAAATAGATATGGCCTATATACACCTAGTGCTATATCTACCCCTAGGTAGGCAACAAAAGTGAATGCCACTTTTTACTTTAATAATGTGAGTAGTAGCAGTGCTGTTCTAAGAGGAATATGATTGGTAGAGCCAAAGTTTCTAATTGGGATTAAAGAGGACTGGCAGCTGGAAGTCAAATGGATGTTCCCAAACCTTTTACTTGTATTTGAATTACCATTGGACATTCGTTTGAGCTGCACTTATTTGGGGTCTGTTGGACTGCTGCTGCTGCTGCTTTTTATACCGACGAGTGTGCTGATGTCAGCTCACTCCGCCTGTATATAAGGCTCCTTCCTGCAGCCGGAGGGAGAGGCGAAGCCAGAGTGAGTGGCAGAAGCTGGGCGCGGGGCAGAAGAGACTGATCTGCCCCACTCCCGGTTTCTGCCGCTCACTTTAGGCTGTCAGAGCAGTGATTGGTGGTGGAAGAAGGTAAATAGTAAAAAAAAAAAATATATATTTTTACTAGTGTGTTTTTTTAACACTTAACCCTTTGTAAACTGTTAAGGGGTCCTTTGATTGTTGCACTTAGGGATTAGTTGGCCTCTGTCAGCGCCTGTTGACCTGCCGGCCGATTATCCCAGTGCCAGTGAGCTCCACTTTGTACTGTCGTTATTAAGGCACTCCCCAACATATTTATAACATTTTTTTCTCTTTCTTTCTTGGGCGATGTATTTTTCCGGCGCTGGTCAGCGTTTCATCATTACAGTTACAAGAAATCACTGTTAGCATAAGGGGGACAAACTTTACAGTGCATTTCGGATGCATTTTAGTTGTTGGTGTCCAAATAGCACATTGTTAAGCAAAAGAAGCCATTAAAGTCAACTCTTTGGTCCATTTAGGCCTAATGTTTCAATTATTGACATATGCCAGTGCAAGATCTGTACAAGAACATGCATGTAATATTAATAATATTAATTCTAAGCATTAAATACTACAATCCAGTTCTGCCCATTGTGCTCTATGCGCTCTTGAGCTACAGTGCCTGGTTCCATCTGGTGCTGCTTCAACCAGAGCACCCGGCTTCATCATTTTCGGCACTAGTATTAAGTAAGACGCCAGCTGGTGGCCCCATCAGTGCTGCCTTTTTTTGGTTTCTTCAATCCCATGCTGAGTGCTGCTGAGGCCAAAAAGTGGCGCTAATGCTTCATAAATAAGGCTTCCTATCACACATCAGACTTTTCCAGCCTCTGCTTATATACCCTTTGGGAAGTGTGAGTACTTACCACTTCAGCCTTCAAACACTTGTTTGTTACACTTGCAGCTATCGATCATTACATTTGCCAACAATGCAAGATTTACTTTCTCATATTGCAAAATAATTTCCAATTTAATTCTGAATTCTAAATCCTCAGATCAATGTTCTCGATATTGTTGAGGTTTTATATTGTGTCTTTGTTTTTTTTTTTCAAAGCGAGTGGTGCATAATTTAAAAAAATGTGCCCTTAAATTTTACCTGGCTTTGTAAATATGATAATGAAAAATATGCTTTATAACATCTATACTCACAAGACTGACATTAGGTATTCATACCAGGTAATTTTATAGAATATGATAACTCGGTATCTGGATTACATTCTAACTTAAGCTATGTTGTGAATTTATAACTAGGTGAAATTATTAGGTTATCAGCATCCTAAATGTCAGCCATGGAATAGCCAAAAGATACATTTTGCTGTTTTAACGCAACTAGCATTCGGCATGTAGTTTTCTTTTAGTGAACCGATTCATGACATTTAAATAATTTGCAATTGTAAAAAATAAATTAATTAAATCTTTTGATAATTTTTTTGCTTTTTATGCACACTGATACATATATTTTTTCAGCCATTGCCCCCTGTTCATTTTGCTGAGGGTCTTTATTAGTATTAACAAGCTATTTAGATTAAGAACATTTTATGTTTTGGTTAAAGTGGGAAATGGTTTGAGTATGGGCCTAATTTAGTAAAGCCAAAAAGTAAATACTACATTTAAAATATATAGGGGGTTATACAATTGATTTGGGAGACAAGAGCTTTTGTAGCTCACAATAAAATGAAATCAAAAATATTTTTTTCTGATTAAAAATCAACATTTACATGCACATGGGAAGAGTCAGTTTTACAGATTATTTTACAGTTATATTCATGTAATTTTATTATAGAAGTTACAAATTAACAGCAGCTTATAGAAAAATCCAGTCACATTTGGCGAGGCTATTTTTGGATGTGTTTTTATTTCCCTTGTTATTTTGCTTCTGTTTTTTAAAACAAAATATCCATTAAAAATAATTTTCCCTCACCCATAGAACTACCCTGATACATGTAATTTTCATTTTATAAAGAAGATAATTATTTTTAATTTTTTTATTGTGTGCTGGGTGAGCTCTGATCTATTCAAAATCAGCTTCTTTAGAAAAATCCAAAATCATTTAGATACTCCTTATAGAATCCCATGCAAAACATCTCCAAAATGATGGGCTTTAATGACAGAAGCCAGAAGAATCAGCCGAAACCAAAATTCTGCTTACAAACATTTATTTCTTATGCATTTCAAACTAGCGCTAGAGTGGTCACTTGTTTTGCAACCACGAGTGCCATTGTGATTAGTCATGTGAGTTATTCATATGAGCAGTTCAAAAATAGATTGCAGATAGACATTTAAAAGAAAGAGCAGTGTTTTAATAAGTGACAAGAAGGTCTTATTTTCTCATCTCCAAAATACTTATGGAGATAAAACACAGATGGGAGAATAGTTAGACATTAGGTCAGACACTTTGCACGAGGAAGCTGACAATGTGTAAATAGCAAAGTGGCTGGTCAGTGACAGTAGTGACAAGCGATATGTGATGTGCAGTGGTGTAGATATCTGAAAACCAGCTTTAATAGTCATATTAAAGCTCAGTTTGCTTAAGGTTGGTGCGGAAAATGCTGACAGACCAGTGCAGAGTAGGTCACCTGTATGAAAGGGGTTTGGCACAACAGGGTGGGCGCTTTTTTGTTATGTATTATCTCTAATCCAGGCCCATTAGAATTCACTTGATCAAAGAACATTAAAAGACAGCCTTCTAAATTCCTTATGGTGAGAACATAGGATATTGGAACAGAAGGTAACAAAACTACAGGAAGGAAACACTCAGCACAAGCAATTCATTAAAAGGTTGAAATTGGAAACAGTACATGGTGCCAAGGAAATATTTGGGGCCTAGCCAAGTTTAGCTTAAGAAGTAGATGATGATTTCTCAGAGTATACAATGGCTTCTAGACAAAGGTACCTAACGCTGACTTTGGCAGGGTAATGTTATTAGTGATGAATTAGTGATGAGTTTTCAGCTTGAAAAAAAATAGATCTTCTCCATGATGATAAACCAAAACCAAACTGTGCACGGTTCTTCCTTCCTTTCCACCTGGATCTTGCACTCTCTGACTTTTTCAAGTCCTTAGAAAAATATGCTCCACAGACCCCATTTGTAACTTTAACAGAGCATCCAGTAATTTTATCCTCTCCCCAATGCACATCTCACGCTAGACCCTGGATAAACTGACCAAGTTCTAGTGGCCTCAAAGTGGGACAGCTTAAACAAGTTTTGAATAAGGGGCGTGGTTGATGGTCTTTTTTTAGGGATGTGGCTTATTTACAGGCTTTCTATACTACACATGTGTATAAATAGGAGCTGCCCTCCCCCAGTCACATGCTCTAGGGGTCTTTCTTTGGTCTATAGAAGATGTTGGCGATTGAGCGCCAATCCATACATTCTACTGTTGCCATTCTACTGAAGAGTCAGAGCAAGACATCCTGCATTTGGTTTGACAGTCTTCCACATAATCCCAGCAAAGTGTGACATTCAGGAGTTTTCTGAGGGACAGTGGGTTTCAAAGTGGGGGGACTGTCCCACCAAAACTGGGACACCTGATCAGCTTAAGAAATAACTGGTAATTTTATCAGTAACTGAAGATTATTGAATTGTTGTAAAACTTTAAAAATTACATTATTTGAGCAACAAATACAGTAAGATACATTATTTTTAGCACTCCTCATAAACTGACGAGAAATCAACTTTGTTGGGTATCCTGTGTGTTATGGAATAAATTATCACTTTACTTATCACCTTGTTTTCAGTGCTGATGGCCGTCAATGTGTGGTCACACTCTGCTGCAGACAAATATTGCTGATGCTATAATCAATTTGGTGACTGTAATTACTTGAAGTTTTTGTTCTTTTAGCTTTGAATTCACAAGTGTTCATTTCTTGACTAGGTATACCTCATTATATTTTCATTGCATAATATAATATCATAATAAACAGATTTCAGTAAAAATTATTAAAGTATTGGCTGTATTTGGCTGAATTCACCAGTTTAGACTCACCTCACCAAAACCTATTGAAATAAAGCCAACCAAAGAAATCATTGTTAAAGAACAACTTGTCTACTTTTTGTATAATATGAATTCAGCAAGATCACTTAGGCTCCTTTCACACTCACACCCCAAAAATCGCCAGTCAAACACTGCCCGTAAAAACCTATGGGACATTTTACACCCAGTGGTGCAATCGCAGAGCTATGTCAAAAACACAGCTTTTGGTCTTTCTGGCGGTGCATTCGCATACAATAGATTGGTGATCACAAGAGTTATTGATTGCAAATCACCTGCAAAGCATCGGGCAACATGCGATCACAATCACTAATGTGAAAGGAACCTTACTACTATCTCTTGAATATTCTATTCTAACTCAAGATCATGGCATGGGAGTTATCATCAACATTCGAGTGTGTTGTCCTGTTCAATATAATTTACATGGCTTCTCCAATTTCTTCTCACTGAATTTGCCTCACGACCATCTCCCTGATTTTATATCTACTATGAAATGAACAATGTGGGAATCCTTAAAACTGGGATTCAACTTAGAACCAGTGGTTACTCAACCGCCTCATAAAATACAAACTAATATAACATACATTATGGTAATTAAAAAAGCAACTCCTTGATTATATTTTCACTGGGCTGGCTTTATTTCGTATTTATGTGTTAGTCACCATAGCATTTGAAATGCGAACTGATTTTTATGCAATTACCAAGAAAATGATTATGTTTAAAATTACTGTGTATAAATGTAAATGCTTAGAAGGTTGAATAACCACAGAATTTTTCAATTTGGGGATTGCCAATAATAACCAAGCTACTACCTCTTCTTTCTATAAGACTCTGGGGCTGGCAATCTCCCTCTTTGTGGTGCATCCTGATTTGGGATGCCCAGAAAAGTGACACCCCTTCACAAAAAGTAAACCCTTCATAAAAAATAATACCATTCCAGCAATCACACAGAACATGCATGGGTTATGGCGGCTTTCATGGCATCCCTTTGGCTGCTGCATGCTCCTGCCTCAGGCCTATCTGAATGGCCAGTGCAGGTATGCACAGCCAGAGGGAAATGGGCAAGTGGATGCTTGCCACTCTATTTCATTTCACCAGTGTAAAGGATGTCAGGGCCATCCGAGTCCCACTCTCTGTGACATCCTGAAGTGGGATGCTCCACTGTGGGAAATCCCCCCCAGATTGCCTGTTTCACTCACCTACTCCCAAAGCCCTCGACACGATTCACCGCTGCAGCTGCATCCTCACTCATCTTTAGCTGTGTGTATACCTGTGCCAGGCCTTTCTGAATGGCAGAAGTGGGCATGCCGACACTGAGACGCGAGCGGGAGATATGGGCGGCGCTGTGCATGGCTCTGCTCAGTTTCATTCAGCTTCTTAGACGCTGATCAGCTAGGAGAGCCAAATGGAACTGGGCGAAACTGAGGGGGTTACTTAAGAAGGGATAGTGCCAGGTAGTGTCTCGTAGCGGCAGGCAGTATCTAGTGAACGCTGGGCGCTGTACGCAAAACCATATTTATGAAAGCAAATCTGGTGAGCGACTCTTACAGTGCCATCTAGCGTCCAATGTATTATTACAGGGGGCTCAGCGTATAGCTCTAGCTTCCAGAGCGCCAGGTATTACCTTTCGCTCAGTGTCGCTCTCCCATACATTTCACTGGCCGTTCATTTGCTTGTGTTTAAACAGCATGTTTGACATTTTTTATTTATTTATTTTTGCTCAAATCATTGTGTGACCTCTCCTGGCTGCAGACAAACATTTTTTTAAACTTTTTTAACTTTTATATATTATATATATTACTGGTGGATATGTGTTCAAAAACAGACTTCTGGCTCTATGCTACAGCACCCAGATTTAGAGCACCAACGCTGTGTGTGTCTAGTGTTTTGTTAAATATGCTGTGGAGCACTGAGTGCCAGACACTGAGCTGGTGCTACCTGATGCTCGCTGCAGCGCTATACTGTTGTTAGAGTGCCCAACACACATCACATTCATCAGTGCCGGCCAGGTTACTAGAGCAACTGAGACGCTCTGTTCCAGCGCCCGATACCCGCTTACAGCGCCTACTAGTGGTCGTTCTAATTCATGTTGAAGCCCAGACTCATTCGAAGAAAAAAAAAACAATATATATGTTTTCTGGAAATCCCTGGAAATTCCTCCAAAATTCACAGTCAAACATATGTAGCACAAAATGGTGATAGATGGTCTGGCAACAGAGAGTGACAAATCTCTAGGTAGGCTGGCACTGAAGGAGTTGCAGGCTTATATCCTACATTGTACCACTTCAGCTATAGCCTTCGGCTACAAATACATTCTCCATATCATGATTGGTCTTCTGGACTTATACTAGCCTGGGTTCCCTCTTGTTTAATCTCCCTCTTTAGACTGATTACACCCATTGAATTATAGGCCTGACTTTATGCTTCCAGAAAAATGTAAACCATTTCAGGGTGTGTTCTGCAAAAAGATAGCTTATCTACATCCTTCTTACCATCTCTTTGTTTGTTCCTTTGCTTCACCAGCAGGGGCCTCCCTGCTTCAAGTATATTAGGGTCGATTCAACACATTTGCATATCAGTAATCTCCCTTTCTGACATGAGTAGACACATATGTGAGGCAATCTCAGCTATGGGAAAGCACCCGAGAAAGTGGTGAGAGAAAACTCCCTTCTTAGTGAGACTTTATAACTTTTATGACAATTTTCAGTTGACTCTCGGGAGTCAAATGAATTACAGCATGCAAGTTGTAGCTTTTTTCATTGAAAAAAGCAGGGCTGCAAAACCAGCATGGTTTTTAATGAAAGTGACAGATTTTTCTTTGAAAAATTTAAAAAGATAAAAAAAAATGTGTCTTCCCCCTCCAAGCACAAAGCATTAGGGCTTGTAAGCCAGGGCCTGTCCCTGGCCTTGCCGGTATACCATCAAGAAATATCACACCACACACTAAAGTTTAATATTCTAAATTAAAGAAAAAAAGCCCGCCACCATCTGGATTGACCTATTTTACCGCAGAGTATGCCCCCTCATGTGACCAACTACACTGGGGGAATTTCTTGGGGATAGGCTTGGGTGCAAATGAGCCCGGTGCCCAACAGCAAGGATACACTTAAAGGGTTATTAACCCCCGAAAAAAAAACAGAAACTCACCTTCTCTCTAACACAGCATATCCCCGACAGTCTGACGCTCGGCCCAGTGCCTTGCATCATCCCACCCCTCACATCAGTCACACAGCAGTGTCCATTCATTGCAATGGAGAAGCCAGCCAAGCACGCCCCTCTATTGCAAAGAATTGACTGTGCATGTCCGGGAGCTGGCCACTTGCTGTCATGGAGCTGGAACCCCCCCCCCACCACCACCCCAACCCTCGTTCTTGGAAAACAGGAGATTTATGAGCAGCGGACAGGAATGAACCTGCTGCATGGGAGGGAAGGTGAGTGTCTGTTTATTTTGGGGGGGCTAGAAACCTTTTAATAAACTGCCACGGTATTAATTCTATAACAGGTATCACAAGGTCCCTCCTGTGAGACAATGCATTCCCAAAACTTGAAATTGTCCTTATTACATAGATTCTGTCCTTTATTCTGATCAGGAGCCTGATTTATCAAGCGTCAGCACCTGTTAATACCACTCAGCGCAATTATATTTGCCTCAGTCACACAGTGTGCAATTTATCTTACAAAAAACAGCCAGCCTGTGCCTAATTTATCACCTGCGCCATATAGTTTGCAGTGCCGGGCGCTCATGTTTAAGCTGTGCCAGTGTGTTTACTGTGGCGCAGTAAGTTAAAATCACACAGTGGGCAGAAATTCAAGTATTTTATGCTTAAAAAATATTATTTCAAACATTTATTTGTACAGAACTTGCATTAGAACTAGTCAACAATGTCAGCAGTGATACCGTGTAACTGTAATGATGAGACGCTGACCAGACAAAATACAACGCCAATCTTTTCAGCATGCCAAAAATTAAGGAATATGCCGTGCAGTACTGACAAGACGGCGGTACAAAGTGGCACTCACTCCAGCACCATTCTGTCAAAATAGCAGCGGCAAAAAAGAAAGATGACGGCGCTCAAAATTTGGCACCATGACAGCAAAATGATGCTAAATGGTGCATTTCTTAAATAAAGCCCTTAATCTCCGAGCTCTTTGTTCAGATGTCACGTTTTCGGTAGCCCACAAACTTCTTGTATAGCTTTACCCATGAGATTCAGAAATAATGACATTTAATTCAAAATCAGACACTGTCACAGTGGTTTATATCACAAAGAAGCGGTAAATAGGAACAACTGAACCTCTTAAACTGGACCTTTCACCCTGATTTATTGAAAAGCCCAAACCCTTAAAAAAACGATTCCCCAGCATCTAAAGTTAATATATTTTAAGTTTTTAGTCACTTACTTATTATTCTTTCCCCCACTGGGCTGCAACTCTGTTCAGGACTTTAGGATACGGGCACCACCATCTTGACTTAGAAGCATCACATATACTGAGGAGAGGAAAGTGGGATAACGTACAGGGGGCGGGTTTTAGCTGTGCTTTGCTCAGACAGAGCAGAGCTGGGGTCAGGAAAAGGTCAGCAATCCCAGAATGCAGAGCAGCACAGTCAGAAGGCACTTCCTGTTTGCAGGCTGCCTGATGTTACATGAGCCGCCATCTTGGATGTTTAAAGGCTCATAACATGCAGTAGAAGCAGGTAGGATGATTTTTAATGTGAGCAATCTGTATGTACAGGGTGTGGGAAACATATAAGATAGACTCTTATTCAGAGTGAAGGACTGCTTTAAGTGTTTCGCCAAAACACTGCAGAGTGTTTTCTTTTACTTTCAAGCTGTTTCTAGTTTTTCTGCTGTGAAAGTAACTAATGTCATAACAGAAAAAAAAACTCTTTCCTGTGGTTAGCATAAGATCTTTCCGTAACCTTTTATTACAAAAAAGAATTTCCTTTTATAGGTTACCTTGTATTAACCAATTTTAAAGAATTTTAATGAAAAGCAATTACAAGTCACAGTATGAATTCTTACAAAGACATTTATTTTATTTTGCTGTCACGATAGTTTGCAAGCATGATATTTTAAATAAGGTTCTTTGTTATTAAGTTTTTAAAGTCCCTGTAAAAGGAAAGTATAGCCAGCTGTACATGATAGCTGTATTTATGCCAGAGTTAAAAAGGAAACAAGAATTTGGGTTAGAGTGCTTAAACCCCAACTAAGAAAATAACCACCTTACTCTCAAAAGGCCCTGGATTAGGCAATCACCTTCCCTCAATCCTACTGAATGCTGATTCAGTGGGTGGTTTTCAAACAGGTATTGAAGCTGTTGGCTAGACATGTACTGGGATAGGAGCCATTTGGCATACTGCATGGCTCCTGGCGAGGACTAAACTGAAGAGTTCACCTTCCAGAGCCAGGCCTTAGACTGCACAGGATCCAGAAACCATTGAGTAATTTTAATTAATAATCTAGGATCGGCATGGAATATTAGGTTGACGCCTTTCCCTCAATCGCATTAAATGCTGATTCAGTGGGTGGTTTTCAAACAGGTCTTGAAGCTGTTGGCTAGACATGTACTGGGATGGGAGCCATTTGGCATACTGCATGGTTCCTGGCGAGGCCTAAACTGAAGAGTTCACCTTCCAGAGTCAGCCCTTAGACTGCACAGGCTCCGGAAGTCATTTTAATTAATAATCTAGGGTCAGCATGGAATATTAGGTTTATGTTTGACTAAAACACTTTTGTGTAGGTTGTATTATCAGATAAAGTACTGTAGGTGATGGAAAGGGATACAAGCATAATTACTGAACAGAAATGACACTTCTACTGTGATGGAGAAATAAAAGAGCAATGTGTGTTTTTGTATTTCTTCCATAGGTTACTATGCCAGAGGCTCAAGACGAGCTGACGGACAGTGAAGATAATGAAGAAGAGGATTTAGGAGTCATGGAAGATCAGCGCAGTGTAATCCTCCATCTTATCTCCCAGCTCAAGCTTGGCATGGATCTTACTAAGGTATGCAAAGAGGATTCTTACTTATTGCTGACATTCTTTTTATATTTCAATAATTTTATTATTGTAAAGCACAGCATACAGAATAAGTATAAGACAAAGAATTTAAGTGATGCCTTGCTTTTTTTGCAAATTTCACTCAAAAGCAAAACAGTCTCACAACGTGAATGCTTTTTTGTAAACTAAAAAAGAAGCATAAATTCAGAAGAAGGAAAGGATACGAAAAGTGTGAAGAAAGAAAAACAAGAAAGAGAAGAGCAAGAGAAGAGAATGAACAGAAGGAAGAAAGTGGGATTGGGACTTAATTTAACAACTACAGAAATATTAGATTTTTTTTTTTTTTTTGGTAACACATTTTTATTTCTCTTGTTGGTGTTTTTTACAGTTGCACCAAATCATGTTCTGTAATTCTTTAAAGCAAAAGTCCAGTCTCCTAGTAATCACCCTGCCCCTGGCATGGCAGGGGGATGACTGAACAAAAATTCCTCACCTTGCCCGGAATATATTGCTAGTTCACTGGCAATTCTGTCCCTGGGCACAGCCATCTTGGCAAGTATGCACAGGAAAGCATCCACCAATTTGTGCAGCTTCTGTTTAAGCCCAGACAAAGTGCTGATGGCGGGGCTGAATTCCAAGCAAGGTAAGGTATTTTTATTTGTAGTGGTAGGGAGGTGGGGAGTTACTTGAAGACTGGACATCCACTTTTAACAAATGGCCTTGATCCAGAAAAGATGTACAAAATATGCATTATAAGTGCACATTTCGCTCTGCAATTCAAAGACACACACTTGGCATTTCATCAAAGTGTTTCTGACCTCATCGTTACATCACTGTGACACCAAGGGAAGTTAGGGAACAAATCCTCATGCACATCATTACCCTGCCTGCGGCATGAAAACAAAAAAAAAAGCATATACTTACCTTATGTCCCTCGCAGCTCTTCCATGTAGGTCGGGTGTGCCTGTAACCCTTCCGTCCAGCTTCGGCATGACCTTAGACTGTTCCTCCGCTGAGAGATCCTCTATTTCACAAACAGCGATTAGGAAGCTGTGAATGGGGAAATAAAAGTGGCACTCTATTAGCAAGAGCCCTAAACAAACAACAGCCACAAAAATATATCGAAGCCATACTGGATGATAGTCAGGCAAAACAAAATACTACACAGCAAATAGCAGAGGTATTCATGAAATATTATTCCAAGTTGTATGCCTTAGATAACCAAGCTTTAAGAGGGGCTACAGAGCTACAAGACCGAACTAAGCATTACTGTCCTCGGGCATGTCTAAGCTATCAGCAGATGTACTTTCGGAATTAGAACAACCAATCTCTGAAAAGAGATCAGTATGGCTATTAAACAAACCCCAACAGGAAAGGCGCTGGTCCTGATGGGGTTACCTTGACATACTATGAAAAAATTCCCTCCCTCCCTCAACTGAGCAGGTAGTTTCTCTCAGCCTTTAATTCAGAGATATATTGATGCTTATAGATGCTAGCTCCCCAAGTCCTATTCTGAAACATTTTCTCCACCATAAGCAAGGGAAGGACCCATTGGCTTGTCCTGGGTACAGGCCAATTTCTATGATGAACATCAACTTAAAGCTATTCTCTAAAATGATAGCTAACCGATTAGCCCCCGTTACCTAGATTAGTGGAAGGAGGCCAGACTGGCTTTGTATGGGGTAGAGAAGTAAGGGACAACACAATTAGAACAATGAAAATTATACATAACGCCAAAACTACAGACAGACCTGTATTACTGCTTTCCACAGATGCAGAGAAAGCATTTGACCTGGTCAGCTGGAATGCTAGGACATATAGGCATGAAAGAGATTACACGTAAAAGGATATTGTCATTATACTCCATACCATCCGTCAGAGTTAAGGTAAATGGGCATCTATCAGACTTATAAAGAATGACACAAGGCAAGGTTGTCCACTATCTCCACTTATTTGCATTGACGCTGGAATCCTTCCTGAGGTGAGTCAGGGGGAATAGCAATATCAGAGATATGGAGTGAGATGCATAAGGTCACAGCATACGTGAACAATAGACAGTTTTGAACATGTTCACATAGCAAACTTGCGAATCCAGACTTAAAGCTAGTTTTATGCATATATACATTTATGCGCATAGGTGTCTGAAAGGGAGATTTCGTTAACATATACATTTTTAGCAACTTAAGCGCCCTTAGGCCCAGGCAATTCCCTGGATGGGTATTGTCTCCCCATCTAACTGCGAGCCTATGAGTTGCATATGATCTATCTAAGTCCAGTATGGAGGGATTTTACTGCATCATGTAATATGATCCTACCTTTTAGATTCACATTATGTGGACATGCAGGGAATGAGATAACCAAAACGGCCATGCCTGGATAAGAATACACATAAGAGAGAGAAGCATAATTCCTCAGAGAAAAAGATAAGTGAGGGAGCAAAAATTAAGAAATGGGGGATGATATGGAGGGGGGAAGGGTGTGTGGAGGAGGAGTTGGGAATGATTAACATAGGGTTTCTATTACTTTCAGAAGGAATCCTACGTTTATATGCCTCCCGACTTTTTAAAATGTATTTTTGAATGAGCAAGTCTGCCATATTTCTCAAATTCTCGCATTAAGACAGATAGGTCAGCATGGGAATTTGAGAGGAAAAATACTATTTTTCTACTCCTGTTGTAAACCGGAATGAAGAATAAAAATGAAGAATATTAAAGAAAAGTAGGCAGAAAGTTGCCTGCCTCCATGATGGATGACTTGCTATCAGCCCCCACCCCAACAATTCTCATGCCGCCCACTTGGGAACCCCTGCTGTCTATTTTTACATTTTTGCTAGTGGGCCAAACACATTGGCAAGACTTTTTTTTACAGATGGTACATACACTGCCAAATGATTCCTAAGAAATGCTAAATAATTTGCGTATGTTTTGCATTTATTTTCTGATTCCATATTTGTATTGATTTCCCCTAGCACACTATTGTATCAAACACAGTACAAGGTGATTTCTTATAGGTGCTCAGTTGCAGTAATCATGCAGGTAGATAGTTACCATGGAAACTGTTGTTTTGTAACCAGACAAACTGTAATTGCTTCTGTACAACTTGCAAATTGATACATACTGCAGTGTATCCCAGCATGAAGATATAATGATGCAGCAATTGATATAACAAAATAACAAATTAGGAAGTTAGGAAGTTATAGAAAGTATAGTAGAAAGCAAATATTTCAGTTCTTAACGAAATAACGCAACTTAAAGATGTACAAAACCCAAGATATTCATGTGCCTGGGGCATCTCAGTTTGTTCTGCCTGGGGGGGGGATACACAATGCGGGACATCCCATATTGGGTTGCCCTATCCATAAAGCCATTTGTCCTATAGGCTCTAGGGAAGTGGTTGTTCCTCTTTTGTGTTGTTTGCATGGCAGTGTACTGGTCAATATTTGTAGGTCAGTGGCTAAACAGTTCCTGTGATGTTAGCCATGGCTTGCATGACCTTCAGTAGAAACAGCAGCACAATGACAAAGGGGTTAATTCAGCACCAGGAAAAAAACTGCACTTTGGAGTAAAAAGTGCATTTTAGGTAAAACATAAACGTGCTCTATTTCTACATGATGTTAAATCACCCCCAATGTAGACCATGAAAGTAAATGGCAGTAGTGCACTTTTTCACCTGGGGCTGAATCACCCTTTTAAATTAAGAACCAGGTGCAAAAGTGCATCACTTTTTTTGAAGTTAAAATGTCCATTCTCTTTCATTTTCCAGCGGTCACTTCAGCTCTGGATGTAAATGTAAAAAACACTTCTTTTTTATCTCTCACTAAAAGTGCGCTCAATTTGCATTCTTTTTACATTTTTCTGAACTGACCCCAAAGGGTTTTAATCCCATTCTTTTTCTGTAATTAATTGTAATTGCACTTAGTAAGTTTGGGTTCCCTCTCCAGTGATTTAAATTCCAGAACCATCCTGATCCTCCCTCACTCCAGCATAATCCATTTTTGCAGAGCTTGCTAATAGGGGCACGGAGGATCATGAGAAGGCAGAACTGCTAAATGGGATTTCTTGGAGAAAAATAGGGCTTTTACACACAATATGGTTTTCTTGAAAAACATTTTCTGTCAATAGAAATGCTACAAATGCAACTGCATTTTTTAACTTTTTCCCCCACATATTTCACTAAAAAATATTAAGAAAGTACTGAAAAAATCACAACTCAACCCATTGGGATATCTCACAAAGAAGCCATTAAAAAGCATTTAATATTTCAAGATAGCACGATTCACCAGTGCACCAAGTTGAGTTTTAAAGAAAGCTGCATCTGTATGTAGTGCAAACTACTTAAAAATATCTTGGCAACCAGTGGTGACAATATCTCTAGGTAAACCAGCCCGGGCACCAGCTTTGGGGGCTGGTAGGCCCGGCCCTGAAGGCTACCAGAACACATAGCTCTCACAGGCTGTGGGCTCTTCTGCACCCCCTTGGGCACTGGGGATGCAGGTTTATAGGGTGAGAGGTTATGGCAAGTCACCCGCTTGCTGCTGTGGATTTGCCAGCTCCTCCTGCCCTGTGAGCTCATATAGGGATCTCAAGGACCCATTCGCTGTGTCCCACAGTGCTGTCTGACCGACAGAAGTGATCAACCTAAATTGAGCGCAGGGCAGGGGATTGAAGTCCTCTGGCCTGCACCCAGCTTCCGTCGATCAATAGCGGCTTTTGACACTTGCTGCTGCTTCCGGGAGCAGCCTTTTACACCGGCTGAGTGAGATGACATCTCAATATAAATATATAATATAAAAGGCCCCTCCCTGTGGCAGTGAGTGAGCTGTGAGAAACCACAGTGCCCACAAGAAAGGGCATTATCTGCCCTGCTAAAGACCCAGTGGGGGATCAGAGACCGCCCAGGGGATGAGGAGACGTCCTCGGTGCTGGAGATGAGCGTTTTTTAATGTTTTTCGCTTGTGTTTTCAGGGACCTAGCAGGAATCTTACTGGAACCCCAATATACAGTGGCTGGCTTTGACGGCAGTGCAGTGGAAGCCAGTGTTTTAGAGGAAGGGGGTTCTTCTCTGGCTGTGGTTTATACTGTTTAAAGTTTAGATACTAAAAGGCTTACTTTGAGTTTGGTTTCTTCTTCTTAGGGGTACTGTCCAGGAAGAATGAATTCTTATCATCTGCCTCGTACTTCCACGTTAACCAAGAATTTGTGGTTCCATCCTTTTGTTCTAACCCTTCTCACCTCAAGGACTGTATTGTCCAGTACAGTACAGTGCAGTATTGGCTGGTACAGCTTTAATCCTTCCGAAGACCCTTTGTGGCTGTTCTTGCCATGTTTTTTATTATGTGATTTGCCCATCCTATGTAATACAGATATGGATCACTTCAAACATAACTGAATGCTGTAGATGCTTCTGTGGCAGGGTGTTCCAACTTTTTTTCATCAACTACCGCATTCAGTGATCTCATGTACAACTTTGTCGGTCACGTGTGTCAAAATGAACAAAACCACAGTAAGAAATGTAAAAAAAAAATAAATAAACATAAATAGTCATCACCTTGTGGAACAGTTTTGTATTTACTGAACGAGTCAGGTTTGAGTAAAGTATAGATGACAGCAGATCAGGTCAGGATAAAGGGTAGTGTGCAGTATTGTCGAGTACTACCTCATAAACTGTCGAGTACCGCCAGTGTCAGTGATAGCAGAAAACGAGATTTAGATCTCACCAAAAATTATTTTCCTCAGACCCGGTATGAGGTATGAGCCATCCCGAACTACATCATCCATTTGGAACTAGACATCTTGATGTGTATTTGATCTCTGATGATTGATACTGCTGGTCACTAAGTAGAGCTTTTTCTGGAAGAGGCAGGTTCCACTGCATGCTATGGATAAAACTATAGGATATGAAGAAAAGGGATTTCATGTTAAGTACTAATTAGCCATTTTGTCTGAAATAAAAACTAATTATTTTATTTATTATACTTAGGAAGAATTATTACAGTAGCATACTAATATACATACTCTTTTTACACTTTATTAGTATGTAAATAGCCAATAAAAACTAATAAACAAAATTAGAGGACAAAGCACTTCTTTTTCTTACCCTGTTCAACCCTGACCCATTGAAGTTAATTAACAAGATTGGATACTTGCATTAAGAATAAATGGATAGCAATGGGAATCAATATTAAGTTATATAATAATTATATTGTCATGTCACATTACTTAAAACACTAGCTTATAAATTATTCTCCCATCAAAAAAGGGATATCAGTAGCAACCAGGATTAAAGTATCTAATAGTTACATTCACGTATTTCATTATTTAGAACACAGGCTTCTAAACATCTTTTTAAATGCTTTTTATAACAATATTTATGAATCAGAAGACAATTTGAGAGTTGAGCAAACTGTTATGACATCTTATACCACTTATAATTATTAATATAATATTTATATATTATAATTATTATAGTTTTTTTTTTAATTATCATCGTAAGATAAGTGAAATACTTCTAAAACAACAATGCATATAATGCAGGTGGTAATATGAGTCAGAATAATAGAAGTGTAACTAAACATATAGATGAAGGGGTACATTGGGAGAGAGGACCTGTCCTTGCGAGCTTACAATCTAATGGAAAAGGGATGGAGACAAGAGGTTGGGTCACAAAGAGTATGAACTAAGTATGAGTTAAAGTTGGTGCCCAGTGTTATGAGGGGAGATATGACTGCAGGATGGGTGGGTTAAGCCAGATAAGTCTGTGGCTGTAGAAGAGGGGGGTAACTGAGTCCAGGTCAGAGGATAGTGTGCTATGGTAGTGTGAGGCTGCAGAGTATGTTTTAGTAAATGAGGACAATGATTGAAGAGGTTGCAGATAATTTGAGAGAGCCTGAAGTTCAAAAGTATGTAGGAGTATGTGGTAGGAGCAGCGGGAGTGCAGAAGAGAGCCCTTGTTGTGGTCATAGAGGGGAAGTGGAGTTGAAAAGAAGTTAGAAACGGGGACAGAGTTTTGTGAAGATAAGGTCTAGCAGGACTGTTAGTGTCAATGGGTATATTATAGTCTCCCATGATTTTTGTGGGATTGTCACTTGAGAGAAGATGAAGAAGCAAGGTTGAAAAGTGGTCTAGGAAGTGTATGACAGATGACCGTACGTTTGAATTGAAAAGGGGGAGTATAGACAGATGAACTGGGTTGGTGATGAACAGATAATGGATAGAGACGAGTTTGTTACACCCCCAGTGTGCATTCCATTGTGCACAAGCAGCAGTGATGTTGGAGCGTAGAATATGGCTTATATGTATGAGATTAGTTAGGTCAGGGGATTGATTGGAGTTTGGTAGAGTTAGATGAGTTAATCAGCTGCGAGGGCCATCTGTGCCTATCCTTCATTGATCAAATACTAAGCTGGATGGGTGTTTTGCTTACACAGCATCTAGCATATTCACTTTAATGCATATCATTTAAGCAGATCCTAATGTAAACCTGCTGATCATAAATCAGCCACAGGGCTAGCAAGGAGAGGGCTCCTATAGTGGAGAATTGCTTCTTCGCTGTGATTATAAAATAATGTTTCACTTTTTCAGTAAGAAATAATTCAGTCTTGTCTCAACACTTTGTGCTATAGATTCCAAAAAAGGGTTGCTGGAAATATCACATAATGAAGCTGTGAATAAGAAGAAGGTTGATTAACAAGTAGCAGACACAGTGCTTTGTTAGTTTATTTTGGCATGCTGATGACATCCGCAGAAGAGAGCAGGCTACTGATATAACCTTGCTTGGAACTTCTTTGTCACAAAAAGAATTAAAGGGACCATCAAAGCAGGAAAAAAGTCAAGCTCACATTTTACCCCTAGCAGCTCTTTTATATTCTTAGTATACAGTACGTCCTGCTCCAAATCTAATACTTACAGTTGGGATATACTCCGCCAGATGGCGCTGGACTGCAGAGACATTGAAAATAGGCTCCTCCCGGCCCCTCAAATACCCGGGAACCTCCCACAAATCCCCAGAATTTCTCTGCAGTCTGGCTGCGAAGGACGAGAAATGTCTCTCTACTCGCAGGTGAGCGGGGCTATTAGACCTCGGCCCTGTAGGACTATTCCCACCCATTCCACTAGTAATATGCCTCCCAGCCTTGGCTGTGCTGGTCGGGTGAAGGTAGGCAGCACCACTGTTAGGTGCTTAGGAGCGCTGCTCCACCGCAATCCCCCACCAAAGGGTAGGCGGTTCAGGCTTATGGTGAGCCTCTATGGATGTCCCTCCCGCACTAGTGCCCCCTTGCCCCTGCCCATCGGTGGGCCCTGTTTAAGTGGCCGCTGTCCTCCCTCATCCTCCTTGTAGTCTTCGGGGGAAAAGGGGGGGTGTGTAAATATGTATGCTATGCATTCTGTGTTTTACACCTTTTTTTCCATTCTGTTTAGTCTTGTGTCAGCCGCCGTGCTGGCTTGTCTTTACTGTCTTTTTTAAAATTGCCGCCGCGTGCTGACTTGGTTCCACGCTTGGCGGCGGCATTACCTCAGGTGCTGGTGCGCCATCATTGGCTGCTTGCACGTTCGTGGCTTCACGCTCTTCGGGGGGCGGGGCCCGTCTTTGGCACGCTCCGCATCATCGCTGATACTGGCCCGCCCCTCGAGGTATACCGACGCCATCTTTATCCTGCCTGTTTGGCCCATGTGCGACGGACCCCTACCTACCGCAGTCCGTAAGTGCCCTCGCGGGGGGCTTTATATCTTTCATTTTTATTACTGTGTGCTTACAGGTCTTGTCTGCTTATGTCTTTCAGGCAGGACAAACCCTTTTGGCTTCTCCCGGCCCTGTATTAGTATATACTTGTAGGCCTTGTAAAAATAATACTCCCACTTCCCTAGCGGGTTATTGGGGCATCCGGGGTTGCTATTTAGCGTTATTCCCTATTGACGTATAGCGCCCCTATAATCACCATATGAAGGCATCCCAGGATAATGTGACCGGGGTCCCTTCGGGGCAAGACCTGCTGTGTGTAGCATGTGGGCAGCCTCATGCTGATGCTGGCAAGGCTCGGGTCTGTGTACCCTGTGCTGAGCAGGTGCTTGCATTGCAATCTGGCCTGCCAGTGGCTGCACCTCGTTTCACTTCACCTACTCCCCCAAGCTTAAATCTCACTCCTGCTGAGTTGCATACTAGTGGGGATTCTCAGCCTGATGTATCTTCTAGACTGGCTACTGTTGAACAGATTATTGCGAAGTCTTTAGCGCGTAAGGCCCCTGCTAAGAAGCGGCACTTGACGCCTAATGTTACTGTTTTCCCTATGGGAACTGAGGAGTTTTGGAATCTGTGTGGCTATACCCCGTCTGATGAAGGGGAGCTCTTTTCTGATTCAGGCTCATCTGATGAGAGACCAAGGGGTCATGACGATTCTGGCTCTGACCCCTGGGCCCCGGATGACACTGACAGATTATTGACCCAGATTTTTGAGGTTCTGTCCATACAGCAAAATCACGTTTGAATTTCCAGAGCAGGCACATTTCCATAACCTTGTGCTCAAGGAATGGGAGCGCCCCAGTAAACTTCCTGGGGTTCCAAAGAGTTGGGATAGGAAGTATCCCTTTCCTGCTGAGGTGGTTAAATGTTGGTCATCCCCCCCCCCCCCCGAGGTGGATGCCCCGATCCTAGGACTATCTAACACCTCTGTCATGCATTCCCCTGACTGTACTACCCCTGCGGGATGCTGAGGACCGGCGCATTGACCAGCTGGCATCCCACGCCTTTGCATGTGCAGGGACGGCGCTGCGCCCGGTCTGTGCCTCTTCCATTACTGCTGTGGCCACTAGAACCCTTATCAGAAATATGTTTGATAGTGCCCCTGATGATTTGCCTTGTGAGGTGTTTAATGCACTCTCCAGTTGTGATGTTTTTGTAAATTTTATCCTCTCAGCATTGGATGACACCATCAGAATGTGTGCCAGAACTTCTGCCCTCGTGGTGGCTATACGCCGCTCGGTTTGGCTGCGCCAGTGGGCTGCTGACAACGCTGCCAAGAAGGCCCTCACTGGGTTTCCCTTTAAAGGTCTGCGCCTGTTTGGGGACCGCCTGGACCTTTTTGCTAAGGGAGGCAGGTTACCCCAGCGCAGGCGGCAATCTCGGCCCTTTCGGGGTCAGGGTTCCTTCTCCTCCCCTTACCGTGGTGCCAGACAGGAGAGGGGGTTTTCCTTCCCTGGGCCCGGGGAGATTTCTGGGGTAGAGGCAGAGGACGTGGACGTCCTGGCTCCTCCTGGGGTCCCAAAGCAAAATCCTCTCCCAAGACCCCTCAGGCATGATGAGGCGCCCTCACCCATCCGGGTGGGGGGGCGGCTGCAGCACTTCGCTCACGTCTGGAGGCTTCATGTCTCAGACCAGTGGATTCAGGAGGTAGTGTCCTCCGGTTACAAGTTGGAGTTTGCTGCCGATCCCCCTCCAAGATTCATCAGATCCCAGATTCCTCAGGACCCTGTGTCAGCTCAGGAGCTAGTGCAAGCAGTGCAAGGCCTCCTGGAGCTGGGGGTCATCTGCCAGGTCCCCTTAAGAGAAAAAGGCAAGGGCTTTTATTCCAACCTATTCACAGTACCCAAAAAAGACGGTTCAGTCAGGCCCATCCTGGACTTGAAGATCCTCAACAAGTTTGTCAGGGGCAGGCGCTTTCGCAAGGAAACTCTGCGCTCTGCCATCAGTTCCCTGCGCCAAGGGGATTTCATGACTTCTGTGGACATCAAAGATGCTTATCTTCATATTCCTGTGTTCCCAGGTCATCAAAGGTTCCTCAGGTTCGCTCTGATGGATCAACACTACCAGTTTGTGGCCTTGCCCTTCAGCCTCACTTCAGCTCCCAGGGTGTTCACCAAGGTGCTGGCTGGCGTGATGTCTCTGCTCAGATGTCAGGGCGTCCGCGTGCTTCCCTATCTGGACGACATTCTCATCACTTCCCAGTCTCTACATCAGGCAGAGTTGGATACGCAGCTGGTGGTGTCTACTCTGGAGTCATTTGGATGGGTGATAAACCACCCCAAGTCCTCACTGTCCCCTTCCTTGGTAATTCCATTCCTAGGAATGAATCTGGATACAGTTCAGGCAAGGATATTCTTTCCTCAATAGAAGGTGGACAGTTTGATTGCAAAGGCTCAGTCCCTCCTAGCTTGTCCCCATCCCTCCATCAGGCAGGGGATGCATCTGGTGGGCCTGATGGTGGCATGCTTCGAAGCGGTCCCTTATGCTCAGTTCCACTTGAGGCCCCTGCAACTTCACCTATTGTCAGCATGGGACAAGGACCCAGCATCTCTGGACAGGGTCTGTGTGCTCTCCCCTGGGTCAGGAGGTCCCTCTCGTGGTGGATGTACTCAAGGAACCTGTTGGGGGGCAGATCATTTCTTGCCCCATCCTGGGAGACGGTCACCACGGATGCCAGTCTGTCAGGTTGGGGGGGTTTCTGGAAGTTCCTGCGGTTCCAGGGGAGGTGGGGCCCTCAGGAGGCCCACACACCTATCAATGTCTTGGAAGTGCGGGCGATCAGGCTAGTTCTGGCTCACTTGACTACTCACCTTCGGGGCCTGCCTGTTCAGGTGCGCTCGGACAACCATACGGCAGTCGCCTACATCAATCATCAAGGAGGGACCCGGAGCAAGGGGGCCCTCCATGAAGTGTCTCTGATCCTGACTTGGGCGGAGGCCAATGTCCCTTGCATATCAGCTGTGTACATCCCGGGGGTGGAAAATCACCTGGCAGACTCTCTGAGCAGGGGGACCTCTCGCCAGGGAGAATGGTCCCTATGCAGCAAGGTGTTTCAATCTCTGTGTCTCCGTTGGGGCCAACCAGATGTGGATCTGTTTGCGTCCCGCCACAATCACAAGCTCCCAGCCTTTGTCTCTCTGTCCCAGGATCCTCTGGCCTTGACCTCGGATGCGCTAACAATGTCATGGCAGGACTTTCAGTTCCTGTATGTCTTCCCTCCAATCCCCCTGCTGGGCAGGGTTCTGCGCAAGATTGCTCTGGAAAGGGTGCCAGCAATTCTGGTGGCCCCCAGGTGGCCAAGAAGAGTGTGGTTCGCAGACGTGGTACAGCTGGTGGTAGATCAGTACGCTCTGCCCTTGGTGCCAGATCTGCTCACTCAGGGCTCACTACGCCATCCCAATTTACAAACACTGGCTTTGACGGCTTGGCTGCTGAAACCTCCATCTTGATGGAGAAGGGGCTGTCTTCCTCGGTTGTGGATACTTTGATTAAAGCTAGGAAGAAGTCTTCCTCTTCCATTTATTACAGGGTTTGGCGTGCCTACATTGACTGGTGTGAGTCTAAGTCTCTTCCCTGTCATGTGTTCTCTATTCCCAGGATTCTGGAGTTCCTGCAGCTGGGTTGGAGATGGGGCTCCAACTCAGTACTCTGAAGGATCAGGTTTCTGCCCTGGCTATTTTCTTCCAGAAGTCCTTTGCTCAGCACCCTCTGATCAGGACTTTTTTCCAGGGGGCCACTCATGTGCGTCCCCCACGTAAGCCTATGGTGCCTGTTTGGGATCTGAACTTGGTTCTGTCTGCCTTGCAGGGTGCTCCCTTTGAACCTGTGCAGGATGCTGCCTTGGCCATTCTTACGCTCAAGGTTGTGTTTCTGGTGGCTATCACTTCTGTCAGACGTGTGTCTGAGTTGGCGGCGCTTTCCATTCAGCCCCCCTTCTATGAGAGACACCAGGACAAGGTGGTGTTTTGTTTCAAACCTGACTTTCTGCCTAAGGTAGTGTCTGCTTTTCATTTGAATCAGGATATTGTTCTTCCTTCTTTGTGCCCTTATCCTAGCAATGCTAAGGAGAGGGTTTTGCACTCTTTGGATGTGGTTAGGTGTCTGAAGTACTATCTGGTGGCTACTGCACCTTTCAGGAAAACTGATGCTCTTTTTGTGGTCCCTTCTGACCCTTCCTAGGAAGGGTTTGGCTCCTGCCAAGTCTACTATCAGCAAGTGGATTTGTCAGGCTGTGATTCAGGCCTACGCTGCTAAGGGGAAGAATTCTCCCTTCCGCCTTACTGCTCATTCCACTCATGCTATTGGTGCCTCTTGGGCTTTTCAGCACCAGGCTTCTGTTGAACAAGTTTGCAAGGCTGCTACTTGGTCTTCTGTTCATACGTTTTCAAAGTTTTACAAGGTTGATGTTAGGGCCTCAGCTGATGCTGCTTTTGGCCGAAAGGTTCTGCAGGCGGCAGTGGTTTAAACTGTCTGCTGATTTTTCTTAGGGATCCCACCCTACTTATGGACACTGCTATTGGATGTCCCAACTGTAAGTATTAGATTTGGAGCACGACGTACTGTATACTAAGAATAATACAATTCTGTGATTACTCACCTGTAGAATTGGTATTATGAGTATACAGTACGTCCTGCTCCAACCCACCCTTGGTTGCATTATCTTGGATCCCCTGTATGGTGATTGTTATCCTTGTTATAGTTGATAGTTTGGATTGTTTAATTCTCTCGGCTTCTCATTAACTGCTTTTCAATGCTGGGGATTTGTGGGAGGTCCCCGGGTATTTGAGGGGCCGGGAGGAGCCTATTTTCGATGTCTCTGCAGTCCAGCGCCATCTGGCGGAGTATATCCCAACTGTAAGTATTAGATTTGGAGCAGGACGTACTGTATACTCATAATATCAATTCTACAGGTGAGTAATCACAGAATTGTATTTTTGAAAAGTCCAGCTGTGTCCATGGCCCTCCAATGCTCACCTGCATGTATAGGGAACAAATGGCCACCCCACATCAGTCATAGTGACTGACCATGTCCTCTTCATTCATTCCAATTGAATTCTAATCTGTGGGATAGAAGCACTGGGGGGGGGGGGGGTCAAACATGATACTTGTCTTCTTGCAGTCACAAAGTAAAGGGCAATGTCCACCAGAATTTTTGACTTCATCGCCACTGCAATCAAAACCTACAGAAAACATTTTGTTAGGAGTTGGGATTGAATTTCACTGCTGGTTATTATCTATAATTAAAATGTATTTGGAAACTAGAGCCACTTTAGCATTGATCTGCCATTTAACCCCTTCCCTTCCTTGACTGATGTTACCATTTCTCTATAGTCTGGAGAGCCATTCTTCTTCTGTTGTACATTGAGATTGTTGTCTTTTAGATTTCTGTGCGTAGACTCGGAAGGCCACAGGAGCCTGTGAACAGCCCAAGTTAATCAAACGTACAAAGCTGATGTAGAATGAATTGGAATCCACAGTAACCTTCACCTAGTTGCTGTCTGAGGCTGCCATCTAGACTTTTTTACCCAATCATTTAGCTCTCCACTCCCCAGTAGGGCCACAAATAACATTTACCTTAATCGTTTTAAAAACATGGCTGGAGTTCCACCTAAAATCATAATTTGTATAAGAGGTAATAGTTTGATATCTATGATTTTTTGATAGGTTTTCAACATTTTAACTATCCTGGGTTTTGCTCCTTGCCCCCAGAGCATCCCAATTTGGGATGCCCTCTGTGTGATACCCCCTGCCAGATTTCCTAGAAAAACTCACTTTCTCCGGTCCTACAGCACATGTCTTTTGTTCAATCAGAGCCCGTTACCGTGCATTTTCTTTATTGCATGGCACGGCCTGCTTCGGTATTCAGTGTACTGCAGAAGAGCTGTGGCATCTCCCGGCCCCCTATAAAAACGGAATTAACCATAGAGTTCCCAGTGTTTCCTCTGCAGTGAAACTGCGAAGATAGAAGATGGCTCTCTCTATGCGCAGGTGAGCAAGGCAACCGAGCCTGCGGCCCTGCAAGTCTATTTCCACCCGTTTCTGGACCCTCACTGCCTCCCAGCCTTGGCTGACAGATCGGGTGAGGGTAGAAGAGCACTATGGTCAAGTGCTCCTGGAGCGCTGCTCCAAGCCGCAGACCCTGTTCCACAAAGGGTAGCCGGCCATAGGCTTTATGGTGAGCCTACTAGGGATGCGGAGTTCCTGTCCTGGCTTCTGAGGGGGTGAGTGTTTTGGGGACTGTGTCCCTTTCTTTTCCTTCAGGGGTCCCACCCCCCCCCCCTTTCTGGCCGGCATACTCGCCGCTGCCTTCTCGCCTCTCTCTCCCCCTTCCCCCCCCTATCTGACTTTGTCCGGGGGGGGGGGGCGGTTGGTAGCGGCGAGTGGTATTAGTTGTGGTGTTTTGGCCGTTTACAGTGTGTTTTTTGGTGTTTTTGGCCGCCGCGCCGCTTTGTACTGGGCTCCGCGGCTGTGGGCGCTATAACCTGTGGCGTTTTTGCTTAGTCATGGCGCCGGCGGGGTCATGTGGGTGCCGTTTTTGCGCTCTTCAGGGGGGGGCAGGGCCGGGGGACGACGCGATACGCCCTCGAGGTACCTCTGCCGGGTACCTCTGCCGGCGCCATTTTGGATTAGCTGCACGTCTGGATTTCTCCCATCCGGGCTGCAGCGCTGTTTCCTCCGGTGTGTTGCTTCATCCTGCGGTCTGTGCCTTGGTGACCCTGCGGCGTCCTTGGTCCATGAGTCCCCTTGGGGAGGTTTGGTCTTGTGGTGCATGTGCTGCGGGATGCTCATGTGTCCTTTTTACTTACGTCTTTCAGGCGGGATACCAGTAGGTTGTGGTTTCTCCTGGCTCTACTCCTTCCTCCCCTATGGAGGCTTCTGGGGATAGCGTGCTTGGGGGCCCTTCGGGGCAATCCCGGCTGTGTGCCATGTGTGGGGTATCCCCTGTGAGTGACAGTGTTAGGGTGTGCGTGCCGTGCGCCCAAAGTGTCCTTGCGCTCCAATCTGGTTTGCCTGCATCGCTTCCCAGCTCTGCCCCCCCTTCGGGGTCGCCTACCCCCCCACTCCTGCAATTGGCCCCCAGTGAGGGGGATAATAGCAGGGGGGTCACAGTCTGATTTGGCACTTTGTGTGGCCAACATTGAGAGGCAGCTTGCCGGGCCTGTTCCTAGGAAGGCCTCTGTCAAGAAGCAGCACCTGACTTCCACTCCCTCACGCTCCATAGAGGAGTATGATGAGTTTGATGCCACTGGTGGACATTATTCCCTAGAGGAAGGGGAACTGTTCCAGGACTCTGACTCCTCTGGCGACCAGCAGGAGGGTTGCGATAGTGACCCTGGGTCTGCGTCCGGGGAGGAATCATTTTACCCTGAGGACACTGATAATCTGCTCTCACATTTTTGAAATTTTGCACATTGCTCCCCCTGAGGTGGCTAAGAAAAAGCAGGGTGAGCTCTTTCGCCCTGATAAACAGCGTCTTGAGTTCCCTGAGCAGGGTCATTTCACTACTATGGTGCTTAAGGAGTGGGAACGTCCTAACAGGCTGCCCGCTATGCCTAAGGGATTGGATAAGAGGTATCCCTTTCCTGCTGATTTAGTGAAATGGTGGTCATGTCCCCCTGAGGTGAACGCTCCCGTGCTAGATCTGTCCAATACTTCGGTCATGCCTTCCCCCGACACTACCACTCCGAGGGACAGTGAGGATCGGCGAATGGATCAGCTGGCCTGCTTTGCTTGTACTTGTGTTGGGGCTGGCTTGCGCCCGGCCTGTGCTGCTGTCATTAAAGCTATTGCCCTTAAGAAACTGCTCCAGCGTCTTTGTGATGGCGCTATGGCTGGTAGGAGGAGGGAGGATTATAGGGTCCTCTTGCTTTGCTCAGATTTTGTTGCATTTATCCTTACTGCCATGGATTATGCTGTGAGGCTGGGCGGTAGGGCCTCTGCTCTTTTTTGTGGCTATGTGCCGCTCTGTTTGGTTGCGTCAGTGGGCAGCTGATGCTGCTGCCAGGAAGGCTCTCACTGGGTTCCCCTTTGCGGAGCTGCGGCTCCTCGGTGAGCATCTTGATGTTTTAGCCAAGGATGGCAGACTGCCTCAGCGTAGGAGGCAGCCCCGGCCCTTTCGGGGGACCTCTGTCTCCCTCACCTCCCTTCGTACTCCCAGAGGAGGTCGTGGCTCCCTCTTCTCAGGTAGCCTCAGAGATTCTTGGGGCCGTGGCAGATCCCATGGTCGTCCCGGTCTCTCCTGGGGTTCCAAGCCCAAACCCCCTCCCAAGGCCCCTCAGGCATGAGGGGGTGCCCTCACCCATCCAGGTGGGGGGACGGCTTCGGCTCTTTGCTCACATCTGGAGGCTCCACGTTTCAGACCGGTGGATTCAGGAGGTGGTGTCCTCCGGTTACAAGATAGAGTTTGCAGTCTGGCCGCCCCCAAGATTTATCAGATCCCGGATGTCTTTAAACCCCCTGTCACCTCCAGGGTTGCTTTCGGCGGTTCATTGCCTGCTGGAGTCAGGGGTCATTTGTCTGGTGCCACCTCAAGAAAAGGGGTCAGGGGTACTATTCCAATCTTTTCACGGTCCCCAAAAAGGACAGCTCTCTGAGGCTCATCCTGGACTTGAAGGGCCTCAACAAGTTTGTCAGATTCAAGCATTTTCGCATGGAGACGCTACGCTCGGCTATCAGTACCCTTCGCCCGGGCAACTTCATGAACAACCTTGGACATCAGGGATGCTTATCTTCATGTGCCTATCTTCCCAGGTCATCAGAGATTTCTGAGGTTCGCGCTGGAAGATCAGCATTACCAGTTTGTAACTTTACCCTTTGGTATCACCTCGGCGCCTCGGGTGTTCACCAAGGTGCTGGCAGGGGTGATGGCTCTGCTACGGAACCAGGGAATTTGCGTCCTTCCTTACCTGGACGACATCCTTATTGTGGCACAGTCCTTTCATCAGGCCGAGCAGGACACCCGGGTGGTGACATCCACTCTGGAGTCCTTCGGCTGGGTGGTCAACTATCCCAAGTCTTCACTGTCCCCGTCCTTGGTGAGGTCCTTTCTGGGCATGACACTGGATACCTCTCAGGTCAAGGTGTTCCTTCCTCAGCAGAAGGTGGGGGGCCTGCTCTGCTCTTGTGTCCTCATCACTCCATCCGCCTGGGGATGCAGTTGGTGGGCCTGATGGTGTCCTGCTTCGAGGCGGTCCCCTTTGCTCAGTTTCACATGAGACCTCTTCAGTTGCACCTCTTGTCAATCTGGGATCGGGACCCTGTGTCCCTGGATCAGGAATTTGCTCTGTCTCCTCTGGCCAGGCAGTCCCTTTCGTGGTGGCTGGACTCAAGAAACCTTCTGGTGGGCAGGACTTTCCTACCCCCGTGCTGGAAGACGGTCACCATAGATGCCAGTCTGACAGGCTGGGGGTGCTTTTGGAAATCTCTGAAGTTCCAGGGTCGGTGGGGCCCCAGGAGGCCCATGCTCCCATCAATGTACTGGAACTGAGGGCGATCAGGTTGGTTCTTTCTCAGCTGACCACACACCTTCGGGGTCGGGCTGTTCAGATTCGCTCAGACAACCAGACGGCGGTTGCCTACATCAACCATTAGGGAGGGACTCGGAGCAAATGAGCCTTCAAGGAAGTGTCCCTGATACTGTCTTGGGCAGAACAGAATGTTCCCTGCATCTCAGCGGTCTTCATTCCGGGGGTGGAGAACCAGGTGGCGGACTCCCTCAGCAGGAAGAAGTCTCGTCTGGGGGAATGGTCCCTCAACAACCAGGTGTTTCTCTCCCTGTGTCACCGCTGGGGTCAGCCGGATGTGGACCTGTTTGCGTCCCGTCACAATCACAAACTTCCCAAGTTTGTCTCCCTGTCACAGGATCCTCTGGCCTTCGCCACGGATGCACTGGCAATACCTTGGACGGAGTTTCGGCTTCTCTATTGGGGCGATTCAAAGAAACATGTTACAGCTTTGATTTTGGTGCCGATCATCCTATTTTTCCCGAACGCTCGTGCGCTCGTATGAACTTGCGAGTGATTCTATAAGCAAATACGTTTCTATCCTAAAATGTACGTCCGTTCGTATGGCAGTTCGCGAATCAGACCTATGTCAGTTTCCATCCTGAATTTTCCGTTTCATTTCTCAGGTTGCAACATTGGTTTTGCCCTTTTTCCTTTTTTGTCTGGACGTAAATCCTTCTGATCTTGCGGCTGCGCACTACAAACTTACCTCATTAAAGTGCATTCTAAATATTTGGTCTTTTATTTTTCTTTATTTCATTCATTTTGTAGTAACCAACCATTAATGAATGCATTTGCATAAGTAAATCTTACTTTGTTTAATTTTTAGTTAACTTGCATTTTTTACTTGTGGATTTAATTTTAATATTTTGGCTTCAAATGGTACAACTTAAAATTTTTTGTATGGTTACCCACACCCTCTACATACAGATTGCTCTCAAAAATTAAAAAACACCCAGCAACTTCTGCATGTTATGAGTCTAGAAACAGCCAAGATGGCGGGTCAGCTTTTATCGGGCAGCCTGCAAACAGAAAGGGCCTTGTGACTGTGTTGCTCTGCATTCTTTGATTTCTGACCTTTCTGTGCCCCCAGCTCTGCTGTGTCTGTGCAAAATACAGCAGTAACCCACATCCTGCACTTTATCCCGCTCTCCTCTCCTCAGTACGTGTGATGCATCTGACCAAAGATGAGCTAAAATAATTAAACAAAGCAAAGGTAAACAACTATACCAATAAATTCAAACTAAAAATATTATTCTACTACATCAATTTAAAAATAAATAACAAAGGACATAAGTTTCTTTAATTAACGCAAATATATGGATGTTTTGCAAAATAAAGGTTTACATGCAAAGGACTAATTAAGGTCCACATTAAAATGCTTTTATAAGGCATACATGAAATGTATTGAATCAGGTATGCATTGCCATACAATTTATGCTGATACATGCAGTTCATTGGAGCTCAAGACGCGCAGACTCCTCCACATAGCCAAAAAACCTGTTCAAGAACAGCAATCCGACTGCTAAAAGGTGTCGGAAGTGGCTTTCTTTTAAAACGTATTTAGAGGTTGGAAAACTGCTCTCTGAATTACACGTAAACACATCCGATTATCCTAAGTTTTACGTTTTGATCCTAAGTTTTACGTTTTGATCCTAAGTTTTACGTTTTGATCCTACAATTTAGGAACGAACTTCTGATGATCGTAAGAGCATATACGAAATCGTACGTAGGCTCGTGCGAGTCGAAAGTGGCCAAAAAAAACAGAAAAAATGACAAACACCCACCCAAACTTACAATTCTCGATCCGAAATCAATTAACTTTTGCTCTTTGAATCGAGGGGTATGTGTTCCCTCCGTTCCCTCTACTGGGCAGGGTCATGCGCAAAATTACCCAGGAGGGAGTGCCAGCCATCCTGGTGGCCCCCTGTTGGCCAAGAAGGGTGTGGTTCGCAGACATCGTGCAGTTGGCAGTAGATCAGTATGCCCTGCCCAAGGATACAGATCTGCTCACTCAGGGACAACTGTGCCATCCCAATTTACAAACGCTGGCTTTAACGGCTTGGCTGCTGAAACCTCCATCTTGATGGAAAAGGGGTTGCCTGCCTCTGTTGTTGATACTATGATTCGGGCTAGTCCTCGTCCTTTATCTATTACAGGGTCTGGCATGCTTACATTGCCTGGTGTGAGTCCAAGTCTCTTCCCTGTCGGGTTTTTTCCATCCCCAGGATTCTGACATTTTTGCAACATGGTTTGGATTCTGTCCTTCAACTGAGTACCCTCAAGGGCCATGTTTCAGCTCTGGCAATTTTTTTTTCAAAGAGCCTTTGCCTATCACCGGTTGGTTAAAACCTTTTTCCAGGGTGTTACTCATGTGCATCCACCTCGTAAGCCTATGCTACCAGTCTGGGACTAAAATCTGGTGTTGTCGGCTCTGCAGGGTCCTCCCTTTGAGCCTATTCGTGGGGCTGCCTTGCCCATTCTGACTCTTAAGGTGGCATTTTTGGTGGCTATCACTTCTGTCAGGCGAGTTTCTGAACTGGCGGCATTTTCCATCAAACCTCCTTATTTTGAGCGGCATCAGGATAAGGTGGTGTTTCGGCTTAAGTCGGATTTCTTGGCTAAGGTCGTGTCTGCCTTTCATCTAAATCAGGACATTGTTTTGCCTTCTTTGTGTCCTAATCCTGCTAATTCCAAGGAGTGGACACTGCATTCTTTGGATATGATCAGGGCTCTGAAGTTTTATTTGATCGCTACTGAGCCTTTCAGGAAATCTGATGCTCCTTTTGTTCTTACTTCTGGACCTAGGAAGGGTTTGCCTCAGGCTAAATCCACTATCAGCAAGTGGATCCGTCAGGCGGTGGTACAAGCCTATTCTGCTAAGGGGAAGGAACCTCCCTTTAGGGTTACTACTCATTCCACTCGTGCTATTGGTGCCTTTTGGGCTTTTCAGCACCAAGCTTCTGTTGAACAAGTTTGCAAGGCCGCTACTTGGTCTTCTGTTCATACTTTTTCCAAGTTTTACAAGGTTGATGTTAAGGCCTCAGCGGATGCTGCTTTTGGGCGCAAGGTGCTTCAGGCAGTAGTGACTTGAACTGCCGGCCGTTACTCATTGGGGATCCCACCCTACTTTTGGACGCTGCTTTTGGATGTCCCAACTGTTATGAATCCTGAAGCAGGCCGTGCCCTGCAATAAAGAAAAAAGCAATTCTGTGAGTACTCACCTGTAGAATTGTTTTTGTTCTTGCATGGCATGGCCTGCTTCGACCCACCATTGTTATCGTTATTCTTGGTTGCCTCTTTATGGTGATTGTTCCAAGTTAATTGGGGTTCTTTACCTTTTTTACATTTTTTAACTTAATTCTCTCCCGGCTTCTTGTCTCACTGCTTGTCTACACTGGGAACTCTATGGTTAATCCTGTTTTTATAGGGTGCCGGGAGATGCCACAGCTCTTCTGCAGTACACTGCGCCACCTTGTGGCAGAATAACCCAACTGTTATGAATACTGAAGCAGGCCGTGCCATGCAAGAACAAAAACAATTCTACAGGTGAGTACTCACAGAATTGATTTTTTAGTGCTCAGCCAATGGCTCTGTGCTCGACAATCGAAAGAGAAAGTGGCTGCAGATGGGGGCACACTCCTGCCATCAACTAGAACACTCCTGAGCCCAGAGATGCTGGGGATGCAGGCGCTCTCTCTCTGGATTGTTTACCTCGCTGAGGGGGGGGCTCACACAGAGGGTATCCCGATTTGGAATGCCCCAGGGGAAGGCCAGCCCTTTTAGAGAATGGTACATGTCACTTTATTTATTCTTTATCGGTAATTTCTAGGTAATAACCTTGAACTAAGCTGACCATTTTTTCATTTTTTCTTAGCTCTGTCAGGGACAGATCTAAGATGTATAAAGGGTGATAGCTTAACAAATTGCTTAGTTAATTTTCGCGATATTGGTCACATATCATACAATGTTTTTACAATTGATCATTTACCTAGGGATTTGTTCTGTAGCATGGTCAGCTTACCTAGAACTGTTTTGTGGCGACACCTATAATTCATAAGCAGATGTGCAGTTGTGGACAGTATGGTGAAGAGATGGGGTTAATGTGACACTAAGCTTACAACAGAGTTAAGGTAGTCACTTGGCTAGAAAGTCCAGTAACTTCCTGCAGTATAAACCCAAACAATATGTGTTTCTGTAATGTCAGTCCTAGTAGCACCTATATCTCTGCTATGAGTATTTTAGCCAGTTGAACATTATAAAAATTAATTGAATAAATAGTCCTCTAGTGAAGTCACAGTGTAAGGAACTTACCTCTGCCAGGGGGCGGCGGCGAGTGTCCGCAGGGCGACACAGTACTCCTGCTGCTGGGAGTGTGGCGCGTCACTCTGGCAGCCTCCCTCACCCCTCTCTAGCTGTGCAGGTGCGCGTCCCGCAGTCTGTAGATTTCGCCACTCGGAGGCGCTGTGCTGCGAGTGGCAGGCAGCACAGAGTGCTCCACACCTGATGGGAATCAGGGGCTGATCAGCCTTGCAGCCAAGACTGACCAGCCCCTGGATAGTGCCTCCAATCACTCACGGTGTAGTAAGTTGCACCAATCAGCACATACACTCCCCCCCAGGGTGGCCATTGGTCGATTCCCCAATAAATATGGAGTCATCCCAGCACTCAGGGCCCGTGATAGTCGCTTGTGATTAGGGTGTGATTCTGTTAGTTGTTATCTGATTCCGACCGGCTTGATCGACCATTCCTGTCTGCTGCCTGTACCAACCTCTGCTTTGTCTGACCACGAACCTGCCTGCCCCTCTGGATACCCTGCGATCTCTGACCTCCCGGCTTGACCCTTTGGCTACCCCTGACTACGCACCTGTCTCATCCCTGTACTCCGACGCACCCTCCGGATTGACTGCCTGTGAACGACCTCGGCTTTGGGATACCCTTGTGGCTCATCGGCCTTCACCGTAAGCAGCCATCCTTTGCGCCTATTAAGACCTGGGGGCAACCGTGTCCGGTGAGGCGTACCTAGCGTCCCGGCAAACGGGGGCTTGACTATAGGCAGAAGTGGCGGTGGAGATTGGGGGTTGCCTGCTTACAGAAGGCTGGTGTCCCGCTGGGCATCACACACAGATTGCAAGACCTTTAAAGTTGTTTGGCTTGACCTTTACTTTTTTACTTCTGTCTGTGCAGTTATGAAGATGGGGTAAAACTTTTCAATGATATATTTTGTAAATTAAGACTGTTATGGCTCATTTCGATGAACAGATATATCTACTATTTATTGAGTGAGCGTACATCTTATATGCAAGTGGACAATTTGCTTTGGAAGCAGAAGACTTGACTACGAACTATTTGTTAAATCATGCAATGAATGAGAATTTGTTTTCAGCCAAAACGATACAACGCTCAACAATTTCTTGTTCATTGCTCAGCAGACATTTCCATCAATCAGTTCTTATCTGATTGCGGTTGATTTTGAAATTCCATACCCAAATTGATCTGTGGAAATGGGTCATTACTTTAGGACTCTACTTGTAAATGGTTACAAATTACGTTCATTATTTTTTGCCTATTTTATTGGAACTCTCGTTGGTAGCTGCTTATTATGTTTTCCATATTTTCATTACAGGTGGTGCTGCCAACTTTCATTTTGGAAAAGAGATCCCTGCTAGAGATGTATGCAAATTTTGTGGCCCACCCAGATCTGTTTTTAGCCATTGCTGCTGGCACCACCCCAGAGGAAAGAATGATCAGCTTTGTGGAATATTACTTGACAGCCTTCCATGAAGGTCGAAGAGGAGCAGTTGCCAAAAAGCCCTATAACCCAGTATTAGGGGAGACATTTCATTGCAGCTGGGATGTCCCTAAGGAAAAAGTGAAGCCTTGCAGAACCCAGAGTGCCTGTATTCAAGCCAAAGAAACTGCCATAGCCCAGGGATCTATAAATGAGTCATACAAATTACGGTTTGTGGCTGAACAAGTGTCTCATCACCCGCCTGTGTCTTCTTTTTATTGTGAATGCAAAGAGAGGATGATGTGCATTAATACACATATATGGACCAAAAGCAAATTCTTGGGGATGTCTGTTGGGGTTTCCATGGTGGGAGAAGGTATGTACAATATTCTGCATATAATACAACATAACTCTATTTATTAACAGCTAATGCAATAACTATTTAAAGGGACTCTGTAGGCAAAGTACATATATGGGTTGATTCAAAGAAACATGTAACAGCTTGGATTTGGCTCACGATCATCCTATTTTTCACGTCCGCTCGTGCGTTCGTATGAACTTGCGAGTGATTCAATAAGCAAATACGTTTCTATCCTAAAATATACGTCCGTTCGTATGGCAGTTCGGGAATCAGACCTATGTCAGTTTCCATCCTGAATTTTCCGTTTCATTTCTCAGGTTGCAACATTGGTTTTGCCCTTTTGCCTTTTTTGTCTGGACGTAAATCCTTCTGATCTTGCGGCTCCGCACTACAAACTTACCTCATTAAAGTGCATTCTAAATATTTGGTCTTTTATTTTTCTTTATTTCATTCATTTTGTAGTAACCAACCATTAATGAATGCATTTGCATAAGTAAATCTTACTTTGTTTAATTTTTAGTTAACTTGCATTTTTTACTTGTGGATTTAATTTTAATATTTATGCTTCAAATGGTACAACTTTAAATTTTTAGTGTGGTTACCCACACCCTCTACATACAGATTGCTCTCAAATATTAAAAAACACCCAGAAACTTCTGCATGTTATGAGCCTAGAAACAGCCAAGATGGCGGCTCAGGTATTATCGGGCAGCCTGCAAACAGAAAGGGCCTTGTGACTGTGTTGCTCTGGATTCTTTGATTTCTGACCTTTCCATGCCCCCAGCTCTACTGTGTCTGTGCAAAATACAGCAGTAACCCACATCCTGCACTTTATCCCGCTCTCCTCTCCTCAGTAAGTGTGATGCATCTGACCAAAGATGTGCTTAAATAATTAAACAAAGCAAAGGTAAACAACTACACCAATAAATGCAATCTAAAAATATTATTCTAGTACCTCAATTTTAAAATAAATAACAAAGGACATAAGTTTGTTTAATTAACGCAAATATATTGCAAAATAAAGGTTTACATGCAAAGAACTAATTAAGGTCCACATTAAAATGCTTTTATAAGGCATACATGAATCAGGTATGCATTGCCATACAATTTATGGCCTCGGCCATGCTGATACATGCAGTTCATTGGAGCTCAAGACACGCAGACTCCTCCACATAGCCAAAAAACCTGTTCACGAACAGCAATCCGGCTGCTAAAAGGTGTCGGCTGTGGCTTTCTTTTAAAACGCGTTTAGAGGTTTCTCTGAATCACACCTAAACACATCCAATTAACCTAAGTTTTACGTTTTGATCGTAAGTTTTAGGATTTGATCCTAAGTTTTACGTTTTGATCGTAAGTTTTACGTTTTGATCCTAAAATTTAGGAACGGACTTCCGCTGATCGTAAGAGCATATACGCATTCGTACGTAGGCTCGTGCGAGTCGTAAATGGCCAAAAAAACAGGAAAAAATGACTAACACCCACCCAAACTTACGATTCTCGATACGAAATCAATTAACTTTTGCTCTTTGAATCGAGGGGATAGTGTCATTCAGCAGCTCACCTGTGGTGGTGGTGGTGGGCAAGCTGTTTAAAGGTTTCTTAAGGGATACTATCCTGGAGCACCTTGGGGAAAATTACCTTATTACTCCATATCAGCATGGATTTATGAGGAATCGCTCCTGCCAGACAAACCTAATTAGCTTTTATGAGGAGGTAAGTTCAAGATTGGATCAGGGGGAGTCATTGGATATCATATATCTTGACTTTTCTAAAGCATTTGATACTGTGCCACATAAAGGCTGGTACAAAAGATGAGAATGCTTGGACTAGGGGAAAACGTGTGCAGATGGGTGGGAAATTGGCTTAATGATCGGAAGCAGAGGATGTTTATAAATGGTACACACTCAGATTGGGTCACTGTTACTAGTGGAGTACCACAAGGGTCAGTTCTGGGACCAATTCTCTTCAATATATATATATATATATATAAATGACATTGGGTATGGATTAAACAATAAAGGCTCAATCTTTGCAGATGATACTAAGCTGTGTAAAGTAATTAAAACAAAAGAGGACAGCAGGCAGCTACAAACAGATTTAGATAAATTGGAAGCATGGACAGTTAAATGGCAAATGAAGTTTAACACAGATAAATGTAAGGTTATGCACATGGAAAGGAGAAATCTGTATCATGATTACACACTAAATAAACAAACACTTGATAAAACAACAATGGAAAATTACCTAGGGGTTTTAGTTGACAATAAGCTCAACTGTAGTAATCAATGCCAGGCAGCTGCTGCCAAAGCAAATAGGATCATGGGGTGCATCAGGAGGGGCATAGGTGCTCATGACCAGAGCATCATTTTACCCCTGTACAAGTCACTGGTCAGACCCCATATGGAGTACTGTGTACAGTTCTGTGCTTAAGAAGGACATATCAGAACTGGAGCACGTTCAAACAAGGGCAACAAAGTTAATAAAAGGAGTGCGGGGACTAGAGTACCCTGAAAGATTGTCAGTTAGGTTTATTTAGTTTAGAAAAAAGACGATTGAGGGGTGATCTAATAACTATGTATAAATATATTCAGGGTTAATACAAAGTTCTGTCCCACAATCTATTTATACCTCGGAGTGTAACTATAACCCGAGGGCATCCACTAAGGTTAGAGGAAAGGTGCTTTCTCCACCGACATAGGAGGGGATTCTTCTCTGTAAGAGCAGTGAGACTATGGAACTCGCTGCCAGAGGAGGTAGTTATGAAGGATACAGTAAAAATGTTCAAAAGTGGCCTTGATACCTTCCTGGCATGTAATAACATTTCCAGCTATGGCTACTAGACCACTGGAAGAAGATCTATAGTGGCCGGGATGCCCTCCTTGCATGTAATAACATTTCCAGCTATGGCTACTAGACCACTGGAAGGAGTTAAACAGGCTGAACTGGATGGACTAAAGTCTTTATTCAGCCTTACATACTATGTTACCTCATCATGGCTGCCCTCTCCCTTCCTGTCAGAGAGCAGCTGCTCCAGAAACTAGAAACAAGGCAAAGAGTAGTGACACACCCCTCAATTCCTTTGCCATAAACCACCAATAACAGGGTTAAGCTGGTGGTCTAAAGCTCCACATCATCAGACTGTGGACACTGGAAGAGAGGGAGAACAGCCAGGGTATTGACAATGCTTGTCTTACAGACCCCGCCCATTATGCTAATTATTATGTGGCATGACAGTGCCAAGGGCTACGCCAAAATATTTTAAAAGATAAATCACAAACTGTAAACCTTAATATCTCGACCATTTCGTTTTCAATTTAAAAACACAAAACAGTTTAGGACAGTGCCAAACGTAGCCCAACACAATGGTCTAACAATTGCCTTTGCCTTCTGTATCCCTTTAAGTTCCATCTGAAACGCTATACTTTAAAGCAGACATCTGATGTGGCTTTGTAGAGCATTGTATGGGGATGGATGTAAGCACTTTGCTGTGAGAAAAGCAGGGGAAGTAGATATAACTGGTACATAATGAGAATTCTCAAGGACGAAAAAGGATCAATAAGGACGAAAGGCTGCAAAGAGAGTTATACAAGAGGGGTAAACTGGCAAATAGAAATGGCATTGGCAATGATTGGCAACGGTATCCTGAGGCAAGCCCAGAAAGCAATAAAGCGGGGAAACCTTATTTAACACCATCAGAGCCCCTGGTGGAAGGACATAAGAGGGTAAATGTTATCAGTGGTTTGCATAATAATATTATAAGTCAGGTGTGTATGTGAGAGTTTGGGGTTTTCTAAAGAGGGTAAATGTGTGTCCACAGGGGTTGTAGGTGCCTGGTACATTTTGAGTATGGCATGAAATTAAAGTGGACCAACACCCACCGGTGATCGGCCCGGGAATCTATAAGATTCCCGGGCCGATCACCTCCCTCCCCGCGGGACATCCGAGATCGGGATGTCCCGCGGGGTGAAACCCCCCCAAACACCCCAAACTCCTTACCTTAGTTTCGTCTGTGAATGGCCGGCGCGGGCACGCGCGCGTCAAGAGGGACGCGCGGGAGGCGGCGGCGGAGGAGCCGCTTGTCCGCGGCTTGTCCGTCGGCGCGGGGAGAGGTGAGTTCGGGGGGGTTTCACACAGCGGGGCACCCCAATCGGGGGTGCCCCACCGAAGTGGACCAAGACCCAGGATAGTCAAAATCCTGGGTGTTGGTCCACTTTAAATAAATATACTACATAGAGCCAAATATTGGGATGGGAGGTAACACCTTGGGATGGGCTGGCTCTCCCTCCTGCTGGGCCTGTAACAAACAAAATGAGTCATTCTGAAAAGCCTTTCATCTCCCTGCTGAGAGGTCCATTGCTTTACATTATTTAAGCCAAACAGCAGTTTTATTGGCATTTAGATAGCTTACAGTGCAATAAGATGAGTGCATCATGCTGTGGAATGACAAAACTTTGTCTCCTCTGTACATAGCACAAGCAAAAAAAATGCTTCTTTTTGAATGTGAAAAAGTTGCTAGTTTAATAATGACCTTTACGGAATCAAGGCCCTTGTTTGTTTCTTTGGAAGATCTATATTAGGAAAAATGTATTTGCATTCTGTTTTTATGTGTAAATTCATGTTTGACAGTTGACAGTACTTGTTCTTTAAAACCAGTAAGTTAAAAAAAATTTAAATACTGTAGATAAGCATTCAAAATATGGAGACACCCATCTATCTGTAATGTCATCATTTTGCCGCCCAAAGGAGTTTTTTCACCTCAGGGCGTATTATTTTAAACTCCAAAATAGGATTTCATTGCTAGGTGTATGTCAGCCCTTTCATTCCGCGCTGCCTCCTTTCCACTCACTTTTATCATAACATCCTTGAAATGTATTCCCCCGTGCTCATTTTTATCTTACTCTGTATTTTCTCTCATCTCTGTCTTGCTCAGCTTCTCTCTCCCAGCAGACGGTAGCAAAGGTTAAACAGACTCCCAGCAAGTTAAACGTATTTCTTATATGAAATGTACCCATTGAAATTCTTCAAAATAATGGGATTTCAATGTATGAATATTAGCGATATTAAAACAATGAGTCAAGCACAGTTCTACTTTTTGCACTAGTTCATTAACAGCCCCGTTTTGTTCTTAAAACAGTGGGAGCTATCCATTGTAGAGAATATTTAATGAGTCTTTTGACAGCTTCGGATAGGGGGCAAAAACTTTCAAGAAAAAAGACCCACCCACCACTGATATACCAGGCTAAGCAGGTGTCAGGATTTCCTGGATTAGGTGCGCTTGTACAAGGTTAAATAATCTTCACCCATCAATTGCATAGAAGAGCATATTCCTAGGGTTAAGCTGATTCCTATGCTTGCTCAAAGAGTTAGCTTACAACAGCACATGCACTAAGAAATAGGCAAGGATCAATGCATTTGGAAAGGATTGTTTGGAGACAATGTATTGGCTATGCGTTAAGTGTCTTCGGCCCTTAGAACCAATGCTCTTCTGCGCAGTTACAAGCAAACACTGTGCATTGATGTTTGCTAATTTCCACCCTTTGCCCTTTATGAGGTGAGGTGTGGCGCCCAGGAAGTGCTGGTTTGTCTTCTGCTTTCTCCTGTCTCCTTGTTTCCTGTGACCTTGACTGGACCTCTGTGCTTTTGACCTTGGCTTTGGAATTGAGCCTTGGCTTTTGGATTTCCCCACTTTGACCTTGAATCTCTGCTGTCTGCCATCTTGATCTCTGCTTGGACCTGAACGTGTGCTTCCAGCCCTTGTAACCCCTGCCTAGACTTGTATCTTTGCCGTCTGCCCATTAGACTTTCTCATCTGTCAGGTTGTGCCATTCTGTGTTGGGGTGCCCAGGCCCTGTTTCCCAGTGATCCCAGGTGGACATCCCAAAGGTTTCTGCAACCCAGTCTGTCCCCCTTGCAGGGCTCCCATAAAAACAAGGAAACCTCATAGATTCTGGGGCCTAGTAAGCCTGGGATTTTATTGGCTCTGCCTCTTGGGCTTTATCAAGCTAAAGCTATGTGTGACTCATTCCGGTCCATGCCCCTCTTTTTTTGCCCTTATAATGCACTTCCCCTTGCTCCTGTTTCCTACAGAAATGTTTTTCTTCTTGTGGGCCCTGTGCCCCTTGCACTGGTTTTAAAAGATTTTGGCCCTGGGCATTTAGGGGGTTTATTTTGAATTACTGCAATAGTGACAGCTTTTCCATTTATTTTCAAGATGTGTATGCCTCCTCAGCTGTGCACAAGTGGGTTCCTCATTTCATGTTATGGCTGTTAAGGTATCTTGGCAGAACCATGGCTGACTACTGCTGTCTCTTAAACTTTATAAGTGGTTTCCCTTCCTCCAGGAAGTCTATGTCCGAGTTCTGCTGAATTGAATTTCTTCTAGGGCTGTTATAGTTAGGCCAGAAAGTGTGGGTGGCTAGCAAAGCAGGGATTTTTAGTTTTGTCAAAACTAATTAGACACAGCATGATACCCCCCTGTTAACGTCTCCTTCTTTTGTGTTCTTGAGGTTGCATCAGCATGTGGCAGATATTGTTAGTTTCTAGATCCATACTGAGCGGCATTTCCATTTGCTGTGTAAAACTGCTCCTTCCCGACCCAGCACCCCGCAGACCCAACTTCCAAGTTTAGGTTGGACCAAGGTCGCTGCTGAATTTGCTCAAACCCATTAATTTCGGTAAGGCAAGGATCCAAAGACCTCCTAGGTTTAGGTAATGATGGCTGCAGTGAAAGAGTGGGGAATGAAGCCCTAGGTAATAAACCAGTTCATCCCAGAAACAAGGGGGGAATATAAAGGGTTGTTTTAAAAAGTGACTTTTATATGTTTTTCTGCCTTACTATGGGGGAATTAAGGTAACTTACTTAATAATTCATAAGCTCTACACTTCTCTGGTGAGTGGTGTCAAAAGTTATTCATTTAATGCTGACTCTCCACCTCCTTTGAGAACATTGTCAACGTGAGTGGAGCATAATGTGTTATGGACAATATTTATTTTCAAAAAATCATTTTCTTTACCATAAAGTATTTTATCTATTTTTAGTACCCCAGCCTAATTTTGAATCATATTTATTACATGCTAAAGTAGTAAACATGAAAACGAAGCCTTCTGAGCTAAAAAAAAAAAAAGTAGCTCTGGTTGAGACTTCTTGCTGAACACGCAGCGATAATCATTTGTCGAAAGAGCAGACAGCAAATAGCTGAAACAATCCATTTAGTGTGCAGGTGTTTAGCAGTAAAACTTAGATAATATCTAAACGCTGCCCAACATATGCCAGTTTGGTAATACATGATGGATTAGTAACTGTTTCATTGGTTTAACCCATTCAAATGGATTAAATATAAAGTTGTTTGAGTGAAACCATACCTTTGAATGTTTATTTTAGTTTTGAAGTGAGGTGGGATTTTAGGGGCCATTTAGCTTTGTGACAATCTTTGGAGCAATGGCTAAACAAGCACAGGCAATAGCAGTGGCTCTCTGAGGTCACCATGACTGTTTTATTTATATTCAGAATCTGAATAGCTTTTCTCGTCATGCACACATGTGTATGCAAATGTATTTTATATCCAGTTTACACAGAATACTCAAAGAACACAATAGGAACATGATATAGTACCAGGGATTTGAAACAGGAACATTTGAGCTAAATGATGGACAGGATGTTTTTTGCCCTTAGCAACAGTAGATCTTAATGGCATCTCAGTCATCTGAAAATGGGAGAATTCTTGGAAGTATCTTTGTATGTAAGATACCTCAAAAATAAGGGGGTGTATAGCAACACACACGCCAGATAGTGTGACAAGCGAAAACGTTTTTGGAGCATAAAATTGGGCCTTGTGTCACTAGGATTGGGAAAGGAGTAAAGATATGGTACACGTTAGAGAAAAGACGCTATGCTTTATTGTGTAATTGTGCTATGTTACATTCACATAGCCTGCTTGGAAAAGCGTAGCTTGGGTTTACAAGAGGATCATTCAAAAACATATCAACAGTAAAGCATCAAAACATATAAGCAGTAAAGCTTTAAAAACATCAGGAAAAAGGATTAGGGGGTGTTATTAGGTTACATTGACTGTAACGGCAATCATACATATAGCTTCTTAATATACAGTAACAGTATAGATGAACCAAAAGTAGGGCTTTGTGAAAGCCATACAATGTAGAGATTTTCTAAGCCTAGATCTTGTTCTGTGACACGTTTCACCAGTTTGGACTTCTTCAGAGGGCTTTGGATAGATGCTGCTTATAGCCTCAATGTTTAAGGAGAAATAATATAATATATAATATATATTCAGAAAAATAGTGGGGCTACCAGCACAGTCCCAAAAACCTTTATCAAAACAAGCCGCACTCAGTAATTTAAAAATCCATATACTATGCCTTTATTGAAAAGATATACATATACAAGACTAACAATAGTCAAAAAACATTAAAAAAGGGGGTGTTGGAAAGAGGGACTTAATTATATGGCTCTAATACAACAAATACAATTATCATAATAAATGCAGTCAATTAAAGTGGAGATAAAGACACACAAAAAAAAAAAATTCTCTGGTTCTGCAAAAAATGGGCAATGTGCACTGTAAAGTGCAAATAGTGCTATCTAAGGTGCAACCAAATAAAGTGACAAATGCTATGTAAATACCAAGTGCTATACAACATACATTGTGATATGACTGCTAGGAGTAAGATAAAAATGATATCACCAAGTCAATAGAGATGGAGCCAAGTCTCCTCACCAAACAGTCACGTAGACCGCCGACGCATTGCGTGCGGGGTAACCCAGCACTTCGTCAGGACGTGTTAAGGGCTACCTCCTCACTCCCTTTTATGCTGTGTAAAATGCCGGTAAAATTAGTGCGGCCAAGCGTATGATGGTGCCCCCTCCCCCAGCCGGGGGATTCTGATGAGGCACCTGCTGGGCACGTCACTTCCGCCCAAAACTAGCGTAGGTTGGAACATGTGTTAGTAGGACGCCGATGCGCGCGAGCGTGCGGCCCCGGCCCCCCGGCGCACTCCCCTGCAGTGGGAGCCGCCCACCCGCCGGGGACGTCGGCGCGCAGGCGCACTCCGCCTACCCGCCGGGGAGCCCTGGGCTGCCACTCACGCGCAGCGGCGCTCAAGAGAGACAGCAAGGGGTGGGAGGAGGGATGGTGATGTTAATGCTAAAAAGTACATCTACAGATACAGTATTTACACAGGCTTCTCAACATGACATGTACTGCTAATTAATGTAGTTAATAATGCAATTCATAATAAGTCACTGAGACACTTCTCATACATAATTTTGACATATATGAGTTTAACCACTTTGATAAGAGGCACGAGATGGAGAGCCATTAATGTGGGTATCAATGTGTATTCAAAGGACAAGCTGCTCAAATTGGGTTATTCTAACCTACCTAAAACATGTCTAATTTGGTTACATATGGTATACCATTAATTATTCTATTATTAAGATAAACATCTAAATGATTTTACCTATTGAATTAAATTAAATTAAGTTAAAACAAAATTAATTTTCTATTCAAATCAATAAACTACTAAAGTGCATAAGTAAATAAAATATGTCTTAGTGAATTAATTGCTTAATTAATTTATTATTTATTTAATTATTGATTTTATCATTGTTATTCTTAATTTTTAATTTTAAATTATTAGTTTAATACATCAAATCATTTACATCATTATAATTAAATAATTAATAATTTTTAATGCTAATACTGCACATCAATCTTATTTTAGTGATAAAAATATTGATATTATCCGAATTGAATAATTAAATTATTAATTTTCAATAGATAAATAATTAAATAAGTTAGCTTACAGCGGCTACTAAATGGTAGTGTGAGAAAAAAAAGGAAGGTTTTTTTATAGTATTCTAATGTTTGCAGAATCTTCTTGGAACAGGCATATGTCTTCTAGTGATCTTTACATCAAAAAGGGTGGAAGGGGGGATCAAACTTGATGGAAGTCCAAAGGAAGTCAGGTCTGGATTCATTGTGCTACCAAACTAAAGTGCAGACACACAACAATTACACAAAAAATAGAAAGATGACACACAGAAGAAAAAACAGAAATAGTGAGTAAAACAATAATTAATAAATGTGAATAATTACACATACAGGCATAAATACAATATATATTCTCTCAATAAGCTTAATAAGCTTAATCCCGTCCCAAAAAAGGTGAAAATGAGAATTCCTCATTCAGACCCAAAGGTACCCTAGTGCTCAAATTAAAAATCCATTCCAATTCTTTCTGTTGTAATTTCCTTTTTATGTTACCCCCTCTCCCACCGAGACTTACCTTGTCAATGAACATGATCTTCAAGTTGTCTGTTTTTCCTTGATGGTATTCCAAAAAATGTAACGCCACTGGGGTGAGGGTTTTTCCCATGTCTTTGTCTCTTCTGGCTAACTTGATGTTGTACAGGTGGCCCTGCAGTCTAATCTTGGCAGCATTTTTCGTCTCTCCGATGTACTAATATATAATGATTGGCTTTTATGGCATATTTCATATAAGTGTTGTAATGGAAAGTCCAATGTATATGGTTACAAATGTCTCAGTGTATTAGTTTGTAGCAATCTGATAGGTGTTTGTAGCAAGCTCAAGCATTTGTAGCAAGCCCATGATCAGTTTGTATAGCAAGCTTTAGTGTAGTAAGCTCAGGGTCAAATTGTGTTGCAGGCCTTGGTTGCAATGTTGTCGCAAGCTGGGTCAGTGATAGTTTTGGATATCCCCTGGTGCATAAGGTTGTTGGGTTCAGCCTTGGTGTGCTTAAAGTAGGTAGCTCCAGTAGTTGTTAGGTGTGTTGTAGATTTAAACATGTGCCTGTGAGCCTGGTCCCAGTTGTCCCGTGGAAGATTTGTCAAACTAATTTAAACATCATTTTGGTTACTTTCAAAGGTCCGGTTAATAACAATATTCTTAGTATACAGTACGTCCTGCTCCAGATAAGAATCATTACACTTGGGTATTACTCCGCCAGATGGCGCTGGACTGCAGAGACCGGGAAATTGGCTCCACCCGGCCCCTCAAATACCTGGGACCTCCCACAAATCCCCAGAATTTCTCTGCAGTCTGGACTGCGAAGGACAAGAAGATTGCTCTCGCTTCTCGCAGGTGAGCGGGACTATTAGCCTGCGGCCCTGTAGGACTATTCCCACCCGTTCCATTATTAATGTGCCTCCCAGCCCTGGCTGCGCTGGTCCGGGTGATGGTAGGCAGCACCGCTGTCAGGTGCTTAGGAGCACTGCAGCCTGGTTTACCAGCGGCTGGGCCTGCGCCACGTATGGCCTCACCTACTCCCCCAAGCTTGAATTTGACTCTAAAAAGCGGCACTTGACGCCTGATGTCTCTCTTTTCCCTATGGAGGCGGAGGAGTTTTTGGAACTGTCTGGTTATACCCCCTTGGAAAAAGGGGAGTTGTTCTCTGAGTCATCTGATGAGAGGCCCAGGGATCATAATGATTCTGGCTCTGACCCCTGGGCCCCAGATTTTTGAGGTACTACTGTCTATCTCTCCCCTGGTTGTGGCCCCTAGGCAGCGGGGGGAATTGTTTCATACTGCTAAGCCTCGTTTAGAGTTTCCTGGGCAAGCCCATTTTAATAATCTCGTGCTCAAGAAATGGGAGCGTCCCAGCAGGCTCCCCGGAGTCCCTAAGAGTTGAGATAAGAGGTATCCCTTTCCTGCTGAGGTGGTGAGGCGCTGGTCATCCCCTCCTGAGGTGGATGCCCCGGTCCTAGGGTTATCTAACACCTTTGTCATGCATTCCCCTGACTCTACTACTCTGCGGGATAGTGAGGACCGGCGTATTGATTTGCTGGCGTCCCATGCCTTTGCCTGTGTAGGGACGGTGCTGCGCCCGGTCTGTGCCTCTGCCATTACAGCCGTGGCCATTAGGACTCTGCTTAGAAGTGTCCTGGATGGTGCTCCTGATGATGTGTCTAGCGAGGAGTTTAATGCACTCTCTCGTTGTGAGGTTTTTGTGACTTGACCCCAAGATTCATGAGATCCCAGATGTCTCAGGACCCTATGTCAGCTCAGGCTCTAATTCTGGCAGTGCAAAGCCTTCTGGAGCTGGGGGTCATCTGTCAGGTCCACTTACGAGAAAGGGCCAAGGGTTCCTATTCCAACCTTTTCACCGTGCCCAAAAGGGATGGGTCAGTTAGGCCCATCCTTGACTTGAAGAGCCTCAACAAATTTGTCAGGTGCAGGCGCTTTCGCATGGAAACTTTGCGCTCTGCCATCAGTTCCCTGCGTCCAGGGGACTTCATGTCCTCTGTGGACATCAAGGATGCTTACCTTCATACTCCTGTTTTTCAGGTCATCAAAGATTCCTCAGATTCGCTCTGGAGGATCAGCACTACCAATTTGTGGCTTTGCCCTTTGGTTTCACTTCAGCTCCCAGAGTGTTCACCAAGGGGCTGGCAGGAGTGATGTCTCTGCTTAGGTCTCAGGGCATTCGCGTGCTGCCCTATTTGGACGACATTCTCATCACTTCTCAGTCCTTCCTACAGGCAGAGCTGGATACTCAGATAGTAGTGTCCACTCTGGAGTCATTTGGCTGGGTGATCAACCATCCCAAGTCTTCCCTGTCTCCCTCCTTGGTGACACCCTTCCTGGGAATGAATCTGGATACAGTTCAGGCAAGGATTTTTCTTCCTCAACAGAAGGTGGACAGTCTGCTAGCGCAGGTTCAGTTCCTGCTATCTTGCCCTCATCCCTCCATCAGGCAGGGTATGCAGCTGGTATGCCTGATGGTGTCGTGCTTCGAGGCGATCCCTTATGCCCAGTTTCACATGAGGCCTCTGCAACTCCACCTCTTGTCAGTATGGGAAAAGGATACTGCATCCCTGAACCAGGTCCTTGTTCTGTCCCCCCCTAGTTAGGCGGTCCCTCTCGTGGTGGCTGGACTCCAGGAACCTGTTGGTGGGCAGATCCTTTCTGGCCCCCTGCTGGGAGACGGTCACCATGGATGCCAGTCTGACAGGTTGGGGGGGGGCTTCTGGAAGTCCCTGCAGTTCCAAGGGTGGTGGGGCCCTCAGGAGGCCCACACACCTATCAACATTCTGGAACTGAGGGCGATCAGGTTGGTTCTGGCTCACTTGACCCTACACCTTCGGGACCGGCCTGTTCAGGTTGAGCTTGGTCTTGTCTGCCTTGCAGGGTGCTCCTTTTGAACCTGTGCATGAGGCTGCCCTGGCCATTCTTACTCTCAAGGTTGTCTTTTTGGTGGCTATCACTTCTGTTAGGCGTGTTTCTGAGTTGGTGGCGCTTTCCATCCAGGACAAGAGACACCAGGACAAGGTGGTTTTTCGCTACAAGCCAGATTTTCTGCCTAAGGTCGTGTCTGCCTTTCATCTGAATCAGGACATTGTTCTTCCTTCCTTGTGCCCTAATCCTAGTAATGCTAAGGAGAGGGTTTTGCATTCCTTGGATGTGGTTAGGTGTCTGAAGTACTATCTGGTGGCTACTGCTAAAAACTGATGCTCTTTTTGTGGTCCCTTCTGGTCCTAGGAAGGGTTTGGCTCCTGCTAAATCTACTATCAGTAAATGGATCCGTCAGGCTGTGATTCAGGCCTACTCTGCTAAGGGGAAGAATCCTCCCTTCCACCTTACTGCTCATTCCACTCATGCTATTGGTGCCTCTTGGGCTTTTCAGCACCTGGCTTCTGTTGAACAAGTTTGCAAGGCCGCTACTTGGTCTTCTGTTCATACCTTTTCAAAGTTTTACAAGGTTGATGTTAGGGCCTCAGCTGATGCTGCTTTTGGCCGCAAGGTTCTGCAGGCGGCAGGGGTCTGACCTGTCTGTTGTTACCTTTGGGGATCCCACCCTACTTTATGGACACTACTATTGGATGTCCCAAGTGTAATGATTCTTATCTGGAGCAGGACATACTGTATACTAAGAATAATACAATTCTGTGATTACTCACCTGTAGAATTGGTATTATGAGTATACAGTACGTCCTGCTCCACCCCACCCTTGGTTTTGCATTATCCTAGGATCCCCTGTATGGTGATTGTTATCATTGTTATAGTTACTAGTTGGTTCTGTTGTCATTCTCCCGGCTTCTCGTTAACTGCTTTTCAATGCTGGGGATTTGTGGGAGGTCCTGGGTATTTGAGGGGCTAGGAGGAGCCAATTTCGTGGTCTCTGTAGTCCAGCGCCATCTGGCGGAGTAATACCCAAGTGTAATGATTCTTATCTGGAGCAGGACGTACTGTATACTCATAATAACAATTCTACAGGTGAGTAATCACAGAATTGTATTTTTTTTTGCCCAGGACAGATGCAGACATGGAATTACTTTGCCCAGGACAGATGCAGACATGGAATTACTTTGCCCAGGACAGATGCAGACATGGAATTACTTTGCCCAGGACTGATGCATAATTATTTTCCCCAGGGCCCACCCACCTAGCAATAGCTAGCAATAATCCCTGCAGTAGCTGTAGCTCCCTCTGCTGTTGTAGAAATTTGGGTGGGTTAGGCAGTGCACAGAGACACAGAACATTTGCAGACATTAGTCTTTTCTCCCCTAGTATGTTAAAAAGTTATGCCAGCAAGTTTTATAGGCATCCCGCCTGGAGCCAGGACTAGAGGCGGTACTGTGCAGGGGAGCGCAGCATACCAGCACATCACTCAGCAGTGCCGCACACTGGTACAAAGATGTACTACCAGCGTCAGAAACCTTGAAGTGCTCCACCCCACCCTTGGTTTTGCATTATCCTAGGATCCCCTGTATGGTGATTGTTATCATTGTTATAGTTACTAGTTGGTTCTGTTGTCATTCTCCCGGCTTCTCGTTAACTGCTTTTCAATGCTGGGGATTTGTGGGAGGTCCTGGGTATTTGAGGGGCTAGGAGGAGCCAATTTCGTGGTCTCTGTAGTCCAGCGCCATCTGGCGGAGTAATACTTTGCCCAGGACAGATGCAGACATGGAATTACTTTGCCCAGGACTGATGCATAATTATTTTCCCCAGGGCCCACCCACCTAGCAATAGCTAGCAATAATCCCTGCAGTAGCTGTAGCTCCCTCTGCTGTTGTAGAAATTTGGGTGGGTTAGGCAGTACACAGAGACACAGAACATTTGCAGACATTAGTCTTTTCTCCCCTAGTATGTTAAAAAGTTATGCCAGCAAGTTTTATAGGCATCCCGCCTGGAGCCAGGACTAGAGGCGGTACTGTGCAGGGGAGCGCAGCATACCAGCACATCACTCAGCAGTGCCGCACACTGGTACAAAGATGTACTACCAGCGTCAGAAACCTTGAAGTGCTAGGAGGGGGGCCACCAGCTGTTGCCTTCTGCCACCTGTCGGAAGGCCACATAAAAAGGCTTGGAGGGCCGCATCTGGCCCTGAGGCCTTGAGTTTGCCATATGAGGATCATGGTGTACAATAATTAAAACATAATTTAATTATGGACATTTTTTGCATAAATGTACCTTATGAATCACAAAGCATCAGTATTACTATGCGCAATCTTTAAACATACATAATTTACATGATCAGGAGTGATATAAATAAATTACATTAAGCAGCTCGATTTGTCAGTAATTTAATTATCGTATTACACTATAATAAAGACGTGTAATGGAAAGTGGCAACATAATTAGGGAAAAGAGAGAACAAAAAAAATATCCTAAATGACAACCCGATTTAAATATGTGTAATGTTTATGATTACATATATATAAAGTTTTCTAACATGTTAAAATGAAATTTCTTTCCAAATGACAAACAATGGTTTGGAGATTTTGTGGTGGGAAAAAAACCCAACCACTTGTATGTTGTATTACATGTCGTGCTTGTCTTTTTTTTCGTAATGCTGATTCATAATAGACTATAGTCCAGTAACTCCTGGTAAACTCAGAGCATTCTGATTAGGGATGTCCCACTACCCAACTTTTCATTGGGAGTTCGAAATCAGGCTTTAAAGTGTACTAAGAAATGTTTCACCAAGGGAGCGAGGGACAATAAAGAAAATTAGGTTGGGGTGGTGTGAATGCACCAGGCTGCGTTTAACACTCATTTAGTATTTAATGGGCATTGGATTTATGGAAGTTAGTAAATACTAGAGTGACAGGCTATTGCAAACATCATAGAAACATAGAAGGTTGATGACAGAAGGAGACCCTATGGTCTCTAGTCTGCTCTTATGTGTTAGCTGTGTGTATTCTTTATCTTGGGATAGATGATCACTTATCCTAGGTATGTTTAAATTAACTTACTGACGATTTTTCAACTACATCTGCTGGATGTTTGTTCCAAGCATCTACTACTCTTTTTGTAAAATAATATTTTCTAATGTGGCTCCTGATCTAATCCACTCTGATACCAATCCTCCATCCAGCTGGAAAGCCACTGAACTATGCAGGGATTGAGTCCTAACTTAAATAATTATCTATGAGTTCTTTTTGTGGTACAGTGTCTTAGGCTAGGTGAAAGCCTGATAGGTGATATCTACAGGAACACCCTTATCTAACACTTTAGTGACATCAAGGAAATCAATAAAATTAGTCTGAGATGATCTGACCTCAGTAAAGCCAGTGCTGTTTTAGGGTCAACAGGTTGTTAATTTTTAGAATGGAAATTATCTGTTCTTATAAGAGGGTTTGCATTACTTTTACCACTATAGATGTTAAACGAATTGGCCTCTAATTACTGGCTTCTTCTCTACTACACTTCTTATGGATTTTTATGACATTGGCCATTCTCCAATCATCTGGAGCCTTACCAGTTGAAAGGGAATGGTTTAGTAAATCAGTCAGAGGGGCTGCAGTCACAAATCTGAGTTCCCTTAGAACTCTGGGGGGATTCCATCTGAACCCATTGGCTTACTTACATTTAGATGTGCCAGCTCAGCTAAGACATCAGCCTCCAAGAACTCTAGAGCTGGACCCTACCAGCTGGATGCTGTACTATGGACATACCTGCTATGGGTTTGAAAGCCACTATCTGAAAATACTGAATAAAAGTAGCTATTCAGATGGTCAGCCACAGCTATATCTCCGTCAATATAAATATTTTCAAATTATATATCACACTAATTCTGACCACAGCTTCCTCCTTAGTCTGCATGGTAACCAAAAGAGTTTTTATATAGGTGATCTTCTTGTTAGCTCAGGAGAAAAAGTTAACTTGGAGTCACTCCTTCATGCTGATTGAATTATAAGAGCAGATTGGTTGCTTGGAATCAGTATTCTTTTGTTAAGCATGGTTATCTCCAAAGAAAACCTGTGCAGTCATTATTACTTTGCAAAAAAGGGTTTTACAGGCAAGGATATTGCTGCTTTAAAGACGGGGAGGCCGATTCATTAATAGCGGCAGGTAGCGACAGTTGAGCGACTGTGTCAGGACGCCCACCTTCCAATAAGTCTGCAACCCCCAATCTCCGCTGCTTTCTTCGCCTATAGACAAGCCCCGTTTGCCGGGACGCAGGACACGCCTCACCGGACACGGTTGCCCCCAGGACTTGTTAGCACAAAGGATGCAGACTTATGCAGGGGAAGGCAAACGAACCAGGAACGAGACTGGGTAGGGTCAAACGGGCAAAGGTCATACACGGTAGATCAATCCAAGGAAGCACGGTACAGGAGGGTTGAGATAGAAGAATAGTCAGGACAAGCCAAAGGTCACACCGGGGAATCAGAGATACGCAGTACAGAGGAGCAGGCAGGAATCGTGGTCAAAAAACAGGCAAGGTCGGTCCAGGCAGCAATCAGGGATGGTCATACACGGCAAGATTCGTAAGGAAAACAGACACCAAATCACACCCAGCAGCACGCTATCACGGGCAAGGATCAACTGCAGAGGGAACACCTTTATAGGAATGATGGAGCAGGGAGAGGGACATGATTGGTGCAACCAGGAACCCTGAGGCTGATTGCCCCATTCAAACTAGGGACCTTGGGCTCATTGGCCCAGAACTAATTACCTCCGGCGGGCGTGCTGTGTATAGCGCCGCCGGAGAGCATAAGTATAGGAGACTCGCGCGAGCGCGATGCTGCGTGCTGGGAGCGCGCCAAGATGGCAGTGGCGCGGCCGCTCCAGACGCCGCCGAAGAGGAAGCCACCGAGCAGCCGCTCGCGACGGAAACAGCCGAGCGGCTGCTCGCGGCGGAAATAGCCGAGCGGCGGCCGGGGACAGCAGACGACGAGCCGCCGCCTGCCGGAGACGCCACCCAGCCCGCGCGCCGGCCGACGGAGTACAGCCGGCGTGGGACCGGAGGACAGGTGAGTGCGTGGTGGTCCCCGTGACACTACCCCCCCCTTCACGAGGAGCCTCCAGACCCTTACCAGGCTTATCAGGATTCTCACGATGGAATCTATTGACTAAGGTTCTGGCATGGACATCCTTGGCCGGTACCCAACACCTCTCCTCAGGACCAAAACCCTTCCAATCAATTAAATACTGTAATGAATTTTGAACTACACGAGCGTCGAGTATTCTATTTATTTCATATTCAGGTTCATCTCCCACTATGACCGGAGGAGGAGATGACACCTGAATATTTTTGGCAGATTTTAACAAAGAAACATGAAAGGTTGACGGAATCTTCATGGACATAGGTAACTTGACTTTAAAGGTAACATTACTCAGTTTGTTAGTGATGGGAAAAGGACCGATGTACTTAGGGCCTAACTTAGACGAGGGTTGTCTAAGGGCAATATTCCTTATGGACACCCAGACCCAGTCTCCCACCTGAAATGGTGGTTCTCGCGATCTATGTCGGTCTGCAAACACTTTATATTTTCCAGAGGCTTTCTTAAGGTTCGTCTGTATCTCAGACCACACCTTAGTCCTCTCCCGTAGCCATTCCTCCAAGGCCGGCAAGTTGGAGGAAGGACCAGAGAAGGATGACGCCTTAGGATTCCTGCCATAGTTACAGAAAAATGGCGAAAACTTAGTCAACTTGCTAGGCGCATTGTTAAAGGTGAATTCTGCAAATTCGATAAATTCCGCCCACAGCTCTTGACGGTCAGACACGAAACAGCGTAAGTATTGTTCTAAGCTCTGATTCACCCGTTCGGTCTGTCCGTTAGACTGGGGGTGATAAACTGTAGAAAGAGAAACTTTAATACCTAAGCGATTACAGAAAGCTTTCCAGAAACGGGATACAAACTGAACCCCCCGATCTGAAACAATATTCTGTGGTAAACCATGGAGGCGAAAAACATGCTTAATGAATAATTGTACTAAGTCTGGCGCCGACGGAAGTTTTACTAAAGGGATAAAGTGTGCCATTTTACTGAAGCGGTCCACCACTACCCAGATTACAGTATTCCCCTGCGACGGAGGTAGATCTACAATAAAATCCATGGATATGTGAGACCATGGCTCACTAGGAATTTCTAGAGGAACTAATAATCCCGCTGGTGACCCATGGATAGTTTTACTCCGGGCACATACAGGGCATGCTTCGACAAAGGCGGTTATGTCACGTCTGATGGTGGACCACCAGACATGGCGTTTGGCGATGGCCAAGGTTTTCCGAATTCCTAAGTGACCGGCGGACTTGGCATCATGAAGTTCCTGTAAAACGGCGAGACGTAAATGAGGTGGAACAAATAAGCATTCAGAGGGTTTACCCGGAGGAGAATCAATCTGGAATGGCGTCAAAGAGCTAGACAAGTCAGGGAGAAGAGCACCCACAATACAACCTAAGGGCAGAATCGGTTCAGCAGGACCAACTTGGTCCTTACAATCCCCAAAGTTTCGAGGCGTCTGCTTTGGTATTCTTCTTCCCTGGTTTATAGGTAATAATGAAATCGAAACAAGAGAAGAAGAGTGCCCAGCGAGCCTGACGGGAGTTGAGCCTTTTGGCGGACTCTAAATATTCTAGAGTTTTGTGATCAGTATATACGGTAATGGGGTGTAGGGAGCCTTCTAGCCAGTGACGCCATTCTTCAAAGGCCAGTTTAATACCCAATAGTTCCCTATTCCCAACATCATAATTACGTTCGGCAGGAGAAAATTTACGGGAGAAGAACGCACAAGGATGCAGTCTCTCCGGATTGCCCGAATACTAGGAGAGAACTGCTCCTACCCCTAGTTCAGAGGCATCAACCTCTAACAGAAATGGGTGATTAGTATCGGAATGTATCAAAACTGGAGCTGAAGTAAAGGTTTCTTTCAGTAGTTGAAAGGCGCTTATTGCTGAGGGAGGCCACTCCTCAACAAAAGCGCCCTTCCGAGTAAGATCAGTTAAAGAACTCACAATAGAAGAGAACCCCCTTATAAATTGTCTGTAAAAATTTGCAAATCCTAAAAATCTCTGAAGCGCCTTAAGGGTTCTAGGTTGCTCCCACTCCATTATCGCGGAAACCTTGGAGGGATCCATAACCAACCCACGCTTGGAGATTATCCCAGAAACGGAATTTCAGACACCTCAAATACACATTTGGAGATCTTTGCATATAGACGATTCTCCCGTAACCTCTGTAACACCGCTTTTACATGCTGACGATGTTCCAATAGGGAACGGGAGAAAATGAGTATGTCATCTAAATAGACCACTAAAAAGCGACCAAAGAAATCGCGAAATATGTGGTTCACGAAATCTTGGAACACTGCAGGGGCATTACATAGGCCGAAGGGCATCACCAAGTATTCATAGTGCCCATCTTTTACATTAAAGGCTGTCTTCCATTCATCTCCCTGGCGTATGCGAATAAGGTTATATGCCCCTCTGAGGTCTAGTTTGGAGAAGATCTGAGCCCCAGAAACCTGATTGAAAAGGTCATTGATTAAAGGTAGCGGGTATCTATTCTTAACTGTAACTTTGTTTAACCCTCGATAGTCAATACAGGGGCGTAACCCGCCGTCCTTCTTCTCGACGAAGAAGAAACCTGCACCGGCAGGTGAGGTTGAAGGACGAATGAATCCCTTCTTGAGGTTCTCTGAAATATAATCTTTCATGGCCAGCTCCTCTGACCGTGTGAGATTATATATCTTCCCTCTAGGGGGCATAGTCCCTGGGAGTAAATCGATAGGACAGTCGTAGGTCCTATGTGGGGGAAGAATGTCAGCGGATTTTTCAGAGAACACATCTGCCCAATCTGCGTAGGCTGGTGGTAACCCATCAAGGATGATCTGTGAGGATCTAAGGGAAGTGGAGAAGCAATGATCATAACAGAAAGGGCTCCATTTAACAAGATCCCCGGATTTCCAATCTATAACTGGATTATGGGTCTTTAACCATGGGAACCCTAATACAATAGGGGAAACGGGACTCTCAATAATAAAAAATTCTAACTCTTCGGAATGATCAGAACCCACAATTAAATTCACCAAGGGGGTCTTGTAGGAGACCAACCCTCCCTCAATGGGCTTATTATTGACCGCCAGGACCCGAAGGGAATTTTCTAATGGAATCAAAGGAATATCAAGGGTGAAGGCGAGTGACCTATCCAGGAAATTGCCAGCCGCTCCACTATCTATGAAAGCGGAGGCAATTGTCTTGGAAGGCCCCCAAGAGACCGTAACAGGTAGGAGTAACCGATTAACAAGAGGGAATGATACCTGACCGCCTAGATGAAGTCCCTCAGCAGGATCTAGGTGCTGCAGTTTCCCGCCACAGGAGCCTTGTTTGGACAGCTCTTGGCAAAGTGGACAGGATTTCCACAATAGAGACAAAGGCCTTGAGTTCTACGCCGAACCTTCTCTGCCTGGGAAAGACGGGTTACACCAAGTTGCATGGGTTCTTCAGACGTCATAGAGGAAGAGGAGACTGCGCCCCTAGGGCTTGACTCTTGACGTGAGGGTCCCCAAGGTTGATCCTTGCCTTTCTCCTGGCGTCTTTCCCTGAGACGTCTATCCACTCTGATAGCCAATTGCATATACTCATCTAGGCTCTTGGGTAGTGGATAATTCACTAGAACATCTTTTATGTTCTCTGAGAGTCCAATTCTAAATTGGCTGCACAAAGCTGGGTCATTCCACTTGGAATCAATAGCCCAACGCCGGAATTCTGCGCTATACTCCTCCGCAGAGCGTTTTGCCTGTCTAAGGTTCCGTAACTTGGAATCTGCCGTTGAAGCCCGATCAGGATCAGCATATAATAGTTCCATGGCAGAAAAGGAGGAAACCGATTGTAGGGCTTTGTCAGAAGGTGCCAATCCAAATGCCCAGGTCTGAGGATCACCCTGAAGAAGGGAGATGACTAGGCCAACTCGTTGAGTCTCCGATCCAGTTGAGTGGGGCCGTAGACGGAAATAAAGCTCACAAGAGTTCTTAAAGGAAATAGCCGAGCGGCGGCCGGGAACAGCAGACGACGAGCCGCCGCCTTCCGGAGACGCCGCCCAGCCTGCGCGCCGGCCGACCGAGTACAGCCGGCGTGGGACCGGAGGACAGGTGAGTGCGTGGTGGTCCCCGTGACAGACTGTAGCAGTATTTTCACAGCGCCCGCTAGTAGTTGCTGTGCTTGGCCATTGTTCGGTTGTTGATAGCGACAGTAATGTTGAATACAGGGTGACGAGTCGCTATTTGACAGGTTCCGCGCTGTATGGGTGCGCATGATAGCGACTGGTCAGAGCGACCGGCTCCCACCACATTCATCAAAAAATCACGCTCAAAAAATTCTCGCACTGTGAAATGCATGTTTAAACCCCAGAGCACTGGCGGCGATGTGTTAAAAGTAGTTTTTTAACCCCCAAACCACATTTTTGGAAACCAAAAAAAAAAAAATTTTGAAAGAATTTAGTAATATGAATACAATAATATGACCTGTAATATCAATTCTGCACAATTTTTTTTTTTTTCCTTAAAAAAATTATCTAACATGGCAGAAGTGGTCACAGAATTTTTCACATTAAAAAAAACAAAAAAAACATTAATAACAATTAATTATGAATATTTAAAGATTGTTCCATTGAAATGCATTGGAGAGCGCCAGGTAGCGAGAGGTCATACCTGTCGCTGTTCAAGGTCGGACGCTGGCGCTGTGGGCTGAGGCTGGAATAATGATGAATGAGTCACTATCTGGCGCTCTCTCAGTCGTTAAGCAGGATCGGCTTGATAAATGTGTGATTGTGGTGGGGAGCCAGCATTCTCGTGACGGTGCCCGTCATTACCGGTCGCTCACCAGTCGCTACCTGTCGCTATTCCTTCATAAATAAGGGCCTAAATCAGTAATTTGTTGACTATAATCTATATTCTAATAAAAATCTGCATTTTCCCTTGTATAGGAGGTAATTTTACTTTCAAAACCCTGTTGCCTGTTTTTTTTTTCTTTTTTCCGCTAAATGAATATCACAAGTTTGATGGGAGGTTTTTTTTTCACACAGGATGAATAAGTAAATCTTTCTCTTGACCATGTTTATATTGATTTTTACCTTTGTACTATTTTCGTGATAAAGCTCCTTTAAGAACCAGCCTAAGGGGCAAAAGAACATCACCGCACAGTAGTGTAAAACAGAAGGGCATTCAGGCAGATGTTTCTGAACTCGTAACAGGACTGCATAGATGACTTTAAAAGAAAGTAAAAAGTGCCAATGTGTTTGATCAGAACGTCTACAGTTTTGAAAGACATTCTTTAATATACAGGGATTAATGTAAGGGAATTTGGGGATAAGCAGTGAAATTCTTCATGAATACAAACCTTGTATTAATCTGAAAGACTAGAAATAGATCCTTTAAAATATTTAATTGCATTTCTGCGGGACAGATTTCAAAATGTAAACCATTTCATTGACTTCCCTTCAGGGACTGAATTGATTTATCATTAAAGAGTTTGCTGTTTCTTTGTCCTGATTTACACTAGCGCATTGCTGATTCCTGCTTTGTAAAAAAAACATTTTCTGATGTGCTCAAATGGCAGTGACTAAGAATTGCCCTGAAACACATCCTAAGCTATGATGCATCCTCTGCGTTTTGTAAATTAACAACATAAAATGTTTATGATTAGAACATGGCTTTGCTTTTTACTTGTAAAATAGTTAAAAAACTGAATTACCGAAAATATAAATATGAGAGAAAAGTTAATAGCTTATATTATAACTGCAGGTTATAAAACAAATACATCTACATTATATCAACAGAAGGATTGAACACATATATGAGTTTAAATAAGATTTCATTTTAATTGCAATAACATGGTGCTGGGAACCCGTTTGCAGCTAAAACAGGCTCCACTCCTCTGGGAAGGCTTTGTACAAAAATTTGGAATGTGTTTGTGTTGGGCGTGAGGTCAGGGCTCTATGCAGTCCAACGGGGAGGCCGATTCATTAATAGCGGTAGGTAGCGACAGTTGAGCGACTGTAGCGGCATTTTCAGAGCGCTCGCTAGTAGTCGCTGTGCTTGGCCGTTGTTCGGTAGTTGATAGCGACTCAGTCGGTTTGCCGTAATGTTGAATATTGGGTGAGGAGTCGCTATTTGACCGGTTCCACGCTGTATGGGAGCGCATGATAGCGACCGGACCTAGCGACCGGCTCCCACCATATTCATTAAAAAATCACGCTCCAAAAATTCTCGCGCTGTAAAATGCATGTTTAAACCTCAGAGTGCTGGCGGCGATGGGTTAAAAGTAGTTTTTTAACCCCCAAACAACCATATTTTTGGAAACCAAAAAAAAACACGTTTTTTAAATAATTTTGTAATATGAATACATTAATATCAGACCTGTAATATCAATTCTGTACAATTTTTTTTTTTTACCTTAAAAAAATTATCTAAAATGGCAGAATTTTTCACATTTAAAAAAAAAAAAAAAAAAATTAATAACAATTAATTATGAATATTTATGAATATTTAAAGATTGTTCCATTGAAATGCATTGGAGAGCGCCAGGTAGCGAGAGGTCATACCTGTCGCTGTTCAAGGTCGGACGCTGGCGCTGTGGGCTGAGGCTGGAATAATGATGAATGAGTCGCTATATGGCGCTATCTCAGTCGCTAAGCAGGATTGGCTTGATAAATGTGTGATTGTGGTGGGGAGCCGGCGTTCTCGTGGCGGGGCCCGTCATTACCGTCCGCTTACCAGTCGCTACCTGTCGCTATCCCTTGTTAAATAAGGGCCTAAGCTTTTCTTTTTGTTTGCCTGGACAGACCCTTTTCCTGTTGCTGTGCATTGAGGGTTAGGTTGGTTAAATCCAGGCAGGAAAGGAAGCCTCCAGGGTGTTTGAAGATTAACACACCCAGGGATAAATGCATGAGGTGGCATTTCATCTTTGAGCGGGGGCAGAAGCAAATGAAAAAGCTGACAATGATTCAGTACCATGCATTCAGGTGAGACAATTGAGTTTTGGTGAGTTTTTTTTACAACTGTGCAAGGGACAGGGTCTAGTTGTTGGTCCGGATTAAGGGGGTTATTTAAGAAGGGATAGCACCAGGTAGCGCCTCGTAGTGGCAGGAAGCGTCTGGTGAACGCTGGGCGCTGTACGCAAAACCATATTTATGAAAGCGAACCTGGTGAGCGACTCTAACAGCGCCATGTAGCGTCCAATGTATTATTACAGGCGGCTCAGCATTTAGCGCCAGTGCTCTAGCTTCCAGAGCACCAGGTATTACCTTTCGCTCACTGTCTCTCTCCCATACATTTCAATGACCGTTCATTTGCTTGGGTTTAAACAGCGTGTTTGACAATTTTTTTTTGTTTTTTGTTGCTCAAATCGTGTGACCTCTCCTGGCTGCAAACAAACACTTTTAGAAACTTTTTTGACTTTTTATATTTTTATGCAGAATTGTCATTACAGGTCTGGCACTAAAGTGTTAATGTCACACTGTTAAAACAATATCATTCCATGTGTTTTCACTTTGTTACTGGTGGATATGTGTTCAAAAACAGACTTTAACCACACAGCGTCTGGCGCTCTGTGCTATAGCGACCAGATTTAGAGCGCCAACGCTGTGTGTGTCCTTTCATGGTGTGAAGCACCAAGTGCCAGTGGCACTGAGCTGGCGCTGCCTTTCGCACGCTGCAGCGCTGTACTGGTGTTAGAGCGCCCAACATACATCACATTCATCAATGCGGGCCAGGTTACTACAGCGACTGAGTTGCTCTGTTACAGCGCCCGATACCCACTTACAGCACCTACTAGCGGTCGCTTTAAGCGCTGCTATACAGACGCTCATCTGCCAATACTTGCCGTTCGTAGTGAATCAGCCTCCACGTAAAAATGACTTCAGGCCTTCTATAACCACTCACTGGGAATTCTAATTTAAAATCTCAGCGATGCCACAGAAACAAACAAACAATAAAAAAACTGAGCCTCTCACCTCATATTTGCCATTCCGCCAGTGACCAATAGGACAGGTGCTTTCCCAGGGAACCACATGTGGAGCAGGACCTATTTATTTCGGTGAACATTAGTCATCAATCCCACCCCCCTTTTCTGGGTACTTGATTGCAACTGCTTTGCGCTAGGGAATACTTGACATAAAAAGGTTGAGAACTTCTGTTCTAGCCAACCTCCTTCCATAAGGAATCTCCATTTGGGATGCCCAGACGTTTGGGGCTTCAAGTTCTGCAGGAGTTTAGTTTGAACTGACAAGTATCCCAAATTTGAATGCCCCAAAGGTGGGAGGGAACAGTGTCCCTGTGGAATGCTTTTGGGTTTAAGTTTGATTCAAGGTATTCAAAGAATACATTAACTTTCCCATAAAAATTCAGCCAGGGCCTGCCAAGTCTACATTTTTATTTCATCCAACAGTAATTTTCTTTCACCTAACATAAATATGCATACATACATACACACATACATACACATACATACATACATACATACATACACATACATACATACATACACATACATACACGCATACATACACTCACTTACCTGCTTAGCTTCTTCTGGCACCCTGGCCATATAATGTGCCTTTGATACCACAAGCATCACAGACATCTACAAAGCAGAACTTGAGATTAGATGTGTAGAAGCCAGATTTGGAATAAAAAAAGAGGAGAATGGATCAGTGGTAACAGAGAAAATTCCAAAATCTTCACTTTTGGAAACTGGAAGCAGACACAATTTATTTATGACATACTTTATACATTGGCTTCCTGTCCAGACACACTAATGTCTTCCCACCTTTTCCCCCTTGGACAAAGTATAAAATGAGCCATTTCTAAATATCTGTGTATATGTAAATACCTTTTATATTCTAAGCTAAGCCAGGGTTGTGGCAGAGCTGGGAAGGGAATATCATGGTTTAGCTATTTGGGTCATGCTCTGCTGGGGTCAGAGACAGCTGCAAGCCCACTTTGGTATGATGTGCTCAATAACCCTGAGAGCATTAAGGGGCACCAGGTGCAATGCAGGAAATGGAAGAGAGGCACATGGGGCATGGTTTAAATGAGCTTCTTGCTGCTATATTATTTCCATTGGGTTACAGTTCCTTTAAAGTGGTCCTACGCCCACTTCCTTAGTGAACAGGTGCGGAGTCCTATAGTGACAGACTCAGGGTGGCATCCAGATTGCTGGCGCCCCTCGCATTGCCTTAAAAAATAATTATCAGTACCTTGATCCTCGGCCGAAATGCCAATGGTCACTTGGGCCGTCTTTCCCGGCTACCAGTCAAGGCCGGCCCATGTGACTGCCTAGTCTATTCGGGGTGGGTGTGGAACGCTTTTAATGAGGGACATTTTGTGTGAATGAATGGCATCTGCCCTGATACTAGGCTCTGACCTATAAAAACCTTGAGGCGGGATACAGCAAACTTTTCTATCTTTGAGCTTTTCTGCTGGCGAAGGACATGCATGTGTCACTTTAGCAGTGTGAACAAGTTATAATACTAATTAGATTAATAATTAATTTGATCCTTTGCACCTGCATTCATACATTGTCTGATATGGCAGGTCTATGTATCTAAAGTGCAATCAAAATTATCCCCCAACTCTGCTGGCTTCTAAATAATTTATGCAGAACATAATCTTTTAGCAGCTGCTGTGAAACGATACACGGGAGTCAAGGAAAGCAGTCACGCTGAAATGAGGAAATGAGTTTGTTTTATGATCACTTAGCTGCTCTCTGTGACTCCCCATTACTCTTTTTTTCTGCATTGCTTCCCATGCTGAGTCTGCTGAGCCACATGCCTGTAGGCTTCTTGAAGTGCCTACAGCGCTGTCATCCTGCTGCCCAGCACATCGACGGATTCCTGCAACTTCCAAGATTGCTGCCTCCCCTATTGCGCTCTCTGCAGATTGGCGTTTAGTTCTTCTCAGTTAGACGTACACACTTGTCAGGTTTCATATTGATACATTAGGTGCACTCTGTCAACAATTATAATCTTTATACCTGTATGCTTTGTTGGCACGTCTGATTTGAAAGAGTAAACCTTATTAGTGTAAATGGATGTGTCACTCTTGGCGCCAGAATCCCCTGCACTCGAATTTACCGTTTTGTTACACAAGTTAAATGAGGAAAAGGGAAGCAATGTGCTGCTGTTTTGAAAGAAGAAAAAAAAGTTGTTACATTAACCTTGTAAAATATGCAGCAGTTTTGGCTTGCTGGCGTGGCATAACATTTAGGGGTTATTTAAGAAACGCTAAGGCCATGTAGTGCCAGATGAGTGTTAGGTGAATGTCAGGTCCAGGAAATGGTGTATTTATCAAGTCAAAGATCCATAGTGTCAGGTAGTTTTCCATCTATCACCAGCGCCGGCAATGGGATGAGTGCCAGTGCTGAGTTCCCTACAGCACCAGATAGGATCAGGTGCTCACCCGGCACTGTGTGGCCTTATCCCATACATTTCAATGGGCTGGGATGGTTATAATTATTTTTGGGGGGGGCTAGTGCAGGTGCCACGGGATCCCTGGGCTGGTTTTGGATGAATTTCTTGTACTTTTGTGTTGCGCTGGGAAAGCTATGTCATGTTTTTATAGTGTCCCTAATGCAATTCCTATTTTTATTATACAAAAAATTTCAGGACCCTAAAGAAATAAAAATTAGGATTCCAACGCCAGGCGCTGTGTGCCTGAAATCCTGTTTTTTGAGCACCTCTTGGAGCGCTATGTATTTTTAAATTAATATTTTTTAAATAAAAATATTCAACTTGCGGCACTCCCGGCCGGCGCTTGCATATAGGCATATAAAAGCTGTGCACTGCGAACACTGTCTGGCTGGGAGCACTACAGCTGACAGCGCCGCCAGCCTGAAACCGACGTTGTGGTGTGCCGCTGCCGAGCATCTCGGATGAGGCACTCAAGTGCCGCCCGTACCTATAATAATAAATTAGCCTTAGAGTTAACTTTATTTCTTTTGTAACTGTATTAAATAAAATGAAAAAAAGAATAATGTCCCTTTCTCCAGGTTACCTGACTGGTGCACAAGGCATAGTAAGCCCAGGGTCAAAAAGTGAAACAGCCTGCCCCTGGCAACTTTTCAGCCCCAAAGCCTTTGGCCAAGGTTTAGCACTTTTCCTGGGGTGTCAGCTTTAATATTTTATCAAAACAGTAATTAAAAAATAGAAAATTAACTTATAAAGAGATATACTGAATAATAGTTTAAGGCAAATGGACTTTTTTTTCTTTTGCACCACATGTTTTGTTATTCATTCCACTAGATGTATGTGTGAATATAACATTGCCTATTGGCAAAGGTGGCTGGATGACTTGTGAAACATATCAAAGTAAAAAAAAAATCAAACATAGATTTATTCCTACAAACCTACTTACGGGGTTAAATTTTTATTTATTTATTTTTATTGTTTAAATAAAAATGAAAACACATTTCCAGGCTAGTGCACCAGTCTGGTCCTGGTAACTCACTAGCCCCTTTAGCCTTTGGCCCAGGTTTGGTGCTTTGGTGCCTTGGGTGTCGGCAGTTTCAAACAGTCATAAAAATATAAAGTTGATTCCATATGTCTTTTACACTGATAACAAAACAAAACTGGCTTTTTGGGTAAAAAAAAACATTTTTTACACCTGCTCGGGACAGATGTAAATTCAAAAGAGTAGTAAAAACTACTACAATACTTTGCTGAATCACATTCATTTTTTCCAATTGTAAATTTACGTTTTATTTTTTTCACTTTAGATGAATTCTTTTTACTTCATGAGAGAAGACAAGTGAAAAAATTAGTGTCGAAAATGAAGCATGGATTTTTTCTTGAAGAAGCTAAAACTATAGTATTTTTTTCCCAAAAAACAGACTTGTTTCTTGTTACAAACTTTATTGAATCGAGCCCAATTGGAACAGACTCCTGCTGATCCTTGCACCAAGTATTGTACTCGGTGAAGCAGCATGAGAGCAGTAACTAGCATTTTGTTGGAAGCGGACAATGACAGGCTAACATTTAAACTGGGACATAAAATTGTAATCCCTGTAAATTGTGTGTAACTTTAAGCCTTCGCGCTTTACTGCTAAAAATCCATAAGATTTGCGTCATGGGCACGCCACTGCGATGCTCAAGCTGTGGGTCAAACAGAACAAGCTTATTGAACGGAACTCGAAAGGTCAGCGATTACTCATATGTTATTGTGTGAGACAGCATGATGTGCTGCAAACAAAAATCATATGATAACTATTATCACACTGTGAGGTGCCCTATGCAGGGACATGTTTTTCCTCCACTAGTCATTTTCAAAGTCCTCTTTCAGAGCTTACTTTGCTTGCTATCAAATGCGAAATCTAGATTTTGCAATAGAAATGCTGTGCTTAGAAAAAAAAGAAGAAAAACGGTTAATACTAACCAAACTGCCTTTAGTTTCCTAACTCGTGGATAGTTTGGGCCTGTGTAGACATACTTTGCTTTTCCCATTGCATGGCACAGCCTGCTTCATGAAATCATCACATCTGGGTTATTCCGCCACAAGGTGGCGCAGTGTACTGCAGAAGAGTTGTGGCTCCTCCCGGTACCATCTAAAAACGGAATCACCATAGACTTATCCAGTTTTTCCTCTGCAGTGATTCTGCGAAGATAGAAGATGGCGGCCTTTTTGCTGGCCATTACTTCTGTCAGGCCTATTCTGCCAGGGGGAAGGTTCCTCCTTTTAGGGTTACTGCTCATTCCACTCGTGCTGTTGGTGCCTCTTCGGCTTTTCAGCACCAAGATTCTGTTGAACAAGTTTGTAAGGTCGCTACTTGGTCTTCTGTTCATACTTTTTCGAAGTTTTACAAGGTTGATGTTAAGGCCTCAGCTGATGCTGCCTTTGGCCGCAAGGTAGTGGTTTGAACTGCCTGCCGTTACTCTTTGGGGATCCAACCCTACTTTATGGACACTGCTTTTGGATGTCCCAGATGTAATGATTTCATGAAGCAGGCCGTGCCATGCAATGGGAAAAAGACAATTCTGTGAGTACTCACCTGTAGAATTGCTTTTACCATGCATGGCACGGCCTGCTTCACCCCACCCTTGTTATCGTTATTCTTGGTTGCCTCTTTATGGTGATTGTTCCAAGTTAGTTGGGGTTTTTTGTTACTTTTTTTACCTTTATTAGCTCCCGGTTTCTTGAATTACTGCTTGTCAACACTGGATAAATCTATGGTGATTCCGTTTTTATATGGTACCGGGAGGAGCCACAACTCTTCTGCAGTACACTGCGCCACCTTGTGGCGGAATAACCCAGATGTAATGATTTCATGAAGCAGGCTGTGCCATGCATGGTAAAAGCAATTCTACAGGTGAGTACTCACAGAATTGTCTTTTTCATTTGCATGGCATCACATCACATGATATTCATAACTGGTCAGTTTTTCTCTAGATATAGCTGTTACGCGGAGGCTGATTTAACTCTTTAAGTGCCAGCCTACCTGCAGCTTTTGTCACCCTCTGTTGCCAGACCATGTTTCTCTATTTTACGCTACACATGTTCAACTGTGATTTTTGAAAGGATTTCCAGGGATTTCCCAGGAAAATGATATATTGTTTTTTTCAGCAGAGTCTGGGCTTTAACATGAAATGTCTTGTTTGTAATTTTTTAGGTGTATTCTCAATACTTTTGGGTGAAATATGTGCAAAAAAATAAAAAAAAATCTATTTTTTGCAATTTGTAGTGTTTTTTTGTAATAAAAATGTAAGTTTGTCAATAAAATCTTATTGCATGTGAAACCCCAATTAATCCCGGTCACAGCGTTACCACATATGTATTGGTAGACACCCTTTCCTGCCCAGGAGACTCCCCCAAACTGAAACAGCGCTTTAGGAGATTTTCAGATAAAATACAACTATGCACCACGCTAAGCGCACCTTGCGGTCTTTCCAGAAAAAGAACCCTTTAAATTTGAAATACCCCCCAAAAACTATATATTCTCTGGAAGTATACACCTCAGGCTTTCTAGGCGTACCAGGTTTGTTGACATGGGCGCAATTTTCTGGAAGTAATCCCTCAATCAATTCTTTGGTTGCACAGAGTTTCCCTAAAAAAGAAGAAAACAGAAGAATCAAAGCCACATTTTCCTAAAAAAAAACTATATGCAAACAGAAAAAAACATATAAAATCTGAAAAAGCAACATCCCCCGAGCAGAACAATACCCAACATGCATAGGTACTGTCAAGGGAAGAGTTGCCAAACACCCCAAAGTAAAGCGTGCGCATAACGGTAATTTTACTTAAAAATTTCAGCTCTGCAGACAAAGTGCGCACTTTGCGATTTTTCAACCAAAACAACCCTTTAAATTAAGAATATCCCCACAAACCATATATTCCCTGAAAGTACACATGTTAAGCTTTCTAAGAGTACTGAGCTTGTTGTAGTGGGCTCATCTTTCTGGAAGTAATCCATTGAAGAATTCTTAGGTTGCACAGGGTTTCCCTAAAAACAATTATAAAAAGCAGAATAAAAAACATGTTTTCCTAAAATATCAATATGCAAACAAGAAAAAACAAGCTAAATCTGAAAGCGCAAGGTCCCCCGAGCAGAACAATACCCAACATGCATAGGTACTATTAACCCTTTTAATTGTCAGCCTACTTGAAGTTTTGTCACCCTCTGTTGACAGGTCATTTTTCCCCATTTTGCAGCATGATTAATCGTGATTTTTGCTGGAATTTCCAGAAAAATTTTATACATTACATATACATTTTTTGCAGCAGAGTTTAGGCTTTAACATGAAATGTCTTGTTTGTAATTTTTCTACTGTTTTTTAAATATTTCTGCTTAAAAAAACAAAACAAAAAAAATATATATATATATTTTTAAACAATTGTCTCCTTTATTTTAAATAAAACCTTTTTTTTTTTAAAAGAAAACCATATTGCATGTGATAGCCCCATTTCTCCCGATTACAACGGTACCACATATGTATCGGTAGCCCCCATGAAAAGAGCACTTACATTTATTTATTACATTATTACATTACAAATAAAATACAACTACTATCCACACTATAAACATAAGGGGTTAATTAAAAAAAAATGACATAGGGTCCCCCCTTCCGGGGGGGGGGGGGCATTTTTGGGGGTAATTTTAAGGGTTTAGGGAAAAATCCCCCCAAAAATTACATAGGGTCCCCCCTTTTTTGGGGGAATTTTAAGGGTTAGGGTTTAGGCTAACCCTAACCCTTAAAAATAGAAAAATATACAAAAATAAACCTTCCCCCCAAAAAATGGGGACCCCCCCATGTCATTTTTTTTTTTTTAAGGGTTAGGGTTAGGGTTAGCCTAACCCTCACCCTTAAAAAAAAATTTTAATTTTATTTTGAATTTTAAGGGTTAGGGTTAGGCTAACCCTAACCCTTAAAAATAAAAAAATATACAAAAATAAAAATTCCCCCCAAAAAACGGGGACCCCCCGCCCTATGTCATTTTTTTTTTTTTTTAAAGGGTTAGGGTTAGCCTAACCCTAACCCTTAAAAAAAAATAATTTTTTTTTGAATTTTAAGGGTTAGGGTTAGGCTAACCCTAACCCGTAAAATAAAAACAATTACGTAGAGGGGAACCCATTTTTTTTTTTTTAATTTTAAGATTGAGTGCTGGATGGATTTTTTGAAAAAAGTAGTATTACATTTTTTTATTAATGTGTTATTAAAGTGGAAGCCCAGGTATCCCCTAAACCCTACCCTGCCACCCTTTCCTGGCACTGAGGCAGGGCAGGGGAGTTACAATAAAAATCTCCTTACCTTGCCCGGGATCCTGTGCTGCTGACACAGGAAGCGAGGGAAGCCGCTCTATCCATGGCCTGTGCAGCCACCGCAGGAGCTCAGGATTATGGGGTGACAGGACATCCATTTTATTCCCTGCTATGGCATGGGCTCAAGCAATTGTAAGAGCCCTACTTAGCTCTGTATGTTGCTATTGCAGCCCTGATGAAATGTTATTGCAGGATCTGGCAGTTCCTGGCACCCTAGTTTGATACCTTATGATAAATACAGGGGTGCAGCTAAATGTAAAGGTTTGTGTAGACATTTTTTTTTTCAGTGCACAATAATATATGAAGTGCTGATAAGCCCAGATGTTTTTTTCTTTGTTCTGTGTTTATAATGCTTTGAGGTGTACATGTGGGTGTTCATTGATTATAAAGCATGTAATACATTGCATTAGTTTTACTCTGTATTAAAACCTAGCAAATCCTTTTAAACTCAGCTCTAGAGTCTACAAGACTCTAGAGCCAAGTGAAAGCCCTCCCCTGTGGCATCCTGTGATTCTATGGCACATGCTTGGGCCTCCTCAGGCTTCCCTAGCATGAAAACTAAAGAAGAGCCGAACCATCAGATAAATTTCACAAAACAATAGAAGTGAGTGGGGGTGATGTGCCCCCTATTCTTTTGGGAATATCACTAGGTAACCATGGTTTTTATCCCAAAGTGACTTCTCTCCTCCCCCTTTATGGTGCTAGAATATTTTACACCAACATAAATAAAATAAAAAAATGCTAACTGAATTGACAATTATGTGTTAATTATGTCGTTGCCAAGTATCCTAGCACAATAGAGCAGGAGGAGAGAAGTCACTTTGGGACAGAAACCACAATTACCTAATGGTATTTCTTTAGTGTTCCCCAGCAAGCACCTGCACCAGCTATATCTGAATCAGAGTGGCCAATGGGAGGCATGCAGCAATGATCATTCATTGGCATGCATTACCATTCGACCCAATGCATGAACCGTGAAGGAGGCCTATGAATGTGCCATGAGACAAGGTAATGGGTGAATACTCAAATACAGCAGAGCAATAACTGGGGGGATGAAAGGTCTGGGTTTTGGGGAACTTTCAAAAACGTTGGTGTTCTTGTGCTACAAGATACGAAAGACACTCCAAATGCAACCAGGGCCTTGTTCTGCATTTGACCAGCTGTGTTGACCAACACTGATCAAGGGCGCTTTGCCCTACTAATTGCATTAGGGCTCATTTACCCATTTAAACAAGCCTGCAGCATCGCTGGAGGGCATAAACTAAACATGCTCGTGCACGTGTGAGTATGAACAGAGGAGCTTGGAGTGCAGGCAGAGGAGGAGAGCCACAGCATCGCTCGAGCTAGCGCCCAAGGCTGACATGGCGGCTGTGTGCCTGTACGCTGCCCGGGCCAGTGCCGCTCGAGCAGGCGGCCAAGGACTCAGTGGGACTGCAGAGCAGGTGAGCTGATTATTGACACCTCCCCATTTTGTGCTGGTAACCATATGTACATCTTGATGAACAGGAAACAGAAAATAAGACTCCATTCCCCCAAATAGAGGAGCATTCAGATTAGCCTTAATTTCCGTGCTACCAATGTTACATTCTTATGTGAATTGGCATAATAATTTCATTTAGTCTTAATTTTTAATTGCGGCATTTTTGTTACAGAAAGACAATGGGTTATTTTAGAAAATATTTTCCCAAGTCAAACCTGAGATGGAAGCAATTCATTTTTGTGTCAAGTTTGTTTAAGAAGCACAGTATCAAATATATTTGTTCCCCTGGGCTTTAACCATTATGCATGTTCTGCTAGAAAAATTATCCATTGGTTGTCACAGCTGACAGCCTGTTCAGTGTTCTGTGAAAACTTTGCATAGACAAAAGTAGCTCCTTAGCTTAATAGTTACTGATTACTCTCTACACACTGTACGAGATGACCTCAGTGATTACAAAAATGTGAAGTCATCACAATTAAATGCCATCTATGAGACATTTGACTTCCCAAGCAAATTTGTGAATTAGTAGGAGAAAATGTAACCCATTTTATTTCTATTTATATCTATTTACATTCATGTGTGAAAGTTTTAGACATGCATTGACACAATTCAAAGTGAATGAAAAGAAAATAAATCTAAATCAAATCAATATTTATTGTGGCCACATTTTGCTTTCAAAACATCAATTCTTCTAGGCACACTTGCATAAATTCTTGAATTTTGTATGATTGACCAAGTAGCAAACAGCTGAGAATGATCATCAATTTCATAAGTATGTTGATGTACAGCCATTAATTGATTTAAATTAAAACTGGACAGGGAACAGCCAAACTCCACTACACATGTTTGTGGAAGTGTTTCTTTTCACAGGCCATACTGTATAACATGGAAGGGCTGAAAAACAACAAGACACACAGTAGTAGTAGTTACTTTATACTGCATTAGCAAGGTCTGCTTTTCAAATTTTCTCAAAACATCCTTAGGGCAGCATACCGCTGAGATGTTATGATTCCCCTCCAGGGTAGGAACACATGACCACCAAAATGCACAAAAGCTTTAGCTCCTCCTCCAGACTAGTTCTTTTGTGTTCCTGCCTGGGGCAGGACCAAGACCACCAGCTCCTGAACCATTGGTTTAGGTAAGTATGACGGGGTCGTGGGGGTCTGATTGGCCAGACCCATTTCCTGGCTCCGAAGGCAGCCTGCCAGGGACCAGGGCACTCCCAGCACCAGCTGGCGCTGAGAGGGAACGCTGGACCTAAAATGCTCGGGCAGGGGGTGCACGGCTCCTGAGGCTTCTCCCGTGACTGAGTGTCTATGGGGAGCCTTCTGGGACTTAGGGACTTCCCTGCTCACTTATTTATTGGGCCTTGGGGAGGGACGCCTTTACCCCACACCAGACTTTAGAATGGTGGATCAGGCAGGGAAATCCTGCCCCTCTATCATCTTCTATAGGAGATTCTCCTGTGGATCCATATTCTTCTATCAACCCGATTGATCCAGTTTCATACTACTACTACTACTCCTTCTTTTGTATTATAGACCAAGCCCTTTAAGGAAGTATCCAAGACTAAAACTGGCTCCAAGTCTAAGAATAGAAGTAGGAGATGCCCGATATGTGAATTCAAGCTACTAGGTTAGTAGTTTCCAAATTTCTGAAGGATCATATTTCCTCTTCCTTTGAGAATCTTAAGACCCCACGGGATGTAAGGAATTTGTTGGCCATACCCTAGAGGGCAGGAGTCAGAGGTCTCTTATACCCCCTTTCCGAGGAGAATGAGAGCCCTTCCTCCTCCTCCGAGGAGGGTCCTAGTTCAAGTTCTGAATCAGTTGCACCTATCAAATTTATTTTCCCTCCAGAAGATTTGCCATATCTTCTGCATATGGTTCATCTTTCTGATGACATTGAGGATAGAAGTTGCACCCCTAAGTCTAAACATGATGGGTTCTTTCACGATTTTTTTTCTTATTCCCCCTTGACTTTCCCCATGTATAACTAGTTAGCAGGCTATCGTTAACTGTTAAAAATAATTTATAGACAGTTTAAAAAAAGATTATAGACCTCTTAAGAGGGGCTCTTAAGAGGCGTTATCCGTGAGGAAGATTCCCATATTTGGGATAAATGCCCCAAACTGGATACCCCCTTTTCTAAGGTCTCCAAGGGGGTGGATTTAGCCTTTAAGGACTTTGGTATCCTTAACCCTTTAAGTGCCAGCCTACCTGGAGTTTTTGTCACACTCTGTTGCCAGACCATTTTGCACTATTTTGCACTCCCCATGTTCAAATGTGATTTTTTAAGGGATTTCCAGGGATTTCCCAGGAAAATGATATATTGTTTTTTTCAGCAGAGTCTGAGCTTTAACATGAAATGTCTTGTTTGTCATTTTTTAGGTGTATTCTCAATATTTTTTGGCGAAATATGTGCAAAAAAATTTAAAAAAATCAATTTTTTACAATTTGTAGTGTTTTTTTGTAATAAAAAATGTAAGTTTGTCAATAAAATCTTATTGCGTGTGAAACCCCAATTTCTCACAGTTACAGCGGTATCACATATGTATAGGTAGACACCTTTTCCTGCCCAGGAGACTCCCCCAAACTGAAACAGAGCTTTAGGGGATTTTCTGAAAAAATACAACTGTGATATGCGCTATGCGCACCTTGCAGTTTTTCCAGAAAAACAACCCTTTACATTTGAAATACCCCCCACAAACTATATATTCTCCGGAAGTACACACCTCAGGCTTTCTATTTGTACCAGGCTTGTTGATGTGGCCACAGTTTTCTAGAAGTAATCCCTCAATGTATTCTTTGGTTGCAAAGAGTTTCCCTAAAAAAAGGATAAAAAAGCAGAATCAAAGCCACATTTTCCTAAAAAAACTATATACAAACAAGAAAAAACAAGTATGATCTGAAAAAGCAACATCCCCCGAACAGAACGATACCCAACATGCATAGGTTCTGTCAAGGGAAGAGTTGCCAAACACCCCAAAGTAAAGCATGTGCGTAACGGTAATTTTTCTTGAAAATTTCAGCTCTGCAGACAAAGTGCGCACCTTGCGATTTTTCAACCAAAACAACCCTTTACATTTGGAATATCCCCCATAAACCATATATTCCCTGAAAGTACACATGTTAAGCTTTCTAAGCATACCCAGCTTGTTGTAGTGGGCTCATCTTTCTGGAATTAATCCCTCAAAGAACTCTTTGGTTGCGCAGAGTTTCCCTAAAAAATGTATAAAAAAGCAGAATAAAAAACACCTTTTACTAAAATATAAATATGCAAACCAGAAAAAACAAGCTAAGTCTGAAAGCGCAAGGTCCCCCGAACAGAACAATACCCAACATGCAGAGGTACTATTAACCCTTTTAATTGCCAGCTTACTTGAGATTTTGTCACCCTCTGTTGACAGGTCATTTTTCCCCATTTTGCGCCATGTTTTGCGCCATGTTTTGCGTCATTTTTGCTGGAATTTTCAGGAAAATTATATATATATTTTTTGCAGCAGAGTTTAGGCTTTAACATGAAATGTCTTGTTTGTAAATTTTATTTATTATTAATTTTATTTATTATTAAGTAAAAAAAAATAAATAAATAAAATTTTTTTTTAGAAAATTGCCTCCTTTATTTTACATAAAAAATTTATTTTATTAAAGAAAACCATATTGCATGTGAAAGCCCCATTTCTACCGATTAGAACAGTACCACATATTTATCGGTAGCCCCCTGTTCCTGCCCAGGAGACCCCCCTAACTGAAACAAGTAATTTTTAACATTTACAAATAAAATACAACTACCATCCACACTACAAAGGGTTAAATCGAGAAAAAAAAAATGACATAGGGTCCCCCCCTCCCGGGAGGGGGGGCCCATTTTTTGGGGGGATTTTTAAGGGTTAAAAATCCTTAAAAATAAAAAAAAATGACATGGGCCCCCCCTTACCCAAAGTAACCAGCCCGGGACCAGCTATGTAGGGCTTGTAGGAACGGGGCGCAGGGGCCAGCTTTTGTGGCCCCTGGCCCTGCAGGCTACAAGCCCGCATAGCCAGTGGGCCCGGGCTCTTCTGCCCCCCCCTGGGCTTTGGGGAGGCAGGTAATGGGGGTGCCGGGGGTTAATGGCAAGTCACCGGCTAGTGCAGGTGACTTGCCACCTCCCCCAGCCTTGTGAACTGGTATAGGGGTCATGGACCCCTTACCAGTTCACAAGGGGTTAAATGTAAAAATAAAACACAGACACACAAAGAGAAAAAATATTTTATTATTTTTTTTTTTTAATACTTACCTCCCATCCATAGTGGAGCACTCTTTCAGCCTTTTATAGCTGCTGGATGACAGAAAACAAAAGGGTTAATTAAAAAAAAAATGACATAGGGTTCCCCCTACCCAGGGGAGACCCCATTTTTTTTGGGAATTTTAAGGGTTAAAAACCCTTAAAAATCCCAAAAAAAAATGACGTAGGGTCCCCCCTACCCAGCATTACCGACCCGGGCCAGCTATGGGGGCTTGTAGAACAGGGCGCAGGGGCCAGCGTTGGTGGCCCCTGGCCCTGCAGGCTACTAGCCCACATAGCCACTAAGTGGCCCGGGCCCTTCTGCCCCCCCATGGCCGTTGGGGAGGCAGGTAATGGGGGGCTGGGGGTTAATGGCAAGCCACCCACTAGCTGCAGGTGACTTGCCATACCCAGAGCCTTGTGAACTGGTATAAGGGGTCTCATGGACCCCTTACCAGTTCACAAAGGGTTAAATGAAAAAAAACGCCACACAAAAGTATTTTATAAAAAAAAAAAAAAAAAATTTTTTACTGTACTTACCTCCGATTGTAAGCCCCAAGGGGGCGGGGCTTAGCGGCAAGATGGCGGCCGCCATCGAAGAGGAGAGAGGAGAGAGCCTTCCGGGCTCTCTCCTGAAGATCGGTAAGTCCTGGGGGGTGATCGGAGGCCCCCCAGGTGAAGAGGAGGGACAGCGGGAGCCAGCGCACACACAGGTAAGTGAATGTCATTTTTTTTTTTTTTTTTTTTTACAGTTAGCAGCTGCTGCTGCAGAAGCGGGGGGGGGCGGCCTATTCCGGGGGCTCTCCTGGAGCCATCCGACCCCCCACGGGGGATCGGATGGCACCAAATTAAAGAGGAGACCCGGCCGGATCCAACGAGGGGTCAGGTGAGTAATTTTTTTTTTTTTTTGCCCACTAGCAGGGGTAAATGCCAGGCACGTAAATTTTACGTGGCTGGCACTTAAGTGACGGAGAGGCAACCACGTAAATTTTACTTGGCTGGCATTTAAAGGGTTAAAGATCCTTTAGACAGGAAAATGGATACCCTCTTGAAGTAAGCATGGCAGGCTGAACCTTGTACTCTCAAACCAATTCTAGCCTCTACTTGCGTTGCCAGGAATCTTAATTATTGGCTTCAACAGCTCTTTCTTAACAGGGACTCATTTAGAGGGACTAGAGAGTCTCTTCTACTTCTAGGAGAGGAAAGTTTGGGAGATCTATTTAGTACCCAACAGTCATTCCCAAAGAAGCAATGATGCCGGGTCCTTAAGAGGTGCCCAATTAAAACAGTTTCACATTCGATGGGAGACTCTACTGGATTGCCCCTTTATTTTCAGGGGAATAAGGGAGGGTTTCTCAATAGAATTCATGCACGTCCCTCCCAGAAACCTTTCTGTTGCTCCTCTTCCAGAGGCCAGGGAGGAAAGACTGACCTTTTGCAGCATTCTACATTCTATGTTGGATATGGGAGTGATTGAGGGGAAGGGTTCTACTCGATCATTTTTCTAGTAAAGAAGGCCTCAGGGATTCTGCTTCATTCTCAATTTTTGAAGAAACTTAACCTGTCGGTAGGCTACAGGTGCTTCCACATGGAGTCCATCTTCTCTGAAAGGAATCTACTGCCACCTGACTCCTTTATGGTCTCAATAGACCTGGAGGATGCCTATTAGCAGGTACCGATGAGCTTGTCGGCTCAAGCCTTTTTTGAGCTTTGTAGTAAAGTTGGGGGACCGAATACTCCACTTCAAAATTGTATACCTACCCTTAGGCCTGGCGTTGGCTCCGAGAACTTTTACCAAAGTTCTAGCGGAACCTCTTGCTGTGTTAATGCAGAGAGGAGTCAGGATCATAGCATACCTAGGCAACCTTCTCCTCCTCGTCCCAGATCAGGAGAAGTTGCTTCAGGATCTGGAATCAACAATGGTTTTTTTGCCACGATTGGGTTGGATTCTGAACTACCAGAAGTCCAGTCTAGTCCCGTCACAGGCCGTTAATAATCTGGGGTTTGAGATCCTTCAGAGATTTTTTCTGCCTCAGTTGAAGACAATGCGACTACAATGAAGCATCTCAATCTCCAAGGAGGGAAAAGGTCATCCATCCTACAATAAGCAGCAAAGGAAATTCTGATCTGGGCAGAACTGAGCATTTTATCCTTATCAGCTATTCACTTAAAGGGTTGCCTAAATCAGATTTTTTGAGTGGCTCTCTCTCAGATTTTTTGAGTGGTCACTAAACCTGGAAGTGTTCAGTCAGATTTGTGTCCTGAGAGGAACTCCGGAGGTGGATCTTTTTACCTCTGGTCTAAACAACAAGCTGAGGAAGTTCTTCTCTTTTGATCCCTCCGATCAAGCTCCAGGAATAGACACCCTGGCTCAACAATGGCTTTTCAGTCTGGCTTACACTTTTCCTCCAGTATGGATCCTCCCTTAGATTCTAAACAAAAATATCTTGCCAATCAGCCACAGTTCTACTACTAGCGCCATGGTGGCAGAAGAGACCATGGTTTTCAACTCTGAAGATGCTCTCGGTCCAAAAGCCTTGGAAACCGGTTAGACCAGATCTTCTATCCCAGGGACCAGTGCTTTGTCAGGATCTGCAGAAGTGGTGTCTGACACTATGGACCCTGAGGTCGCGAAGCTCCTAAGAAAGGGTTTTTTGGAAGGAGGTGACAAGGATTTTTAAAGATTTATTTCAAAATTAAGAAAACTTTTAACTCCTGGAAGCTTCAAAGATCTAGTCTCCCAGTCGTATTAGATTTGCTACAGGGAAGAGTCAACCTGGGTCTAAGCATCAGTACCCTGAAGGTCCAAATTGCAGCTTTTGCTTTTTTAGGATAAGAGTCGTTCATATTTCGCATTGGTCAGGCATTTTTTGCTAGCTGTCAGGCGATCCAGACCAGTTTGTTTGAGGTTAGCTCCACAATGGGATCTCGCTCGATTCCTTAGAGCTCTGACCGCACCACTCTTTGAACCTCTGTCAAGCTCTCATATTAAATTTCTTACATGGAAGGCTTTTGATTGGTTGCAGTAACTTCAGCCCGCAGAATCAGCGATATCCAGGCTCTATCTTGCCATCACTCCTTTTTTCAAGTATTCCATCATCATATAGTTTTACGGGTGGATCCTTGCTACCTTCCTAAGATCTCTTTCGTCGGACCCAAGAAATTATTCTTCCATCCGCCGGGGATAGTGATCCCTCACGGGTTCTGTAAATAAATCTTTGGTTGTCAGGGCCTGTTTGCTGGAATGCCAAAGGATTGGAAAAAGGCAACATTGGCCAGATTGATGAAGAGAACTATCAGTTTTGCTTACAACAGATCTCCTTCTCCAGGGCAGATTACAGCTCATTTAACAAGATGTATTTCTACATCTTGCTGGTGCCTCTATCGAACAGATCTGTAGAGCAGCAACCTGGTCTTCAGCTTAGACATTTGTTAATCATTACCGCCTGGATCTGCTCACCTTGCAAGATCAATCCTTTGGCAGAAGTTTGTTGCAGGTAGCTTTCTTCAACCAGTAGAGTCAGTATCTCTCTTATCCCCTCAGTGATATGCTGCCCTAAGGATGTTTTGAGAAAACTTAAGTTAGTTACCTGGTAACTTCTTTTCTAAACATCTGAAAGGGCAGAATAAATGCTTCTGTCCCCCAGGCTTTATTTTATATTTTAACTTATTGATTTACCAGGTAACTAACTTTTTTTCCGAAGAAGCACAAAGATACATGCAAGAACCAAAGGCAGGCCATCATCTCATAAACCAGTGGGACCCAGGTACACCCTTCTACTGTTAGAAAAATATCAGCAGGTTCTCTGGATTTGATGAGTAAGAAGTTTAAATATTTGGCTGCAACATAAAGCAGTTTTTTTCACTGAAGGGCTGGAGAGCGGTACAACAATGAGTGTCAGCAGGCTACATGCATGATGAGGGTCTCTTGCCTCCTGCATTTCAGCACTTGGAGTTGGTCAGGGTTATTTTCCTCAATGCTTAGAAATGTAGATAGTTACTTATTCATCAAACAGTACCATCAGAGAGGCATCAGACTGAGCCTACATTTATTCTGAAGCAAGACAACAACCCCAAACATACAGCTAATGTCAGAACTATCTTCAGTGTAAAGATGAGCAAGACATCCAAGTGATGACAAGTCCTCCACAGATTACCCTGATCTCAACACCATCAAGTCTGTTTGGGATTCCATGAGACACAGAAGAATACAAGCAAGTTGTCATCCACAGAAGATCTGTGGTTAGTTTCCAGAGATGTTTTAATCATGTACCTGGCTAAGTTCCTTCAAAAAATGTGCTGAAGTGTACCTAGAAGAATGAATCATTTAGATTTATCGTTTGTTCATTCAGTTTGTATTTTGTTATTTGTTGTTTGTTAAACTATTAGTACTTCTATTTTTGAATGCACACTTTTCCTCCACAACTGTACTTTAATTCCTATGTATATAGATATATTTATTGCTTTTGCATGTAAGCAAACCTGCTAATTGAACAGCAACACTACATTAGAAGTCACATTACCCTTATGTAAAACATTACCTTATGTAAAAATGTCCTTCTACTTTGATTCATGGAAGCTAGAAAATTTTAATTAATGGGAATTTAGAGGCTAAGGGTAGAAACTAATAATACTATATTTAGCTTCAGTACAGCAGTTTGCCTCCACTACTACAAGTCGGTCCATTGTGCAGAGCAGAGCTGATATAGGAATTCCTTTGCTGTCTATGTTAAAGTGTGTTTATGTGTGGCTCACATACTACTCTTCCCATCTTAGTCCACTCTAACTTTACAGAACTTTTTTTTTTAATATACAAAGAGGTATATGAAGAAGGTCTGCAACATCACTGGTAAAATGGCAGCAATCTCTTGTGACATGATAAAAGTTTAGTAGTTTAAGAAAGGCCACAAACTGCTGGTTGGGCAGGTTGCATATAAATGCACTCGTGTTCCACAAAAAATATTTGTGAACCTTATTGGTCATGTGGGCAGTAGTTAGGTGAATGTTAGGAGAATGTTACCTGCCTGAATGCACTGTTCAAAGCACCATACAGCCATGTGTATGCATATGTAGGTATTCTGGAAATGACGTAGTGAAAAAAATGTTCTCTATACATCTACTGCTGAATTACCGCAAGATAGAAAGTGAATGGCAGTTTCTCTCTCCTAAAAACTAGCACACTTTTTTCACTTGGTGCTGAACATTAGGCACCAGTCCCATCTTTACAACTTTTATATTTGCCAGTGTATGACTGTATTTTTCCTTTAAAATACAATCTAAACAATAGCAATTTATTGTGGCCTATATAGGGAGTTGACCATTGAATGGCACAGTAGACCCAAAAGGTTTTATTTAAAGGTAAGAGTGAGAGGGCTGCCCATAAACTAGGCAACATTAGCTGAGCAATCATTTGATAATCTAGACACATGGGTGGCCTTTGGGTGTGTTTAGATGGAGCAGCCACTCAGGGTGTTTTAATGGAACCTGCATAGTTTTCCTAGTTGGGGGCAAGGGGGGAGAGGACAACACTTGCTTCGGTCAGACTCTGATAGCTTTTTTGGGGGTGAGTGTTTATTGGAGGACAGACAGTGTTTTGTCGTGGGAGGTCGCACCAGCTGCTCACCTCTGCCAGCTTTTTTTAAGGGGTGGAGGGTCCATTTGAGTGCACAGTCTTTTTTGTACTTCGGTTGCCATCCAGCAGTCTGTTTTGTCCTGGGGGGGCACCATACTTCAGTTGTTGTCCTGGGGTGTGCCATTTTGTCCTGGGGGAGGCACCATACTGCAAAATTGCACAGGTACCTTCCATCAGAAAGAATCAGCACTCCAAAGTGATCTTCTTGATCAATGAGTAATTTATTAAAGTCCAGAAAACATATAGTTGAAGCTTACAGGCCGGTTGATGTTTCGGGGACCAGCAGCATCCCGGTTACTGCTTGGTCCTGCTTGGTATCCCAGTTACTGCTTGATCCTGAAGAAGGGGGCCTACTGGTCCCCGAAACGTTGACTGACCTGTAAGATTTAACAATATGTTTTCTGGACATTAATACATTATTCATTGATCAGGAAAATCATTTTGGAATGCTGGTACTTTCTCCTACTATTGGACTTGGGGTGTCTCCGCAAACCGTGCACCCACGTTTAATCATTTCTGCTATGGGTAGGGGTGCGACCGCCACCACTTCTTGGATTACCTTCCAACAGACGGCTGGCCCTGTTTAAACAAACACAAATGAATTTACATTAACATTACATTACACTTTCCTTGAAAGTAATTGATAAATGCAATTGCCTAGTATATGACCAGATTTATAATACATGTGCTAGCTTTTAAAGCAGCTCTGAGCACAACTGTGTATATATATATATATATATATATATATATATATTATCCATTTAAATAGCTTACTGCTTCTGACAAAATGAATGCACTGCTGGAGTCTACAAATGTTGTACAGCTATGTACTGAGACTTGCCCTTGCTAAGAAAATAAAAGGACAATAGATTCTTTTCAGACATATTTCTACGGTTGCTTCCTTGGAGAATGAAAAAAATGTCTATTTTAAAAGCAAGCATTTTATAATTGATTTTTCACTTCATTATTGCAGCAATACATTTTACTGAGGGATATTTTACATTTAACAGCTGGCTCCTCTGTGTGCTCTTCTCTTTCGCTTAGGGGTACTCAAGCTGATGGAGTATGGTGAAGAATACATATTTACATTTCCTAGTGCCTACGCTCGCTCTATACTCACAGTTCCCTGGGTGGAGCTGGGAGGTAAAGTCAATATTACTTGTGCCAAGACTGGCTACGCTGCCACAGTCACATTCCACACGAAGCCTTTTTATGGAGGAAAAGTCCACAGGTAATGGACAGTCATACTCTTTAACTATATTAACACTTAATAAAACAATTGTATAGCGGTGTTTAGACAACTTACCTTGACCAACAACTCCTTTAATACAATCTGAAGCCTGAGTGACACCTGTCTTTCAGTAGCGGCACCATTGAACCATAAAATTGGTCATGTTCTGATTTCTGACTTTTTCTCTTACTGGTCTACAGCTGTTGCTGAACTTTAGGGATACAATTTAAGTAAGTGTCCACACTCTTTCTCTAGATGCGCCATTAAGGCCTCAGTACCAGATCACCACTGCAAATACAGGGCCACAATAATATTGATCACCCACAACCACCTTTTCCTCCCCCCCCCAAGTGTCCACACTATCAAAATGCTATCCATATATTCCACTCTGATCTGGCCCTACATGCCACTTGTGGCCTGTTGGATTCAACAGATAGGCTTGCAAAGCAATGTGCTACCTTCTGCCCTGCAGACATGTTTACACAAGGGCTTGAATTATAGCCACCAAATGCAGAGAATGGGGAAGCAGTAAGTACATGCTACCCGAGACTGAGTTTGTGGGTGGAGATTTGCACAGGGGGCATCAGGATTCCCCCTGTTTTGGGGCATTTTTTTTAAATTGACTGTTGAATCGCTTTAAGGAAACTCACTCAATCTCTCCCAGTGAAGAAGCTGCAACTTCATCATGCATAGATAATATTTTTGCTTTTATTTATTTTAAATGGGGCTCCACCGCTAGTAAATTTGCTGACTTATACAGAAGGACAGTCCAATAGTGGTTTGGCATGCACTGATGCCTCTAATTGCCATCCTAAGCCCTGGTGGCAGATTCACTTGGATTCACTTTTCAAACTAGGTTCTGATTTATGGGTTTTCATTGTATACAAATGTTAGTTGTTTTGTTTTTAATAATACCTGTGAGTTTTCATAGAGTCACAGCGGAAGTCAAGCACAACCCGACCAACACAATTGTATGCAAGGTTCAAGGGGAATGGAATGGAACTCTGGAATTTACATATATCAGTGGAGAGACCAAAGTCATTGACACAACCAAGCTATCCATTATCAGGAAAAGAATCCGCCCCTTAGAGAAACAAGGACCATCTGAATCAAGGTGAGCAAGGGTTACAAGATAGATCTTAGGTCAAGACGGATATACAGTAAATAAAACAAAATAAATGATAAAAAAAAATTAAAATAAATGACATTGCATCTAACTCTATATCAGATCACATTTACATAACTAGAGCTATGTATGTACCCAAAGCTACTCACATTTAAAGTGGCACAAACCCTTTTTTTCCTCCATGTGAAAAAAGTTCAGGAGCTTTTTGGCTGGGAGCAGGAGCGAACCTCATCTACAAGGAAGCCGGGCAAAGACGGCGTCATGGAAGCCACCGGTAAAGGTGAGTTTACTGGCGACCCCTAGGGGTCTCACATACCGGGGAAAGCTAGTGGCCGGCCCAGCTTTTGAGCAGCTTTAAAACAAGCGAGGCAAGTTTTTTGGTGTTTTTCTTTCAGCCTGTGCTGAATCGACCCATTGAGCCAAACCGAAGTGGATAACTACTGTGTTTTTGTTGGCAGATAGTATCTTTATATAGAGATCAAAGCACAATTTTGTTTTCGTATTATTGGGAGCCTAGTAAAAAATGAAATATATTCCGTCATAAGAAAGATGAGCATTCCTGGTTACTACAATGGCAGCAGGATTTAAATAAAATTGAGGTTTTCAGCGTGCACAGGTGCCAACTTTACAATCCTACCTAATAATCTTGCTTTCTGTGAGTAGTTTGGAACAGCAGTGGAAGATTTTGTAACAGAGGAGGTTAATGAATGTTTCCAGGATATTAAATAAGCATTGTGGAAATTCAGGATGTAGTTTACACACGCACGCTGCACAGAGCTTTTCAAGAGGAGCCTGAAATGACATTCATAGAGTGAAAGACAAGCTGCTGTATTAGAAAGATGTCCTCCACAAGGTCGCCTGCATGCTCCAGTTGTACATGTGTGTGCCTCATAAGCGCACCCTGTCATAGGCAAAAAACATATTTATTACATATTTGACCCCCGGCACATGCAAAACAGAGATTTACTAAGGGTCTTATTCATGAAGGGATAGTGACAGGTAGTGCCTTGTAAGCGGCAGGTAGCGGCAGGTGAACGCCGGCCACAGCGCGCAATTCCATATTTATGAAGCCGAATCTGGATAGTGACTGGAACAACGCCATGTAGCGTCTGATTCATCATTATCCCAGGCTCAGCGTACAGCACCGGCGTTCAGCCTTGCAGAGCGCCACGTCTTCCCTGTCGCTACCTGGCGCTCTCCCATACATTTCAATGGACGTTCCTTAGAATCCCTTTCCTGATCCCGATTTTTTTTTTTTTTAACTCAAATTTTTCTTATATTTATCCTGGCCCACAACATTTTTTTTTTTTTTTTTGGGGGGATATTTATGCATAAATGTATATCCATGTCTGCCACTAAAGTGTTAATGTCACACTTCTCCAACAATGTCATTCCATACTTTTTCGCTTGCTTACTGATGTTAATGTCTTTAAAAATGCACTTTAATCACACAGCGTCCGGCGCTATGGGCTCCAAGCACACAATCTAGAACGCCTGCCTTCGCTCAGTGTCAGGTTTTAATGAATATGGTGGTTCATTAAATATGGAGTCACTGAGAGTCGGTCGCACTGAGCTGGCGCTACCTCTAGCTCCCTGCAACACTGTACTGGTGTTAGTACGCCCACCATACATCTCATTCATTAATGCCGGCCAGGTTACTACATCGACTGAGACGCTCTGTTACAGCACCCGATAGACTATCACAGCGTATACTAGCGGTCGCCTCTGTACAGACGCTCATCTGCCGATAGCTGGTGCTAGTAATGTTGGCTGGTGCCTGCCAATGTAAGTGTACAGCAGCGCTGGTGTTTACTGGTGCAGGGCTCGCAATTCTCATAGTATATAATGGGACTTGAGACAAGCAGGCGCACTTTGTCAGTTTCTTGAAAGAAAGTCAATTTTTGCCCTGTTGAGTGTATGTGCTCCACTCATATGTCCTTCCACCTCAGCCCTACATTCATATGTAACAATCACCACATGCTAACAATACACATGCAGATTGGCTTACCTCTTATATAGCCCTACCCTATCAGTCCCACATCCTAACCATGTTTCCAATACTCAACCCATATAAGCACCCACCAATGCTATGCGTACAATTATTTTAGAAAAACAATTTTACCAAATTAATCTGCCAAAATTTTCACCCGCGGTGGGGGTGTACAATCAGTGTCTCCATTCCTCCAAGCCACCGCAACCACCTATATTTGTCAATGTGTCCCTCCTATATCAGTCTCCTTGCAATCACCCATCTGTACCCCTATATAACTACCTGCATGTCAGTTCTTTTAACACCTCCCACTTATTCCCAGCAGGTCAGGATCCACAGTAGATTGCTCTGAGGGCCACATGTGGCCCCCAGGCCACAGACTGAGCATGTGTGGTCTACATCCAGCAACCAGGTTCTAAAAGAGGTTGTTCTTGAATTAAAGAAAAAGATGGGGTGTATTAGTTTTTTCCTTTAACTAATTTAAACCATACCTTCACCCTGAATAAGAGCCTATCTTATATGTTCCCCCCACCCTGTACATACAGATTGCCTACATTAAAAATCATCTACCTGCATCTACTGCGTTTTTAAGCCTTTAAACATCCAAGATGGCAGCACATGGAGCCTCAGGCTGCCTGCAAACGGGAAGTGCCTTCTGACTGTGTCGCTCTGCATTCTGGGATTGTTGTCCATTTCTTGACCCCAGCTCTGCTCTGTCTGTGCAAAGCACAGCTATATCTCACCCCCTGCACTTATGCCCCCTCTCCTCAGTTTGTGATTCTGAGGTAAGATGGCAGCACCTGTATCCTAGAGTCCTGTACAGAGTTGAAGCCCAGCGGGGGAAAGAATAATACGTAAGTGACTAAAATTGAAAATTTTAATGAAATATTAAAAATATTAATGTAAAAATTTGTAAAAATTAATTTTAAATGCTGGGGAAATTTAAGGGTTTGAGCTTTTCATTAACTGATGCTGAAGGTCTGGTTTAAGTAAAACTGAAGAATTTGCAATCGTATTTCTTCAATATGGTCTTGCTGTACATTGTTGCTTTTAAAGATAGATAGATAGATAGATAGATAGATAGATAGATAGATAGATAGATAGAGCCTGCACACCCCTTTTTAAAATGTCCATTTTTTATAATCCAAGAAAATAGAGCCAAGAATAATTTCAGAACTTTTTCCACCTTTGAAAATTCAATATAAAAACAGCTAAAAGCATTTAGAGGGTTAAAATGAAAATAACAAAACTCAAATGACGTGGTTGCATAAAGAATACCACCCTGTTATAATTAGGGATGTGGGTGTGTTTAGAATTAGGCAAATATAAACTAATGGTAAATAGTAGTCAGTACACAGCAGCCATAATTTAAAGTAATTCTGATTAAATACGTATAAAGTTTGTCTTTTCTAGTAGGGTTTTAGTTTTGTTTTCTTAGTTACGTTTTACAGCAAAAGCCACATTTCGTAAACTGCTCAAAGGGATTTGATTGTTGAAAGGTATCAGTCAGAAGAAGGGTGCAAAAACATTTTCAAGGCATTACATATAACACAGAACACAATGAAGATGGTCAAGAAGTGGATAACATTTTCTTTAATGGTAACATTACCAAGAAGTAGATTTCCCGCAAACATTGATGAAAGACAGGACTGAAATTGGTCTGTGGGGTTGGGTGGCAAGACGGAAGCCTTTTCTTTTCAAAGAAAAACATCTAAACCTGGCTATGTTTTGCCAAAACGTACTTACGGGTAGAAGAATGTAGAAAAATGTGTTATGTGATGAGACCAAAGTTTAACTTTAAAATTCAAAAAGGTATGTTTGGCGCCACAAAGTACAGAACACTGTACTCACAGTAAGGCCTGATGAAGGCAGACTAAAGCTTTGGAGCCATTTTTTCTGCAGCTGGAACATTAAATATATAAAAGGTTTAGAGATGTTTTTTCTTTCGTCTGTTTTTTTTTGTTTAAATGAAAAAACTTGCAATTCAAACGGGCGTGTATAATTTTTATATCCAATTAATGTATATATATTTTATTTATTTTAAATGCCTCTCTTGTTTTCTGCAGGCACATATGGCAAAATGTCACCAATGCCCTAAAGTCAAATAACACGGAAGCAGCAACAGAGCACAAACACCAAGTGGAAGAGAGGCAGAGGGCAGAAGCCAGACAGAGGGCATCTGCTAATGTGCCATGGAAACCAAAGTATTTTACCAGAGAGGCAAGTGGCCTGCGTGTCTGAACTTTCATCATTTGTGTCATGTTACATTTAGATGGATGATGCCCTTTACTAATGTGATTATGAAGTACACTGCCCCTCTGTTATAGTGGATTGAGGTTTATGCCCATCTGTAGGTCTATCAGATGAAATTGTATGTGCTAATCAAGTAATAGTACCTGCAACAGTGCAACATTATGAAAATACAAAGGGCTGTTCTGCTTTAATAAAATGGTGCAAATAAATGCTGTATTGTAAAATTGTCACCAGCCCGGGTTTATGTAAGGGGCAAGCTACTGAAATGTACGTCTCGTATTATAGGCTGCCATAGAACTGTGGAGATGTAGCAAAAGGATCTCAGCCCCTGGTTATGCAATCGTTCTTGTATCATGTTTGGAACAGACTGAAGTCATATTACCAATGTATGAAGCTAATACTAACAAGAAAGCATATAGATTTATATAATTTCAACAGGGTATTGGAAAGCAACTCAAGATCTCATTTCAGAAATCTGCAAAGAAACCAGCATCATTTCACACATGGGGGTACAATCAGAACCAGGTGAGAAAACTCACCCATTTTAGGAGAGAAAACTTCCATTCACTTTCAATGTCTACCCTGGGGCTGTTTCAACAACCTTATGTTCACCTGTTTTAAATCAGCCCCAAGGTAGACAATGAAAGTGAATAACAGTTTCATCTCACCTGGCTTCGACCTCATAAGGAACATCATATTCAAGCATGGAACATGTTGGGGAGCACTTCAGCACTAGGTGCAAAAAGTTAACTTTGGAGTGAAAAATGCTCTTTAGTTGAAAAACAAAAAGGAAGATCCCACTTACAAGATTGATTTGCCTTGGAAACGAGAAATTGTCTACCCGTGCTGAATAGAGCCTATTGAAAGGGAATGGCACTTTTTACTCCTAAAAAATAAGTGCACATTATGAACCTGGTGCTGGGAGATTCACTTTTTTTTGTCTTCCTAGGGCATGATTCAGTACCACTAAATTTCAGTTGTATTTTTTTATCTAAAGTGCGCTTTTTACTCCATAGTGAACCTTTCTGCACCTGGTGCTGTATCAACCCCATTGTGCTATTGTTGCTTGGATAGTTTGGTCACCTCCGCTATGCTGTTCCTTGTTGACAGTAGAAGCTGCATTGGTGGATACACAAGGGCATGAGAATTTGCACCCATGCTAACACTTCTTTTGATTGGAAGACTTCAGAGAATAATAAGTGCTTAAGTATAAAAGTAAATGTACTGAATAAAACATGGTAAACACAAAAACAAAAATTATATAGGTAGTTTGGGGACCTTATGTAGATGCCTTTTTGTCTTTTGCCATTTTGGTGCCATATTAGGTGGAGGATTCAGACTAGGTTCAGGCCTTCTACAAATGGCAGGTTGGGGTAACCAAGCACACTAGAAGAAGGTTATGGTAAGTTCACACAGTTGGAGGAAATATTTGTATTGGTGGTCCTTAAGGGCCTCTGAAGTAGTCTCTGGTTCAGCCCCCCCCCTTCAGTTCCCCACTGTTTTACATTCCTAATGCTTGTGCGGCTGGATCAATCTCTTATAAGGTCATGTTCTTCCTGTGTAGCAAAGGGGTCCAGGATAAGTTGAACTACATGGAATCTCAACTTCCTTATTGAATGACCAATTGCATACAATATTTATTGTGTTAACTTCTCATTCTTTAGGGGGCAGAGTCCTGGGGAAGCTTTGTAGCTTTTTGAATTCTTATGAGACATGATGACTTATGCAGTTGCTGGGGTGGATAGAAGTCTTTTATATAATGATATATCACCATGTTCATTTTTTTTCTTGTCAATGAGTATAAGGGAAAGGGAACACTCACCTTTTGGCCAGCCACAATCTTCTAGACAAGACATTTTGTAGCTATTTTTCTCTGTCCTGTCCTGTCCTGTTTGGGGAATGCCAGTATGCTTGTCTTACATCTCATAGAGGTCTAGCATCCTTTTCTCTTTCAGTCAGCATACAGTGCTTGGCTACACAGTATATGAATGATTGTCTTCCCCATTTTTTTCCTGCTCTTGTCGTATTTTGGGTCCTTGTTTCTTTATCATGACCTGATTCCTCTACCTTGCAGAAATGGGTCTTCAAGTCCCTCTGGAGTTCACATCTTTGCTCTCATGACCCATATTTCAATAGCTATGATGGGATAAACATTATCTAAATAATCATTTAGACCAGGGTTCCCCAACCATTTCCTACAAGGGCCACCAACAGGCCAGGTTTTTCAGATATCCACACAAATGCACATGTGAAGTAATTAATGCAGCAGCAGAGCTATAGAAGCAGCTACGTGGACATTCACAAAGCATGAGCTGCTGGTGGGCTTTGTAGGAGAGGGTTGGGGAACACTGAATTAGATGGTCTGGTGCCATAAGCCCTATTCACTTTTTTGTAAGACTGTCCCTTGAAGTGTAAATTGTCCTATCAATTAAGGGAAGGCAGACTGCAAGGCAGTATAAACAAATTGTTTCCTCTGGTAATATTAGCATGTAAATCAAGTTCATTGTTGATAGCTTCAGAACAAAGCAATTATTTTACTATTTTTGTCATTGCTAAGGTGTATTTGGACACGTGCTCATAATTAAATCATCCTATGTGCCATTTTTTCATTAATATCTCATCATCCACTTTCAAATATTTATCATATGATTGCTTATGCTGATTTCTTGTCATATAACTGAATTGTTACGGTTTTGCTCCTGTGGAACATTTTTTTTCTTTTTGTGTATTACAAATGTTTACAATATTACAACCTCCTCCAAAATTCCCTAATAGCTCAGTGTGTTATTAGGTTGATTCTCAAACAAAAGATCACTAGCCATGAAGAAGATAATAGAAAATAGAAAAAGCATCATCCAGCTCATGGATAGCAGTATCGCGACCCAGAAAATTGCCAAACTGCAACCTTTGTGTCCTATGACAGTTGGCAGAATATGATACGAGGACTATCCATTCATTCTAAAGCCAAGAAGTGAAGATCCAGGCAAAAAAGTCAAAATTGGGTTCATCACAAGGTCTATACGATCTGGTCTGACAGACACAGCTCGTATGCTTCATAGTAGTAATATCACAGTCAATGCAAGCATCAAGCCACGCACATTAGACAAGTCTGAGGCAGTGGACCACAAAAAAGGTGAAAAAGCCTTGACTTCATCATCGTCATAAGAAGCGTGCTGGATTGGCTCACACAGTCCCCAGACCTCAACCCGAAAAGCAGTATTTGTTCCCATGTGAACAAACAATATGTTCCAACTTCCAATAATAGGAAAGTTAGAGACCAGGAACAGATTTCGGTGGAGACATGCTTGAATCTAATAGACAGCATGTGGAGAAAGTTCAGGCATGGTTTAAAGCCAAAGTTGGATCTACAAAATAATAACAATTTAAATTTAGTAGAATTTTAGGAACAAAACGGTAACAATGCAGTTACATGACAATAATCTGCATAACTATCATATACTAAATATACTAAATAGTTGCAAGTCCAATTTCTGAATGAAATTTATGCCAAGGTGTTTTCTATAAAATGACGGTAGTCGAACATTTAGAGCTGGAGTGGATAGTGAGGTATGGACCCTGAAATTCAAACATTCAATACATTGTTACCCCTTTAAGTGTGTTAATATCCTGCACAGATTAGTAAAGCCTAAACATGTTATATGTTTTGAGATATTTTAGTATATCAATGAAGCTTTTGGTATACAGTTTACAGACATTCTTGTTATTTACACTACCCTCCCAAACCCTTAGCCTACAGTAGCTGATTTATGCCTTAGATCCATCTTTTTGGGATTATTGCTACTAAGCATTCAGCTGTATGCCACCTACCTGTTTTTATGTATACTACAGGCTTAATGTTACATGCAACAGTTCATGTAGCAGGTCTTTACAGTTTTAGGTTGCAGGCCTCCGGTGGTGGATTTGTACCCATACGTTGCCCTTGCTTGGGGGCAAACTTAAATGGATTTTGTATTCTCCAGTAAGCAACAGAGTATCAGTGTACTTGTGAACTCAGTTTCTTGAGGAATTTACTGGGAAACACAGATCCCATACTATGCACTGGCTGCAGTAGTGTCCTCAATATGTTGTGGGTTCTAGGGTTGCTTTTTCGTCTTACTCCCTTTTGACACTGTTGTTGACCAACTGAAAATGAATGACAGTGAGCCTGATTCAGCAGGGCTGCTAACTTACCAGGGCCAGGCCAACTGCTTGTCCTCCGGGCGCCTATATCTGGTGCATCGGGCTAGTAGCCTGGAAGGAAGGGGAGACCATGCTTTTCAATTGAAACTTCAAAAGAAAAAAATGCCCGCACTTTAATGTGGGAATGTGTAAAACGTACATTCAAAAAAAGATAAATGTGTAAGAGAACTGAATCACACGGGGAGGCCGATTCATTAATAGCGGCAGGTAACGACAGCTGAGTGACTGTAGCAGTATTTTCACAGCGCCCGCTAGTAGTCGCTGTGCTTGGCCGTTGTTCGGTTGTTGATAGCGACTCAGTCGGTGTGCAGTAATACGGGGTTAGGAGTCACTATTTGACAGGTTCCGCGATGTATGGGTGCGCATGATAGCGACTGGTCAGAGCGACCGGCTCCCACCATATTCATCAAAAAATCCCGCTCCAAAAAAGTGCTGTGAAATCCATGTTTAAACCCCAGAGTGCTGGCGGCGATGTGTTAAAAGTAATTTTTTAACCCCCAAACCACCATATTTTTGGCAACAAAAAAAAAAAATTTTTAAAGAATTTAGTAATATGAATACAATAATATCAGACCGGTAATATCAATTCTGCACAATTTTTTTTTACCTTAAAAAAATTATCTAACATGGCAGAAGTGGTCACAGACTTTTTCACATTGAAAAAAAAAAACATGAATAACAATTAATTATGAATATTTAAAGATTGTTCCATTGAAATGCATTGGAGAGCGCCAGGTAGCGGGAGGTCATACCTGTCGCTGTTCAAGGTTGGACGCTGGCGCTGTGGGCTGAGGCTGGAATAATGATGAATGAGTGGCTATCTGGCGCTATCTCAGTCGCTAAGCAGGATTGGCTTGATAAATGTGTGATTGTGGTGGGGAGCCGGCGTTCTCGTGGCGGGGCCCGTCATTACCGGTCGCTCTCCAGTCGCTAACTGTCGCTATTCCTTCATAAATAAGGGCCTTATATTCTGCAACCATTAATTTTGGATGTATTGTTTGTGATTGTCATGCAGTTTTCTTCACTTATACAATATGGTAAAAAAAATACTGAATGAAATTACACTCTTTTCTCCCTGAATTACACAATTCTGTAAAAGAATAGTTAAAAAAAGGCTGAATTAGGCATTTTGACTGTAAATATTGCCCCGATATAAAGATTTTTTTGTCCTAGTGTCCTCCTACTATGCTTAGAGTTAGTGCTTTGGTTCCCTCGGGGACCCATTGAGAAAAGTTATTTTGCACTGTTAATAAAGCCTGACCTGCACCTGTTTATCGAATGTAAATGTGGGCACCATGTTGTTTTCTTAGACACAAATTAACTGAAAACAGCAAGTGATCTGGCGTCACAATGAAATGAAGCAGAGATAATTACTAGCACAGTATTGTATGGGTATAATTTCAAAGAGGAGTTTAAACTTTGAATAGGCATGTTGCCTATACAGAACACAGATTTAAAAAAAAAATTAGAATTGTTACTGCAGAGAAACCTCATAAATAATCTTAAAATACTAATTTTACACACGTTTTAAATATAGGGGGTTGATTCAGCACCATTACACCTGGCACTGAATCAACCTATGAGTGGACAATGAAAGTGAATTGCACTTACGTACAACTGCAATTCACTTTTATTGTGGTGTAAAAAGAGCACTTTTCTATTAATATTGTATTGTTATTGTTTCTTGTTGTCCCATTGCAAAAATGTACCATAACTTGCAGTGGACATAAAACTATGTTTTATTTGTTCTAGGGTGAAGGCTGGGTATATGTAAATCCTCTATGGAAAGCACACTGACTTGACTACATCATAGAGGAATCCCCAACATTAATCAGGAGACACGACCTACCGCCATAAAGTGACAAATAAAGAGAAATTCTACGACTGGTTATTGTATTTCTGCTGCTGCAATCATAACCACTGTATTCAAAAGCCATTGTATTTTACTTAATATGTACATATATAAATCCCTGTAGGTATGCAGTATCTGTATCATTACTTATATAAATACATGTATATATACAAATTATAAAAAAAGGATGATTGACATTTTTGTAAATTGTTTAGTCTTAAACATAATAGTCAAGCATTTCAATTAAAATATGTTTTATTTTTCATTGTTAATGATCTGCCTACTAGAAGGCTGGACACTATGAGAGCAATTCCACCCCTCAGTATATAACCCAACATTTTGCATTAGATCCAATTTAATTTAGTCTCCTTTTTAGCATGTCTGCATCTGTTGTTTTTTTGAGTTGATGCTTTTCCACAGCACCATGTGTTTGTTGGCACTGTCCCTTACTCCCAGGCCCTATATTGGCACAGCAGAAAGAAGCTCTTGGAGCTTCTCATGTGGCAGTTTAATAGCTGTCAGTTGCGGTTTCTGCTAGTTTGGAATGGTAGTGTGTCAGGCTGATGAACCTACTGCTGTTTCACTCCCTCTACCATACCATAGGACCTCCAGGGAAAGATAAAGGTGGGGGCAGAAAGATAATTCAGAAGAATGGATCCATAAAACCTGAAGTGATTTACTTGGCATACCAGTTGTATTATGTTGAGCTTCCCTACAGGGTCTGCCTATGCGATGATCAGAATTAGCCACTATAGGGTTAATTCAGCACCGTTAGTATTTTTTTTACTCATGTTTTTTGCGATAAAACTTTTTTTCTCATGAGTTTTTCCCCCAGTGCAATATAACATCATATTTAGCTGTGCAAATTGAAAGAACTGCACAGCTACAAGAGGAAAAAGGAAGAAAAAAAAAAGAAAAAGTTCGGTGCTGAATCAATCCTTATGTCTGGCACGAAGGGGACATCACCTACACCCTGGAGTCCATGCACATGCTACAAGAACCAATGTAACTCTTAGGGTCATGACACAATATTTGTAATGCCTTCAACAAAGTTATTAGTTATCACGACATCCACTGAGTCTAATCAAAATGCCCTCCTCAGGGCACCTTGTAACAAGTATGGTCCAGACCATACTAAAAACAATCTTTGTCATTTTGGTTCTTTGTACAATAATGTTTACCTTGAGCCGAAAACTGTGCAGCAGTTTTGTTGATAGTGAATTTCCCCTAGACGCCTCTAATGTTGGCAATGGGAATCCCTCTTCTATCAAAAACTTTAACCTGAAAATAGTGAGGCTTTCCACTTTACAGTGGGATCTCCCGAATCTTCACTAGGGAGAAATATGTAATGCCGATAATATTCACACGGATATAAAAAAATGCTAATGCAGATGCCCAATTGTTGCCATGCTAACAAACAAGTACCTGGTGTAAGGCACTTACCTTGGGCTTCTCCTGGAGCCCTGGTACAGCTTCTACCCTGCAATGCAGGTAATGGAGATGCAGGAGAGGTACATGTGACAGGCATTAGATGAGCTGCTTGCTGCCTTATTATACTCATTAGGATTACAGTCCTTTAAAGCAATTAACACAGACCTCCATTCAAAAAACAAAGTTTAGTCATTTTCTCCCCTAAACCCCCCTCTGGCGATTAGTGGTATATGATGTTTGAGAGGGCTTAACCCCTTGCCGATGATCCTGCACTCTTGGACTACATTTGAGTGGTCTCCTTCCTACACACCTAACAGGTCCGCTTCAAGGGCCTTTATCTAGGCCATTGCAGGCACCTTGGGGGCTGAACTAGGTCCTCTCGGCTCTGCTGGGTTTGTGCCAAAAAGGGCGGCCTTTTACAGGGCCATCACGTGTCAGATAGTTCTATCACAATACCTTTTTCTTACAAAGCAACGGTATTTATTAGGTTGTGTCAGGATGGCCAAGTATGACTTGACTTTTACTGTGGGTTTTAGGAAAATTGGTTATGATACCTGAGAGGCTTACATTTTCTATCCACAACTGGATTAGCTAATGTTTTCCAGAGTGTACATCTATAAGGGCAATATATTTAGATCACCACACCCACAAGGCCTGCCCTCCTCTTGGGCCTTCTGCCAGCGGTCCTCTGTGGAACAAGTCTGGTGGCTACCTGGTTCTCTATTCACATTTTCCAATGCAAAATTTGGCCACAAGGTATTATGGAAGGCAGTTCAAGCATGTTGGTTTGACAATATTCTGTTTTTCATGACATGCAGCCTTTTTGTGGTGCTATTGTCCTTGCCCTTACCCTGCCACTGTTTTGGGACATTATATTTACAATAAAAGAGAAAAAGCTATGTATATCATTGGACAAAAAAGGCAAAATGATTCAATGGCATTTACCTCAAAATCCCCGTTTTGGAATTCAGTGAAATCTCAGGTTGTTGTGACTGTTTTTTTTTAGTTCTCATGTTTAAGCCTGTTACCTTAATTGTTTCTGAATCCTTTGTTAAGAATAGTAGGGAAAAATTGCTTTCATAGTGTCTATTCTCAGTAGGTGCAGCATTGAAGACTCCAAGGAAAGGATTTTACAGTGAATACTATAAAATGAATGTACTGCAGGTGAGAAATGGAGAGAGAAAAAAAGTAATTGTTAAAGACCAACTACAGGCAAAACATTATAGTTTTTGGATGATTCAGAAGCCTCACTTCGTGTTTGTTTAGTTAGAAAATCATAAGGACTTAATGTTAATGACCAGGTTTTTTTGTGCCAATAATACCCATCTGGTACTCCTTTTGTTTTCTGTTTAGTCATCACTGACCAGGTTGGAAGCTACATTTCTACAAAGAATTAAAGGAAACTATTTGGATTCTTTACATTACATTACGCAAAGCATTAGCCTATAATAAGTATCAGATCTGAGACAGATACCGGTATTTGGCAATACTCTACGTCTACATACAATTTACTAAGCATGTTTGTATTAAAGGGGTAAAAAAAGAATACTGCAATTGGGAAAAATAATGCACATCTATACAGCCTGCGTTGTCAGGTTTGAACTTCTTTAACATTGGGTTGTGTTAGTGCATTGCTATATTTTGGAAAGGCATAAAAATCTAGGGTTAAGGGAATCAGGGGTCTGTAAGGAAATGTTTTGGGATCATAATTACATAGTAAGCTTGATGGTACCTTATTTTTAGATATGCGTACAGTATGGGAGTCTGTTTATAAGGAGTTGAACTGTAAATTCATCTTAGTTTTTTTGATGAATCATAAGCCTGATTCTTAAAGCATGATATATCGGTACATTCACTCCTTCAGCGCAAATAGGTGACTAGATTCTTTGGTTTACAAGGCGTAATAAGATGTTTTTTTTATTATTTACTTTATGATATATAAATGTTACCTTTGCCAAAAATATTTAGCTGGTACATGAGCCACTCCAGTGATTATATATATAGATATGTGCACAGCTATGTACAGACGCCGCAATTTTTATGAATGCCTTAATTTGCATTCTCCAACATTCACACTTCGCAACATGTACTGGCCTTCATAACCATGTGACAAATGGTTTTATAATGGGCATGGAATTCTTATTTAATATACTATATCTCAGGATTAAGACCTCAGTTAAAGAAATAAAATGTCAAGGGTATAATTGTTTAGTGCATATAAGCTATCCATGTCGTGTGGTCAAAGACAGTAGGGGTATAACTGTAATTTTGAGAGCTCAACATTTATGGATATGAGATACTTCTAACCAGCACTTATGCCGAAGTCAGTCCTGCTTAAACCAAGAATATTCCATCACTTCTTGGAATCTGTCATTTGTATGAAATTGTTTCTGTTAATATAGAGGTGAAGGCCTTTAGGGTGGCCAGTGCAGTTTGGACCTGGGGGACAAGTGAAATGAGCTGCCCTGCCCAAGGTCATAACTTCAACTCAGGAGTCCAATGCCGATGCAGTGCAAATACAATTTGAATCTCGTCTACACGGTATATACTGGTAGTGGTCTAAAATCTGCATAGCAGGACCTTCCACGCCGCTAGTGAGATGAGCTAGGACTTATTCTGCAAAGCTACTAGCAGACCCTCAAAACAAGTATGGTATTGCCTAACTTGTCCTAATGTTTACTTCAAAAACTACTTATTGCAAACAGGGTTGAAGCTCATCACATGGCTGGCTGTATGCCACATAGCAATCTGATATCTGTGACCTCTTAACCTAAACTGTGAACGGAGGACCAGCACAGTGATAATCAGGGGCAGACTGGCAATAGAGAAGTTCAGAAAAATGTACCCCTGTGTGCATCCAACCTCGCCCACAGCTTGTGCCGGAACCCACACTTGCCCGTCGGTGCACTGCTGCTTTTTTATTACCTCCTCCCCACTGCCTGCCTCTAAAGACTCCCCCCTAGCCAAGCCCACCATACCGAGCCCTACTTTTTTCCCAGCCAAAACACTCCTGCCCATGGGCTCCCCATTCAGCTAATGTGTGGACAGCCTCTACACCACTGTTGACTGGCATTTAAGAAAGAGGAAAGTTTGTTCTCGACAACACTTATTTTTTTTATTTTTTTAAGCTCTGGAACCTGGTGGATTTTGGGATGGAGAGGTAGAGACATTTTCAAAAACATCAGAAAATAACAACCAATCAGAAAATAACAACCTTTGTATTTTTATGAGGTGAGCAGACATTTTATAAGAATACAGGGCTTGGGAAAGAACCCAACAATAATAGCTTGAGTAGTTATTCAAGCAGAGCTGTTGATCCATCTATGAAAATAGGGCAGTTGGAATACTTATGAATCATAAAATACGGTAGCATGCCTTATGTTTTTAAAGTGCCTTGTGTTGTAAAGCCCCCTTCAAATGTAGTACATCTTAACGACACTGTTAAATTTATTCTGACCATTTATTCGTCCTTTAGCAATATTAAAGGGAATGTCTAGACAAAAAAACAAAATACTATACTTGACTTTTATCCTACACAGCTTTTCTGTCCAGGACCAGCGTTTTAAAACCTACTGATTGCAGAGCTCCAGCAACCTCGCTGTCCGGCACCAGTCTTGATTCTCTGCTTCTCCTAGAACTGAATTACACCCACTCAATTAATTTCAGTCGACAGGGGAGGAGTTTTTATATATTTCCTATATTTCAATTAATGTAGTTGGCATGTGTAGGCGCATAATTCTGCCACAGAGGAGGCAGAGGTTTTGGTCCACACCCTTTGGAATGCCCCGCTATGTGAAGCCTCCCAGATCGTCCCCATCAACTCACTGCGGTCCTAACACGTCTGAGTGACGTCTTAGCTCAGCGGCCCCAAGCGCGTTGGCGGCCGCATCTCGCGCTTCCCTCTAACAGGGAGCGTGCCCGCGCTGGCCATTCGCAAATGGCCAGCGCAGGCACGCACCCTGCTAGAGGGATAGCCTACAGCCTCCTCACCTCTTAAACTGGACCAACACCCATTTTCACTTTAACTGGTGTTGGTCCCGCTGTCTGGTGATCCAGAATGCTGGGGCCCCCCTCACAGCTAACCACACAGAAAGCTCATAATACTCACATTCATTACAAACCAGCGGCGAGAACGAGTCACACAATTGGCTGCCGGGCGGTCATGTGGGCAGGTCCTGCCGGCACAGAGGACGCGACTGTGGCCCATGTGTCCACCCGGCGGCCAATCATGGAACTCTGTTATCAGTGCTGGCTCGTAAGGAATGTAAGTATTGTGCGGTTAACTGCGAGGGGTGCTCCAGCATTCTGGATGCCTCCCCTAGGTTCTTGCGATCTCCAAACTGCGGAACCAACACCTGCTAAAGTAAAAATGGGCGTTGGTCCAGTTTAAGTGGATGTTGCTAAGCTGAATTTAGTGCTTCTGTGCAACTTGGAACACGATTTACAGTGTCCCTTCCCCCTGGGCTCTACTTTGCTAAAGCACAGCATTACCTGCCCCCTGCTCTGCATAGCCACGCCCACTCTCCCTCCGTGTATGAGAAATAGAAACTGAAGGTAGAACGTTTAAACTGTATATCATAGCAACAATAGCATCTTTTTAAAATGGAAAAAAATAGAACACACTGCAAAGATGGAGAGTGGCTGGGTAGAATAAGCCCTTGTTACAGGTTAACAACTACTATCTTTTAACCCTGAACTGAAGGATGTATCCAATCTTTATAACTAATGAAAGCCCCTAAAGCTTCTTTAGTTTGTTAATAAAGTAGTTTTAAAGGTTTTGGATAAAGGCCATGTGTCTTTTTTGGTTTTCCATGGTGGAAAAGGACTTAAGACTAGGCAGCTTTAAAGCAGACCCATCCCCATCTTTTAGATTAATATCCCCTTTATCCCTCACCCTACAGGCTATACCTTTTGGATGGTTTTGCCCTCCTGTCTTCTCTCCTTTCCCAAAAATAGATCCGGCAGTTTCCCAAATTGCCAGGGCTTTAAGTGGCAGGGCCAGCAATTGCCGTATTACATCTGTAAGCTGCTGATGTTACACCGGCTAGTGAGCCAGTTAGGAGAGTTAGGTAAGTATTGATCTAGTTAGGAGATCAGGTAAGTATTGACCCTTTTTGCCTGCAATTAGACTTTAAACATGTGGTTTATATTGTTCTTGCTCTTCCTTGAAAATGTGGCCATCATATCAATCGTATTCCATAAGGCCATATGGTTGAAAAAAAACATATGTCAAGTTCAACCAAGGGACAGGGTTGAGGAAAACTTCTCAGTACTGACTCCTACAAGTTAAAGTGATTGACCACCTAATCAAAACGCATCTGACATGCACCCCACCATCAGTCACTACAATGAATAGGATGTGTCAGGCCTCAGGACACCCCCTCCATTGCAATGAATAGATAGAGCATGGCAGCGCTCCTGTGACTGCAGACAGGTTGCGAGCCTGACACCCCATCAATCCCAACCCCACTGCCTATTCAGTTTTGGGGGACTGGAGGAGGATCGGAATGCACTTTATGTACACAGACCCTATTCTTTAATTTGAGGCGCTATTTGGGGGTGGATGCTTTGAGCGGATGCTCCTGGGATCTACTCAAGTTAAATGTGGCTTCTGGCCATCTTTGAGTGCTCAATGTAACTCTGAGGGCAGGGCAGGGCGCTTCAAATAAAAAATAACTCACCTCACCCCCTGGCGCAGCGCCATTATCCAGACGCTCCAGGTCCTGGGAGCTGCCATCGTGAACAGGAAGCACAGAATGGCTTCCCCTGTTCTATGTGCGCTCCATGCCAATTCAAGAGAATGGACAGATTTGGGCAATGTAAGGTTTTTTTCTTTGTATCCCCCCGTACTGCCTCAGTGCCAGGGTAAGTTGGTGGGGGGGTTACCCATATACTAAACCTCTGCTTTAACTACCTGTTACCTACCTGTAGGTACACTTATGCATCCTTAGCTCAGAAACGTAATACCTTACAGAAGAAGGGGTCAGTCTTTCCCACATCTTTGTTCCAGTTACAAACAAGTCTCCTAGTGATTTGGATATAAGTAAAGACAATACAGTTGCAGAGATGCACAGGTCAAAAAGGAGACCAATGGGAGTAGACAAAGAGAGACAGAAACAAACATTAAAATTACCCATTTAAAAAAGCTGCATATTCTAAGTGATTTCTTACCTGTGTGACAATCTGATTTTGTATGTTCAGACATAGAATAATACAATGTTTTCATTTTGGTAAAAAATATATTCTTAGTATACAGTACGTCCTGCTCCAGATAAGAATCATTACACTTGGGTATTACTACGTCAGATGGCGCTGGACTGCAGAGACTGCGAAATTGGCTCCTCCCGGCCCCTCAAATACCCGGGACCTCCCACAAATCCCCAGAATTTCTCTGCAGTCTGGACTGCGAAGGACAAGAAGATGGCTCTCTTCTCGCAGGTGAGCGGGGCTATTTGCCTGCGGCCCTGGAGGTCTATTCCCACCTGTTCCGTTTTTAACGTGCTTCCCAGCCTTGGCTGCGCTGGTGCGGGTGATGGTAGGCAGCACCGCAGTCAGGTACTTAGGAGCGCTGCTCCACCGCAATCCCCCACCAAAGGGTAGGCGGTATAGGCATATGGTGAACCTCTGTGAGATGCCCCTCCCGCCCTATTGCCCCTTGCCCCCCTATGTTAAGTGGCCCCTGCCCTCCCTCGCTCTCCCTTGTAGCAATCAGGGGGGGGGTATATGTCTTGGTGCTTCACTGTATTATGTGCTTCTGGTTGGTGTCAGTCTCCGCGCTGACTTGGTTGTGCTGGTTGCGTTTCTGAATATGCCGCCGCGCGTGCTTCCACTGTGTTCTGCGGTTGGTGGCGGCATTACTTTAGGAGCTGGTGCGCTGTTATTGGCTGCTTGTCACGTGTGCTGCTTCGCGCTCTTTGGGGGGGGAGGGGCCCGCGGATGGCGCGTTCCGCGTCATTGTCGCTGCGGCCCGCCCCTCGAGGTATACCCGGCGCCATTTTTCTCTGGATTCGGCTGCTGCATGGTTAAAGGCATCTACCTACCACGGTCCGTGAGTGCCCTCGCGGGCGGCTTTACTTATTGGTTTCTCACGGCCCTATTCCCTCTATTTAGTTATTAAGCTTGTGAGGCCTAGTGTGTAAATTACTCCCACTTCCCTGGCGGGCTATTGGGGCATTCCGGGTTGCTTTTATAGCGTGAATCTCTATCGGCCTATTGTGCCGCTATAATCACCATATGGAGGCGTCTCAGAATAATGTGCTCGGGGTTCCTTCGGGACAAGCCCGGCTGTGTGTAGCTTGTGGGGTGTCCCCTACTAGTGCTGACAATGTGCGGGTCTCTATAACTTGTGCCCAGCAGGTGCTTGCGCTGCAGCCTGGTTTACCAGTAGCTGGGCCTGCGCCACGTATGGCGTCACCTACTCCCCCAAGCTTAAATTTGAATCCCATTGAGTTGCATACCAGTGGGGATTCTCAGCCTGATGTGTCTTCCAGACTGGCTAGTGTTGCGAAGTTGCTTGTTAATACCTTGGCGCGTAAGGCCTCTGCTAAGATGCGGCACTTGACGCCTGATGTCACTCTTTTCCCTATGGAGGCTGATGAGTTCTTGGAACTGTCTGGTTATACCCCCTTGGAAGAAGGGGGGTTATTCTCGGAGTCATCTGATGAAAGGCCCAGGGGTCAGAGCCAGAATCATCAGATGATACTGATAGGCTGTTGGCTCAGATTTTTGAGGTACTGTCTATCTCTCCGCCAGTTGCGGCCCCCAGGCAGCAGGGGGGAATTGTTTCATACTGCTAAGCCACTTTTAAAGTTTCCTGAGCAAGCCCATTTTAATAATCTCGTGCTCAAGGAATGGGAGCGTCCCAGCAGGCTTCCCGGAGTCCCTAAGAGTTGGGATAAGAGGTATCCCTTTCCTGCTGATGTGGTGAAGCGTTAGTCATCCCCTCCAGAGGTGGATGCCCCGGTCCTAGGATTATCTAACACCTCTGTCATGCATTCCCCGGACTCTACTACGCTGCGGGATGGTGAGGACCGGCGTATTGATCAGCTGGCGTCCCATGCCTTTGCCTGTGTGGGGTCGGCGCTGCGCCCGGTCTGTGCCTCTGCCATTACGGCTGTGGCTATTAGGACCCTGCTTAGAAGTGTCCTAGATGGTGCTCCTGATGATGTGTCTAGTGAGGAGTTTACTGCACTCTCTCGTTGTGAGGTTTTTGTGACTTATGTCCTCTCTGCCTTGGATGATACCATTAGGATGTGTGGCAGCGCCTCTGCCCTAGTGGTGGCTATACGCCGCTCGGTTTGGCTGCGCCAGTGGGCTGCTAACAACGCTGCCAAGAAAGCTCTCACTGGGTTTCCCTTCAAAGGACTACGCCTGTTTGGGGACCGCCTGGACCTGTTTGCTAAGGGAGGCAGGTTACCCCAGCGCAGGCAGCAGTCTCGGCCCTTTCGGGGCCCAGGCTCCTTTTCTTCCCCTACCGTGGAGCCAGACAGGGGAGGGGGGTCTCCCTTACTGGGGCCCGAGGAGATTTCTGGAGTAGGGGCAGAGGAGGGGACGCCCTGGATCATCCTGGGGCTCCAAACCTAAGTCTTCTCCCAAGCCCCCTCAGGCATGAAGGGGCGCCCTCACCCATCCGGGTGGGGGGACGCCTTCAGCATTTTGCTCACGTCTGGAGGTTTCATGTCTCAGACCGGTGGATTCAGGAGGTAGTGTCCTTCGGTTACAAGATAGAGTTGGCTGCCTGGCCGCCCCCAAGATTCATCAGATCCCGGATCTCTCAGGACCCTATGTCAGCTCAGGCTCTAGTTCTAGCAGTGCAAAGCCTTCTGGAGCTGGGAGTCATCTGTCAGGTCCCCTTACGAGAAAGGGGCAAGGGTTTCTATTCCAACCTTTTCACCGTGCCCAAAAGAGATGGGTCAGTCAGGCCCATCCTGGACTTGAAGATCCTCAACAAATTTGTCAGGTGCAGGCACTTTCGCATGGAAACTTTGCGCTCTGCCATCAGTTCCCTGCATCCAGGGGACTTCATGACCTCTGTGGAAATCAAGGATGCTTACCTTCATATTCCTGTTTTTCCAGGTCATCAAAGATTCCTCAGGTTCGCTCTGGAGGATCAGCACTACCAATTTGTGGCATTGCCCTTCGGTCTCACTTCAGCTCCCAGAGTGTTCACCAAGGTGCTGGCAGGAGTGATGTCTCTGCTCAGGTCTCAGGGCATTCGCGTGCTGCCCTATTTGGACAACATTCTCATCACTTCTCAGTCCCTCCAACAGGCAGATCTGGATACTCAGCTAGTAGTGTCCACTCTGGAGTCATTTGACTGGGTGATCAACCATCCCAAGTCTTCCCTGTCACCCTTCCTGAGAATCAATCTGGATACAGTTCAGGCAAGGATTTTTCTTCCTCAGCAGGAACTGAACCTGCGCTAGCAGACCGTCCACCTTCTGCTATCTTGCCCTCATCCCTCCATCAGGCAGGGAATGCAGCTGGTGGGCCTGATGCTGTCGTGCTTCGAGGTGGTCCCTTATGTCCAGTTTCACATGAGGCCTCTGCAACTCCACCTCTTGTCAGTATGGGACAAGGATCCTGCGTCCCTGGACCAGGTCCTTGCTCTGTCCCCCCCAGTCAGGCGGTCCCTCTCGTGGTGGCTGGACTCCAGGAACCTGTTTGTGGGCAGATCCTTTCTGGCCCCCTGCTGGGAGATGGTCATCACGGATGCCAGTCTGACAGGTTGGGGTGGCTTCTGGAAGTCCCTGCAGTTCCAAGGGCGGTGGGGCCCTCAGGAGGCCCACACACCTATCAACATTCTGGAACTGAGGGCGATCAGGTTGGTTCTGGCTCACTTGACCCAACACCTTCGGGTCCGGCCTGTTTAGGTAAGCTCGGACAACCAGACGGCGGTTGCCTACATCAGTCATCAGGGAGGGACCCGGAGCAAGGGGGCCCTCAAGGAAGTGTCTCTGATCCTGTCCTGGACAATGTTCCCTGCATATCAGCTTTGTACATTCCGTGGGTGGAGAATCTGCAGGCAGACTCTCTGAGCAGGGGGACCTCTCGCCTGGGAGTATGCTCCCTCTGCGACAGGGTGTTGCAATCTCTGTGTCACCGTTGGGGCCAACCAGATGTGGATCTGTTTGCGTCCCGTCACAATCACAAGCTCCCGGCCTTTGTCTCCCTGTCTCATGGATGCCCTAGCAATGTCATGGCAGGACTTTCAGCTCCTGTATGTGTTTCCCCCATTCCCCCTGTTGGGCAGGGTTCTGCGCAAGATAGCTCAGGAGGGGGTGCCAGATATCCTGGTGGCCAAGAAGAGTGTGGTTCACAGACTTGGTGCAGCTGGCAGTAGATCAGTACACTCTGCCCAGGGTGCCAGACCTGCTCACTCAGGGTCACTTACGCCATCCCAATTTACAAACTCTGGCTTTGACGACCTGGCTGCTGAAACCTCCACCTTGATGGAGAAGGGGCTGTCTGCCTCTGTTGTTGATACCATGATAAAGGCTAGAAAGAAGTCTTCTTCTTCCATTTACTATAGGGTTTGGTGTGCCTACATTGACTGCTGTGAGTCTAGGTCTCTTCCCTGTCATGTGTTCTGGGGCTCCAACTCAGTACTCTGAAGGGCCATGTCTCTGCCCTGGCTGTTTTCTTCCAGAGGTCTTTTGCCCAGCATTCTCTGATCAGGACTTTTTTCCAGGGGGTTACTCATGTGCGTCTCCCATGTTGCCTGTTTGGGATTTGAACTTGGTCTTGTCTGCCTTGCAGGGTGCTCCCTTTGAACCTGTGCAGGAGGCTGGCCATTCTTACTCTCAAGGTTGTCTTTTTGGTGGCTATCACCTCTGTTAGGCGTGTGTCTGAGTTGGCGGCGCTTTCCATCCAGCCCCCCTACTTTGAGAGACACCAGGACAAGGTGGTGTTTCGCTTCAAGCCAGATTTTCTGCCTAAGGTCGTGTCTGCCTTTCATCTGAATCAGGACATTGTTCTTCCTTCCTTGTGCCCTAATCCTAGTAAAGCTAAGGAGAGGGTTTTGCATTCCTTGGATGTGGTTAGGTGTCTGAAGTACTATCTGGTGGCTACTGCACCATTCAGAAAAACTGATGCCCTTTTTGTGGTCCCTTCTGGTCCCAGGAAGGGTTTGGCTCCTGCTAAATCTACTATCAGCAAATGGATTCATCAGGCTGTGATTCAGGCCTACTCTGCTAAGGGGAAGAATCCTCCCTTCCGCCTTACTGCTCATTCCACTCGTGCTATTGGTGCCTCTTGGGCTTTTCAGCACCAGGCTTCTGTTGAACAAGTTTGCAAGGCCGCTACTTGGTCTTCTGTTCATACCTTTTGAAAGTTTTACAAGGTTGATGTTAGGACCTCAGCTAATGCTGCTTTTGACCGCAAGGTTCTGCAGGCGGCAGTGGTCTGACCTGTCTGTTGTTACCTTTGGGGATCCCACCCTACTTTATGGACACTGCTATTGGATGTCCCAAGTGTAATGATTCTTATCTGGAGCAGGACGCACTGTATACTAAGGATAATCCAATTCTGTGATTACTCACCTGTAGAATTGTTATTATGAGTATACAGTACGTCCTGCTCCACCCCACCCTTGGTTTTGCATTATCCTAGGATCCCATGTATGGTGATTGTTATCATTGTTATAGTTACTGGTTGGTCCTGTTTTCTTTCTCCCGGGATTTGTGGGAGGTCCCAGGTATTTAAGGGGCCGGGAGGAGCCAATTTCGCGGTCTCTGCAGTCCAGCGCCATCTGGCGGAGTAATACCGAAGTGTAATGATTCTTATCTGGAGCAGGACGTACTGTATACTCATAATAACAATTCTACAGGTGAGTAATCACAGAATTGTATTTTTACTTTTCAAATATAAGAAAATGCGAGGAACGACAAGTACAAATGGAAAGTTCACATTTGCATCGTACTGAGAATGTGTTTGATAAATAAGTGTTGACAGCCACCAAACAATGAAGCTTTTCTTTGAAGGTTCCTTTTCTGAATTCTCACCGTGCTTCTAGTTTATTCATTTATTTCTTCTGTTGTCAACATCTCTATCTTTTTAGAAGCATCCATGATTATAAGTAGATGATTGGCCATGTAATATGGTCTTTAAAGAACTATGCTTTATTTCATGACAAAGGGCCCAGCATTCCCACTACAGTAAACTTTATTTAGTGGAGAGCAGCATTTGTTGCTGATTTGTCTCTCTCCGGGGTATTGTTCCTCTCCAGCTGGGAATTCCACAGTGCATACCCAGGCCACAGGCCAATCAGAGATTGGACATCCTTACTGATGTCAGATCAGCGTACTAAAGAGGAATTGAGCATGCACTACTGCACACACCTCAAGTATAGTGGGGCCAGTAGTGAATGCTGGGATCACGTGTCTAGGGATCGCTGAAAGGTGTTTTTACTGCTGAGCTGGGGGCTTGTACATAGGATGAAGAGATCTCCCTCACTAGAGTCTTTATAATTGCTTAAGCCGGAACAACACCCATTTTTAAGAAAATGGGTGATGTTCCTAGCACAGGGGGGCATCCTGATTGCCGGAGCCCCCCGAGCATTAACCCTGGTAAACTGGAGAAATCTTAGCTTTTTCCAAGGTCCCCTGGTATAATCGAGTGCAAATTGGTCACATGAGCCGCAGGCTTGTTCTAGGTATTCATCCGCTGGCAACCACATGACCGCAGTGCACCATTTAGATAAACCAGAATATCATAATCTAGGAAGTTCCTGAAGAAAGTCTGGAAGTGAAATGATACACCAAGGTGTTCCTCAAGGTTTTAGTTGCTGTTTCAGTTCAGGCCTGATCCTTTAACTTTAAGAAAGAGTGTCTTGCTTTTTCTCTGCTCTTTTCCTCCTCCTTATGCATTTGCACTCAGTTGCTACATCTATCGCTAATGATGGTGCCACGCTTCTTCGCAGAATTTTCAATATGTTCAACCCTAATTTTCACATTAGAACATTGAACACATATTAGAAGGGGAATTTTAGCAATTTTCTTTTCATGTGAAATAATTAAATCATTTAGAAATTGATGGCATCAACACATCTATATATCTTTAGGTCAGGGCCATGTCTACCACTATGTAGTATCCTCTTTTCTTTTTACAAGAGTCTATAAATATCTCGGAAGTGAGGAGACCAACTTTTGGAGTTCTGGGAGAAGAAGGTTGTCCAAATCATCAAATCAAACCATTTGTGATGTAGGATTCTGGCTACTCAACAGCCCTGGGTCTTCTTTGCTGGATTTTGTTTTTATATAATGCGCCAAATTCTTGTGGTTAAGGGTCTGGACTGCATGTAGGACATTTCCACACCTGGACTGTTCCTAGGCAAAGCTAAACTGTTGTAATTGAATCAGTATGCCATTTCCCATTGTCTTGCTGAAATATACAGAGGGCTCGTCTGAAAGATACATCTTGATAGGAGCATATGTTGTTTTAATGCCTCTATATACTCCTCAGCATTGTTAGTACCTTTCAAGATGCTCATGCCTTAGGCAATGATGCAACCCTATACCATCATAGATGCATCACACATACACTACAGGGAAGCTGATCTTTACATGTAGCCAGCTAGAGACAAATGTTATATCCTTCTAACATTCTGTGTGATCTTTATTTAAATGACTGGTGGTGTGTTTCATTGCTGGCGGCCTCCAGCCTGCCCACTTAATTACACTCATAAGCCAACAATCCTGACTGATAGTAGGGGGGATGAACTAAAAATTAACTAAAAAGGATTTTTACTTTTGCTTTAACTTAAATACTAAGTGTGTGATATATATTATACCATGTACAGGCTGCCAGACTCAATACATGGGCAACATCATAAGAAGTTTGAAACTTATTTGAAAACATCTATTGGCCTCAGTGCTTAGCACACATGTCATTCTAGAGGTGGGCTCCACACGCTGCCCAGTCCGGCTTATGTGAATGTAATTAGGTGGGTATGGCTGGACGCCACCTGCAGTGAGATGTGCCACCAGTAATCCTTTGAGCATTATTTGAGAGGTTTTGCCGCTAGAAACACTTTGGGGAGAGGAATTATGGATTTTAATTAAAATTTTATCTGATTTTTTATGTGACATAATGTCGTCAGAGTCGTCCCGCCTCTTGTGACGTCAGCAGCTGCAGAAGGAAGGCGAGAGTTTGGGAGTCTATATCGAGGGATGATATAATCATAAAGGAAGCTGACCCTTGGGACCCCTTTGATTGTGATATGCTATATTGAAAGAAGCTTTCTGGTACGTGCATTTGATTGTCTGGTGGCTGGGATACACGTTATGTGTTTGTGAGCACACCTGGTGAAGTTAACACTTGAAGAGCTGTGTGGAAGGAACTTGTGAAAAGGCTATCACTGCTGTATCCCGCGGAGTCATACTATATGATTTCATATAGTGTTTTGTTATGTTATTAATTGGACTGCTCTGACACAGTTTTTGGACTCCTGCGCTGGAATTTTATTTATAATTTTACTTATACTCTCACAGTAATATTATTTGGAGACATAACCTGTTTATCTTAAAGGTATAGTGCGGCTTTTATATTGGTGATAGAGTTGGGTGTATCTCCAGCCCATACTCTATATACTATTTGTGTATTTATCCATTGAGATCTCTATACCTATAACTTGATTTTTTTCCCATGGTCAAGTGGTCATGAAAATTGACTCTCCAGCCTTTTATTTACCCTGTCCCAAATTTTTGAGGTATATTGCTTCCATCAATTTTGAAATGAGTTAATTTAATTCAAATGTAATGCAAATGTGTCTAACTTCTCATTTGTTTTCTCTGTTTGCCTGTGCATACAATTTTTGAAATCAGTAAGCTCTTGTTTTTTTTACATCTTTTATACAGTAGCAACTTTGGAATTACGATTGCACAAAATACATTGGGGAGGTCAAACTAACACCACAAAATCTCAAACTTGAAGCTTTATAGAGCTAGAAAAATTCAAGAGGTAATTCAAACCACCAGTGCCTACCATCAAATTAAAGAGGAACACCACCCAGTTTGGGATGCCCCAGTGTGTGAAATCTCCCAGATCACCTCGTTTACTCACCTCACTCACGATCCTACAGTGCAAGTGCAGGCTCGCCTCGCCTCGCCTCCAATCAGCGCCCAACACTCCATTTAGCTTTACTAAGCCGAAGAATGCAGAGCAGCTTAGTAAAGCTTAATGGAGCACTGGGCACTGGGCACTGGCTCCCCTACAGTTGTATGCACCCATGACAACAACTCATACATTCTTGGCTTGCTTGCACGCATCAATTGGAAGGAAGCCAAGATGTTGCCTTGGCCTATGCATGTGCTGCGGGATCACCAAAGAGGTGAGTATACTAGGGAATCTCACATAGCGGTTAATCCCAAATCAGGATTAGGTGGCTTTTAGACTCTAGATACGCCTAAGAGACACATCCTCTTTAAATGTGAAAACAGCATGCCAAGTTAAATCCACATCCAAAGGTTAAAGAACGGTTAAAGAATACAGTTAGATGTCCCCTTGAGGTCCAGGTGTTTTAGTTGCTTGTCCTTTCTGTTCATTCTGCAGATTGCTGAAGTTGCTCTAGTGTGATGTCATTGTACAATCTATGTCTCATCCTGATAAGATTCTGGTGGATAGAGATAAGGCTGGTCATTCATGCCAGATTAGGCATAGGACTAACCCTACATAGGCAACATATATATATATGTTTAATATGCAATATATTGTTTATGGAACCAGGTGTACCGTTTTTGACAATATAAATATTCAGATCGATTAGTGGATTTTTGTAAAATAAAAGCCAAGGTTGTTTACACAGTGTCTTTTTATTGGGTCTCATTCATTAGGTCGGTTTATATTTATATCAAGCAGTTGTGTTGAAACTATAGGGTGACACACGACACTGAACACGGTTCCCATGCCAAGAATTTACCCACATCAGAAGGATTATTGGAAGCTTGAAGAAAAAACTGCAGAGCAATAGATGAACCAGATTTGGCCACATACAACTGACCCCTTGTGCATTTTAGAAAAGCAACAAAGTTGTCATAATGTCTGGTGTCTTTGAAGCATGTCATAGTTAAAATAAAATCTGAATCAGGAACAACTGACTGCTTTAATGAAGCAGCCAGAGCTTTGTTTGCCTTGGGACGAGTCAGCTTGCCCCCCACATGACTCCATTTTTCTGTGCTTCCCATGTGGAACAGTAACTTCTTCATCTTTAGAAGCAAAATGATATGTATATAGCTTGAACTCTAAAGAGGTTGAATTTTTTTTGCCTGAAGCAGAGTGATTGTCTAATGTACATGATTTATAAAACGTAACATCTCAAGGGAAAACTGCTACCAGACATTTAACATTTTTTTTTTACAATTTAATTTCAGTCTACAAAGAGCAAACCTTTTTTATCTGCTTCAAAACAGCCCCCCTCTGTGTATGGCTCTGGAATAGGCTCCATGCCTTCTTGCAATCTTTGAGTCTAATCTTTGGTGGGAGATTTTAATAGTAATAAGGACCAATATAAAAAAATAGGGTAAATAATAATAAAAATATAAGGAATTTCCTCCGAGTAGCAGGAGGGGTCCCTCAAAAATTATGCAGAAAAAAATCTTGCGAAGCTCATGGTCCTTGGTCGGGCAAGGTGACTTGTTAGAAGCTTACGAAGATCAGGTTTGCGGAACAAAAGACAGAGGCAATTACCTTGTCCACCAGAATCAGGTGGCACTCAGGTGATGGAGCAGACAGGGGCAACCAGCCCTCTGTTCTTTCTTACATGAAGCATTTTAAAGAGCCAGTTCTACTATGCCCCTGTCCTCTGGATGTAACCCAACCATACAGTGAGACAAACACAAGCAGTGAATGCACACAGGCCTGGGGCTTTGCGCTGCCCAAACTACAGCACCCAGGAAACGGTTGAAGGATAAGGTGGCTTGCTCGAGAGCAGTTCAGTCATGTCCCGGCCCAGAATCTAACCTGCAACCCTCTAGTCCCTAGATCAATTCCTTAAAGTGGACCGTCACCCATGGGTGATCGGCCCGGGAATCTATAAGATTCCCGGGCCGATCACCCCCCTCACCGCGGGACATCCGAGATCGGGATGTCCCGCGGTGAGGGACCCCCCCCAAAAGAACTCTAGCCGTGCGCGCGCCCGCGCCGGCCGTTTGTGAATGGCCGGCGCGGGCGCGCGCACTGTCAGAGGGGCGCGCGGGAGGCGGCGGCGGACGCGCTGCCTTGTCTGCCGCTTTTCCGTGGGAGCGTGGTGAGGTGAGTTTGGGGGTTTCTGGGGGGTTTTACACAGCGGGGCACCCCTAATCGGGGTGCCCCCCTGAAGTGGACCAAAACCCAGGATAGTCAAAATCCTGGGTGTTGGTCCACTTTAAGCACACCACTAGGCCATGAATGCCCCCTTACAGAGCTTCTCAGAGAAATGTATACCATTTCACCCAGGTACGGGCTCTATAGACAAGCGCCACCACATTTACATTTACAGACCCTTGAACAAAAGAAGACCTGGCAGAATTGCCTGACCCGCAGCTCCTAGAAGGAGAGGCCCTCTGTTAGCAGGGAAGCCTTGAGAGTTCAAACAACAACCTGTCCTCATCTGATTTTAAGAAATCTGGGCAGGAGAACAGGATCAACAAGTCCCTTACAAATTGTACTTAAGTGAGCAAAAGAAGGAAGGCATCTTTGCAAGAAATTGCCCATAGAGGGCCTTCACAGGTTCAAAGGGGTATTTTTTTAGATCTCATGCCAGGCCATTACTCATGGATGGGCTCATATGAAATATATTCCTCAAAAAGGAGATGAGAGCTGTGGCCAAAGACTTGAACCAAAAGAGACAGAGACAAGCCCTGCGGTGATGGGTGTCGCCTGGCACTTTAGCTCTATGACATTCCTGAAGTATTCTAGCAAGGATGGGTCCACTGGAGCTGTTGAAGATCCAATCACTCAACATTGTAGGAGAAAAGGAAAAACCTTTTCTAGGAAGATCTAGGCAGAACCTGGTCTACAATTTACCACAGAACTGAAGAAGGGTACATAGTTAATATGGATGAAAAAATACATATGTCCATTAAGTGCAACCAAATGCCCGTTTTGGGCCAAGGGACAATCATGGGCCTGAGAATTGTACGTCTATGTGTGTTTTTCCCTACATCCAGTCCAGGTCATCCCATATTCTTACAGATGGGTGTTCGCCCCTAGGGGGCGCTCGACTGCAAGATCAAAGATGTAGCTCCTCCCGGCCCCATATAAAGGCAGCCATCCCTCTATCATTCCCCAGTTGTTCATCTTGCAGTCTTGGCTGCAGAAGATCATTGGCACTTTCTCTCAGATAATGGCAGCAGGCGAGGCCACCTAGGCCGCCGGACGCTGCGGAACCTATTTCCATGGATCTCTCCTGACCCACTCCTGCCTCCCAGCCTCTGGCTACTATGGGATCTGTGACGGTAGGGTGAACGCCGAGGTCTGTTGCCGTTCGGCAGAGCTTAGGCTCTGGGCCGCAGACCTTATACTAAAAGGTAACCAGCCACAGGCTTATGGTGAGCCTGAGGGGGAACCACTATAGGTATATATGTTGTATGTATCCCTCCCTGCCCACAAGCTTTATTTTGGATTTTTGGCTGTGTCTTTACCGTGTGGACTCATTGTGTTTTCTCAACTTGGCTCCTCGCTGGCTCAGCGAGGAGTGCTCTGAGCTCACCTCCCTCGTCGGTTGTCTGGGATGCAGGGCCGCCGCGCCCCGTGGGCCTGCCGCATCGTCGCTTGTGCGGCGCTGTCTGTGATGGGGGGGAGAGAAATGCATCTGGCACTGTAGGTGTGGAGGGCCTCGGGCACCACCGCCGCCATTTTAGCGGCCTTAAGCAGTACTGAAGGGGCGGGCGTCTCCTCAGACGTGCCGCGGAGGGGGCGGAGCCTGGCACCGGTGCGCGATGACGTCCTGGCGGCGCCGCACCCCCCGAGGATGCTTCTCGAAGGTTGGTGCTGCTGGGGGCTTGGCTGGACGCTGCAGAGTCTGTGGCTGTGTTCCTGCTGCTGCTGGGGGATCACGCTGGTGCTTCTGGCTGCGGATGCTGCAGAGTTCCTCTGTTGGTATCATGAGTCCCTCTCTTTTTTTGGGCTGCATTTATTGTTTATTGCATTATGCCTACTCTGATCATGGTCCCTTCTCCCCTTCTCCTGTATAGGTCGTGGGCTTGAGGTTGAGGGTTGTGGTTCCTCCCGGTCCCCCTTTTTAATAAGAGGGATTGTTTTATAGGCTTGGGCCATTAGAGTCTTGTAGCCTTATTGACTTTGACTTTTTAAAAACACCATAATGGAGGCATCAGGGGATAGTGAGCTGGGGGCCCCATTTGGGCAGGACAGGCTCTGCCCCTTGTGCAGTAAGAATCCTCTGGGCGGATTCAGCACTGTTTGTACCACTTGTGCCAGAGGCATTATTTTGGACCATGAGCGGGCGGTCATCCCTGACCCTAGCCCTGCGCTACCATCGGCCTCTCTGGACCCTCCGCTGCTGCATTCAGCCCGCAGCGAAGGGGGAGCCAGCAAGGGGTCTCCTGCTGACTTTGCACGTAGGCTGGCCAATCTCGAGAGACGGATCTTGTTGTCGGCCCCTAAGAAGACCTCAAGTAGGAAGCAGCATCTGGAGGCCGTTTACTCGAATGATGATGATCTTTTTGATGGTCTGGGCTCTGTGGAGGAAGGTGAGTTGCCAGACGATTCACGCTCCAAGGTGGATTATTTAGCTGGTGATGACAGTATGCCTGGCTCTTCCTTGGACGAAAATGCGTGGCTTCCGAATGATACGGAGACATTGCTTTCCTCAGTGTTTGATACACTACACATTGTCCCTCCCAGAGCAGCTAAGAGGAAGCAGGGAGATTTGTTTAGGCCTGAGAGGCAAAGACGGGTCTTCCTGGAGCAGGCCCACTTTTCTAACATGATCCTTAAGGAATGGGAAAGGCCTAACAAGTTACCATCGGTTCCTAAGGGCCTGGATAGGCGGTATCCCTTCCCTGATGAGCTGGTTCGGCCATGGTCTCACCCTCCCGAGGTGGATACCCCTGTGTCGGGGTTGTCTAACACTACTGTTATGCCATCACCTGACAATGCTTCCTTACATGACCCTGCTGACAAGCGCATGGATCAGCTGGTCTGCCATGTGTTCACCTTTGCTGGTGCCCTTTTTTGCCCTGTGTGCGCCTCAGCGATTGTCTCACTAGTATTGTCTCAACAGAAGGAAGGTGAGATACCTTGTGGATAGAGCTAAGGCTCGCAAGGGGGCGGAGGAGTATAAGGAACTCAAGGCCTGCTTGGATTTCATTGGCTTTGTTGTTACTGTCATGGACGATGTGGTCCGGCTCGGTGCCAGGATTTTGGCTTTGCTTGTGGCTCTCCGCCGCTCGCTTTGGCTGCGACAATGGTCGGCTGATGCAGCTGTCAAGAAGTCTCTCACGAGTATCCCTTTTGTGGGGAACAGGCTGTTCGGGGAGCGCCTGGACCTTTTGGTCAAGGATGGTAGACTCCCTCAGAGAAGGAAGCATGCTCGGTCCTTTCGGAATCCCTCTTCCTATCGTTCCTTTCAAGGAGGAAGAAGTTCTTCATTTCCAGGTGGCCGCAGAGATACCTGGGGCAGAGGTAGGTCCCGCGGCCGAGCCAACCCCTCCTGGGGAGCTAAATCCAAGCCCCCTGCCAAGCCCTCTCAGGCATGAGGGGGCACCCTCACCCATCTGGGTGGGGGGACGGATTCTGCTGTATGCTCAGATCTGGAGGTGGCACATCTCGGATCGGTGGATTAAGGAGGTAGTGTCATCCGGTTACAAGATAGAGTTGGCAGCAAGGCCGTCCACAAAATTCCTCAGTTCAAGGATATCCCGAAACCCGCTAAAGGCCCAAGCCTTGAGAATGGCTGTGCAACTCCTCCTGCGGATAGGTTTGCCCTGTACCTCGGCAGGAACAGGGTCAGGGATTTTACTCCAACCTATTCACGGTTCCCAAGAAGGACGGAACGCTAAGACCAATCCTGTACCTGAAGGGTCTCAACAGGTTTGTAAGAGTCAGACACTTCCGCATAGAAACATTACGGTTGGCGGTGAGATCCCTTCAACCCGGCAACTTCATGACCACGGTGGACATCAGGGTTGCTTATCTGCACATCCCGATTTTCCAGGGACATCAGAAGTTCCTGAGGTTTGCTCTGGAGGATCAGCATTACCAGTTTGTAGCACTTCCATTCGGGATATCCTCAGCCCCCCTGTGTGTTTACCAAGGTGCTGGCAGGCATCATGCCTATCCTGAGGAGCCAGGGCATTCATGTGTTACCCTATCTGGACGACTTGCTGATTGCGGCCCAGTCCCTTCAGCAGGCCGAGAGCGATACTCGGACGGATACTGGAGGCCTTCGGCTGGGTAATCAATTACCCCAAGTCGTTTATCATTCCTTCAACAGTGAGATCCTTTCTGGGAATGACGATAGACTCCGCTCAGGTCAAGGTTTTTCTGCCACAGCAGAAGGTCTTAGGTCTCCAGATGCAAGTGCAGGCCTTGTTGTCTTGTCAGCAGCCGTCGGTACATCTGGGGATGAGATTGGTGGGCCTAATGATGTCCTGCTTCGAGTCGGTGCCCTTCGCCCAATTTCACATGAGACCCCTTCAGTTGAACCTGCTGACAGGCTGGAATCGGACTCAGGAGTCCCTGGAACATGGCTTTTCGCTGTCCCCCTTGGCCAGGCAGTCCCTCTTGTGGTGGTTGGACTCCCGGAACCTGCTGGTGGGCAAGTCCTTTCTGACTCCCCATTGGGAGATAGTTACCACAGATGCCAGTCTGACAGGCTGGGGAGGTGTTTGGCAGACCCAGAAGATCCAGGGTCAGTGGGTCCACAGGAGAACCGCTTACCCATAAATCTCTTGCAGCTGAGAGCGATCCGGTTGGTGCTTCTACGCTTGACTCCCCATTTAAGGGGTGGTGCAATCCAGGTTCACTCGGACAATCAGGCGGCTGTCGACTACATCAATCACCAGGGTGGGACTCGGAGCAAGAGTGCCCTCAAGGAGGTAACCCAGATTCTGGCTTGGGCAGAGGAGAATGTTCCCTGCATCTCGGCGGTCTACATTCCCGGGGTGGAAAACCAGGAGGCAGGCTCTCTGAGCAGGAGCTCCTCACGTCTGGGGGAATGGTCTCTCAGCAGCAAGACCTTTCACGCTCTATGTCTCAGCTGGGGTCAGCCGGATGTGGACCTGTTTGCGTCCAGACACAAACACAAGCTTCCAAGTTTCCACTCCTGGGTGGAGTGCTGCGCAAGATAGCCCAGGAAGGGGTACCAACCATCCTGGTGGCTACTTGCTAGCCGAGAAGGAGTTGGTTTGCGGACATATTTCAGATGCCAATAGATCACTACATCATGCCCGACGACCCAGGGCTTCTCACACAGGGGTCGCTGCGGCACCACAATTTACGGACGCTGGCTTTGACGGCCTGGCTATTGAAACCTCAATCCTGACGGAAAAGGGCTTATTGGCCATGGTTGTGCAGACAATGATTCAGGCATGGAAGAAGTCTTCTTCCATGATATACTGCAGAGTTTGGCACGCCTATATTGCTTGGTGCGAGACCAAGAGTCTCCCTTGCCGCATATTTTCCATTTCTAGGATTCTGGAGTTTTTACAACATGACTTAGACTTGGGTCTCCAGCTGAGCACCCTCAAGGGTCAGGTCTCGGCCTTAGCTATCTTTTTCCAGAGATTCATTGCCAACCATAGGTTGATCAAGACTTTTTTCCAGGGAGTCACCCATGTCCGGCCACCGCGTAAGTCAGTAATACCGGTGTGGGACTTGAATTTAGTACTTTCTGCTCTTCAGGATCCTCCCTTCGAGCCACTGTGTGATGCTGCATTGTCTATTTTGACTCTCAAGGTGGTCTTTTTGGTAGCGATCACCTCGGTGCGTTGTGTATCAGAGGTGGTTTTTCGCTTTAAACCTGATTTTTTACCTAAGGTCGTTTCTCCCTTTCACCTTAATGAGGAAGTTGTCTTACCTTCCTTGTGTCCAGCACTGGCTAGCTCCAAAGAACTGACCCTCCATGCTTTGGACGAGGTCAGAGCCATAAAGTATTACTTGGCTGCGACTAAATCCTTCAAGAAATCGGATTTACTCTTTGTCCTAACAGAGGGTTCTAGGAAAGGATTGCCACCAGCCAAGTCCACTCTCAGTAAGTGGATCAGACAGGCGGTGGTACAAGCATATTCTGCCAGGGGGAAGGAGCCCCCTTTTCGGATCACAGCTCATGCTACCAGAGCTATTGGTGCATTTTGGGCTTTTCAGCACCAGGCATCGGTGAAACAAGTTTGTAAGGCCGCAACTTGGTCTTCTGTTCATACTTTTACAAAGTTTTACAAGGTGGATGTCAGGGCCTCAGCTGACGCTGTTTTTGGCCGAAAGGTGCTTCGGGCGGTAGTGAAATGAACTACATGCTGTTTCGCACTGGGGATCCCACCCAAATGGACACTGCTTTTGGATGTCCCATCTGTAAGGATATGGGACGACCTGGACTGGATGTAGGAAAAAATACAATTCTGTGAAACTCACCTGTAGAATTGTTTTTGGATACATCCAGTCCAGGCCATCCCACCCCGCCCTTGTGTTCATTATGTCCTGTTTGCCTGTTATGGTGATCAACCATTTTTATTTTTCATAGGACATTGTTCTTTGTGCTAATTTTTTTCGCTTAGAGAGAGTACAAGCTGAAGCTATGTGAAGTAACATGGTTTCTTAGGCCCACTGGCCTGTCCTCTTGTTGAATACTGCTTTTTTTTTTTTTTTTAAATTCTTTGTTTTCAAAATTATTACAAAAGTTAAGGAATAGGTACAAAAGTACAAAATTGTAGCTTAACAGAGCCAGTCAGCGTATATACAGTCAAATAACCAGCATGTACATAAGGCTAGGATTTGCACTCAGCAGGGACCGCCGGGGCTATCCTATGCAATCTCTGCGGAGTAAAGTACCATCTTGTAAGACATTTATAATTTGTTTCTTGTGTCTTGGAGGATATAGAGGTTTTATGAATTGCTAGAAATATATATCTCCACTGGTCCTCCGTTAGCTGCCTGTTCAGGTCCCTCTCCCAGTCCGCACAAAAGCGGGGCATCTCTTTATCCTCTGAGCTCCCCAACAGGGCATATAATTGAGTTATCAATTTTAGAGGAGGGTCTCGCGCAGTAGCCAACTGCTCAAAGGGGGTAAGGGTCCTGGCCAATGCCTGTTTGGGTCCCAGACTCTGGAGAAAACTCCGAAAGGTGAACAAAAGCCACTGATCAAACAAATGCGTGTCCCATCTCCCCCTGAGATCTTCCAGCCGCGTCCATCCGGAGGGCGATATGAGGTCCCGCCCCCTCGGGATACCCCTCTCATTAAAGGTCTCTCTGAGACGCAGGAGAATGCCTATTGCGAGGGATGGGTTGCACAACCAGCGGGACCAGGGGGGTCGGCCAAGGTGATATCTCCGCCCTACCTCTTACTCCATCCAGAACTCCAAGGGAAGTTGCTATGAGCGGATGATCTTTACCAAGGGTCCTCCCTTTTTCGGCCACCCAAGCCGCATCCCTCAAAGGGGTTTGCAGCCAGGTCGCCTCCAGGCCCACCCACTTCTTCTTCGTTCCCTGATGATGCCAGTCTAGTATGCGTTGGAGGTGGACCGCGCGCCAATATTGAAACAGGTCAGGGCAAGCTAATCCCCCAGCTTGTCTAGGTTTAAAGAGAAGTCGCAGTTTTACTCTTGGTTTCTGTCCCTGCCAGATAAATTTAATGAAGGCCGAATTCAGGGATTTGAAGTATGCCCTGGGGATATGTATAGGGAAGGTCTGAAGCAAATAAAGGATTTTAGGCAAGATCGTCATTTTAATAATGCTTATTCTGCCCAGCCACAAGAAAGTGGGGAGGTCCCAGTTCGCTAAATCCGTCTTGATTCTGGAAAGGAGAGGGGTGCAAAGTTTGCAGTGTATATCCCATCAACTGTTTTTGTAATTTTGGTACCTAGATATGTGATGGCCGAGGGAGGCCATCAAATTGGGAATGAGGTTCTGAGGAGAGCCCCCGTCTCTCCGAGGAGATTCACCCCCAGGGCCTCCGATTTGTCATAATTTATTTTCAAGAAGGAAAGTCTACCAAACCTCTCAAACTCCTTCAGCAGCACCGGGACACCCACTGTCAGGTTCGTGAGAAAGAAAAGCAGATCATCAGCATAGGCTGAAATCTTATGCGTGGCTGAACCGACTGTAATCCCTCGGATATCCTCCTATCCCCTGATTCTGCACAAGAATGGCTCCATACTTAACGCAAAAATCAAAGGGGAGAGGGGGCACCCCTGTCTGGTACCGTTCCTAATGTCAACTCGGCCCGATAGGGCGCCATTGACCTTGATTCTTGCCGAGGGGTCCGAATAAAGGGCCATGATCAACTGCATTGCCTTAGGCCCCAACCCAATATGTTCCAGGACCGCTCTAATAAACTGCCAATTTACCCGGTCAAAGGCCTTCTCGGCGTCGGTGGACAGCAAGACAACCGGCTCTCTGGTTTGTTTGACCGTATGAAGAAGATTCAATAGCCTGATCGTATTATCGCGGGCTTCCCGCCCGGGAATGAAGCCGGACTGATCACCGTCCACCAACTCCAGGAGTAGCCCCGACAACCTATTCGCCAGAACTTTTGCAAAAAATTTAATGTCCACATTTAATAATGAAAGAATACTGCTTTTTAACCACTGGGGAATGATAGAGGGACACTTGCCTTTATAGGGGGCCGGGAGGAGCTACATCTTTGATCTTGCAGTCGAGCGCCCCCTAGGGGCGAACACCCATCTGTAAGGATATGGGACGACCTGGACTGGATGTATCCAAAAACAATTCTACAGGTGAGTTTCACAGAATTGTATTTTTTTGTCCCTGAGGCTTGGTGCTAGGTCACACAGTGGCCCAGCTGCGGTCTGATTTTTGTTGATGACGGTTGTCTAAGGTTCTGGTCTTTGATGTGAGGAAGCTCACAGCCAGGGGACACATTGGCTTCAGTCTCAGCGGGGCCTTCCTGGCTCAGAGGTGAGAGAGAATCAACAGGGAGTCTGTGATCTGCGCTTGGCTTAACTCACAAATGCTAATTCTCCTTCCTGGGGGGAGATTAGGTCCTATGCATGTTTATGGCTAGAAAGCCCTAATGCTACAGGAGGAAATAAAGGGTGACATTTGCTAAGTACAGAGAATCTTAAAGGGGGATGCCGGGCATCAGCAATAAAATTACATATAATATTTGCCCTATTCCTCACACTTCTGATCAATTTTTGTATTTTCCAAATGGATCTCCACACGTTCTCTCATCAAACATATAACAAGAAAGAGAGGACAAACCACATGGTGCAGCACGTTTTAAAATGAGCGCAACCTATGCCTTTATTATGTTATACTCACTGCAACATAGCTCAAATTCCGCATGTAAGCCTCAAAAGATCCAGCATTAGGCTGTGTAATAACAATGCAGACGACAAAGCAATGAAAAAGGGAAAATGATGTCCCTAAACAATGCAATACCAACACTTAAATGGTTCATGTGTCATGGAAATGGCCACCAGACCAAAAAGATATTCCCATCTCCAACCTTTTTGTTGCACCTTCCACTACCAAAGATCCATTCCCAAACTCCTAAGGGCTACTATTTTTTTTTTTATCTCACTCCTCAAAACAGCTATAGGAGAGTTTGCATACCAAAGGTTAGTAACCTCAAACGTAGCTTAATTAGCATAACAATACAGACAGAGACTAAAAGGGATCTAAGCTAATACAACAAATACACATACAGACAGACAGGTTCCTCTAGGGCTGGCACTTTAACAAAGAATCCACCATTTGATTATACTCTGCTATAAATTCATGTTTATTGTATCAAAACACACATTATTAACACCCTAATTCCCTAAAAAATCCCTAAAAAATCTAGGCTAAGTAGCCCTGGTCCTGGATTTGATTTATTAATGAGCACCTTTTTTTTAGCACTGAAAGGTGGACCTACTGTATGCAACAGAAGAAGGGAAACAAGGAGCTGGACTACAGGAAAGGGTCTAAATCTCAACAAATACAACTTTATTCAGTAGCATACCAGAGTGGCAGGCAAGCAAACAATGATTTGTTTTTACACTTGGCCTGGACAATCTCTCAACTACCAGCTAAAGTGAACTTACAACCACATGTCTGTGTATGCCATAGATAATCCAGTTTTGATTGTAAGAATTTTTTTCAATAAACTGGGAACATGTAAACTTAAACATAGCGCCACAACATGTGAGCATAATTAACTATGCCAATCAGGGTTAGTGGGGAGGAGGGTCAATATATAGTATAGAACTGCTTTACAAAATGGGTGCATAGACAGTTAAATTTCCTTCCAAGTATGAGCTAGGGACTCCAACCCAAGGGACAGACCACTAATTCCTGTGGTCCTGGATGGATGGAATTGAAAGGAGGAGCAAATGGAGCCCTGCAATGACGTCTACTCAGTGCTACAGAAAACGGAGAAGAATCACATGGACAGGCATCAGGTGAGGTAATTGCTGCCTTTGTATGGCTGTTGTCTAGCCTGTCCCTTTAACCATGGAAGACAGTCGCTTTATGTGTCAGTAACAAGGGATTCAGATACGATAAGAGAAACTTGTTCTCGAGCAGATAAGATGTGCACTGTGTGTCTGCTATGTAAATACACCAGCGATAAATAATGCGGCAACACAATGCCAGAACAGATTAAACTTGTGTATCTCCCATTACTTCTCCATATGCTGCTACTGAAAAGGGACCAGCAGAAACATCTGGCGGCCTGAGAAACCCTGCCAGCCTGGCACAGTCTATATGTGGCTTATTTTCTGATGACAATACCCAGGCCAGGGTTAGCTATGATGTTGCACATTCCAGAGTTCCAGTTTTATTTATGACCATAGAAGATTTAAAAATAGAAATAATGAAGTATGCAGTCAATTTATTTAGTGAAGACATGATTATAAACCTTGCTGCTAATTCTGTTATGTATTTTATTAAGTGTACTCCAAAGCTGAGCATCAAGATATGAGAAAGGAAAATAGCTGTGGAAAGCTAAATAACTGTTGTTAAACTAGACCTTCAGCATCATTTAAATGAAAATCCCAAACCTTTAAAAAAACTATTTCCCAGCATCTAAAATTAATGTTTTACGTTTTAGTCACTTATTATTCTTTCCCCCACTATTATTCTTTCCCCCACTGGGCTGCAACTCTGATCAGGACTCTAGGACAATGGCGACGCCATCTTGCCTCAGAACCATCACATACAGAGGAGAGGTGGAAAAGTGCAGGGGGCGGGTTATAGCTGTGCTCTGCACAGACAGAGCAGAGCTGGGGGTCAGGAAAAGGACAGCAATCCCAGAATGCATAGCGGCACAGTCAGAGGACACTTCCTGTTTGCAGGTGACTTGAGACTCCATGGGCCACCGTCTTGGATTTTCAAAGACTCATAAAATGCACTAGGTGAAGGTAGAATGTTTTTTAATGTGAGCAATCTGTATGTACAGGGTAGGGGAAACATAAGATGTATTCTTATTCAGGGTGAAGGTCCAGTTTAAAATATAGATTGAAAAAAGTGGTGTTCAGAAGTGACAAAACATGCAAACAAGAAAAATGACAGTGTTTCTTCTACTAGCTTCCATTGCACTCACCACGGTCTGGGTGGTAAGTTTAAAATTATAAGCATTAATACTGTACAAGCTTGGAAGATGCCATATGGAGCTTTATAAATAGTTGAAATGGCATAAAAAGGTGAACTGAAGTGGCATACAAATAACAATATGAGTGCAAAAAATGCGTCAAGGCATTTAAAACGAAAAGGATATAAAAAGTAATGCACAAAAAGTCCCATAAAAATGTAAGAATTCATAAATATAGGCAGTTGTGTTGTTAATGAGGCAAGTATATTATTACTTTTTCTTTAAAAGTCAACCAAAACCCGTTTGGGGATTGCCGATCTCTCCCTCCCAACTGCACATACAACACTGAGGCCAAAAGCGGGTGACCAGCGATCTTAGATGAATCCGCAGAAGGGCAGTAGAAAATACATACTCTAGCTGGAGGAATAACTGGAAGGTTTTCTTCATGGCAATACTTAAAAATAGGAAATCCTACATCTCCTCCAATCAAACTCCTACTTCATCATCCCTTCAAGGGACCATCTTGGGGCAAGCAACCATCATTTCCAGTCCCATTCTTTTCTTCCTTAGCAGTCACTTCAGAAAAGGAGGCCTATATACATTATTACCCATCTGCAGATATCTAGGAGGGCAAACAGACAGGGTTTTGGAAAGGCGGGCGGCATGATTGGAGTTCCATGATTGATAGTTGAATCGCGTGACCCGCGGTTGCCTAACAAGGAGATTTTTGGATATTACAAGAAACCGTGGATAACATTACCCAGGTGAAGTGTTACGGTGTTTGATGAATTCTAAAGAAACAGTCTGGTGCGCACCATGTATATATCAGTGGAGGATTCACTCGTTTTTTCATGAAACACGATTGGTTGGTTACTCGCTGCGGGAAGTTATTTATTACTGTGCTTATATGGGACAGTTTTAAAATAATTTTTGTCACTCTGCAGGCTGATGGACAGCCTGTGTTTCCCTTGCGTTTTTTGAGTTTTGAGAAGAATTGCATTAGAGCAAATTGAATATTGTCAATCCAGTGCGGGCATATTTAGGATCTGAATCCTATATAGTAGTTAGTAATATTATGATACTATTTTACTTTACTATACTTTTACTAAAGGCTACAAATATGACTTATACTTGCACTGGTATTTCCATGGATGTTGCTGAAATATTAACTTAATCAAGACAATAGGGGCACGATTTTGCTCAAAGAGATGTGGTATATTTGAGCCACGCAAATCACCTAGTCTGGTCCACAGCCACAAGTTTCATTCTGCTCAATCAGTGGCTGTAACACTGTGCTGCCAGGACTGTGAGTGACACTTCCTTCACCCTGGAATTGAGTGATAAAAGTGCCACCATTAGTGTTGAACCACAGCCACTGAAAACACAGCATGGGGCTTCCAGCTACAAAGAGGACTCCCAGGGCAGACCAGGTTGGAAGATTTCTATGGCTTAGATTTGTGGTAACATAATGTGATTACACACAAAGGGTTTTGGAATATTTGTAGCTGTAATGTCAGGTCTGGTATAGTCAGTAGCTTGTTGGACCGCTAAACATTTGCCATTCTTTGTTTCTGTGGACATGGAAGGTCAGCTGATTTTGTACCAGTTGAAGTTGCAGTCTTTTATTCAGAAAAATTCTACTAATATAATTCTTCAAAGAGTATAAATAATTGTCGTCATCTTAGTCATTGATTTAAAGACGAACAATAGAATTCTTGTTTCAAATGGAAATAAATACATCAAAGGGAAAAACTGGATCCATCCCAAAGGAAAAATCGATATTTCTAATCAAGCGCTGTAAATTATCTCTGGTTACTTCATTACGATTAGCAGCGTTACCTTGTATTGCTGAGACAATGCACAGCCATGAAGATGCGGCTGAGTGGAGAGCACAGATAACAATACTTTATTCTAGAGACAAGAAAAGTGTGCCAATACTCTGCTGTGAGCCATCAGAATCCTCTAATGCGCTTATCCTCACATGCTTGTGAGTAGCCTGAATATTTCCCATTTGGAACCTTTGAAGGAGGATTACCCTGCCTCTGAAACTCCTGCTGCTCTTTCTAAACAAGTTTGGGGAAGGTTTGCTTGTTTTTCCCAACAGTTACAAAAGCAATTGTGTGAGCTGCACACTTTGTGTTGAGATGCAGATGTTAGCGCAACATAAATAAGGTGAGGGTGTAAATGATGGATTTATGGAAAAGGGATTGTCAGGGAATTCCCAGATTGGGATCCCCCGGATGGAAACTGTAATACTGAGAAACTAAGACCAACCAATCCTGGAGGAATCTGTTAAATGAATAATGAATGGTGACAGTAAATAATAATAATAAAATACAGGCACAGGAGAACGGAATGGGGGTGCTGGGAGGAGACAGAACGTAATAGAGAGGTTACCAGGGGTGCCGGTGTTTAGCCAAATTCAAAGTCCAGGGATGATATACACAGCAACGGCTCGAAGGTGCAGGGTTTGGTG